>OZ023212.1:5446856-6083654 GCA_963995525.1 Escarpia spicata
GTCAGTGTTTGTAAGTTGTTTGTCAGTGGTTATGAGCTGTTTGTCAGTGTTTGTAAGGTGTTTGTTGGTGGTTATGAGCTGTTTGTCAGTGTTTGTAAGTTGTTTGTCAGTGGTTATGAGCTGTTTGTCAGTGTTTGTAAGGTGTTTGTCCGTGGTTATGCATTGTAGGCCAGATAGCCTTTAGCCTCTATGGTTATGCCTATGCCTATGGCTATGCTTTATCGGGTTTGGATCTATGTTTTTGAACCTATGTAAATGTATAGACTATGAGAGACCTACACCTAATCAAAGGGTCGATAACCTATGGGACATATAAGAATAGCCACTATTGCACATGCGCAATTACTTATTTAATTGACGTCACATGAAGGGAGTACATTACATACGCGCAAGTTCAACACAAGGTCTAACCAAAGCACTATCTGCTTGAACAACTCACTTCGTGTACAAAATTACAGCGCATAGCAGTTTGTTGCCGTCATACAGGGTGCGCGTGCTTGCGACAAACAAACGTGTCCAGACACGTCTCGAGTACGGGTTTTGTAACAGACGCCAAAGGGTTAATTCCAAAATGGGCACTCTGTTCGAAAAACGAGGCTATAGGCTCTGATATAACATAGTCCTATATGTAATCTACATTTCGTATACATTACTTCAGACAAAACGGTTTCCGCTGAATTTATAATCCTTTTGTTATACATTACGCCTTATTATAACACCACATTTTCGACGTGTCATAGTCAAACAAATAACGGATCGGACCCTTGGCGAAGCCTCGGCCTCCGGGTCAAGCAATCACGTGAGTAGCCTGTTGAAATGGTGTTCGGTATATGTTATTTTATTCAAAAAAGTGGTCGTGTACCTTTGCGATAAAAATGGCCTATGCTTTAACCCGGGATAAAAATTCGTAAAGTGGTCGGATACCTTTGCGAAAAAAAATGGCCTATGCTTTAAACCGAGATAAAAATTCGAAAAGTGGTCGGATACCTTTGCGATAAAAATGGCCTATGCTTTAACCCGGGATAAAAATTCGAAAAGTGGTCGGATACCTTTGCGATAAAAATGGCCTATCCTTTAACATAGGTTAACATTCCCTATGCTTTAACATGGGGTCGGAACTACTTTTCCAAGCTCATTTGCATAACTAGCCACGCCCACAATACCCAGCTCGCTCGTGATTGGTCAATTTCATAACTAACCATGCCCATATAAGGTCATTTATGCAAATTAGGCAAGCTCATTTGCAAATTAGGCAAGCTCATTTGCATAAATGAGTTGCCCGGAGGAAATGATTGAGGGGAGCAAATCCCTATCTCTTAACATGGGGTTCCTCCGGAGCAACTCATTCGGTGCGCGGTACTTAACCTCTATTACTACTGGGGATCTTATTCCACAGGCGGATGGCTGAGGGGAAGAAGGCGTGGAGGTATGTGTTTGTTCTGGAGTGAGGCAGGAGGAGCTTGTTGGGCTGTCCCCAGGTAATACGGTTGTTTGTTGTCAGTGCACCCTCAGTTGGCGTGATGTCCACAAGTCCACTCATTATCTTGTACATAAAGGTGGCCTTGTTGACAGTTCTTCTTTCTTGGAGAGTCTGTAGTTGTAGTCTGTTAACAAGTTCTGTGGCACTGGTATAGTGGTTCAAATCATGGTTGATTCTCCTCGCGGCACGGCGCTGGACAGCTTCGATGTTGTTTACCAGGTGTTTCTGGTGGGTATCCCACACGACAGAGGCGTACTCCAACACGGGGCGGACCAGTCCTTTGTAGCAATGTGAGTGCACCTGTGGAGGGCACCCTTTAAGGTTTCTCTATATGAAAGCACTTGTACGGTTTGCCTTGGCAGTGGTGGTCTGTATGTGGTTTCCCCAGTGGAGGTCAGCGGTCAGCTCTACACTTAGGTGTTTGGCGCTGGTGACTCTCTCCAAGGGCTGCTGATGGAGTGAATAGGTTGCTATGATAAGCTTGCGCTTCTTTGTGACAGTTAGGACATGACACTTTGATACATTGAAGCTCATCTGCCACTTCCTCTCCCATTCCTCTAAGGTGTTGAGGTCCTGTTGTAGTTGGTGAGTGTCAGCCGTGCTGTGGATAGTGTGGTACACCCACCCGCACGCACGCACGCACACACACACGCACGCACGCACGCACGCGCGCGCGCACACACACACACGTTAAATTCAGGAGTCATGGAGAAGATCGTCGGAGCGGGAGATAAAGCTTATCGGGTGGAGTTGGGGCCAAGTGGTGAAACTTACAGCAAACAGACAAGCAACATTGGCGTTCTTTGGTATCGATCTTATATCTGACCCCGCACGAAGAGGGTTAAGGTAAGGTAATATATTAGTAAAAGAGACAGGAGAGTTTATTTTTTATTTACGTTTTATTTGCCAAAAGGTCTGAGCGTGGTTTCTAGGATAAAAATTACCATAGAATCCAAATATAAATTTCTTACAAAATTCTACTTGGAAGATTTCTCAGAATTTGCACCAAAAATGGAGCACCCAAAATCACACCTTCGTCGAGTCGTTTCATTCAACAGTTTCAATATTATGAGTAAAAAGAGCCCGTAGCCACCGATACATATAATTGAGGTTCCAAATGAAAACCTGATATATGCTTGTTCTGTAGCATTGCTTGAATTATTTCTATCTGCATCAGGTCAACCTGCGAATCTGTTTTGTGACCATACTCAAATTGCGCACGAGAAGACGTTCGAAAAAAGACAAATCTATGCTTTTCCGTTTATGTGGCAAGAACGTTAATGTAACTACTGGTCCAAGTGACACATCATTAAAACGCAGTACTACTCTGCTAACCTTGGAAACAATTTAATATAGATATGACATCATGGGGCCAAAACAATTATGTTTTAACGGAAGGGGTGGTAACAGCGAAAACATGAAAATTTACTCACCGGTCGTCAATAGTTAGCTCGAGTTTTTGAAAAATCAACGGCGGCGGGAGCAGGAGCACCCATGGAGTAATTCCAAGATGGCGTCTGTCTCATGTGTATCTATAGGTGTGTGTGGTCATGTGACCTGCCTCCGTATCCCCTGGCGGAATGTATTGGAGGTAGTGCCTCCTGCGGGAAGATGGGGTCTGAGGGGTAATTAAGGGTATGCACTTGTAATTAAGGAGTAATTATGGATTCACTTAGCAAGTGCATGTGTAAGAGTGATTGGTACCTTATAGTAGAGGGTTGCGTGTGTATGAAGGTAGTGAAGGAGTAATTAGGTGTAAACAAGGGGTAATTGACGTATCGTATGTGTGCTGGACGAATGTATGATGAATTCCTGTCTCATTGCGTATAAGTAGGAATGAACAAAACCATATTTCAAAGTTTACAAAGTTTTAATCATCTATCAACACCGATGCCACTTTGCAACATAAATCAACATTTTGAAAACGGTCTGTATGAATTATACGTTAAATCTTACACATAGGAGGGGTATTGAAAACACAGACATTGTTGATACCCACTCCGACATTACGAGGTACAGCTGGTCGGGACACAGTGTAACCAGACACCACCATGCTAGGGGACGCGA
Organism: Escarpia spicata; assembly: GCA_963995525.1. Lineage (NCBI taxonomy): Eukaryota > Metazoa > Annelida > Polychaeta > Sabellida > Siboglinidae > Escarpia > Escarpia spicata. The sequence continues at coordinate 5,450,404 of OZ023212.1, forward strand.
TACGAGGTTAAGCCAGGGCAACATACGGTTCCTTATCTGTGGCACTACATCCAATACATTCCGCCAGGGGACACTTAGGCAGATCACGTGACCACACACACACACACACACACACACACACACACACACACACACACACACACACACACCACCACCACCACCACAACACCACAACACCACACACACACACACACACACACACACACACACACACACACACACACACACACACACACACACACACACACACACACACACAGAGAGAGAGAGAGAGAGAGAGAGAGAGAGAGAGAGAGAGAGAGAGAGAGAGAGAGAGAGAGAGAGAGAGAGAGAGAGGGGGGGGGGGGGGAGAGAAGAGGTGAGAATCTGTGGAGAAGAACAAAACTCGAAATACACCGTCAATTATACGTTGCACAACTATGCTGCTAGGTTGAACCTACGCCGCCCACGGAGTGACAGCGCCATGCCTTTGTTGTGCATTCTTCACTGGTTGCCTGTAGCACACAGAATCGACTTTAAGCTATTAGTGTTTACACATAAAGCTGTGCATGGCGATGCCCCGAAATATTTATGCGACCAAACCAACAAGAGCCCTGCGCTCTACCAACAATAACACGTTAACGGTCCTGCGGACTCATGTCAAAGCTGGGGACAGTTCGTTTGCGGTCGCCGCGGCGACTTTGTGGAACATTAAGTCTAATGACATTAAAACGTCTGGTTGTCTCTACTTTCAAGGCACGCTTAGACTAATTGTTTCCGACTCTCGTTCTTGTCCAATGTGGCAGGGTTTAGTATCTGCATTGATTAGTTTTATATCTCTTATGTATTAATTAACCTATTTATTTTATACCTACATGTACATTAGTTCAGTTAAATGAACTAACAATGTCTTATTTCTACATAGACTGTAGCTAAGATAATTATTTTAGTATATTTATTTAATTACTCTATTTATTTGTATTTTACTAATATTAATTTTATAAGAATGTCTAGCCATCATTATTACCTCTATCTAGGTTCTACATGTTGTAAAGCGCCACGAACAATTTATAATTGGATCTGGCGCTATATTAAACAAAATATATTATTATTCTGTCAAGAACGATAATAATATATTTTTATATAGGTCTAGATATACATGATAATATATATATATACCCAGGTGTATATATATATTTAAAACAAGTTTCACTGGTAGTGTGCATGTTTAAATACAACTGACCTACTTGCATGTGTACAGCCTTGGATTTACCATGAAACATTAGACACTGTAGTCGTGATACATTTTTTTATTTCCAATAAATGTTTGATAAACAATACAACTTTAAATACAGTTTTATATAATGAATGCAAATTTTGATGAGTTTCTCAAAAATACATTTGAAATAAACCTCCTTATATGAATAAAAAATGTGTAGAGTATTTAGTGTAAAAATACATCCACCCACCACTCTCAGAAACTATTAGGTTAATAGACATGTTGAACAATGTTAACAACATTATTAGAAGACAGCATATATTCTCCTATACCCTTAGTCACCACTGTCATGGTGACCCATAGACCCCACTGTTATGGCAACCCATTGTCACCACTGTCATGGCAATCATTTGTCACCATTGTCATGGCAACCCATAGACACCACTGTCATGGCAACCCATAGACACCACTGTTATGGCAACCATTTGTCACCACTGTCATGGCAACCGTCTGTCACCACTGTCATGGCAAATGCAACAAAACAAAGTATGACAACAAAGAAACATATATATGGCACAATAATTTGTTGTACACCAGCAGTTAAAAACCAGAGTTATTAATCGCAATGGCCAACTGTTTGGGCAATTCCTGTTATGGCAACCTTTTGTGACATATACAACACATAATTAGAACTATCTCTGTTATGACAACCTTCTTTCCTTGTTCAAACTGTGTTTTGTGGATGTCAGTTATAATAGATAAAGGACCTTACACATGTTTTTGATTAAAAACCAAGTGGAAATGTACTTCTTCATAACAAGACTAGCACCTCTCTCCTTACTTGGCCACCTGCGCTCATTGATGCAACGATCCAGAATATCTACAGAAGATAACATAAACATGCTGCACAAAACCACCATATTTATATAATCCAGCTAATAAATCGTGCCCCAAAACTAACAAACTTATGATAATTATACATCCAAGTTTGCATGAAGTTTGATAAAAGAAACAGTCACAGCCACATTTTAATTAAAATTGTTATACCAGGATTAACATATTTCATATGAAGATTAACAACACCATTTTGCAGAGGTTGCCTTAACATGAATTGAGGTCGCAGAAAGATCCTTAATGGACATACATCATTAAAATACATGTTTTGATGTAACTGAATTCCAAGAAAATACTTTTATTCTACTTAAGTATTGCTCTACAACCACAGGAACAGTTTTCAAGTTCACAACAAATAATGTTCACAACAATGCCTACAGTGTACAATGCAGGCTTTCTTAAGAAAGTCTGGTCTTTGTACAAAACGTACTAAGACACCTGTCTATTATGACCAGTGTAGCATAAGTTGCTGTATCACTCATATGCATACATCAATGGCTGTCTGAACAACCAATAATTAATTCCTTTGAAGGACATATGTACAAACTGCAGAGCAGTTTTTGATATCATCTCGACACAAATAGTCAAAATTTGTCTCTGTAAGAATATAGACAACCTACGGAGAATACCTCCTGTGTATCAGACTGACTGGGATTGACCCCAAGTCAAACACATAGTTTATGTAGCAAACACGCATGCGGCCACAGCTTGTGGCAGCTTTGTTGACTTCACCACATATTAGGATAATTATGCAAAGGACATAGCTCTGTATGAGATTACTTTACATTAAAATATTTCAACATTACAATGTTTCAACACATTATTTTAAACGATATTATGCATAGTTGTGTATGTAGTGTCACCACTCCAGTGTACTTCACAGTAATGTAATGACATTACTCCAGTGTCCCAGTAATGTAATGCCATTACTAAAGTGTTCCAGTAACATAATAAATCACTCCAATGTTCCAGTAACATAATAACATTACTCCAGTGTTCCAGTAATGCAATGACATTATTCCTGTATTCCAGTAATACAGTTACACTACTGCACTGTTCCAGTAATGTAATGACACTACTCCAGTATTCCAGTAACGTAGGGACACAACTCCAATGGGCTGCCATCAATTTCATTCACTACATGTATTTTCAGTTTGGTAGATAAATAATTACCATTTAGCATTCTAGAGTGCTTCTTAATGTAAAGTGCTGGTTAAAGTTACCCCTATCATAAGTTAAATTACATTTACATTTTGCCTTTTAAAAAGAACTGCGCCATGTGGAACATTTTGAGTGGCCAGCTTTGCTATAATTTTACGCTATTCATTTGTTATCCCAATATGCACTGTGCAACAAACTTCTGCCCAATTGTCAAATGATAAATATTTGGTATACACAATGAATGGTGAGATTATGATATGTACAAATATTGGATACATTATTCCATACACATATTGTAAAATTAGATGGAACCGTCCATCTACAACCGGGCAAAAACAAAAAAATTCATCATGAAAACAACAGATAAAACTGCATAACACTGATACCTGTATGTAGCACCCAGGTCACCAATCACGTTATATATCAAATGGTTAGAACATTTACAAATATATATACTATTTAGTTTAATGGACATAACGTAATACGTTTCTACGAGGTGATTAACCTGAAAACCCATAAATTTAATGATTACTAATCATTTATCTGTAGATATACACAAGAACTTCACATTTCTAGTTACAAACATTTGAACAGATACAATGTACCACGCTGACACACAACATGCCCACCGTCACAGTGCACGTTATATGGTAAGGTTCCCAAACTAGCACCCACAGGTCTACACGCAGTTCCAAGAAGCCTCGATACCCAGGGGGCTATCATGTAGTTCCAAGAACACTTGACACCCAGGGGGCTATCAGGTAGTTCCAAGAACACTTGACGCCCAGGTGGCTATCATGTAGTTCCAAGAACTTGACACCCAGAGGTCTACCAGTAAGGGGCTAGTTGTGTAGACAAGGCTTGTCTGTTGTGAGTACTGTGTTGAGTAAGAGGACCTGCTACTGGCTAACATAACGTTAACACTTATTAACAAACATCAAGGAAAACAGTTTCATTATGACCGATATTATAATAATAACATTGCCTCTAAGTGATTATATAATTTGCTCTACCGGTAGATTTGGTAGGCTGTCAAAACATAACACCTGTAACCATTGTATACAACTATTGCTAATATGTATCCATACATCTGGACATATAACCTATCTTCTTAAGTAATCCCCTTTGTGTAAACAAAACCCTACTCTTCTGGAGTCTACAGTTATAAGACAAAGAAATTAGCAAACCATTCAACAGATGGCTATGCAGGTTGCAAGGTACTAATAGAAACATTCACCAGATGGCGTTGTAGGTTGCAATGCATTGGTAGAAACATTCACCAGATGGCGATGTAGGTTGCAAGATATTGATAAAAACATTCACCAGATGGCTCTGTAGGTGGCAAGGTATTGCTACAATAATTCACCACATGGCACTGTAAGGTACTGGTAGAATCAGTCACCAGATGCCTCTGTAGGTGGCAGGGTATTTGTACAAACATTCACCAGATTGCTCTGTAGGTGGCAAGGTATTGCTACAATAATTCACCACGTGGCACTGTAAGATACTGGTAGAATCAGTCACCAGATGCCTCTGTAGGTGGCAGGGTATTTGTACAAACATTCACCAGATGGCTCTGTAGGTGGCAAGGTATTGCTGCAATAATTCACCATGTGGCACTGTAGGTGGCAAGGTACTGGTAGAACCATTCACCAGATGGCTCCGTAGGTGGCAAAATATTGGTAGAATCATTCACCAGATGGCTCTGTAGGTGGCAAGGTATTGGCAGAAATATTCAACAGATGGTTCCGTAGGTGGCAACATACTAGCAGACAGATTCACTGCATACGATTTCATAAGTGATGAAACTGTGCTTAAATCAGGCAAGTCTCTGACATGGCAAATTCACCATATAAGACAACGGTCAATAGTGGCACCATCTGGTGGACAGAATGACCACACAATAGCCAAATGTTTGTCTGGAGCATGAAGTTGTGCAATGTGGATAACAATGCTACTGCTGCAGCTAACAAATATCACAGTGGCTGTTACTTCCTGTGCACAAACTCCAGACAGGGACAACACTTCAAAGGTTGGTAGTAATGTCTTGTCATGGCAAGCAATTGACATATGACACATGTTCGTGATGGCCCATGATGACAGTGTCACATGATCTGTCTGTGATGGCCCGTGATGACAGATGTCACATGATCAGTTTGTGATGGCCCATGATGACAGTTGTTACATGATCTGTTTGTGATGGTCCGTGATGACAGCTGTCACATGATCGTTCGTGATGGCCCCTGATGACAGTTGTCACAAGATGTGTTCATAATGGCCCATGATGACAGTTGTCGCACGATCTGTTCGTGATGGCCCGTGATGACAGTTGTCACATGAAGATTTGTGTTGGCCCACGATGACAGTTGTCACATGATCTGTTCGTGATGGCTCGTGATGACAGTTTCACATGATGTGTTTGTGACGGCACATGATGACAATGTCGACTGATGTATTTATGATGGCCCGTGATGAGTTGTCACACGATCTGTTCTTCATGGCCTGTGATGACACTTCTGAAACAGAAACAAGAAGTGTTACCTTTGTGAGAACAGCAGGACAGTTTGCGTGCTACCCTAAAGGTAAGGGGTAACTAATGCAACTATGGAGGTGCAAAAAACCATTCACATTTGTCATAGATTGAGGTTAAATTTCCACAGCATTTTAATATTGATTGTTAAAAGGAACACACAAAGGAACTGTGTTACCTGTAGAACAGCCAGAGTACAACTGTGTTACCTGTAGAACAGTCACTGTACAACTGCATCACATACAGTACTATCAGTGTACAACTGTCATCTGTAGTGCAGTCAATGTACAACTGACATATGTAGTACAGTCAGTGTACAACAGTGTCACCTGCAGTACAGTCAGTGTACACTGTGTACAACTGTGTCACCTATTTTACAGTCAGTGTACAACTGTGTCACATATAGTTCAGTCAGTATACAACAGTACCACCTGTAGTACAGTCAGTGTAAACTGTGTCAACTGTAGTACAGTCAGTGTACAACTGTCACCTGTAGTACAGTCAGTGTACAACTGACTGTACTACAGCTGACAGTACATTCAGTTGTTTATGTAAACAAGATTAATTTTGTCTAAATTCTGAGAATTTAACTACTTTTTGGTGTGTGAATACATAAGTCATTATGGTGGGCAACAGTTATTTGTATAAGCACTGACAAGAGTCATGACACTGACTTGGTGAGAGGGCGTCCATTGACGTGCGCCATCATCACAAAGTGTTTCTCGTTGACCAGGCGCTGACTGTGCAGGTGATGGTTGCGTCGCAGTAACACTGGGGGCTTGCAGGGCACCATGCTGCCGGCGGTAGGGCCCCGTTCTGGGGGGCAACTCTTCACTGGAGGAGGCTGAAATAGCCAAACATCATGAAATGAAAAATTAAGTGGTCTGTCATATGTGGCATTATATGCATATTGCATAACTCATAGGGGTGGGAACAGGGGAGGCTTGGAGCTATACCTCCAATAATTTATGTGGGAGGCTAGGGAATGGATTAGTCGCCCTAATATTTTGGGAAGGTTGGTTGATTTTGGTGACATTTGATGCCAATACACTGAACTAGCAGATAAACCCTCGAAAAAATTAGTCTTTCACATTTCCTTGTATGATATACATTTGACAGATGTTTCCTTTAAAATCTGGGTATACTCCAGGGTGCAGTGGCTTTAGCTGACAAGTAGTCCATCGGACTGGCTGAAACAACTAGTCCTGATATTGTTTTACTAGTCCTTAAAAATAAATGTGCCGGGCACCATACTGTTGTATCATATATATGTGACAGTTATGGCACATAGTAAAAGTGGCTTTATTTCATAAAGAAAACCAGCTGTTTCTCATTTCAATTAAATGTTCAACTAAATGTATCATTAATAGAAACAAATACATGTGATTTTGTAGATCTAATTGCAGTCATCAGAAAAAATGACTTTAGTTTAATCAGGGTCAGCAAACGGCAGTGGTGGACAAAGCGATGCCAGCAGAATTTGAAGTCTGACAGTGACAAAGGACCGACATTGGACTAAGTTGCATCATTTGGCTCATACTTTTCATTAACATTTCCTTTCCCGAAGCCAACTGAACAATCAGTAACATTGCTGGTGTTTGGTAACTTGCTAAAATAATCAACCGATGCGGGAATATTGCAACTACGATGGAACAGCACATAACGATGTCTGTTACCAGTTCATATACGTTTGACCATGTCGGTCATCACTCATGGTCGCTAGGCGGCACTACCTATCCTATCCTTGCGTTCAGCAAGTTTCCTATTAGATGGTCGTACAGAATATTTAGCTGCTTGTGATGAAATGCTACCTTACTGTCTTATTTTGTTTTATTCCATCACAACACACAACTAGCATATATACATAGCGTAAATTAATTCACATAATCACAGCTAGTCCGATGGGACTGCTCCACTAAACATGGACTAGTCTGATCACTGAAACTACGCGTCCGGGACGATCGGACGGGCCTTTTTTTGCAGCCTGTATACATATAATGCTAGTAAACAGTCCCAACTGCATGTTTTATTAATTTTAAACCACTAGGGATGAAATTGCATACAATCAGGATAATGGATTCATTCAAAATCAAAGTTATTTAATCCTTGTCCCATGTATAGGCTGTATAATTCAAATTAGCCACTATCACATATTGTACCCTTTCTACACAACACCCATCCTATTTGTTTAGTCTCCTTCGTTTTTCCGATATCCCCAGGAATCTCAGATCATCTGTTTCACAACGACTTTTTGTTCCAAAAACCAAGCTTAATATTGGCAAACATGTTTTTTCTGTAGCTGCACCCAAAATCTGGAATCAACTCCCTATCGCTTTAAAATCATCTGAGACTATAAATACCTTCCGTAAAAAACTAGATTTATTTATTTGAAATTGCATTCCCACTCTAACCTTCGGGGGTCTCTTGCTCTAATGACAACTCTTGCTTGTCCCGTTAACGATTTTGTCCAATGATTTTTGTATGTTGCGCCTCTGAGCTCAGATTCCTGGGGATTTAGGCACTATAGAAGTTTGTCATTATTATGATTAAATAACACCACAACTAGGGGCGTTATGTGTGGGACAGTGGATTATTGTTAGTCATACCTGTCATCATACCAAAAAATGCACTCGATCACAACCATTTTTGGACTTTTATGTCATTCCTATGCCATGGTGCAACACATAATTGTGAATACATTTTGCCAGGAAGCTTCAGTCATACTAATTAAGATGGTATTATGTATGGGACATTTAGCATTTTTTATAAAACAGAGTACCACTGTCTGGGCACCAGTAATTTCAAGTAAATAAGGTTGACACAATAGGCATAACTATACAAAACTAAAATACATGTATCTAGATGTATTGGTAACAACTTATATATACATGCTTACTCAAAGTATATAGCTTTATGGATCAGATCAATTTGATAATTTTGAAAATTCTAATGTGGTTTACCTGGATGTTTGTGGTCAAGGGTCCGTCAAAAGAAGACTCGTGGTCCCGAGCCTCTAGCGAGGGTCCCACTTATTGCTCTTTTTTAATTGTAATGTTTTCTAAATATCACAAAAACGTTGTGTGGAATCCGACCCATCCCGATTTCGTCATTATGACAGTTGTGCCTAAATGTTATACCTCAACGCGTTTATTCCATCACTCCACATCGTTTCAGGAATATAATGTTCCAAATAGTGCTCGCTCAGATTTAAATCAGTGTGCGCCACTGTGGTCGCGGGTAACTGAACGCCGCGACAGAAACAAGAATATTAATAAATCGCATGTCGACGATATTTGGGCCTCAAAAGTGCTCTCAAATCAATATTTTATAACATTGTACTGTATGTCTGAAACAATGTGGAATGGTGGCATAAACACACTGAACAGTGAGGTATCAAATTGGTTCAATTGTTGGACGAGCGACGGGCACGATCGGCCACGGGAGTCCTTGCATTCTCTATTCTTACCATTGTCCCTATACGATCCGTCATTTGTTTGGTGATAACGAGCGGTTAGTTATACAAATGAATGTTCGTAAGTCACTTCGTTTTTCATCGCTTTAGCTCTAATAAATTAGGAAGTATTAAAATGCACAGCGACTGCGCTCAAATGCTGTAGCCTGAACGGGCATGCGTACGGATTGGAATGGTATTCTGGTTTGCAAATCAGAATCGGGAAGCATATGCCTACAGGAATGGTTATTTGGAAGGACTCGTGAAAAGAAATACGAAACGAACTGATTTGGTAATAAACTACCAAGTTAAAGGCATTTATATTCGATATATATTTTTGTTATATGTCATTGATACGCATGCGTTATGTGGGACGCAACGATTATTTTGTAAGCGTCCGGGTACTGTTTCTGTGCGCATAGGACGCAGGATCTTGCGTCCCGTAAACCCCTGGTTATGTGTTTGCGTTATGGGACATTTTGGCCAGCTTGAGTCAATGGACTCAAAAGAAGAAAACAGTTGTATCCATGATCTTATGGATACTTTCAAGTGATTTTAAGTGTGATACACCAACTTCCATTTTTTTGCAATAAAAAGTGAGCAAAATCATAGGAAAATGTATTATGCATGGGACAACCTCCGTTTACAAATTAATTTGGTGACTATGCAGGTTTGGGGGTTTTCACACCCATGTGCCTTATTTGTTTTCAATGTAGATGTGACAAGGAAGATTCCAGCTCTATTTAAAGCTGTACCGGGATATGTGTTAAATAAACAGCCAAATTGGTAGGATGAAAAAATAAGAAAAAAATACAGAAAAAGCATTACGAAAACACATGAATTTCGATGTCTTGTGATAAAATGCATGGAAAGATAACATTTTTTGGCGAAAGAAAGTTTAACTCTTTCCTCTTGTTTTATCCTTAAAATATCCTCTTAAAATTGTGGTTTTCCTGCCAATTTACGTAAAACTGCTAAAAAGGCATTATGTATGGGACACATCGAGTTTTTGAAAAAATGCAAATTCTTGGATAACATTTTCAGTGACGCACATTCTAAGGAATAGGAAGGAAGAAAATTTACACATTGTCTCAACAAATTATTTCTTGGCTACCCGTTACAGCCCCTTAATTTGAAATTTCATGTTATTTTGAAACACCCCATATATATACATATATAAATGAAAGTTTTAAAGGGTTAATGAGGACAGAACTTCCTTATACAAGCTTCATCTCAAGTTTCACGTGAAACATTAACAAACTTAAAATCACTCGATAGTGTACGCTGTTCATCACCTCATAAGTGGGCGCTGTCTAAAAATCATGTAATTTTGGTTAATTAGAAAGCTTATGTATAAATTACTGCTGCCAGTTACAGTGACAGGAGATGATACCAGAAAAATTCTCTAAACATAAAATTAACTGTGATACATCTGGCCTGATGGGAAAAGTGTCCATCGAAGATATCTATAAATAAATGTAATTATTTGCAATTCATACGTTGCCTGTAAGAGCTTCATTTTAATGTACACTTATTCTATAAAGGATTAAAAGTGGGGAGTTTGTCAACTGGTGACAACAACTAACCTTACTGTTGATCACACGGAGAATATCTTGGAATGGAACAAATATTCCACAGTCTTTTTCACAGCTGAAGTATTGCTTGCCACCAACTGACCCTGAGTGTTGACCTACTGTAAGCAACAAACAACAACTAAAGTATCACCATCAACTGACCCTGAGTGTTGACCTACTGTAAGCAACAAACAACAACTAAAGTATCACCATCAACTGACCCTGAGTGTTGACCTACTGTAAGCAACAAACAACAACTAAAGTATCACCATCAACTGACCCTGACTGAATGTTGACCTACTGTAAGCAACAAACAACAACTAAAGTATCACCACCAACTGACCCTGAGTGTTGACCTACTGTAAGCAACAAACAACAACTAAAGTATCACCACCAACTGACCCTGAGTGTTGACCTACTGTAAGCAACAAACAACAACTAAAGTATCACCATCAACCAATCCAGAGTGTTGACCTACTGTAAGCAACAAACAACAACTAAAGTATCACCATCAACCAATCCTGAGTGTTGACCTACTGTAGGCAACAAACAACAACTAAAGTATCACCATCAACCAATCCAGAGTGTTGACCTACTGTAAGCAACAAACAACAACTAAAGTATCACCATCAACCAATCCTGAGTGTTGACCTACTGTAAGCAACAAACAACAACTAAAGTATCACCATCAACCAATCCTGAGTGTTGACCTACTGTAAGCAACAAACAACAACTAAAGTATCACCATCAACCAATCCTGAGTGTTGACCTACTGTAAGCAACAAACAACAACTAAAGTATCACCATCAACCAATCCTGAGTGTTCGCCTAATGTAAAGAAACAACTAAAATATCACCATCGAACAATCCTGAGTGCTGGCCTAATGTAAACAAACAACTGAAATATCACCATCCACCAATCCAGAGTGCCGGCCTAATGTAAACAAACAACTAAAGTATCACCATCGAACAATCCAGAGTGCTGGCCTAATGTAAACAAACAACTAAAGTATCACCATCGAACAATCCTGAGTGCTGGCCTAATGTAAACAAACAACTAAAGTATCACCATCGAACAATCCAGAGTGTTGGCCTAATGTAAACAAACAACTAAAGTATCACCATCGAACAATCCTGAGTGTTTGCCTAATGTAAACAAACAACTAAAGTATCACCATCGAACAATCCTGAGTGCTGGCCTAATGTAAACAAACAACTAAAGTATCACCATCGAACAATCCTGAGTGCCGGCCTAATGTAAACAAACAACTAAAGTATCACCATCGAACAATCCTGAGTGTTGGCCTAATGTAAACAAACAACTAAAGTATCACCATCGAACAATCCAGAGTGCTGGCCTAATGTAAACAAACAACTAAAGTATCACCATCGAACAATCCTGATTGCTGGCCTAAAGTAAACAAACAATTAAAGTATCACCATCGCCCAATGCTTAGTGTTGGCTTACAGTAAGCACACAACTAAAGTACCATCATCGACCAATGTTGGCCTAATATATATAAACAACAACAACATTTTGGTATGCCACTGAAAGGCCCCGAGTGTTGGTCTAATGTGCACAAATGACATCCCCATGGGGAGATAAGACGCAAATGTGTTTTAAAGAAATGCTCCTAAAACCAACATGCAGGAAAAACCTTAAACACAATTGCCAACTAATATAAAAACCATCTTCAGCGTCTTAAAGAAAACTACAACTCGTAAAACAATCGATGCATGTATATACTGCTAAGACATGCTAGAACGTTTCTTTAACAGCTATCAAAGTCAGGGGATTTTTAAAAGATGTCGTCGAATAGTTGACTTACTCGTATCGTCTAGCTCTATACCAGCATATATAGTGTTGGTAGTTGTGCCATGGTCAAGATGTCCAATGTAACAAACATGGCCAGTTTGATCTCCCTCTAGCAACACCACGGATCCCACTTCAACATCCACACAGCCGGCCCTATCAAATAGCAACATTCATGTAGCCAGCCATGTCAAATAATACCATACAGCAGGCTCTGTCAAATAATAACATCCATATAGCTGGTCCTGTCAAATAATAACAGCTGAGTAGTTGACCCAGTGAAATAACAACAACCATGTAGCTGGTCCTGTTAAATAACAACATCCATGTAGATGGCCATGTCAAATAACAACATTCACATAGCTGGCTGGCCCTGTCAAATATCAGCATCCATGTAACAGGCCATGTCAAATAACAACCATGTAGCTGGTTCTGTCAAATAACAACATCCATGTAGATGGTTCTTTCAAATAACAACATCCATGTAGCTGGTTCTGTCAAATAACAACATACACATAGCTGGTCCTGTTAAATAACAACATTCATGTAGCTGGCTCTCTTAAAATAGCCACATCCATGTAGCTGGCCCTGTCAAATAACAACATATACAAATTATAAAATGTTGGTCCCACGTGAATTGCAAAACCATAGTAATTAAAACTAAGTTTTTAATTATAATGATGGCTGTTATTATATGTCCTTTGCACATGCTATGTCATAACTGTTATATACATACTTTCAGTCTAGAAACTTGTCACCATTTAAAATTACTAATTCAGGAGGTGGGCGGTCTGAGTTACGAAGCCTGTCATTACCTGAGCAACTCGCTCATTTGTATCTTTTGGTGTTTGCTTTCGCTACATGTGGTGCACTGACATCCTTCTAGTGGCCCGGGCTCTAGTGTCACGGCCTGGCCCACTGGTGTCATGGCCTGGCTTTGTAGTGGCCTGGCCAGTGGTGTCATGGCCTGGCCCTCTAATAGGTCAGTCACTGATGTTGTGGCCTGGTTCTTGTACAATACACTGGCAATGAAACCATCCATCATTAAACAACTGTTATATACAATTTAAACAAACTATGCAATGTGGAAGTGCTAATTAGAAAGAGAAATAACATAACTACACAGGAATGTACATAACACCAGTGAAGGATGTATCTTACTTAAATAAATTGTGTCATTAACAAGATTTGGCATAATTTACCTAAACATGACAACAGACAAACACGACAACACCAGTGAAGGTTAATTGTCACAATGACAATTTAGCATTTAGGAAGAACAACACAAAAACATTGTAAAGTAAAGTTTTCAAAGTAACTGTTTGATGAACCAACAGCAGAACTCAGGTTAACATTGTTTTTGAGCAAAATTGTTTGGTTCTTCGAGGATGAAGGATTTTTTTTTAATTTTGCCACGTTCACTCAACCCAATTCTACGGCTTGTTGTATTATTATTTACAAAGAAATACAACATATATATTCAAATTGTGTTGAACAACACAATTTCCTTTCGCAACATGCATATGGTGGCAAAATGTTATCACCACATAGCAACTGAACTGTGAACAGAACTATGGTCATGAGTGGGTATAAGTAGTTCCCAGTAGGGCTCCGTTTTTTCAGACTCATGGGGTCCCAGAACTAGAGCAAATACAGGTAACTACTGTTATACACACCCGTTTTCACTCATCGACTGAGAGCAGTTTGACTGTGTACTGGATTTTGGTTGAGTAGCACCAGTAATGACAGCACTAGAGGCTGATGATCCACAGGATGGACTTGAAACGGTTTTGGATGATCCACATTCATTCTCCAAATTATAGAATTCATTGTCAACTGAATGCTGCTTCTGCACATGTTGCTGTGTTAACACATTGGTCATCTGAAAACATGACACAACATGCAGGTGTTAAAACATGACACAAGACTCTCATGTGTTAAAACATGACACAAGACTCCCATGTATTAAAACATGACACAAGTCTCTCAGGTGTTAAAACATGACACAAGATTATCTCATGTGAAAACATGACACAGGATTCTCAGGTGTGAAAACATGACACATGATGCAGGTGTGAAAAAACATGACACATGACTCTCAAGTGTGAAAACATGACACGACTCTCAAGTGTGAAAACATGACACTACTCTCAAGTGTGAGAACATGACACGACATTCAAGTGTGAAAACATGACACATGACCCTCAAGTGTGAAAATATTATACATGATTCTTAGGTGTGAAAATATGACACGCCTTTCACATGTGAAAACATACAAAATAAAACTTTTAGTTATGAAAACATGACACACGACTCTCATAGGGGCCCCATGACATGATTCTCAGCTGTGGAAACATGACACGATTCTCCAGTGTGAAAACATGACACACGACTCTCAGATGTAAAAACATTACACACGACTCAGTCATGTGAAAACATGACACATGACCCTCAGGTGTGAAAACATGATACACTAAGACTCTCAGATATGAACATGTAAAAACCACCACACATTTCAAACCTGTAAGTTGATACAGGCAGAATATGGGTACTTTTGTTTTCTAGATATCATGATTATATGTGGGACCATAATTGGATTTTATTTTCCCAATAACAAGGTAAAAACAGTGTCTGTATATTTACAAAACAGACATTATATTGCATATCTACCTCAAATTCTTTTAACCTCTCCTTCAGTCTTGTGATTTCATTGTGGGCATCCGTCAGTTGCGCAGTCAGCTTCGTGTTCTCTCTGAGCGTGTCGTGGAAGCGTTCCTGCTGCGTACTGTTGGCAGCAACATCAAACGTACACTGCACTGCCACCGATATTCTTGGCCTGCAACACATCATGCAGATAATACATCATGCAGACAATACATCATGCAGACAGTACATCATACAGACCATACATCATGCAGACAACACATCATGCAGACAATACATCATGCAGACCATACATCATGCAGACAACACATCATGCAGACAATACATCATGCAGACAACACATCATGCAGACAACACATCATGTAGACAACACATTTTCAGACAGTACATCATGCAGACAACACATTATACAGACAACACATCTTGCAGACAACACATCACGCAAGACAATACATCATGCAGACCATACATCATGCAGACAACACATCATGCAGACAATACATCATGCAGACCATACATCATGCAGACAACACATCATGCAGACAATACATCATGTGGACAATTCATCATGCAGACAACACATCATGCAGTTAACACATTATGCAGACAACACATCACGCAAGACAACACATCATGCTGGCTACATGTCATGCAGACAACACATCATGCAGGCAACACATCACGCAAACAACACATCATGCTGGCAACATGTCATGCAGACAACACATCATGCAGGTAACACATCTTGCAGTCACGATCGAGACAGTTGGTGGGTATGATGGATTCATGATCAAGTCAGTTGGCGAACCGTGAAGTACGTCACATGGGCCTATTCTGACACAAGCCAAACATAGCTGTCCAGGTGATGTCCCATCAGTTTGGGGATTTTGGCAGAAACACATACCTTATCAATCACATCACCTTTCCTACCTAGTTTATCTTCCTTGATAAGTAATCCAAAACTATCCAATAACCTTGTTTCTCATAAAATTGCTTTTACAGTCTGCTTCAATTTTAGCAATACTTCAAAAACTACTTAAGATATTTCAACATATGAGGTATCATTTTAAATCTTATGATCTATAGAATCAAAAATGGGCCAAGTGGCCCTGAAGTCCTTTGGACTAATACGTCTATATGTGACCCCGTCTGACCAAATGACTGATAAGTCGGAAAAATTGTAACATTGTTTTCTTACATCCTTGTAAAGGTTTGGTAGGGTGCTTTACACGGTTTAAAAAATTATTACTGCTACAAAAATTTGCAAAGTTATGGAGCATTGAACATGGTAGGGATCAAAGAGTGAAAATTAAGAAAACGGCTGTTGAAGTTTTACATTATATATGCAAATGGATTGCATGGAAATATTACATGCACAACATTCAAATGTGGCACACAGTATGTAATATGTATGTTATGTTGCAATGATACACTGGAAGTACAAATGTGCTGCTACAAAGACTTATCAAGTTATGCCAGATTATGTCTTCATGTGTAAAACTAAGAGGACAGATTATTTGAGAGCAAAAGGTAGACTCACTGTTTGACACAGTTTAAAACCTACAGGCAACTGTCCAGTTTAACAGGGGTCTAGTGGCTAAATGCTGTCTGTTGACACAAGCTACTGACAGTGACCAATTACAGATTAGTCACAGTTTCCATAAAACAATAGCAGGCAGAGAATCTTAGCTCCATAGCTGGGTGTAATACACAACCAGAGCCACCACTGATTCATGGTCAAGTAGATTAGCTCAATGCACCAACTAAGACAATACACAACACTGTGAGTGACAGTGTCCAGAGTGAGGCCTAAGCAATGTCCTCATTGCTGAATAGATCAATTAAAAGTGGGTGATATTTTGCACAAGTGTTCATTAATCCTTAGTGATTGTTCAGAACACCAGGCTGACCACATACCTAAACAAAGCGAATGTAATAGATGAAGAACAGGCAGTGTTTAGATAGGGGTAATGGTTGAATTTTAGTTGTCTCAACGCAAAGGGCTTTATTGTGCCTTCATCGATTATAGGAAAGCATTTGATTTAGTATACCGGTCCTCACGGTGGTCTAAGATAATTTCATGCGGTATTAATGGTAATGTGTTGAAAGTTGTATACAACATGTACAAAAATGCTACATCATGTATAAATCAGGGCCAGGCTGTGTCAGCCTTCTTCTCAAGTAGAAAACTTGTCTCCTTTGTTATTTACCTGAATAATTTTGAACACTGTTAGTCACAATTATAACGGACTTGACATGGCAGCTGGTGAAATTTACAACAACTTTAGTGATGATGATGTAGAAAATGTATGTTCTACTATATGCTGATGACACTAGAATGATTAAATCAAATACAGATTTCTTGCTTGTGCATGGCGGAACTATGTCAACTTTTCTAATGGTTGACATTTGGGTCTTTCAGGTGTCAACTCTATTGTGAATCTGTAATTATTAGTCTATATTGATACAACTGATTTACACAGTACCATGTCTACACAAGGCATGGCAAGCGTAAACAGAACAGTAGAATGCATTTTATATCAATAAAGTGTAGGATATTTCACTCTATAGTTGTCCAGAATATAAATGTTCTATGTTTGTCACCTACAGGTGACAAAATATAAATTTTCTATGTTTGTCACCTACAGGTTTCTACAGACAATACATCTTTAACCAATAGACACCACAGTCACACCATTTTATAATAATTAAATGAACATCAAAATAAACACAACTTGCAATTATAGAAAATCAATAGTTTTGAAGATACAATTAAAAAAATTTAGGCAGTTCAGTCTAACAGGGGTCAAGTGTGTCTACTCTGCCTAGGCCCTGTGACCAATTTAAGATTAGTCAAGGTCTCAATGGAACAATAGCACTAGGCTGCAGAGTTTAGTCAAGCTGCTGGCTTTCTGGCACAATAAACAAAATCTACTGTTGGGGGTGGTCTCAAGGGCCCTTCTCAAAACCACATCACTAGATAATGTAATACTTTTGCACTTTGGGGGCCCCTTAGGTGCACTTTGAATGATTCAATCAAATATAGATTTCTTGTGTATAGTGGCAGCACCCTAAGATACATCTATGCAAAATTAGGAAAAAAGTTACTGAACAGTTTTAGAAAAAATAGGCAAATTGTGACAAATTACCAGCTTTTTGGGCCCTTAGGGGCCCTATGGGGTCCTTAGAATGATTCAATCAAATACAGATTGCTTGTGCATAGTGGCACTACCCTAAGATATGTCTATGCAAAATTAGAGAAAAAGTTCCTGAGATATGGCAGCTAACGGAGGACACAGAGTGATGGCAATAGTCCCTTGGACCTTCAGCCCAAAGGTCTAAAAAGTACTACTCCACTTCACAATTTTGCGACTTAATACTCCCTTTGCTGTGGCAAGTCACAAATGTACCTAAAAAATTGAAACTGACTATAAAGTTCACCCAAGAAAGATCTATCATACCTGACTTTCTGTACATCGCTGTCTGGTTCACAGACAATCTGTGGCAAAGATTCTTTGCGTTGATGCTCCTTTGAGGGTAGAATTGTGCCCCCAAGGGGTGTTGGGTGGACCACTGCGGCTGTTTGGAAGACACGGTTGCCATCCACCTCATGGGTGGCATTGCCCAGTAGCGATGAGGATGCCGGAATCGTGAACGCAGATGTTCGGTGAAAGCGAGGCAGCTTCTGATTCGGCTGCACTTTGTCCAGCTTTGGTGAGTTACTGGTGAGACTTGAGCTACGACTGCTGCAGCGTGAACACGTACTGCATTTGTCCTGTACACAAACAACAGACTTGAGTTACAACTGCATTTGTCCTGAACACAAACAGCAGACTTGAGCTACGACTGCATTTGTCCTGAACACATACTGCGTTTAGTCCTGAACACAAACAACAGACTTTGAACTACAATTGCTGCAACGTAAACACATACTGCATTTGTCCTGAACACAAACACCAGATTTGAACAATTACTGCATTTGTCCTGAGCACATACTGCATTTGTCCTGAACACAAACACCTGATTTGAACAATTACTGCATTTGTCCTGAGGACATATGGCACGTACTGCATATGTCCTGAACACAAACAATATTCCTGATGGCATATGTACATGCAAAATATGCTAAGCCTTCTTTCAGAACCATAACTCTCCAATGTGTAGCTCAGACATTATATTTGGTTGTAATGATGATGGGAAGAATGCACACAACATTTTCCTTCATATTTAAATACATTTTTCCTTGAACATAAATTTGAACTTGATGAATTTGACAAGTGTGACACTTAGGTTGTGAATAGAGTTAAATTTCAATTACATTTATCATCAAATGACTTCCAAATGTTTTAAATGATTCCTGCATTGGTTAATTTTATAACGCAGATCCTTTTTGTATTATAACATTGCTTCTGAAGTCAGAACGTTTAAATGTTTGAATATTGCCATCTTTGACAGGGCATCATATGACACAACAGCCACAACATGACACGAGACAATGACACGAACATCACAATATGACACAACCACACCAACATGACATAACCTCCACAATGACATAACCGCCACAACATGACACAAACGAGAGAAAAATATCATAACTGCCATAAGCTAAGATAACACAAACGAGACAATGACATAACTGCCACAACATGACACAAACGAGACAATAACATAACTGTCCATAAGATAAAATAACACAAACGAGACAATGACATAACCGCCACAACATGACACAAACGAGACAATGACATAACCTCCACAACATGACACAACCACCAAAATGACACAACCACCACAGCATAATACAATCGACAGACAACTGACCTGTGGTAGAGAGCCGTGGTCATGGATGCACAGTCCACGCTCACTGCAGGAGTGGATGGACGTCGGGGCAGGACTTGTCGATATGCTTGTCTGAGTGCTCGAGAACCGAGACCGCAATGAGTGGTTCTCTGCTCGAAGCCTTGCTAGCTTCTTCTCAAGGCTGAAAGTGAAACAACAGACATGACAACCTTCTTTTCATGAATGAAAGTGAAACCCAAAAAACATGACAACCTTCTTTTCAATCTCAAGGCTGAAAGTGAAACACAAAACACATGACAACCTTCTTTTCATAGCTGAAAGTGAAACAACAGACATGACAACATTCTCCTCAAGGTTAAAAGTGAAACAACAGACATGACAACATTCTCCTCAAGGCTAAAAGTGAAACAACAGACAACATTCTTCTCACCAGAAATGAAAACATATAGCATGTGCACAATTACGGGACGTTTTTTAAACATGTTTGTATGGTGGGCAATGATTGCAGTGTTGTAAACATGTCTGTGTGGTGGACAATGAGTACAGTGTTGTAAACAAGTATGTGTGGTGGGCATTAAATGCAGTGTTGTAAACATGTCAGTGAGTGATGGGTAATGAGTACAGTGTTGTAAACAGGTCTGCATGGTTGGCAATGAGTGCAGTATTGTAAACATATCTGTGTGATGTGTAACAAGTACTTTTGCTATAAACATGGCAGTGAGTGATTGATAAAGAGTGCAGTGTTGTAAACATGTATGTGTGGTTGGCAATGAGTGCAGTATTGTAAACACATCTGTGTGTAAGATGGATAATGGGTACAGTTTTGTAAATATGTATGTGTGATGGACAATGAGTGCAGTGTTGTAACCATGTGTGGGTGTGCTGTGCTGTGCTGTGCTGTGCTGTGCTGTGCTGTGTGTGTGTGTGTGTGTGTGTGTGTGTGTGTGTGTGTGTGTGTGTGTGTGTGTGTGTGTGTGTGTGTGTGTGTGTGTGTGTGTGTGTGTGTGTGTGTGTGTGTGTGTGTGTGTGTGTGTGTGTGTGTGTGTGTGTGTGTGTGTGTGTGTGTGTGTGTGTGTGTGTGTGATGGGTAATGAGTACAGTTTTGTAAACATGTCTGTATGTGATGGACAATGAGTGCAGTGTTGTAAACATGTATGTGTGGTTGGCAATGAGTGTAGTGTTGTAAACATGTCTGTGTGTGATGGGAAATAAGTAGTGTTGTAAAAAAGTCTGTACGTGTTGGGCTATGGATGCAGTGTTGTGTAAACATATCTATGTATGACGGACACTGAATACCGTATTGTAAACATGTATGTGTATGATGAACAATGAGTGCAGTGCTATAAACATGTCTGTGTGTGATGGGAAATTAGTAGTGTTGTAAAAATGTCTATATGAGTTGGGCTATGAATGCAGTGTTGTAAACATGTCTGAGTGTGACAGACACTGAATGCAGTGTTGTAAACATGTCTGTGTATGATGGGCAATACCTAGTGTTGTAAAGGTTTCTGTGTGTGATGGGCAGTTAGTGCAGTGTTGTAAATGTGTGATGAGTAAAAGTACAGTGTTGTAATGTGTGTGTATGATGGGCAATGAATGCAGTGTTGTAAACTCAAGGATGTACTCGACTAGCCACATTGACACTATCTCATCACTGTGTATGATTTATCATTCACCACATGCAATGAGAGCCCGCCATCATGATCATGTAATTACTGCTTGCCACTCAGTTAAGATGCTATCTGCAGTCAAGGCTAATGCCCACAAAATCTCTGCACAATTGTTCCCGTCAGCTTCCGCCTATGCGCCCCTCACCAAAAAACTTCAGTGCATTCTTCTTGAGCAAGCAGCTCTAAAAAACTTTTTGATTGTGAAGATGCACTGTTAACATATGCATACAACTACACATTGACACAAAACCACACAATCAATAGACAAGTTCACCCAGTTCTGTAACACTCACTGAGAAGACTCTGGCAAAAACTTCACCATTGTACATTTGGCCTAGCTGTTGTGGGGGTTCGAAGACAGTGACCTATTGTTTACCTCTTACACAAGGGTGTGTCATCATGCCCATATAAGGACAGATGTACAAAGCCAACTATGCAATTATTATACAGGGGCCAGTTTTCACTTATAGTTTGGTGCCACTTGCAACTACCCTGCTAAAAGTCAGACATCTGAAACAAAGTACTAATTATCTAGTCATGATGTGGTGTGACAGAATGAATATTCTGGGACAGATAAAACAAGGTAAGAACAAAATATAAAGCCATAACAATAAGGGCCACACAGATATGATTCCCTGGCTATATCAGACAATAAACAGAGGCTATCCTGTTCTCATTTTTAATATATTATACTATGTTGTTAGTACTATATATTTATTATAATAAGTACATTAAAGGTATAATGGCCCGTCAAATTGTGTTTGATAAGCCCAAAATAATGTTCACAATTTAAATGTTGCATCCAGAAAATGTTCAAATTGTAAACAAAACTTATTGTAAGCTCTCTTTATTGGCTGTATTACGGAGGCTCGCTTGGTTCCCTCATAATCAAGGCCTGATTCAGCAAACTTCTTGGTACTGCCTTGTTTGACTTTGCTATTTTGGGAGGTGGCCGCTTCATGCTAATGCGAGCATGAGTGGCAGGAGGAATTCGCAATATCACCCCTCACAAAAAAACTGACAGCAGATGTATGAGATACCGACTAATAATCGACCAGGATCTGGGATGCATCAGGGACAGAGCCAGGTTTCACAAAGCATTCATTCCATACAGAGTGCTAACTTAATACGAACAATTTTCTGCTGAGCTGTTTCAAAGTTCGAAGCTTCTTCAGCCAAAACTGGAATGCTAAAACATGCAGCAAGCACGTAAAAACACTTCTATATACCAACACTTGAAGCCTGAAATAGATGTTAAGTGCCATTGAATAAAACTAACAGCCAGGGCTTCATTCTATAATGGGTACTTTATGTGAATGTGATGCTGTCAGTCATCTATTTAGAGAACAGTGGAATCGAGTGGCTATGAAATGCTACAGATACACACTAGTTAAGTGTTGTTTCTGTCAAAGGGACACCAAGTGGCATAGAAATACATCACATATCTTACCATTAACAACTCAACGAGGATTTTTTCTACAACCATATCATTTCTACAAGTATTTTAAGTCTACAAAAGTTCACCTGGTACAAACACGGGGTCATGAAACAAATAACTTTTAAACAGCTGTGCACAAAAATGACTAATAGAATTCTGAAAACACAAAGGATGCTTACAATAACACAAGGCTCTAATTAGGCAGTACAGTCTCTACGGCGACTGATCTTATCCAGTCTACAAGCAGATACCAGCTTTCTCCATCTAAATAATATACTTACTATCATCTCAAAGGTAATGGCAAGTTGACTGAACCTGCATACAAGCGGTCACGCATACATGCATGAACACACATGTACATGAACACACACACACATACATGCATGAACACACATACCCACACACACATGTGCGCACACACGCACATGCATATATGTATGTGCATGCACACACACATGCACACACACAGATGAACCTGCATACAATGCTCCAGGAAATGCAAGATTAGCATGCAAATCACTATCAGTCATGTCATACAATGTGCCCCACCCCTACTTCAGTCTCCCACTTCAAGTCACTCCCAGACTGGTACAACCTGACTGGTCCAAACAGACTGATGCAACCAGACAGACTGGTCCAAACAGATTGGTGCAACCAGACTGGTTCAAACAGACTGGTGCAACCAGACTGGTTCAAACAGACTGGTGCAACCAGACTGGTCCAAACAGATTGGTGCAACCAGACTGGTGCAACCAGACTGGTTCAAACAGACTGGTGCAACCAGACTGGTCCAAACAGGCTAGTGCAACCAGACTGGTCCAACTATACTGGTCATACTAGACTGGTCCAACCAGACCGGTGCAACCAGACTGATCCAAACAGAGTGTTGCAACCAGACATGTACAACCAGACTGGTCCAAACAGGCTAGTGCAACCAGACATGTACTACCAGACTGGTACAACCAGACTGGTGCAACCAGACTGGTGTAACCCGACTAGTCCAACAAGAATGGTCCAACCAGACTGGTCCAACTCCACTCATAATACAGAATGAGACTCCACAGCTATTGATGTGATAAAAAAACATGATGACACACTCCACAGTTGTTGATGTGACAGAGACATGACGACATACTCAACAGATGTTGATATGACAGAGACATGACGACATACTCCACAGTTGTTGATGTGACAGAGACATGACAACATACTCAACAGTTGTTGATGCGACAGTGACATGATGACATACTCCACAATTGGTGGACATACTCCACAGTTGATGATGTGATAGTGACATGATGGCATACTCCACAGTTGGTGATGTGTTAGAGACACGATGACAGAATCCACAGTTGTTGACGTGTTAGAGACATGATGACTGACTCCACAGTTGTTGATGTGATAGAGATATACTGACAGACTCCACAGTTGTTGATGTGATAGAGACATACTGACAGACCCCACAGTTGTTGGTATGATAGAGACGTGATGACAGACTCCACAGTTGTTGATGTGATAGAGATATGCTGACAGACTCCACAGTTGTTGATGTGATAGAGACATGCTGACAGACCCCACAGTTGTTGATGTGATAGAGACGTGATGACAGACTCCACAGTTGTTGACCTGTTAGACATGATGGCAGACTCCACAGCTGATGATGTGATAGAGAAATGATGACAGACTCTACAGTTATTGATGTGTTAGACATGATGACAGATTCCACAACTGTTGGTGTGATTGAGAAATGATGACAGACTCCACAGCAAGGGCTTAGCCAGAGACCTGCCTGCCTGTAACTGGCAGATGACTGGCCAAGACTAGTAATTACAACTGATAAGACAGTTGGAATTTAGAGGGAACCAGCTGGTGTCTAGACTAACTTATAGTTCCAAGTCTAGGTGGCCAACATTAATGACTACAAATGGCACAACTGGTAGTGAAACCAATCGAATGGATCAGTATTAATTAAATAAATGGCTGAAATGGGACTGGCTTGTCATTGAAAACACTAAACTGACCAATAATGGCTGTGATTGATCGTCTTCCATGTAAGCCATTCGCATGCTAAGAGGTACAATTTTGATTAATTCAAGACTGGCAAACAATCATTTCGGGCTAAGGGCCTGCTCCACAGCTGTTGATGTGACACTGATAAGAGACATGATGACATACATGATGACAGACATGATGACATACATGATGACATACATGATGACAGACAATGTGATTCACTCACACTTGCCCAAATAAAGCACAAGCACATCGTTATTCAGCCAATGCACTCAAGCGATCGATGACAAATCACATTCAGAAATCGACACATTTGCAAGAGACAACCAATGAATGTCTGATGTGCATAAAACTGTCTAATAATGGACGAGGGGTTGACCACATAAAGAGCAATCAATTCAACTAATGGGGCACATAAACTATTGAGTGGACAGAGCTCACTTAACAAAGCCATGACCCCTGGCAACTGGGTCAACTTCCAAGTGTTTAATTGAAATGGCAATAAGAAGCATTGACTACACCTCATGGGGTGTGTTTAATGGGGCCTTTCATAGGTCACCTTACAGTTTGTCCCTCATGGGGGCGATTCTTGGTGTATGCCTCATGGGGTGTGCCTCAAACAGGGCTTGACATGCTTGCATTAACTCAGTGTTACACTGTTAGCGTCTCAAAATGTATATAATTATATATATATATATACAGTCACGTTATAATAATCAGGGTCCGTACACTATGACAGATACCAAATTCAAGGCTATTTCAAAGGTTAATGAAAGGAAAAATCAAGACTATTTAACTGGTTATGAACTGGCACCAGACCGCTGACCGCAATCTACAGCTGGTCAACAAAAGATGGAGTGACATGAAAATGCTAATAAAAACAGACTTGGGTGGAATGGTTAAACTGCCTCATGTGTCTATGGAAGCATGGGCAGCTAAATCTAAGTATGTAACATCCATGCCCATAAAAGTTATTGGCCAAGGAAGATAAATTTGAATGAACAGGAAGCCCTGCATCATAAAAAGGGGTCCATGGGCAACCATTGTGCAATATAAGCATATGGGGCAGCAGAAGTGCTCCCCAGCCAGAGGGGGTGGGGGTCCATACTGGTGAACAAATGCAGTGTTTCCTCTGGATAAAATGATGGGCCAGGTGGCAGGGATGGGGTACGCCAGCACCTGCAGGTGGAAGCATTGCTAGGGGGATCTGGGGGCATGTCCACCCGGAGATTTTTAAAAACTACCTTTAAAATGGTGCATTCTGAGGCATGTTTTAACCTTTACTCTTGAATATAGAGGGGGAGATATAAAACAATAAGACACTACTTGTAAATGTAGTAATCATGATTGATAAAAGTCAGTAATCATGATTGTTTCATCATGTTGAGGTGTGGTTTCCATTTTACCACTGGTACTCAGTAGAGGTGTGGTTTCCACTTGACCACTGGTACTTGGCTGTGGTTATGTTTTTTTGCACTAACCCTTGGCCTTGTTACCACGCTGACAGAGTCAGTAAAAAAGTATGTTTCTATTAATCGTAAGAACGTTTCTCAAATTGTGTCCTTTTTATAAAACAGGATAAGTTGTTTAGTATATCAAATTTCTGTACAAACATATCATTGTCTAACCCAAGTAATTGATAACCCATTAGTATACACGGTTTTGGGCAGTAGGCATCTTTTATGAGATGTGAACTTCGGTGGTTTATAAGTAAATACTTAACTCAAATCAACTTTCCCAAAATTTATTTCCACAACTTTGTCGGAATATGTATTATATATTTAGCACAAAGATATCTTAAGAATCACATTCCTTATTTTGCTTAAAAAAATGGCATAGAACATTAGTTGAATAGACTTGTCACTGACACTGTGCCTGTGGGCATTTGTGTCAAATCCAGACCCACCTTGAATTGATTTTGCCGTTATAACTTGAGTTTTGCTTAACTTTGATACATCAGTCAGATAGTTCCATCATTCAACATTATCCTAGGCATATTTACCTTTAAGAATATTGCGTCTTATGCCCATATGAGGCGTAAATAGCGCCCCGGTTTGTATAAACATACGCTGCTATAGCATAATAGCTCTCATTTTACGCGCGCTGTACAGTAACAGACTAGCGTAAACCGGGTCGCTATTTTAACTTCAACAGGGTCCGGATTCAATACAAGTGCCGACTTGTGAATAGGATGCAGTTTTTATTTGGGCTTCAAAAGAGTCCGGATTCGACACAAGTGCGGTCTAGTGATGTAGTGCCATCAGCCTGCATGGTTTTCACTCCCATCACCGTCATAAACCAAAACGCAAGTTACCCTTTTGGGCGCCATTTACATGAATGTCAAGATTTCTAGTATGTCGAAACTCCACGAGGTGTCACCATTGGAGACACCGGGGATACCGCAGGAATATTCCGTGATTGGACAACTGACAAACGATATCTTTCACGTTGTCCAATGGAGTTAAATCCTAAACGCTCTGAGCGACGTTATCGTTAAGACGACTAAACGATGTTGCTACAAATCCGAGATTTTGCAGGAATATAAGTGACTTTGTGGTGTCATTTCGCCCCGCTCGCCGGCGCTGAATATAGGCGGCACAGAAAAATGGGGAGGCGGCCCGCCTCGCTTGTCATATACCAGGGGAAACACTGAAATACTACCAGGGTCAGTGGGCAACTGTAGCCAACAGCAGTGCCATGGATTATACAAAATAAGCAGATAAGGCAACCTAGGTCTGAAGCTGAGATCAGCAGGGAATGCACTGGCTACCAGTGAACAAAGACCAGTGGCATAGCCTAATGAAGGCTTTCAAGGCTGCAAGTCAGAATTCAAGGATATCAAGGCTTTGAATTTGGAATTATGTAATTAAAGGTTTTCAAGGCCGCATATGGACCCTGTAAATAATGATGTGCAAAATATACAGTTACCAAACTATACACTTTCATAAATACATCTTGATTGTTCAAAGGCGGCGAAGAAACCTCTCATCACGAATGAGAAAGCAGCGACTTGATTTCTGCAGTAAGTACAAAAACTGGACTGTAGAGCAGTGGAGACATGTGATGTGGAGTGATGAGAGCACTTTTAGGTGCATCCAGAGTACATCAGCACGTGTGAGGCGACCCATTGGCACGAGCTGGTACGACCCCACGTACACCCAGAAGACCGTCAAACACCCGGATGGAGTGATGGTTTGGGGGTGTTTCAGTGGACAGAAGGGCCGGGGAGGCCTATACTTCCTTCCGAAGAACGTGACGATGAATGGAGTTCGTTATGTGGATGTCTTGGAATCTCATCTGAAGAATGCCTACTACATCCATGAGTGCACCCACGTCATGAAAGACAGCGCTCCCGCCACAAGGCCAAAAGTGTGTCAACATGGCTCAAGAAGGAGAAAATTGAGGTGTTGCAGTGGCCATGAAACTCCCCGGACCTTAATCCGATTGAAAACGCCTGGAATCAGATGAAGAGAAAGCTTTCTTGCAAGAACACGAGTAGTGTTTCCCATCTGTGCGAGGAGATCAAGAAGCTGTGGGTTCTGGACATGCACCTTGACTACTTTCAGAAATTGAGTGACAGCATACCCACACACATCCAAAAGGTCATCCAAGCCAAGGGCAATGTCACTAAATACTAAAGAAAGTGAATGTCTTTTGTATGTTTCTTGCACCTCTGTACCTAAATATGTATATAAAATACTAATAAAATAGTTTTTTTCGTCACAGCAACAATTTTTTTTGCGCAGACTGTATATATAACAATATATACTTGGAGCGTAGAAAAGTGTGACACAAATTTGTAAAACATAATGGACATGTGCATATCTTCAACTGGGCAATATAAACGGGACATCAGCGTCACTAAATAAGTGTAAGAAGACACACAAAAGATGTTCCTAGTAAAGCTTATAGCCTGAAACCTGTGATGATAACACCAGTAAATGATTTCACTTGTCTTTTAAACAAAACTGCGTTTCTCTCTGGGATCAAGTAAGTTACATGGTTTCCATTAAGCATCATTTATTAAATACTAAAACAACTTATGCTGATGAAATTTGTTGTTGTGTGTGAACAGTTAATGTGTGGAAAAAAAACAGAGAAAGGTTTTCATTTTAGAAAGATCTCAACAGGATTGGTGGAAACTTAAGCAATTTCAAACATTTTCAATTATCCATATCCCTGGTAAGACAGAATCAAACAAAGTAAATTTCCTACTGTTCCAAATTCTCACGTTCATGGCTTCCTTATCAACATGACCATTGGCCCTAGTGTTATACTGTGTTCTGTATGCATTCTTGTATAATGGTAAGTTACGCTGAAACCATAACAAATGTTGTCAAGTATTGAAGACGTGTATATATATAAATAACTGTGAAAGTCAATAATAATTGTATACTTTTAGCACCTCCGCTCAAGTTTCAACCTGTCCAAAATGAACTCAGCCTGTCCAAAAGACGGGTGTACGTGTCTCTAAATAAAACTACATGGACTTGTCTGCTGGTACTGAAACATACGGAAATGACAAATGAGACATAATTTAAGAGACAAGGCTTACCTTCTACGTCCCCGCAACAGTGTTGCAACATCAGCACACAGTGGCACGATCCCCTTGCGAGTGTTGTTGACAACAAACGCCACAGCACGTGCCGCAATCTCCTTGTCTTCCACAAGACCATGCAGTTCATTAGAGTTCTCTGTAACACAAGACCATGCAGTTCATTAGAGTTCTCTGTAACACAAGACCATGCAGTTCATTAGAGTTCTCTGTAACACAAGACCATGCAGTTTAGCGTGGGCCCACTGGCCCCTAGATTTACTGCCGGGCCCCTAACAACTCAAAGTCTAAAGGCTCGACTGACTCATCAAAAATTTACGCTTTTAATTTCCAATCATGACATGATTAATCCAACAAAAATCGTGATAATCTGAAACATCTACAATATACAGCCTCTATCAGTACAAACAATCAAACACAACAGGAAGAGAACAATTCTACTATTGGCCAATTCTGCCAGTTACTGCAATATTGGCCAATGAAAACCTTTGTATTTTTTTAATCGTTGATCACGCGCTAATCATCCCGTCATGTCAACAAAGTCGGGCACCGTGGTCGGGGTGGACTATTTAATTATCGATTAGCATTGGTATACCGAAAGCAGTGCGTAACGTGCGTCTGCCAGGTCGCTGGCTAACGAGTCAGATTCATCAGCTACGGCGCAAAACCATGGAAATGCTGACAACACAAGCACGTGTTTCAACTTTCAGTTTGCCGTTTATATATCTCATTGCAGAAATATCTAGCTTGTAAACTCTAATGTCAGTTATTGTTAATGAATCACAAATTGCATAGGCCTACATTCACTTCGGGCCTAGCATTGCCCATTGCATTCAGTTGATGGCACTTGTGTAGTATCCGGGCTCATCTCGATTTAGTCGTTATAAGTACATCTTTACCTAAACTTGATACTGCCGTGCATCAGTTCCGTCATTCATCATCATCACAGGCATATTTACATTACGACAATATTGCATCTTAGCACACTGTTGAGGCCCAAAGAGCGACCCGGTTTGCATCACCATATGCTGCTGCATATCACTCAATGTGGTAACGCAAGGCAGTAGCTGAGCAGTTGTCACAAACTGGGTCACTACGATGCAATATTTTCGTAACATTAATTGCCTGGGATTATGTGGAAGGATGGAACTAACGTACTGGGAATCAAATTTAGGCAAACATGTAATTATAACGATGAAATCGAGGTGGGCCCGGATACTAGATAATGTGCCTTGAATCACGGACATGATACAGATTTAAGTTTTTTTTTATACAATTGGCTTTGGCCCCCTAGATTTTGGAAAGTAGGGGCCCTGCTTGAACCCACTAATTTTTGGCTAAATTCTAACTCTGGTAACTGATCAATCTCCTTGCCTTTCACAAGACCATGCAGTTCCATAGAGTTCTCTGTAACATATAGTAACTGATCAATCAGCTTGTCTTCTACAAGACCATGTAGTTCGTTAGGTCTCTGTAACATACATTCACTTCTCAAACTCCTTGTCTTCCATGAGACCTAATAAAGGTCTAAACCGTTAGATGCTATGTAAAACTTCCCCTGTTCGGTTGGCACAGCTATGATAGCAATATTTGTGTGCATTAAAAACGCACACTTCAACCATATTAACAGACGACTGATCCAAGTTTCAATAACATTTCAAAATTTACAAACTCTGACATCAATGGATAAATAATTAAATGCACATGTTGTACAACTACAAGGGCTAATTTTCATCACAATCAATTCAAGAAACAAATGGATGCTAACCGGTAATACAACAGTATAACGGTTAACCAGACAAAAATAGCTCCCCTCTGTCACTTTCTTCAGGTTGAATTTATGTAAAGGAAACATCTCAGGAATGTCTGGCTCAAAAGCAATGCTTTGCAGTACGATTGTGAGGGATTGACAGAGTGACACAGGTTTTCAATAGGCCAGCTGGAACATTCCACTTTGCCAATGTCACACACAATGGGGTGAACATACATTGGACGCAAAGCAAATACAAATCAATGGCAACATTTGGGTGTGGACCGTGAAGAACGTCCTAATGCATTGACAAATCACTACTTAACAAGATATATCTACGGCAGTAAACATTATGCTGAAGCTTTGCTTGAAACGTATGGAAGGCAAGAAATTCAACAAACTTGAATCTAATTTCTAAGCCATTGAATACATTATTTTAAGCAATGGCTGTATATAGTGATGATTACATGTAGGTACCCAGGTCGTATTCACAAAGAAAAAGTGTATATTTGGCATGCAAAAATTCAACAGAAAACATTTCCTTAATTAACAGCTTTTTAATTTTGATCTAATTAGTATACTTATCTTGACCAGGACACATTCTTTAGGCTTAATAATGGATTCTCAGTTGCTTTTGACACAAAAACTACAAGTACTGTAAAAAAACGGCCACCCACGACTCCCTAACATTATAGAAATATGATTAATTAATCGAGATGCAATTTAATAATTTCTACAATCTATTGATTATAATTATATATTTATTACACATAACTTTTTTTATCACCAAAACATAGGTGTATATAGTGTGCTGATGCCTTCAAAATAGACATAAGTTATCTACAGACTGTATTGTCTGAGATATTTCTGAAATTGTAACACACTTCTACACAAGTGCCCTTCAGTTTTTTCAGATAAACACATTGTTTTTGTATACATATTTGTGACACATGCGACAGAAAAGTAGGCGGTATTCCCGGATACAACATGTCACTGCTGCGTTTGCATTGTCCAATTGAATTGCGGGTTCAAATACACACGTTGGTTGCTCCTCCACATTTTGCTAAGCCACAATTAATGAATTTCTCACAGTTGACCAAGCTGTCCGAAAATATAATAATTTAAATGTAGATCTTAAGATGTCTGAAATTGAAAATATACAGTTTCCGTATACATCTAGAGCCATTAATGTCACTACCCATTACGGTAGTTCTACCAATACGTGGAGTCACTACTCATTACGGTAGTTCTACCAATACGTGGAGTCACTACTCAATAATTATATTAGTTCTACCAATATGTAGAGTCACTACTCATTACATTAGTTCTACCAATATGTAGAGTCACTACTCATTACGTTAGTTCTACCAATACGTGGAGTCACTACTCATTACATTAGTTCTACCAATACGTGGAGTCACTACTCATTACATTAGTTCTACCAATACGTGGAGTCACTACTCATTACATTAGTTCTACCAATACGTGGAGTCACTACTCATTACATTAGTTCTACCAATATGTAGAGTCACTACTCATTACGTTAGTTCTACCAATACGTGGAGTCACTACTCATTACATTAGTTCTACCAATACGTGGAGTCACTACTCATTACATTAGTTCTACCAATACGTGGAGTCACTACTCATTACATTAGTTCTACCAATACGTGGAGTCACTACTCATTACGGTAGTTCTACCAATACGTAGTCACTACTCATTACGGTAGTTCTACCAATAGGTGGAGTCACTACTCATTACGGTAGTTCTACCAATACGTGGAGTCACTACTAATTATGGTAGTTCTACCAATACATGGAGTCACTATTCATTACAGTAGTTCTACGTGTCCGCCTGCCCTGCCCACCTTGAAACCACGGTGCTGTATCAGAGTTGGAACGAGTCCTCATTGCTGCTGTGGCCACAACCGAGTGGAACGAAGACGACTACCTAGTAGATGATAACACTACATACCTCCATGCCTCGGCGTCAACCAATGCGGGAGGGTCCACAACCCGCCCCAGAGAGGGTGGCAGACAACCGGTGCAGTTCCAGTTGTCATTACTTCAGATTTACCTAGACTCGGCGATTGTTCACCTCCGCCATCTTATCACCAGATCTTCTGTGATTCCATCAGAAAATGCCTGTCTGCACAGAATGGCGTCTGTGCAACACAAAGCCTGCTAACATCACACGCTTGGCACACAGGTCTGCACTGTTGTTCATAGTAAGGTTCGCACAGTACAAACTTTGATGACAATCTACGCAGTAGTTAAGTGAAATGATGATCACTATTGTCATGCCAGCCGCCAGCCGACCATGTACATGTTCTGCACTCGGCTACCACAGGGAGGGAACAAAAGACACAGGAAGACAATTGCAAGAGACAATGTGACATAACCAACACTTGGAGGCTTTGCCTGTAGTACTAGTAGAATTTGCCTCAAGGCATAACATTTCTCAGAATCTCAGCTAGTGCTGTACAAACTTCTACTGTGTCTCCTCTCTACGGGAACAGGTATCCACAACAATTCACTTATTCAGACCTCAAGTTAACACTAACAAGTAATTTTACTGAACTAGAAGTCAGAAATCTAGACCCCTCAAAAATGTACAATTTTATATTCTTTTTATAATTTCAACAATCCAAGGCATGCCAGTAGACACCAGCGGAGGGGGGCAGGACATCTAATTAATGTCTGTAAAGTACCTGTTATTTGCTCTGGTCATGTTTGAGGATTTAAAAAACCCACAGATCATAAATTTTTAATCGTTAATTTATTGCGATAAATCAGAAAACTGACGACCAGTTCATCTTTTCCAGGCATTGGTAATATTTGTCTTAGGAGGGATATACAACCAAAATATCCTGTCCACATCCACGAGATGTCCCCTCATGCTGAAGAGTGGGACTACTGTATTGTTTACATTATTGAATATATGAGAATAAATGATTTGGTGTACATAGACCACACACAAAGAAGTATCTGCCAAATATCGTCATAACTTAGTTTCAATTTGATTCAACATACACACATGTAAATATATAGTTATGTTGCAGTAGAAGGCCACTTAACTTAGACTTAGTCATTCTGGTACAAATTATACGGAGGAAACGGTCTTTCTAAAGACAACATAGAAAGGCATTAACTAATTTTAATAGCTAATTAGATCATTATCATTATATAAATTCTGATATGGCACCTTGCAAGTGGCAAGTTAAGGCAAAGCGACATTTCATGTGCGATTTTGCTTTGTCCGCCTGTGTGTAGTCATGGGCAGATACTAAGGAAGAGGGATTCGCCTTTCATTGCATGGGGTGTTGAAATTGGAGAATCGATGACAGAAAACATGACAGGCATGAAGGTAACATGGGAGAAAGTGACCGTAGAGGAGGTAGGAGGGGAAATGGGAAGGGAGAGAAGAAATGTGATGAGAGGAATGTTAACAGGACAAAAGGAGGTGAAAGTAAATGTGACAGAAAAGAAGTTGATAAAAGGGACGATGACAGGAGGAAAGGTGACAAGAAAAAAGGCAAGAGGAAAGAACAGAACGGAAGAGAATGAGACAGGAGAGAAGACAACAACCAGCGAAGGAGCTACTCTGAGGCAGTGATTGAGGGAGCAATGAGAAAAGAGTTCATGGACGACTCTATTCTAAGAAAGTGAGGGGGAGGAAGTCACTGTTTGTTTACTGTGGGCTAGGCTAGGATAGAACATGTCACTGAAAGGGTAGAGAAGGTATTGTAGGGACACTTAATTTCCACGATTGCGGAAAACAGGAAGAATTCGCGGATTCAGCATTTTGAAACGGAATTTGCCTTTTCAAACAGAAATTCTGTGATTGCAAAATACGGATGAAATCACAGAATTTGTGTTTTCTAAAGGATCTTACGTGATCGCGGAAAAAAGAACAGAAGCACTGCCTCTTTCATCGATAATGCCATAATTGGAGATATTTTGAAACAAACTGTTTAATATGCAACAATGTTTATTTATTTAGTTATTTATACGTACATAATCAATTTAGATAAAATAATTCTGTCACACAATTACATATAAATGAGTCAAATGACTTGTTATTTCTAATGCAGCAGTGCTTAATATATAAGTTAGCAAATGTAAATTATACAATGATATTAAAAATTTAGGCAAAATTCCTGAGAGAATAATCTGTTCAACTCTTGTCTTCTTTAACTTCCACACTAACTGCCTGTACTTCTGTACTATCCCAGTTGTTTCCTCCCGCCTGCATTATTTGTTCCTATGTGTACTAGTAAGACCCTCCCTTGCCATGCCCCAATACTAGGGACACTGATTTTCTGTTTAAAAAAAAGGCAAATTCATTTCAGAAAAGAAGGCAAATTCTGTTTAAAATGTTGTATTTTCCGTTTCAGAAAAAGACAAATTCTGTTTCAATCGACATATTTTCCGTTTCAGCAAAAAAACAAATTCCATTTCAAATAACACATTTTTTGTGTCAAATAACATTTAAAAATGGCATAGGGGCCTACTAGCTAAATAAGCACCTCCGAATGGATTTATCTAAATTTATGGTGCTATATACGTGTTTTTCTTATTATCTTACTTAATGGGAGAAAGGAGGCCAACATATAGAAACTGCAAGACGATGGAGATCAAAGCACTAGTAGTGCAAATGTGTGAAGAAGAGGGGGTGGGATTTATAGATTCATGGGGATACTTTGTTGGAAGGGAAGGTATGTACATGAGAGATTACCTCCATCTAAGTGGAAAGGAGGCAGTAATTTTCTCAGAGAACCTATAGAGGTCATATACATTGGAAATGTCTACAGTGTACAGGGAGTAAGAACCACAAGTTTTAAGTTTTAGTACTAAATAGTTTCCTTTCGCGACATGTGCTAGAACCAACCATGGGTGAGAATGTGTTAGACACAGTTTTGTCCTTACAGAATGAATCAGTTGACAATGTCAAGATATATGAGCCACCGGGGAGTAGTGATCACAACCAGATACATTTTACCAAAAATAGATAAGCGAGCGAAAAATGAACAACTCAGAACACGTCTAAAACATGAAATTCTACGGTCGCTAGCACCCTCACGGCTCGTCCTGTCCCGACCATCTTGGTATCATTTGAAAGGATGCACTTTTTGTTATTCTAGCGACATCTAGATTTCCCGGTAACCGTTCAAAGAACACCAATAAATGGACCTACAATCATGCCATTTTCGGTGTTCTGTACGGTTCCGAACGATGTTGGTGGCGGTTACTCAGTACATCTTCCGATTGCGGCGCTGTTTTCCTCATTTGCATAGGTTCAGACATGCGCACTTAGCCATTTCTTGATTTCATGTTATAAGCTCCACCCACTTTTAAACCGCGGTGAAACTGATGTGCTTTGATCGCAGCGAAACCGATATATCTCTACGTCGGTGTGACGTCACAATAAAGTACGCCACCCAACGGGTTTAAATTCGTTGTGTTGGTTGGTTGATATATGTGATTGTGACGTCACGCCTACTTCACGTATGTCATTTTAGCAGCCGTTTGAAAGTGGGTGGAGCTTATACTATGAAATCAGATAGTGGTGCCTCAATCGGTAGATTGGTGAACTGTGTCGACGAAACAACATGGTTCGCAGGTCTAAGACACCGGAACGGGCCCGGTTGTAGGTCCGTTTTCAGTTAATTTTAGGAATGATTATCAGGAAACCATTTATATGTTTGAATAGCAGAACGCTTAAACTTTCGAACGACATCAATATTGTTGGGATCCGACGAACCGTAATGGTACTAGCAATCATTAAAAAGGCGTTTTTGGAACGTGTTTGACAGTTGTTCATTTTTCGCTCGCTTATCTATTTTTGATTTTACCATCAAAGTAAAATCAGAAAGAAATAGTAAAAAGCAGTACAGGAGAAATTTCCACAAAGGAAGTTATAAGGACATGAGAAAATATTTAGCAAAGATAGAGTGGAATAATACAATGAAGAATAAGACAGCAACAGAATGTTGGAATATCTTAAAGAATTAAATTCAGTGCATCGTCGATAATATTGTTCCCTTGAAAAAAAACAAGGGAAACATTCCAGAAAGAAACACTCATCGAAAGAAGCTATTAGAAAATTAAGTACAAACAAATGATGTGGAAATCATATCTACTAATCTAGACACTGTCGCGCTTACGTTTATCCGGGCGTTATATAATATCCGGGTGACGTTTATGTGCATGCGCGTATCTAAGGGGAATGCATTTAGCACCAGCTACGTGTTTTCATTTATCAAGGCGTTATGTATATTTATATGTATATTTACATATATGTCTATATATATATATATATATACAAATATGTACATAAATTATAAAATGTTTCCTTCTCAGACATAAAAAATTTCTATCAAAACAGTTTCCTCTCCACGCACATGTCACGTGACTTACTCTTATACTTGGTAACAAATCTGAAACAGCAAATTATAATTATGTACTCTAACTACAGTCGCGCCTCGTTATAACGCGGTAGTCGGGGTCCACGAAATGAATCCGCATTATAAACGGGGCGCGTTATAAACGTGGCGCGTTCCCGTATCTGCCGCCAGGGGAGCTACGATGACACCGCTGCTGCACGAAGAACGCCATTGAAGCTAAAGGCAAAGTGTGCACGTCGCGCAGTCTATACGCAGTTTATGAAGCTTATTAAACTGCCAGCCAACATCAATGTGTATTCTGTTTAAATGTTATACACTGTTGGACACTGTTGAATGTTGAACTAAATAAAATTCATGAATTGGGTATCGTTTTAAATAAACAACGGACCAACAAGCCACGGTCAACTGAACGATAATATGGTACCGCTGACGTAAGATCTAAAATAATGACCTGGCACTCAGCAGCCGAATATGCAAATGCATTCTTAAGCAAGGCATATTTGTGAATTTCAATTGCACTTTACAAGCCGCCCTTGCGATCCGCGGAAGCCATGAGCATGACTAGCAGATTGGAAATGATTCGTTTGATGTTGGCACAAAACAAACAATACCTTGCTCCATGTTTACTGTTCCTAAAGTTAAAATTGACCATAATTATAGTCAAAGAAACTTATACCTTTGATAGCATTAGCAGTGCAGAATAAACAACGGCAACGTAGTAACATGCCTCACACGTGATTCGTTGCAGTTGTACGTCAACGTTAAATTTATTGTCCGCCAACTAGTCGTTCAATATACACATGTCAGGGATAACTTCACACAAAACAATTGACAGTTATTACCGTGTTAATATAGTTTGTCATGGCACCCATTTCCATCTAGCGACAGAAATTTGGGGTCCACAACTGACCGCGTTATAACCGAATCCGCGTTATAACGGGGCGCATTATGAGGTGCGACTGTATAATGCTCGTATGATGACAACAAACTAAACATATTTAACTACTGGATATTATTTATCACTACGTGATCTACTGGTGCCAAATATTATGCCTTACATGTGCACATAAACATCACCCGGATAAAATTTAACACCCAGATAAATGTAAGCGCGACAACGTACTGGAAATGATGAAGACTACAACATTTATAAAGAAGCACTTAACCAAGCTACAACTGAAATTAGAAATGCAAAGATAGACAGCATTTACAAGATGATCTTGAGAGGCCTGAAGTGACAATTTTTTATTTATTTTGGGAAACATAAATGTCCCCACACAGGACATGGAAACAAAGATGTACACTAAACAATGGGGGTACTGTACTATCGTTCGCTTTAGGGTTTTTAAAAATGGGGTCCTGAGCCCCATAGGCCTGAAAAAATTGTGTCCCAAAATTTATAATTGGGTCCAAAAATGTGGACTATTAAATGGACTAAATTGAATGGAACAGATTATCTGCTGATTATGTGGGTGCCAGTAGCGAATATATTTTAAAATAAAATCGACATATACCTCAGAAGGGCGGAATACACAAAGATAAAAAAGGGTTGGACTCCCGATACGCCAAAACTTGCTTCACTGTCCACCTGCCATGTATAATTAATTATCTGGGTGGCAATCTTGTTAAATCTTTTTATAGCAATGTTCGTGGATCTAGCAAAGTTCGGGTACTACTAGTCCTCGGCCGCGGCTATCATCAATGTCGCTGATCCCATTGACGGCGGAATGACAGTCAGTGTCACTGACATGTTGATGCTTTTCGACAAAAACAAACAGTAGTCAGTGGCAGCTCATGTAATGTTTACCTTTACTCGTATTCATGCCTTTATTATCACGGTTGGTACAACATCAAATGATCCACAAAGGTAACTGTCTGCGAACGACGTCGAACGAATTACCCGGATTACACGACGGAAGATTTTTCTCGGAGTCAGAGGAAGTTCGTTCAGAAAGTTTAGAAACAGGAACGAGATCCCTTGATTCAACATAAAACAAGCGAAACTTACCTAAATTCAGACCCGTAATAGAACTGTCTTCTGCATCCCAGCATTGTACCCACGATCCACCGTTGGTGTCGCTGTATGGTGGACTCTGGTC
Source organism: Escarpia spicata (assembly GCA_963995525.1). Taxonomy (NCBI): domain Eukaryota; kingdom Metazoa; phylum Annelida; class Polychaeta; order Sabellida; family Siboglinidae; genus Escarpia; species Escarpia spicata. The sequence continues at coordinate 5,490,424 of OZ023212.1, forward strand.
TAAGTTATTGCGGTCCATTTTCATCTTCCAAACTGCTGCTAAGAACCCGTCCTGTGTACACGATCGGCCATTTTACTTCGGTGAAACGCTGCCGACTGCCGGGGGTGGAAACGTCAAACGCAACAGCTTCCTCGTACCGTTCACGTCTCATCGTGGGGCAGTTCAGTCACAAAGCGGAACTTACTGAAAGAAGCCATTATAAAAAAAACTATCTAATGTGTCACTCAACGTTAACCTTGCATATGCTAGATATACATATTGTAATTAAATGTTATAAAGTTAATAAAATGTGCTGTTCAAATTAAGACTTGAGCGGATTATTGTTTCAGCCAAGGGAGGTAAACAGAATGGCAGTTAAACCATAGTATTCCACGACAAAATACTATGGTATTTTGAAACAGGTAAACCGTGGTAATATATTACATGGTTTTATGGAATCACATGGTTTGTTTTCATAATGGTTGTTTTCATACACATTATTGTTATTCAAAGATTTTTATAAGCGTATATTAATTAGTTTACACTTTCCACAAACAGCATTCCTGATCGAAATTTTCTTTTGCATGACAATTTATTGAGAGGAAGCTCCTCAAAATAGAAAAATGCATTTTTTCTCATAAAAAGACAGCTAGTTGCGATTAAAGTTTGTGTCGAAATGGGCCAAATGAATTAATTAAAGGGCAATTATATAAAGACTGTAAGTGAAATTACATTTTAAATTTCTTTCAAACTTCGTGTACGTCAATTTAATGCTCTTGTCAAGTAATGTGTCAGATATGAAGTCTGCTTATAGCGAACTCATGTAACTAAACCGGCTCAAACATGGACATTTGCGTGTCACAAAGCAACCATGCAACTCGTCAGATGTTGCTGCATGACGTCACCAGAGGAAGGGCCGTTGAACACAACGAATGGCGGCGTGGCCTGTTGTTTCAGACTGTACATGAAATTGCAATCGCGGAATTTAATATTGTTTATACAATCGCGTTTTGACTGCTCACTGCCAGTTAGCACGTCTACCCCCCAGAATGTTTATATATATTATATGTATGTTTTCTATAACGAAATTAAATTACGAAATAGTAACCGGAATAATATTATACAAAACATCATGAATCTTAAACTAAATGAACACAAACAACAGTTACGAGTACTCTACGGGATTCGAACCGAGGATCCTAAAAATAGTTGCTCGACACGCTACCGACTTAATTATAGCCACCATGATCAGCACGCTTTGGCTGTACTTTGACGATTACATATATTAGTTAGAAGTCCGACCGTTGCACGCGACATCAATTGCACATTGTTTAGTTAAATGTGTCGATCCTTGTTTGGTATTTATATCATGCGTATTCACACTAAGTCTTTTGTTTCTGCTTGAGCATAAACAAGACAATGTCAATACGAAATTGTTGACAGCCACGAGAATATGCACGTATAATTAAAATACACTAAACTACAAAAAAGTTTAATGTTGGTTTATTTGTTGTGTGACATGACAATATAAGTATAATGTTGAATGGTTGTTTTACTATAGTATTATCTAATAAAAGTGTATCCTTATTTAATTTTTATTTCATAGTTGGCGAGAGAGCCAATCATCGTCTCTATCCCAATTTGGGGTAAAACCCCCTACTGGTAACACTGGCAGAGCCTTAACCTTAGGCTTAGCCTAAGCCCTCCTAAGGCTAAGCCTTAGCCTAGGAGCCTTAGCCCACCTTGAAAAAACATGATGACGGTCACCTACAGCCACCAAACTTCACACCATATATATAAAACACCTATTCTACATACACATATACTTGTGACGTGATGAAACAATTACATTTTTTACTGTCTTTTATCGATCAAAATGTACAAGAAATTCACCCGTTTGTGCGTGTATTCATTAGTTCCACCAGAAACTCCGGTAGGTGGCACCACTTTATGGTTGACTTCAGGCGTGTGGATATATCACTACTCACATTTCAATAATATTGTACGACTATTGTAACATAAAGTCAATAAAATACGCGATATAAAATAAATTCCCTTTAATTCAGTATCGACAGTAAGTGGGGGTTTTATTACGACTATGGGTTTGTGTAAATACTAGTGCATTTTAATATTGTTTATCAGAGGCAAAATTACTGAAAATACATGTATGGCAAAAGTACAGTTGAATGGGCCAAACTGTTTTTGGATATTAGACTTCTCATCGGTTGTAAGTCCAAATCACAGTGACGGAACATTTGTCTTATAAGGGAGGTGGGGTGCATATGCTATTAGTTAAGAAGGATGAGAAATTTCCGATTTTTGCCTTCTGGTCAATCAAGCAAGTGTCATTGTTTTCTGAATGTCTGCTAATTAGGCTGTGTAATATTATGTGATTGAACTGCTTGTGATGTCTGGCCTTTGATGAATTCACACCCAAAGGTGACTTTGTTGATGTTTACCTTTATAAATAGGGCACAAGGTCAAAAAATCGATATAAATTTGAATGTAACATAACAACTGACTGTATTGGATTTTCTTATAAAACATATTGGACTTTCTGGAAACTGCACCAGGAGTCCATAGTGCCACCTGAGAATGTTGTGTTGGATTACAAATTGTCCAACAGCGAAGTGCTCATCTCCATCCCCGATGGGGAAACTAACAGTGTGCTGAGCCCATAACCGAACTGCCATGCCCAATTTGCCCATGCTTATGGAAATGTTATCTTACTGTTAGCGTTTAATTAGTGCTTACTTATCCGGTCAGGTACAAGGTTGGATCACAGTTTAGGTCAGAAAATTTGTGAGTGACGTCAGATGTGTCCATAATAAAATTATCATTTCAGGACACTAAAGAGACAATGCCAAGCTGGAATTAAAATTGGACTCCGAGCCGACTACCAGCAGCTTGAGGTGAAAACAATAGATGTCATCCACAATCATGAGGTGTCGGAGGTAAAGCAGATTGACTGCATCTTTTTTTAGAATTTATGTACAGATAGACTTTTATATAAATAAATGTTAGTGCTTAAAATAATACTGTATTTAACCTGTATAATATTATTATAATGTCGGAGGGACTTGTCTGGTGTATATCAACAAAAATTTCGGATGTATAGATTTCATCTAACAAAATCATAAAAATGAAAATATGGTAATTATATATAACAATATTTCTAAATTTTATTTATCCAGACAGATTACAATTTGTTTTCACATATATAATTACAATATATTACTGTACAATATATATATATATATAATTAATAAATGATATCCATTACATTACATTTGCCTGGATAAATAAAAGTTAGAAACATTGTTATATAAAATTACCATATTTTCATTTTTGTGGCGAATAAATAACTGTTATAAAATTTTAAACAATATTTACAAACAGTACATCATGGTACTCAGGCCTTGACATTAAGGTTTTGAATCCACTGGCCCAGGGGGCCAGTAGATTTGAAAAGTTAGTGGCCCGTCTGTGAAAGTTACTGGCCCGGATTTTGTGTTACTGTCAGAAATACACTGATACTAAGGTGTAAAACATTATTAGTCTTTTTTTTTACCAACAAAGTCAGAGTTATTAGAAGTTAATATACACATATTGATTGTTCAAAGTGAGATGTCCAAATTTAACAATATTGTTCAAATGTGTACTCAGATGCATATATACAATATTTGCCAAGTTTAAATAAAGTGTGGCCAGTGTGACGACAGCTAGTCAGTCGGTAGTTGAGTAGACACTGCTTTCACAGCGATAGAAATAAGCCAGAATATTTACTTGTCCGCCGGACAAGTAAGTTTTGAAATCTACTTGTCCACCAACATTTTAACTTGTCCGAGTGGTTGTGAAGGGAAATCGAAGCTTTGCAAAAAACGTAAAATGTCTTATTTTTATGACAACAACACAATGTTCCTGCTATTTCGTTGCATGTGCATCTGAGTGACTTGTGATCAAAAAAGACAAGTTGATTTAATCTTCAAGTTTTTAAATTGCAAAATTATATTTGCAACTATTTTCCGGTCCATTACTCATCATCACGATTATTAAAAGTAGAAATGTTACATGATGTATACCAATATTTTAGTGATGCTGATGTGAACGCTTTTATTAATAACAAATAATTATTACGATGATAGGAATGAGACAATTGTTTTCCTTGCTATTTGTTTTATAATGTTGCAAAAAAAATTTATGTTTAATATGGTATATATATAACACTGCTATAAAATGTTGGCATCCGTTTGTCATTGAAGATGCCACTCAACCAGGAACACGATCAATGCAAAGCCAGGAAATTTTGTCACAAAAATCATAATAAACTATATGATCTGATAATATTTTATTAAACCTCTATGAACTTCAATATTAACAAAGTTCTATGAACTTCAATATTAACAAAGTTCTGTATTTTACAAACGAAGATAATATTCAATTGATCATCAGTAAACAATCGGTGCCTGAATTACATTTACCAGGCGGAAAATAATTTTTAGATTTAGTTACGTCGTAACATTGCTGCCGCGCGCAGACTGTCGTAGTTGGCGGAAGCCGACATGTCAACGGCGGTTGGTGCCTTGTCCCCGGCCGCGCGTCTTGCATAATTCGGTTTCGAAAACTCGCAATTTATAATATAATTAAAATTAATGTTATATAGATACAACAACACTTCTGAAATGTCATTAATATTCCGTTTATCAACCAGCACAATAGATTTACCGGAGAGCCAGTTACAAGTTTTGAAAATAGTCACCAATCTGGATCGGCTAACGTTCGATGACTTGGAAGACTGCCGAGTCCGCGTGGGTTAGGCGTAATAATGGTTAAAACTATATATTATTTCCAAAGTTCATCAAATATGATCCGTGAGTGGGAGCAAGTTGTACGTCGACCAAACTGAATGATTTACAATTGTGTGAAATACAGCCTCGATCAACGATGGCTGATGCGGAGTCTGCCCTACCAGGTCGGTGCGCTCAGCGGATAACCCTGTTAACGCAGGCACTAAACTCGGTCGAACACTGACGTAAAACACACTGGCGGCAGAACGACAAGACGCCGACACACCAACAAAATTGGAACGCGCACGATTGCTAGCGAACGTAATTTACGTTTGAATTTCCTCAAATAAAAAGTTTGCAATGTTGCATGCGTCACTATTTAATGTAATTTTTTTACTTGTCCACCAGATAACCATGTAGACAAAACGACAAGTGCTATTTCGAACACTGTTTCATGTACGGGTCATTCAAGGCATTAGACTATTTCACGGTTCATTCGCTAGGTGGCACCACACAAAATAAGTGGCCTTCACTTTGCCCTTGCTGACGTAGCGTTACATTTAGGTTCTGTCAATTTAGCCACTAGTTAAATTTTGATTTAAGCTGTATTCCTTTCATATATCTAGAGAGAGAAAAGCGTGCATAATTCTAAAGTCGAGGCAGCTTCCAACCACCGTACAAAGTGTGTCCAAGAGACGCGGCGGGACTTTAAAAATGGCATTTCGTCATAAAAACCTGTGCTGCCGGTGGCTAGAAAATGTATTCGATGGCTTTGCACGCTGTCGTCCGCATGATAAGTGTTGGAGTTTGGATTCGTTATTCATCAGAATTAGTATCTACGTTATGTTTACAATGTCTTATAACTGATTCAGGTCTAAGAATTCTGACGAACTGCATCTGATAACCGATGCAGTCATGCCGTGACCGCCGCTTCGTCTCGGTGGCGTTCGAGAACTGGAAACCAGTGGCCCATTGCCAGTATTGTATTGCACACAGCCGAGTGTTATTTCATCTTTGTCAGTCAAAGCAAAAGATATTTTTACATTGAAAAATATGTGAGAAAAATATATAGCATTTAAGTAGTACCTCCAGCCAGTTAGCTTCCCATCTGAGAGACATATTATTGTTAAGAACTATATTCTCGCTATGCCAAAGGCTACTGTTTGCCATCTATATCTAACTGAAGTTACACTTAAAACTGGGAAAGTAATAATAAAGTATTTGAAATGTGATTGCTTCATATATAGCTCTAGTTATGATAATTGTAAATGTAGGTGTAACAGGTGGTTGTATCAGTGCATTAATAGAGGAACTTGTGGAAGACAAAAACACAATCAAGTTAATTATATTTAGTACGATATTTAGTAGATATGATTCTCCATAATGTTGACAAATAAGTACACCAGTCCTTCTCCAGCTTGTGTCACATGACAACTGTCATATGACCTGTAACTTCATTCTGCTGAAGAAGACCACTGGATGCGGTTGAAATGTGCACAATAGAATCAAAGTTCCTTGTAAGGTAATCAGGTCTAACATTCACAACTAAGAAACAGATCAGTCCATTCAAGGAAGTACACATTGGTTTGGTTGGCTGTCACCAGGTGGCTGTAGAGGATGTCACGTGTGATCCTCGATGAGATCCACGAGTGAGACTTGCAGTCGGACTTCCTCATGATCATCTTGAAGGAGTTGACAGCTGGACGGCCAGACCTCAAACTTATCCTGATGAGTGCCACACTCAACGCACACATGTTCTCTAAGTATTTTAGTAAGTAACTGTTTTCTCGATTCTACAGTAAGAGTCTGTTCTCTCAGTACTTCCGTAAATGACAGTTATCTTGGTTATCTTCCACAAGTGGCGGCTGTTCTCTCAGTACTTCATTAAGAGTTATTTACTGTCTTTTTCATTCAATGGAGTGGTGATTCACCAGATGACACCAATGTAAATTAGTGGTTTGTAGGTGCGAGAGAGAGGGGAGGTGAGAGAGAGAGAAAGAGAGAGAGAGGGAAGGAGGGAGAGGGGGTAAAGAGAGAGGGAGTGAGATAGAGGCAGAGGGAGGGAGGGAGGGAGTGAGAGAAAGAGAGAGAGGGGGGACAGAGAGAGGGAAGGAGAGAGGGGGGTAGAGAGAGAGAGAGAGGGGGAGGGATGGAGGGAGAACGAGAGAGAGAAAGAAATATAGAGATCACTAAATTCATCTCTGTTGCCTCCCAGCATGAGAAGAATAGCAAGAAGGGTCACCACCACCACTCCAAAGACGACAGTCCCAGTCTCCTCATCGCCACGGCCAATGGTACTGACCAGCCAATGACCCCTGATGACATGCCAGTGACCTCTGACATGAATCACGTTGCCGAAGGTAATCTTGAAAGTACTACAAACTATTTGATTTGATTTTTTTTGCACGAACATGGCAGTAGGTTCTCTCTTTAGAAATTTAGGATCAACTTTTTACTCAGGCAGTGTTGTCTACAGGTTTACCTAGTCAGGATACCAGGAGTACAGAGGGCAGATGGACCGTAGAGGAAACGTGGCTGCACATTAATGTCTTGGAACTGAAAGTAGCTTATTTGGGTATGAAGTCTTTCTGTAAAGACATTCAGTATAGTCATATCAAAATAAACATGGACAACACAACAGCTGTTGCATCCACTAACCACACGGGTGGGTCACAGTCGTGGCAGTGTAATGAGCTGTTGCATCCACTAACCACACGGGTGGGTCACAGTCGTGGCAGTGTAATGAACTGTTGCATACACTAACCACATGGGTGGGTCACAATCGTGGCAGTGTAATGAGCTGTTGCATACACTAACCACATGGGTGTGTCACAATCGTGGCAGTGTAATGAGCTGTTGCATACACTAACCACACGGGTGGGTCACAATCGTGGCAGTGTAATGAGCTATTGCATACACTAACCACACGGGTGGGTCACAATCGTGGCAGTGTAATGAGCTGTTGCATATACTAACCACACGGGTGGGTCACAATCGTGGCAGTGTAATGAGCTGTTGCATACACTAACCACACGGGTGGGTCACAATCGTGGCAGTGTAATGAGCTGTTGCATACACTAACCACATGGGTGGGTCACAATCGTGGCAGTGTAATGAGCTATTGCATACACTAACCACATGGGTGGGTCACAATCATAACTTAATTTTCTGTATAATTCCTTTCGTAAATGATATTTAAAGGAAATACATAAAATATCAAGTTTTAGCTAAGTTTTTTGTGTTGTACAATATTAGTTTTTCACATTTCCTTCAGATCAAAAAAACTGTCACACAAATTTATTCAATGGCCTTTACATAATTGTCTATAACTTCGCCAATTTTCATCACAAAGATATAACACTGGTATGGCTGTTTATCTCTTAAATAGACCTTTCCAGTGGTGTATCACATTTGCCAATCTGATGAATTATTGCATTTTCACCGACCTCCCTACCATTGGGCCAGAAAAATATAAGAACTGGTGGCCTGAACTGGCCAGACAGCTTAAAAAAAGGCATCAGGCCAGTGTTAATGTCGAGGCCTGGTACTGCTTGTAAATAGTGTACCAATTGAGCTACCAGGAAATTCACTAACTGATTTAAGTTTTTATGATAAATTGTACTCTCAAATTGTGATTTAATGTTATACATGAAAAAAACCATGATTTTTTCCCGCCCTGCCCACAGGCCTTATAAATCACAAAGCTCTGCAATACCAAACTACGGGTGTTACTTGTTGTTATTTTGATAATATATTTAACAGGAGGTGTACAAGCATCTGCCACGTCAACGGCGCTTGGGTCCAGACCACCTCAAACAAGCTGAACAATTGATGGAATTGAAGTCTAACAAGAAGCCTCTAAACATCAAGCTGCAGGCAAGGATTAATTGTGCATTGAAACTATTAGAATTTGAGACAGGTTCTTTTGTTCAACTTACAATTGCACAAGTGAGTTCTTCAAGTGATTAATTTGCTCTAATGCGTCTAGATTAATTCTTTGTCTGCAGGATATGACTGGAAAGAAGGTTACGCTCCGGGACATGTCAAACATGAGCACCAACGTGAAAAAGACGTCGAGCCACAACGACTTGGTGAAGCTCATTGAGCGGCTGAATGACATTCCTGGTAAATATTTATCTCAAATTTTTTGTAAAGTACATTATGGTTTCTTTACTTCGGAATTACTCCTCAAGTAATTTTTTTGTACCCTTAAGATATCATAAGACATGAGAAATTTTATTTTTAAAAAAAGAGTATCAATTTCACCAACAATGTTTATGTGCTACTATACATATAATGAACTATACTGACTTTTGAGCAGAGCCATTTTTGTATGTCATCCAGATTTTTTTAGATCTTTTTAAACAGAATTGTTTTTCTATGCTAAACATTTTCCCCTTCAAAACCCCCTGTGATATAATCCAAATAACTGATCACTATTTCAATGCACAGGTATGTTGATAGTCTCCTTATTATTGTTGTGTGGACAGTTGGAATGCATTTCTCCTCGGATCTGGATGTATTACAGGAATGACCCAATTGGATGCCAAAACTAATACAGTGACTTAGCAGTGAGTAACTGTAACAAAACAGTCTTTATTGTGAAGTAGATATATCAAAAAGTTAAGAAAACAAAAAATGTCATAACAATTATTTTTGACACAGTTCTGACTGGGTGTCTTCCCTTAAATGTTCATGTGCTATCATTACTGAATACATTTTGAAGTGTACTATTCTGTTCTGATATTTTGCTTTCAGGATCTGTTGTAGAGGTGTTTGCCACAGAGGGGGCGTTTGTTGGTCTCTTCTACCAGGACCATACAATGCGCACTGTCTACAACAACTACCCGGAAGTGCTCCTCTTTGATGCCACATACAAGCTGACAGAGCTCCGTATGCCTCTGTACGTCTTGATGGCCATCGACGGCAATGGCCACTCAGAGATAGTTGGCATCTACCTGACTGTCAGCGAATCGGCAGCGTCACTGCAGGAAATGCTAGTGGCCTTCAAGTGCTTCAACGAGGCCTGGCCGAGGACGTGTGTCATCATGACAGACAAGGACATGACGGAGAGGAGAACATTGTCAGTTGAGTTCCCCGCCGCTGCACTACAGCTATGCCTTTTCCATACGCTACGGTCTTTTAAGCGAGAGTTTACATTGGAAAAGATGGATCTGCGCTCTGGCGTTCGGGACACAGTTTTGGAGATTCTGTCCAGATTAGCACATGCCAAGTCACCTCAGGAATTCGATGAGCATTATGCATCCCTGCAGAATGTTGGCAGTCGACCGGTGATAGAGTACTTTGATAAAAACTGGCTTCCGATCAAACAGGAGTGGGTCACCTGCTTCAAGAACGGACAATTCAACCTTGGTGAGCTTACGAACAGCCGCCTCGAAAGTATGAACGGCAAAATAAAGAGCATCTGTTCAAGGTTTGCGAGCCTTGACACATTCTTTTCGGAGTTCTTCGTTATGTTGAGGGTTCTACAGGGGGAGACACAACACAACCACATCATGCAATGCATTAAGACACCCGCCATCCAACAACCACACATCACAGCCGAAGACTTGCAATACATCACATACATGACGCCATACGCCTACACACTGATCGCCAAACAGATGTCACTGCGGGACAGTGTGAAGATGCCTGAGGACGGACGAGAATTCGTGTCATCTGACGGGATCATCACCACCACCAAGTCATCTTGCGAGTGTTCCTTTTGGATCACGCAAAGACTGCCCCGCCGACACATACTCACCTACAGAAAGAAGAAGGATCTGTCTTCGTTCGACAAGGTGTTGGTGGCAGACAGATGGACTGCCAGCCACTACACGACATCCTGCCATCAAAAGTCCATTGCTGGCACTGGTAGTGCCGAGCTCACTGTTGTGCCGTCACCTTCAGCAGCACCAGCCCTGATGTCGCACCAAAAGTATGTTGCAGTGCTGGGCGTGGCAAAGGACCTCACCAGTTTGGCTTCGGAAGTGGGCATGGAAATGTTCGAGGAGAGGCTAGCCTTCCTGGAAAATGTCCGGCGTTGCTGGGCAGAAGGATCCAGCTTACCAAGTACATGTGAGTACAATATTTCACTGTATCACTATCACTTGGCAGATTGTGCACTGGAAAAAGTACCATTTTATAGTTTTCCTGTATTTGATGTCCAGTTTCAGATTATGGTTTGCTGACAGCGTCTGCTGTGCCAATGTCAGTGACAACCGCCACTCCAGTTTATAGTTTTCATACCGTTTTATAGTTTTCATGTCCAGTTTCTAATTATGGTTTGTTTACAGCCTCTTCTGTGCCGATGTCAGCGACGCCAGCGACAACCGCCGCCACTCCAGCAGTCCAGAGGGCAGCATATCGGCAGACTGTGCACACTGGACGCGGCAAACATCTGGTTGAGTGTAAGTACTGCAACTAATATGGAAAAAAATTTGATCGTGTATAGGGTTGTCAATCATGACATCCAAAAAGCTAAGCGAGATTTCTATCTATACATACAAAACGTGAATCTATGCAAAATGCTAATAGTATGGAGACCTTCAAAACAGTCTTTTTTTTAATGTCTAAAGAAGGATATATACATTTATTTGCACAGTTCAATTTATATGCCTGAATGACTTGTTCCTTTTAAGGCCAGACACCCCAGGTAAAATGGTGTTTTTTGACAAAAAATACTGAAAATGCTTTTCAGCCAGATTATTATACCTTTGTATGCATACTATCAATAAAGTTCAATTCTATGACAATTACGTACTTCTAAGTCAGTTTTAGTCTAACTAATTATAGAAGACATTAAATATACAAGAAACAAAAGTTCTTAAATTTAAGAATGTGGATGAAGAAACAGTAAGGAAAACAATAAATGATCTCCCAACTAAAAACAGCATTGGATTTTATGGAATTTCACCAATACTGCTAAAAATTATTGAACCGGCAATAATTAAATCACTAACCATAGTTATTAACCAATTCTAATAAAAAATTACAGGCCAATTTCTCTCCTTCCAACTATTTCTAAAGTACTAGAGAACGTCATTCAGCGTCATCGGTACTGATGAAGTCGACGTGATATGTTGACGAAAGCCTCTAGTCCTCTACCAGGTAAATTAAACATCTTGGATATGAAAAATGAAAGTTTCTGACTAGAGAACATTATCCATAATCAGTTATCCACTTATTTTATTGATTCTAAACTATTTTTGATAATCCGTACGGATTTAGACCTAACCATTTGACAGAATATGCACCACTCGAACTAGTAGATAGAATAATTACTCAAATGGACAAAAAGCAGTTACCAATTACCGGGTAGTATTTTTCTTGAACTTACTATTCGATACTATTAAACAAGTTTATGGCAAGACTCTTATTCGAAAGCGATTTAAGCAACTGGAAACAATATACCGAATTTGAAGATACTACATCTTATACTTTACTTATAAAAGTAGGTGTACCACAAGGGTCCATCCTTGGACCACTGTTAATTTACTATAGATATAATTGACTTTTCACAAGCCAGCCAAATGTTGAAATTTATAATATATATGCTGATGATAACACTTTATTTAGCACCATTGAAACTTTTAGTGAAAGCAGAAAACAGAAATATAGAATCTCTAATAAATGAAGAACTCAAAATAATTGTAATAAATGAAGAACATAGAATATTAATAACTTGTCACTAAATAAAAGTAAAATCTAAATATAAGACCTTCCAACTGCCAAACAAACCTACACAGAGCCTACTTCTCAAAATTGAAAATATAAATATTGAGAGGGTGGAAGAAATTAACTTCTTAGACTTAGGTTTAACTCTAGATACTAACTTAAATTGAAAAAAAACACTGAAAAATCAAATAAGTTTTCAAAAACTATAGCAGATTAAAACATGTGATACCTTTAGAAATAAAAAAATATTTTATATAATACACTGCTATTATTTCATTTTAATTATTGTATTATGACATGTTATCGACGCCAATTGCGGTTACGGCTGCCGTAGCAGGTACAGTACACACGGCACCAAACTTAGTCTTAGCCAACACTCTCGGAACTTTAACTCAAGCACTTGCGATTACGGCACTCTCGGAATGTTAGCACTGCAAATTGCGGTTACGGTTGCGCACCGGAACTCACGGAAGAATAGCCACCTGAATCTGGGTTACGACAGCCGGAAGAATAACCACGTCCTAATATTTATTCGTACTATAACGTGTTCAATTCAGTGAAAGCGACGTAGACATCCATCTAAAATGTATATAAAACGGTCAGTGCAGCCAGTCTCGTCTACGAAGCATGAGCGTCTATGTCATGAATGGGGGAGGCTGTTTTTAAGTGAATATTATTAAACTTTAAAGATAATAATAGTGTGGAGTCTCCCATCACACAGTGATTTGTTTTGAATTTTGTTGACATTATGTAAATTGTTATTGTAAAATTTGTAGCTTAGTATTTGTTTTCATATTTTGTAGTTCTAGTTGTCTCCAGTGCTTGGCAATGTTCTATTAACTGACTAGTCTGTATTATTGTGGTTGCAATGTAATGGTCATATGAGGTCTCATTCTTTATATACTGGCACTGAGGGTGGTCACTACCAGGGTGCTTGTCGTCCTCAGTGGTTCTTTTATGTCCCAAATTGAGACGGGACCGACATTAATGTGATCACCGAGTCACGAGGGATACGCAGTCCCCAATTTTGAGAGCCAGATTTTTACACCAAATATCATGCCTGCTCGGTCCAGGTTTCGAACTCAGAGCACTGGCGTGCCAGGTGGATGTGCTAACCACTACACTAGCCGCACTCTCTGTATAATTTGTTTCTGCTGTTGGAATAAATAAAATGCATCCTTACCTTACCTAAGATGGGAGGGTGTGTTTCTATATTTCATAAAAACCAGCACATACCCTTGGAGTAACATACACTATCGAGAGGGATGCGGGGGTACCAGCCCAGCCTGATCACAGTGCTTTCTTCTATATCATGAGCAGTCTTACTCCAAACCCACTATACTTTATCTTAGTCACATATTGAACATAACTTGGGATAATGTCATTGTTTTTCATTTTACAGGTTAATGAAGAGGAGCTCAGCATGAAACTGCCGCAGAATAACATGTATAGGGATGTACATGGTGGTATGCACCAACTACCCAAATTTACACTGGGGAGTCTAGTGGAATACTTATCCCAGTGCGGAAAGAAGCTGGAGGAAAAGAGCGAGTCTCTATACAAAGAAAGGCGAGTTATCTTAACATTAAACTAAAAGGACTGTAGGATTAAAGGTAAATGCGAATAACCATATGAGCTTAGTAGTTTGTACGTCCCTGTCAAATATGATACTGCCTTGATGAAATAATATTTTTCTTTGTCAATGGATACCAGCAGGCTTATTTGTAAGAGGTTTGGCAAATTTCTATGTGTTAAATGTAAGAACAAACATTCGAAACCTAACAATAAATTATTCAGGACCAGTATTCAGGAATACCCTGCCTCATAAACTTAGAATACTCCTGACCATTAACCAGTTTAAAAGAAACCTAACAGCTCCTTACTCGTGAATTATTATTGATATTACATTATATACGTGTCTGGGTAAATATATACAGGTGAAGCACAATACTGGGCAAAAAAAGAGGACTGGACAGCAAAAACAGTCTTAGATGGTAACCAAAATACATCTACACCTAAAATTAAAGAAGATTTAATTTATACTCACTGTTATGTGGCGCAATGCCAAGTGAAGTTCACGATGTAAGTTACATGGTGTCTTTTAACAAAAATATGAGAATGTGAAACACTTCAGAAATCAAAATTTGCTTGACTGATGTATGCTAGTACCTCATCAGAATCCAACCAAGACTTTTAAAATGTTAAGAGTGATCAGAGCACCCTGGACGTGAAATGGTGGACACTGTAACTTACGTTATCCACCAAATCCACAACCACAAATTTGTTAAACAATAAACAGGCAGGATGCGTTTTTTGTGTCTCTTCTTTCTTCATGGGCCTAAGATACAGCACAAATGTTATCAACAGGAACTGTCCACAAAGAAGCTTGTTATGGAGTTAATATAGCGTATTTTAATGTGCACATTTAAATATACATTTGTTTTCATACACATTTTAATAATAACATCTTGGACATGGAAAACTTGATTGACTTCTGCACTTGTATATTATACCCAGTGTATCAACACAGACATATTAATACACTTTTAAAAAGTATTTAGCATATGGCGATGACTCTAAAATAAATTTATAAAATAAATTATTCATTCTTGAAGAAGGTAGACATACATATTATGAACCTTTGAATACTTGACGAGGAAAATACACCTGATCTTGTCATTTCCAACATACACTTTGACCATTAAACCTCAGGCTTAAAATGTCAAACATGAATATGTGTAGTAGTTACACATGGCAGACAGTTACATGAATTTATATACTGAAAACAAAAACAAAAATATATAAATGCACTTTATTGATTAGCAGAATTAAAATCAGTCTATAATATTGACTAAGATCAAGCGTCACTGTAATGAAATTGAACAATTTAAAATTGCTGTAATGACAATGAACACCTAGTAAAGAAAAATAGTTAACATTTTTCACCATTTTGAAAAATAGCATAATCCACTAATGTCTGCATGCTGTATCAACCCACCCCCTTTCTCCACCTGGTAAACACTGACTGTTCCCAAGAAGTAAGATATCAAGATGTATAGATGCAGCTGTAGTAGAACATTTCTTGCTGCCTTTTTTCTTGTGAAATGCTGCAGATCATACATGAAACATTATTTTATATCTACTGATTATGACAATGAACAACTCCATAGTTATTTCCTCCCAACGCTACTATGATGCATGTTTTTGTTTACTGAATATATGCTTTTCTTTACAGGAGATTGAACTAGTGTGCTTAGTACTACTAGCTCTCCAAGTTAATCTGGCATACTGGGCAGTTGTATGTCCAGGATCTCGGACAAGATTCTACAGCCATGCAATACGCTGCATATTAACAGTTTGTCATGTGAATGTCCACCGAGTGATCCCAATTGTGTCGTGAGTTGCATCCATGACAGATTCCCCAGTGCCAAGGGGTGTACACTGGCTTCCAGATCAGTCAGTTAGCTTGACTGCCTGGAGACCAATGTAGAATGCAGGTTGACATAAGAATGTAGTGACGCCTGACTAGCTCTGTAGTTGGTGATGGAGCAGTGGGTGCCAGGGTCTGGCAGTTATGGCATGAGTCTTCGGGCAACAACTTTCAACGCTGTAAGAGAGGTTCAGTGTCGAGCATTCTTCGGTGAATTACATCGGTTTAGATATCAATGACATCACTGTATGTTTTCGCTATCTTTGATGGTACTGCATACCAGCTTCCTGACTTTTTGCTGTACATCTGCATCTACCTATACCGAAGAAAAAGTGACAATTAGCATGACTCTGACATGTATGATATTTTATACGTGACGACACATTTATCAAAAGTCAATAATACAAGGTATTTGTATTCAGTTCAACTATAACTTTTACCAGTGTCGTTAAAAAAATACGTGAATTATCCAGCATTGTTATAGTGGTAGGGTTTCATTGTCTTTGTGTTGCTGATAGTCAGTGGTCTTGCAACATACACCAAGCACTTGTTATGTACAACACAAGTTTGTGATGAAGTAATGGTATTGAAAGCCTTTTTACATTGTTCTGCAACAGTCGGTTGATACACTGGCAGCAGCATTTAACTTGTTTAAATTATGTATGAATCATGATGACTGTTATATATTTTTCATGCCACGTATCATCTTTCTAAATTATTCTTTGTATCACTATTTTATATTTTCACAAATAATTTACATTACATTTTCATTTCACATGATAATTAAACAACACCTGAATAAGGTTAGTTCTGCTATTGTGTACTATCCAGTCCTCAGGATTGCTCAAAGCACTTTACTGGCTCCCTGGCAGACCTGTTAAATCGAAAACACCATCTTGACTTATGTGGGAAGCATTAAGCTGAAATTAATATGCGAAGACTATCCACCACTGTCTGTAGCAGGTACTCTTCATACAGCTGAGTAAACTGGAGCAATGTAGCATGTAGTGATTGTATATGTAATTCTCAGTCACATAGGGATGACCCTGTCTAGTCTAGTCACTATTTTAAGTTCAACTAAACATCTTTCTAAGTAATTTCTTCTCATTGGTTTACATTTTATGGGTATTAAATATATATTTTTTTGGTTAAATACACATAATTGTTTAGTCACTAATTTTGTGAGTTGTAAACACATAAGGCATGTATAAACTACAACTAGCATTTGATATCACATATACTAACTAGTGTTGTTTTTTGCAACAAAGAATCGTGATAAAAGTAACTGTTTGTTTTTTATATGTACCCGAAATTTTTTCAACCTCTTCCTAATTTTTTTCTATTGTTGCTTTGCATATTATGTGCATGTGATGTGTATGTGATATTAAAAATGATTACATTATGCATATCAAGTGCAGTGATTGTACCTGTAGTTGTATTGTGCTTTTCATAATTTTGTAGTCGATCTTATCAAATAGTTTCAATAAAATGTTTGTACTTTACATTGTCTTTACTTTAATTCACATGCATTTCTAACAACAATATGCAATTTAACGAGGACACCCATTACTGCAAAATCCTCATGCAGACAAACAAAACATTCACATACAGGGGTGGATCCAAAAAATTGAGCCTGGCCGAACCAAATGATGTAGTCTAAATTTTGGCGCTACCGAGTTCAGCCGCTTGGCTGGAGTGGTGATATCGGAAGACGGGGGGGGGGGGGGGGGGGGGGGTGCTAATGAAACATACTTGCACTGTATATACGAATTTATGTTTGCAACAGAAATATTCCAAATTAAATAAATAGACCATTAAGTTCAAAAACTGAACTGCAAATTAAATGTAGAATGCAATAGAAAGTTTACCAAAGATTGTGTAACTACCCTAAAATTTGTCAGAATAAAACAATTGTTAAAACCAATCACATATGTTTGCATATCTTCCAATTATTATGCTATGATTTATATATATAACATTTGCATAGCAGCATCAATTCATACTTACGTTTGTTCTAACTGTCCTGAGCTGCATCCAGCCTCAGGAAGTGACTGGACACCTGAGCTGCCTTTGCTACGAACACTGATGCTCGATAGAGCCACCACAGATCTTGTCATATGTGATGGCTGCAGTGGTGTTGAGGTAGTTCATGCCTTTGTGTTGAAGCTGTCGAATAGAGTCATGAATTGGAATATGGAATGAGTAAGATTATTTGTGAAAATGAACATGGTTTGACAGGACTACTACCCGTCAATATATATATATAATATACATGTGTGTGGTATGTAACTTGTAAACTTTTTAATTTCATTAACAGGTAAAAATATGTTGCCCAAAGGTCATTTGCCCAGCACTCGCGAGTGAAAAGGTCATTTGCCCAGTTGTGAAAAAAATACAATGATATGAGAGTGGCAAAGTTATTATTGTATATATATATTATAAAAGTGTAGTACATAACAAACAACTAGACAATTTACAAGTGTCAACTTATTAACTAAGTACAGGTAGAACACAGATGGGCTGGAAAGAAGGTTACAGGAAATAAAGTCAAACTAATTTTATTCCAAAAATATAAAATAAATAAAAAGTTTTGTAATTTTTCACTGATAGTTCAACAAAACAAAGTTTTAGGAATTCAATAGTAAACCATGCAAAATACCCAATGCCTTAGTTGTGGTCTCAATGTGTCATTCATCTAACACTGCTAATTAATGAGGAGGACATTTGGCTGGCAGTGGGTGAACCCCTGGCAGTATCCACAAAGTTCTACTGTTTACTCAGAAGGTGGATTACCAGCTGATACTGTCCAATGATCAATATCCTCTTTGTTCTTTAGCTGGACTGCAATGTGCCACTGGAAACTGGCTACACTTGTCTAAAGGCTGGCTGAGTCACTGTAAGTGTGTAGAAGAAGATTCCAGCAGTTAGCCGTGTCTCTTATGAGAGCAACAAAGGCATTCTATTATGGATTTCCTGGCTTGATTTAACAAACAAAAATGATTATGGCCTTTCAACTATGGTTATTAACTAGAGGTTTCTGACTGGGAAAGTATGTTCCTTGAAGCGAAGCCTCTGTGGCTTCAGTGTCATCAACGTGCAAACAATTTATAAACCGTCCTGTCAGAAACCTAGCTGCCAACCCTGACTGTATTTGAATTGAATCACCCAAAGTGAGATGAAGTGAATTAATTAAATGAAACGGAAAACAACATTTAAAAAATGTGTCTACAAAATGTATGAATGTAGAAGTATACATTACCAAATGCATGTTATTGATAAATTGAAAGACCAAAATAAAAAACAATTAAAAACAGAACTTCTATAATTTACATGTACAAGAGGATTTGTAACTTAACAAAACATGGGCTGCAATTCGTTGTATAGTAACGGTAATTCTCTGCACTCTCACATAAATCAGTTGCAAGCTATCGATACATGTTACGAAGGCCTACATGTTATTCGCCAACACCTTCTGAACTGAACCTGTTGTGACTGGCAGAAGTTGGCGCAGTCTGACAGTCAACTTACAGCCTACATCACAGCCATCAGGCAAGAATGGCACATTCATCATGTTTTCCCACTGCTCGGCTGCCCCGTCCGCAAAGTCAGATGCCACATCTGGGAAAAGGCGCCTGACGACGCGCACACCATGCTCAACGAATGACCTCAGACTGCGTGACATCACTAACACCATCATGTCTTTGATGTCATTCTCCTGCTCCGGGTGCATGCGTTCAGACAGGTATTCGTGCGATGCTTGCACGACCTCCAACCTGATTGCTCGTCCATCGCGGAGGTTTGTACAATCGAACTGGTGATTACACTTTCGTTGTATTAGGTCCATTTTTGTGTTATCCGTTGGACAACTCACTTTCTCCTGCCTACTTCCCGGGAATGGTCCATCCCTCATTAGGTTCAGCTTCTTGATTGCCGCATCAGTCACAGTGAGAAGATCGCTGATGAACAAATCACTCCTTTTCAACTTCTTCTGGAGTGTTTCAAATATCTCCAGGATGTCGCCCATCAGTGCGGTGAACTACGTTTGTTGGTGGTTCCAGGTTCTCAGGAACCCTTTGGCTTTAGCCTTCTCCTTTCTGTCGCTGGTACTTTCTGGCGCCTGCATCTGTTCCCACACCATAATGCAAGCTGGTAGGTTGTTCAGCACACCATCCACCAGCTGCAGCTCGTGCTGGGTAAACCTAAAATCGTGGTGTCGGGGGAACTGTGTGACATTCCCGGCCTGCGCTGACAGCATCTTCATCCGTCTCGGCGTCCGGAAGAATCGTACGAATCCCAGTAGATTCCCAACTCAGGTACGGTGCTGACGACCGACTCAATGGCTAAGTCAGACTGGTGCGCAGCACACCAGAATGTTGCCAAACCGCTCTGCATTTGGTCAGCAAGCAGACGCCATAGTCCAACTTATCTGGCGGTGTTTGCCGCCTCGCCGTCAGTGGTGACACCAACCAGCTTTGTGTCTTTACCCCCTGTCAGACCCAGAGCTTTGCTTACCGCTTCAAGTAGTCCAGGGCTCCGCTCTTCTCTGGCGAATGCAGGACAACGAATACCTCATATCCATATAAGTAAATTGGTCTTTTATAGACACATTGCCCTTTGGAATAAAATGGCTTTGTACGTTAAAAACGCCTTGTTTCAAGTCGAATGTAAACCTCACCATCCAACATGAAAATAGTAACCTGGCATCAAGTTACGGAACAGGAAATATAAATAATATAAAAATCGTATCCATTTCTTCGTCGTCGTCGAGCGATCTCCCCCTTGCAGCTATCGGTCACCCCCGCCGCCGCAACTGTCGAGAGAGCGCAGTCCGACTCCAAGTCGATAACGGCAGTCGACCGGCTGGATAATCGACTGCTGAAAGCGTTCGCCGAGTCGCTCGGGGAGGCGGTATTGTCTCGAGCCGAGCGCTTCTGCGGTGCGGGCGCCCCGAGCTCGGGTGCCCCTTCGTCCATACGTGCGGGTGCTATACTGAAAAGTACGTATGTTGTTATCAGAGGTACGAGAACACCCTTGGAATGTGCCAACGGCACTTTCAGGCGGTCTTGGGTGCATTTACATCTCGCTCGCTCGTGCCGACCGCAGTGAGGATGATTATGGTGATACACGACGACGACGATCCCCGGTCGAGGGTGAACCACTACTCGGAAGCGTGCCTCATTAAAAAGATTGCCGACTGGCTAATGACCACCGACTGGTTTAGCCCCGGCAACAATGCAGCCATAGAGTCGGCGGTCGAAGCCTACCTGATGAAAAAAGCCGGGTTGGCATGACGTTAATTTCATCGTATTCACGAACGTTCTAGCTGCTGTAGTAACGCCGTTGTCATAGACATAGGCCTCGTTTGGTTTTATATTTCGCTATGTAGACGTGACTTGCGAACTTTAATAATTCCACGGCTTTGTAAGAGCCTCGCGTACCAAACATTAATCCAGTGAACCACCGTGCTTTACGA
Source organism: Escarpia spicata (assembly GCA_963995525.1). Classification (NCBI taxonomy): domain Eukaryota; kingdom Metazoa; phylum Annelida; class Polychaeta; order Sabellida; family Siboglinidae; genus Escarpia; species Escarpia spicata. The sequence goes on from OZ023212.1 coordinate 5,511,770, forward strand.
ACTTTAATAATGACACGGCTTTGAAACCCCTCGCGTGAAAAGAGGCCACCTGCGTGCTTTAATCATATGTAGCGTTGTTGTTGTTGGTGAAACCATGCTTGTTCTACGCCTAATAAAACGTTGAAACCGTATGACCAGTCGTGTCTGTTACGAAGCGTATAGCACTGAAACGGACGAATAAAACGTCTATGACCCAGTGAAACAAACAAACAAACAAACACTCAATTCAGTCTACCCACGAACTCCGGCTTAACGCCAGCGCTGACACTCCTTCCCGTTTAATAAAACGTCTATATTTCAGTCTAGCGCACCGACAGCCAAATAATAAAAAACGTCCGCTTTCCACCGTCAGCCAATATTTTTAGACTAGCGCGCTTTCCCCAACTAGGTCATCACCGCTACCAAAAGTAATCAATCATTCACCGTAGCGCCGTTTAACGAAATCCGTGGCTAGAAGAAACAACTCCGCTATGTCGTTTAACGAAATCCCTGGCTAGTAACAACTCCGCTATGACGTTTAATACACCTCGAAAGCCCTCTAGCGGCAGCGCCGGGGGCCCCTACCTAGGCAGTGTGTCAGGATCGACCGTAGTTATATCGTTTCGGCGTTGAGTAGGACGGACGGACGGACGGAAGGGTGAGAGAAACGCATTGCTGAGTGCTGCCACCTACCGACGATGCCGGCCTGCCCTAAATGCGGTCGTCTAGGAAAACACTCGTGCAACTACAAATGCCCGACTTCCGCTAGAACTTACGCCTTCCGTACCGGCTTAACGAGGCATTTGAGGGAAGGATGCGATAACAACAACACTAACAAGGCCGAAAACAAATGCTCGAAATGTGGGAAGTCTTTCGTCCTTCGTTCTAATAAGGTAAAACACATGGCCACCGTATCCTGCGCTGGTGAAAGAAGGACTCCCTCCCCCGAACCCCGTTAGACGACGACGTGTCTGAAGGACTACGACGGGTCGTTCACGAGCACTGGTCGAGCATACGCACGTCTACAAACCACGGTCCTATCCAGTCGAGGTATAACAATCAACTGATCGGCTTGGACACGGGCGCGCTCGATTCCCGACTACGACTTATGTTCGAGGAGCAGACTCGCGCTTTTAAAGCCAAACTAAGTTTTGGTTTTATTCTCAGACACAAGGAGACGGGACGGTACAGATATTTTCATTCGTTGTGTAACTGCTGCGGTCGCTACCTCGAGACGCCCGCTCTCATCGCCGATAGCCGATCTTTCGAACGCTTCCTCGACCGCATCCGTCAACCCGACGAGTATGTCGTAGCGCAGAGACCCGATTCGGGTGGACGGCCGAATTGGTGACTAACGTTATCTTCTTCCGCAACACCATCATCTACCATCCTATCGGTTGTCTCGACGCGCGACTTCCCGCCTACCTACGCAACAACAAGGCAGTTATCGCTCTAGTGAAAGATAACCAAACCAAAATAGGCCCTACACCGATAACGTATGCCTCTTCCGCTGTCTGGCGCTTCATAGAGGGGGTACCGTAACGGCTTTACGGGACCCGACCTTAAAGCTCTACGCCGACTACACCACAGGGGTGAGTGCTTACGCGTTCGCCGGCGTTCCTCTGAATGAACTCGATCGGGTGCAGACGGTCTTTAAAACCAACGTGGTCGTGTATCGACTGGGGGAGGAGGAAGACGAGCCCGGGAAGCCGACCGCCCAACTCACCCGGCGTTCGGTCTACCGGTATCCCACTACTATGAGCGTGAACTTGTACGACACTCACTGTTCGTACATACGAGACGTTTCCTGTTCTGTCACACGTACCGACGCGGTAAATGCGGTGACTCGCTGTGGCGAACCGCATATTTATTACGGTGCCACGAAGAGACGTGCGAGGGTGGCGTCCGTCACGCCTACCCCGTCGGGGTCTACCACCCGAACCCGTGTTTCAACAGCTGGAGGACGAGGGCGTCCATGTGGAGGAATCTCTGCGCTACTAGCCGTACAGGGCAACTTTCGACTTCGAATGCTACTTCGTCGGGCGTGACCTACCGGCGGATAGCGCCAAATGTAAATGGATATCCCGACACGAGCTTCTCATCGTGAGTATCGCCTCGAACGTCCCCGGCCACGAGACAGCGCGGTGCTTCATCACGACCGGGGATTCGAAAGAGCTAGCGACGCTCCTGATACCAGCCCTTGAGGTCGTGAGCGAGTCGGCATGCGAGGCTCTGCTATCGTCGTAAGAAACGACCCTCGAAGAGATCGCCGCGTTCGAGACCGAATGGCGAATCAAGTATCAAGAGCAGGCGGAGAAGGAGGGAGAGACCGCCTGTGGGAGTACCTACGCCAGATTCCCGTCCACGGTTTCAACTCAAGCAAGTACGACTTGAACGTAGTCAAAAAATACCTCACTATTCTTCTCATGACCAAAAGGGAGAACGTATCGTCTGCCTTTACGATCAAACGTCAGAACAACTTCATGTGTCTAGCGACGGAGACGCTCAAGTTTCTGGACATCGTCAACTACTTGGCCCCCGGTTTTAGCTACGATAAGTTCCTGAAGGCCTACGGCTGCGAAATGACGAAGGGCCATTTCCCTTACCAATACCTGGAAGACCTGCGGAAATTAGACGACACCGAACTGCCGCCGCAGGAGGCTTTCTACAGTCACCTAAAACGCGAAGGGATCTCCGACGCGGCGTACGAGGGGTGCGAGAAGGTATGGCGCGACGGAGGAATATCGACGCTGCGGGACCTTCTGGTCTGGTACAACAACAGGGACGTAGTCCCGTTCATGGAGGCCGTGGACAAACAGTTCGCCTTCTATCAGCAGCGACGCATCGACATGTTCAAAGGTGCTATAAGCGTTCCGGGCCTGACGCTACTCTACCTGTTCAACGATCTTCCGCCGACGCGTCACTTTGCCCTCTTCAACGAACCGAACAAGGACCTGCACCAGTTCGTGCAATCCCAGATCGTCGGAGGCCCCTCGATCATATTCGCGCGTTATCACGAGGCCGACGTCACCTTTCTACGCCAAACCGAGTAGGGCTCGGCGGCTTGGACTTGTCACTCGATAGTTGGCTACGATGCAAACGGCCTCTAACTCTGGGCGCTCACACAAGACATGCCGACCGGGTGGTACAAGCGCCGTCGCGCGGAGAACGCCTTTCGTCCGGAACAGGTGCGTCGATATGGCCGTATGGCCGTACAGTTGCTGACGTGGGAGGCCGCGCGGACGGACGCGAGAAACGCGTGGAAAAGTACTGGGTCGACGGGTGGTGTCGGGAAACGAGGACGGCGGACCAGTTCCAAGGGTGCTTCTTCCACGGCTGTCCGTGTACGGGAAAAATTAAACGAACGAGGTGAACGGGAAACCGATGAGCCAACTGTACGCCGAGACGGTTACCACTACAGCGTACCTTCGCCGCTTCTTCACCATCGTCGAGATGTGGGAGTGCCAGTGGCGCGAGGTGCGACCATCGGCGGATACCACCCCTCATCCTCGCGGGTCGGGGCGTCGAAGATCTCGTGGAGGAGGCCCAGCGCGAGCACTACTTTCGGTTCCCGAGCGACTGGTTCCCGTCGGAATGCTGCGACGAATACGCGGAAGCGTACGTACAGTGCCGACTCGCCGGACGACCGTGGGAGGCCGACGAATGCTGCACGGACTGTCAGAAGTACGATAAGAGAACGCCGGGACTCTTCAAAGAGGAATGGTCCGGTCGAGGTATCGTCGCGCTCTGCAGCAAGACCTACTACTGTTTCGGCGCGGCGGGCGTTAAGTACAGCACGAAGGGGCTGAACAAGCGCCAGAACGACATCGACAAGGACACCTTCCTCGCCGTACTGCGCGGTCAACGGAGCGGTAGCGGCTGGAACCGCGGCTTCCAAGTGAAGGAATCGTCCGTGCTGACGTATATTCAGGAGCGCGCGGCGTTGATCTTCTTCTACGCCAAACTGCGCGTGCTCGACGACGGCGTCACCACGGGACCCGTACTCGTATAATACTACCCTAACCCTACTTACCCTACCCTATCCTACCTAAGGGGGCCGCCCCTAGGGGTAGGGGTATGTATGTATGCGCCCCTAGGGTAGGGGTATGTATGTATGAATGTATGTATGTATGTATGTAGGAAACAATATAAAGTGAACACGTTTTCATCGTCTTTAGTTTCAAGCGAAGAGAAAGCGATAAATTCAATTCGGTTTTAGTCAGTCGTATACGAGCCGGTCGTTGGCCAGCCTATCGGGGCCGAACAGGAGCTGAAAGAACCTTAACGGCATGTCCCGGCATCGTAAAGTATGTAGGCAACGCAATATTGTCCGCACACGCTAGATACCACGCTCTGCAGTCGCTTGTCGTTGTACGTCCAGGAGTCGCAGTTACGTCGCAGGAAGGCGATGAAGTCGGCGTGCAGCGGCAGCAGTCCGTACGAGTCGATGTACTCGCCTCGCCGTTTGGCGTCTACGTAGACGGCAACCCAGTGTTCCCCCGGCTCCTCACCGTCGTTGGTGTTGCACACGAAGGCCGTCGGGTAAGCGGTGCGCCTGCCTACCTTGCGGCGCTGCAGTATCGATTCCACGCGGTACAGTTTATCGGCCGGAACCGTCACCTTCTGCAACTCCGGTTCGTAGAAGGTACCGTCCAGTATCTCTCGGAGATCGTCCGTTAGACGATAGACGGGCGGATCGGACGGATGCACCTCGCGTATCGTGAATAGTTCCTCTGTCCAATTAACCGTGTAGCCTTTGTCGAACCGTCTCTTGACCTTGCTGATACGCACGCGATCCCCCACGTGGTACTTGGGCACGCCCTTACCTTGATGACCGCCGTACAGGCGCTGCCACACCTCTTCCTGATTAGTCGCATCCACCTGCGACGAAGGCATCCCGATACTGCGGTGGGGCGTGTCGTTGTACGTGCGCACCAGATCCGGAAGGATATCGATGTATCGCCACGTTTCTTTGTGTGCCAGGTATCGCCACATCCGCGTCATTAGCGTGCGATTGAAGCGTTCCACGATGCTCGCCTTGGTCTCCTCGTTGTAGGTGGATAAGTGTTGGATACCGTACCTGTCCAATGCACCCCGAACGCTACGGTTATAGAATTCCAGCCCTCTATCGGTCTGCAACGACAGCGGCTGAATGTCGGTGAAGAGTCCGTTCAGCGCCTTCGACACAGACGTCGCCGATTTGGTCTTCAGCGGAACGCATAGGGCGACTTTCGAGAAGACGTCGATCACCGTGAGCAGGAACGTCGTACCGTCGTTTTCCTTTTTCAGACTGGCCACGTCGACGAGATCGGCTTGCCACTGTTGATCCCGTCCTCCGACGACCGTGCGTCGTCGCTTGAAACGAACTCTGACCGGTTTGTGTAGAGTATAGGCGTTCTGTTCCGATAGCCATTGTTCGACGATCTTTCTCGGTACGCGTGGTACGTCTCGGAAGTCGACTCGTCGCAAAGACGCGATTCCCCCGTAACTTCCCACCTTGGCGGGGTCGAAATAGACGTCCTCCAGCTGTTTCCGTCGTCGCACCATGATCGTATGATATAATCGATGATAATCCCGCACACGATGGGAAGTCCGGCGTAAGCGACACCGGTAAACAGACGACGTGTTAGACTGTCCCGTGGATCGCACATTATGTCGGTGAATCGAGACGGTGCGCCTCTTTTATTCGAGACGCTCCCATGGCTTACTAGCCGACGACGGTGGCGTAGGTAGAGCGGACGGTCTGATTGGAGATCGTCTCCGCGTGAGGGGTGTCCACTGCAGCGTTCGACGCGCTCTACCGAGCGATCGTGTGGCCGCCGCCGCTACGGCACTCTTCCTTTGTTCCTGTTGAATGGCCATTCTCCTGACCTCGTTACCCACCAACTCCATGGGCAGATTCATGGCGCCGAGTTGGCGCGCAAACACCTGCCATCCCGTCGGAGTGCCGACGGTCTTGCGCTGGCGCAACAGATCGTTCACGAGGTCCACCACGTTACTTCCGGGTACCGCTACGCCTTTGTGCATGAGCTCTCCGCGCGCACTCCACGCGACGTCTCGTTTCAGACGTTCCATCAGTCGTCTGGCTTTGGCCTGCAGCGCCTTGGGAACGCTGTCGACGACGTCCGCTTCCATACCTGCCGCCACCGCCGCTTCCATACCTGTCGCCACCGCCTCCGGCGGGGTCGGGTCCGTATTGGCCGCCGCCGCCGCCGTGGCCACCGGGGACGTGTCCTTGTTGACCGTCATCACGCGCACCGGTTCGCGCGTGCGTCGATCGGCCAACGCGTTGTAGCGTTGCAACACTTGATTATACATGACGACCTTATCGCCGTCGGCGAGATCTTGTCTGTCGAGTATGACTTTCATCTCGTCGTCGAGCACCTGTACTTTGCGTCCTAGGGTATCCGTCGATGCCGGAGCGCGTAGACTGTCCAACAGTCGCGGATCTACCAAGGCCATCTTCCGTGCGTGTTCCATCGTCGTCTACTTGAGTAGCACCTCTTTTAGCAAGGGTAGAAAGACCGCACCGGCCAAAGGTGCCAGCTGCGCCGACAGGAAACCACCGGTCTGTCCCCCGCCGCCCTGGTTGTTACCTCGTAGCAAGATGCAACGTCTCCTCGCCACCGGCGCGTCTCTCTGTGCCAAAGCGCGCAGGTTTGTTTTGTACACACTCAGAGCACGTCTCTGCGCGTCGGTCAAGGTCAAGTTCTTCTTCAATATGTTGTAGGCACACTCGGCTAGTGCACACAACAGTTCGGCGTCGGCGTTTCTGATGATGGCTCGTCTCAATTTCGTGCTCTTGTACCTGTTCAGCGTCTGTATGCAGAGGAGGTGTTTCTTCACGAGTTCGGACATACTGTTGTCTTCACGACCATGCTGCGACTGAAGGGACGAGGCGCGTGCGCGGACGTCTTATATCTTGGGTTGGTACACGTACTGGACACCGTCGTCCGGAAGGACGCCCGTGCGCAGACGCATGTCGTCGGGCGGGTCCTGTTTCAGATCGACGAGGAGATAACCGTACGGGAGCGCCGTGGCGTCTCGGAACGCTTCCTGTACAAACTTCAGGCGTCCCGGATACATCTGTCGCGCCAAGTGTCCGATCTGTGACGCGTCGCGAGGATTCTTGAAGACCACCATGTAGTGCGCGTTCAGACTGATCGTGCGACTCTCCTTGTTCTTCGGAAACAGGTTCTGCACGAGATACAGTACGGACGTGTTCTGGTGATGACTCTTTTTCGTGAACAAGGTCGTGACCCGTTCGTCCGTTTCCGCCATCAGATCGTCGATGACCACGAGGTTACGCGTCGATGCGTCGAACGCGCCGCTCGGCAAGCCTTCCTCGAAGCGTACCAGGTCGTTGTCGACGTAGGCGCTCTGCCATACGCCGTAAAACCACGTGATCTTCTCTGGAGGCGGATCGATCATCGTTGCGGCGTGACATAGCAGACGCATCACGACCGTGCTCTTACCGCATCCCGTCGGACCCGCGACGATGCAGGTGAAGGGGTGTTTCCATCGCGTGTCCATCTAATAGTCGCTGGTGGCGTTCGACACTGTGCTGTTAGATGCGACGACGACACCTCCACCACACCAACGAAGGAAGGGATCGCGGAACAAGACGTACAAGACGTACAGGTACAGACCGAGTATTCCCACTAGTGCTACAGCTACGACCGCTCCCGTCCGTGACATGCTGCTCTATGACTATCGATTGCGTGGCATCTGTCTAAATAGTGTTATCTTTTTTCGTGTCTCCGCCTACTAACCGCGTGACAGCTAGAGGCGCCTATAACCCCAACTGACGTAGGGGCGAATTTCCTCATCGTGTCAGCAGTGATTCGGCGTTACACGTCCACCGGACCCGTGGTGATTCCGTCCTCGTTGACCACGCGCTTGGCGTAGAAGTAGGTCAACGCCGCACGTTCCTGGATGTACGACAGCACGGACGAGTGATTGACCCGGAACCCGCGGTTCTTCCCGCTTCCGCTGCGACGATTGGTCAGCACGTCCAGGAACGCCTGCTTATCGATGGTGTTGAGTCGTTTGTTCAGTCCTTTGGTGCTGTATTTATCGACCGTACCCGAACAATAGTAGGTCTTGCTGCACAGTCCGGCCAGGCGACAGCGCACGTAGTCATTCTGATGATCGTCGCAACATTCGGACGGTAGCCATTCGGAGCGGTGACGATAATAGTGGTCGCGCAGTGCCGGGGTCACGAGGTCGTCGACGGACTCTCCGGCCAGAGCCAAATAGGCGCTGTCCGTATCGGTTTCGCAGTACTCGAACAGCGGACGATCCACGTACCTGACCATAAATTCGTAGTAGAACTCCAATATGCGCAGTTTGGCCCACTGCAACACGAAGAATCCCACTTGTGTGGGCAGTGGGTATTTGACGGTGCGCTTGTGCATTTCGATCTCGTACGCATCGGCAGCGACGACGTCGAGTTGGCGGAAGCGACGATTGTTGATCGCGAACGATGCCCTCTTTTCCGTGCAGTAGGTGACTTCGCGGTGCTTATCAACGTTGGTGATAAATTTCCCATAGGAAGAATTGCCCATACGTTTGTTGGTGTCCGCGATCATGGCCTTGTCGGGATGGGCGTCTCCTTCGCGACGTGCGGTGGACACCGCCTCGCCGAATCGTCGGAAGCAGGCGACCGGTGTGTACTCGATGACCTGGTAGACGTGCGTCACCTCGAGTCCGTGCGCGAGGTACCATCGCAAGAGAGGTGTGGCGAGCAAGATCTTATCCCCGCGATAACTCCCGACGAGCATGCGACGCGGGGTTGCCATGATGACGTGTTTTTCGGCGTAGCGACGCATGAACGGGCCGAGGTCGTCGCGGGTCAGGTGAATGTTCTTGAAGATGGGCTGCATCTCGGCAAAGTGCGCGCGCAGTACCTCCGGTACACGTATGTCGCACTGAATCATACCGAACACGCTACCGTTGCGCACCCCGTCAGGATCTGTTGTGTCGTCATTTTCCAGCGCACGTGTCGACGGTGTTGGCGAACGTCCAGAAACTGTTTCACGCACGGATCGCGTCTCGCGACCTTCCACTCGCATTCCCACAAATCGACGGCCCTCACAAAGTGTCGAAGATAGGCTGTATTCTTTCGCATTTCGGCGAGCAGTTGCGTCATGGGTTTCCCGTTGACCTCGTTGAACTCACGACCGGTGCACGGACAACCGTGGTAGTAGCATCCGTGAAACTGATAGGCCGTCTTCGTTTCGCTGCACCAACCGCCCACCGACAGTTTACCGATGCACTTTTCTCGACCGTTGGACTGGTGACGTGTGGTGAGTCCCGTGCTTTCGGACTCCCACGTCAGCCATTCGGCAGCCATCTGACCTGTGGGCTGTGCCGCTGCGGGTCGGAACTCCTTCTCTTCCCGTCGCCGCGTGTACCATCCCGTCGGCATCTCTTGCGATATCGACCACAGATACAATGCATTCGCATCGTAGCCAACAATGGACTGACACGTTCGAGCCGCATCACCGTAGTCGTTACGACGTATCTTCGTGACCCCCTTCTCGTGATGTCTGGTGAAGATGAGTGACGGTAGGTGAACAGGTAGGGCAAGGTCAAACCAGGTATATTGATCCCTTGTTTGAACATGTCGAGACCACGGTGTCGGTAGAAGTCGAACTGTTTGGCGATGGCCTCCAAGAACGGCACGACATCCCTGTTGGTGTACCAGACGAGAAAGTCTCGCAAAGTCTCCATGTCGTTGTCTCGCCACACCTTCCGACATCGTGAGTAGTCGTCGTCGGATATACCTTCGTTCTTCAGTCGACTGAAGAAGGCCTCTTTAGGAGGTAGAGCGGTGTCGTCGAGTCTCTCCAAGCTGTCCATGTATTCGTACGGGAAGTGACCTTTCGTGACCTCGCAACCGTACACTTTCAGGTACTTGTTGTACGAGAATCCCGGGGCGATATAATGAGTTATGTCGAGGAATTTGAGGTCGTCCGTCGATAGACACATAAACGTGTTGCCACGTTTGATCACGTGAAACGTCCCCGCTTCCTCCTCCTCCTCCTCCCCGTCCTCTGATGCTTTCTTTGCGGACAAGAAGTAGGGTACCAGGAACTGTTTGACAACGTTCAGATCGCACCTGCCCGAGTTGAAGCCGATGACGGGCAACTGATGAAGCCAACCGTACAATTGACCCATGAGAGTTTTGTAGGGTTTGGTCGGTTGTCGCCGTGACTCGTTATCTCCCTCCGCAGTGGACGCCTCCACGGCGGACGCATCCTGTTCGTCCCACGTCACGATAGCCTCCACGAATTCGTGGTGTGTGCCCTCGTAACTGTCTACGATAGCTTCGTAGGCTGCTTCACACATCGCCTGAAGGATGGTCATCATGTCGGATACCAACTTGTTGCTGTCGCTGTCCGTGATGAGGCATTGCACCTGTTCGAATCCGGGTACGTTACTCGCCAGGGACACGCTCAACTGTACGGGACGAGCCACCCAGTGGACTTTGGCGCTGTCCGACGGAAGCTGTGACGTATCGAACCAGGACTCGAAGTCGAAGGTGGCGCGATACGGATAGTAGCGCAAACACTCGGCAACGTGAATGTTTTCGTCGTCCAAGCGCTGGAAGACTGTCGGCGACGGGCGGTAGACGCCACCGGGATAGATCTTTCGCACGCCTCCCGTACACCTGCGCTCGTGTCGTTCTAGTTTGGATGCGTAGTGCCATAGCGAGTCGCCACACTTCCTACATCGATAAGAGTGACAGTACATGTTCACGTCTTGTATGTAGGAACAGTGTGTCTCGTGAAGATTGACGTACATCGTTTCGGGATAGTGACACAAGGACCGGCGTACGAGTTTGGCAGTCGCCTTTCCGCCTTCTTCTTCCGGTTCGACGAGCGTGTAGACGCACACGTTGGTCTCAAAGGTGATCTCGACGCGATAGAGATCGTCCATCGTCACCCCGTCAAAGTCTTTCATTGCCACTCCGTCACGGTCGTACTTCGCGTAGAGTACCCGCACAGCAGGTTCCAGGTGGTATCGGTCGCACCCACGATGCAGAGCCAGACACCGGAAGAGACACAGATTGTCGGTGTACTTTGTCTTTTTGGCGGGGTCTCTTTCCAATCCGATGACGGCTTTGTTTCGTTTGATGTACCTCGGCAGTGTGACGTCCACACATCCTATCGGATGATCTACGATGTGATTGACGAAGAAGGTGACATTCGTGACCACCTCGCATACCCATTGACTGTCCGGACGCTGATTGATGACCCACTGCAGCACGTCTGTTTCTCGGATACGTTCCAGAAACGCATCAAAGTCTGCAGTATTTGTGATCAGACACGGTTCGTCGAGGTAACGCCCGCAACAGTTACAAGACGAATGAAAATATCTGTACCTGTTCGTGGTCTTGTTCCTTAAGACAAAATCATAACTAAGATTAATCTTAAACGCGTGCGTCTGTTCGCGGAACATGATCTTCAGTGACGGTTCTAGGGCGCTCGTTTCCGGTGTCAACACTCTGTAATTGTACCTGGATTGCACGGGTCCTCTAGCCACGTGGGTTCGGATGGTCGAGCAGTGATCTCGGACGACGTCTCGTAGCTCCCTCGATAGAGTATCGGCGAAGGGGAGTCGGGGCGGTGGTTGTATCGGGTCGTCATCGTCGCCAGCGGCGCTCACACGTGGTCGCTCTGTGCGTCTCGCTCGTTTGCGTAGGGGTGTGTCGCTCGCTTCCGCACGTCGGCTACATACCGACTTCATATGATGTACCAGGCTGTCACGTCTCGTGAACTCACGTGCACATCTCTCGCAGCGGTGCAGTGTATCGCTTTTTTGTGAGCTGTCACAAGACTTCCTGTTGTGACATACCAGGTCCGGTCGTCTCGTGAAGTCTCTTCCACATCTCGAACAGGGGTACCTAGCGCTTTTTGGTGGTTCGCCAGATGGCACCACTCGTGGCGGTGGTTTACTGTAAGCATGGTCGTCTATGTGTGTTGATGATGATGAATACGTTTGATCTATGTGGTGTTGTATGTCGGCGTGTGTATCGAGCACGAGACCGCAGTGACGACACGTGTGCTGCTTCATCGTCTACCTACAACTGAAGGATGGGAGATCCTTGTACGTTTCTATATATCCTACACTATGTGACGTCATAGGAAGCGTGGCTTGTATGAGTGTGCGTGTATGTATCTAAAGACAGAGGGGAGGTGGGCGTGTATGTATTCACCGATCGCAACGAGCTATGAAGGCGGCAAGAACAACAGACACCGGAATCCTGGATTACATACATACATCTTTATTCATTGAATATTACAATAAAGGCGAAAGGATATACAAATAAAAGCGAGTAATACAAAGTACACATGAAAGCAAAGCTAAGCGCCTACAGTAACAGACAAGCGGCGCCTATAACCCCATTTATACGTCGTAGGGGCGCATTTCCTCTTCTCGTCACTGCAGGCGCTTCTGGAGGGTATTAGTTATGTAGGCGACGTGTTCATCCCGCGTGACATTACGTGCGATTTCGTCACACATCGTGCGCACGGCCACGTCTAAGCTACATCTCCGTGTAGCAAAGAGTACCCCCGCTAGGGACTCTATATTTAGTTCGAGGTGCCTCACACTATCGAATGGAACCGAGTAGGCCCACGGGATCGATGTTGCAGTTTGTAACCATACGATGTGGCCGTCGTGGGCAACGTCGAGCGTTGACCGGTCCGCGCGCAGTGCCTCGTACTCGGAGGCGATTGTGGTGACGTCATAGTCGTCGTCGTCGTCGTCACATGTCATGTCCAGTGACGATTCGTCGGATGTTGGTGGTGAAGCGTCTTCGCATGTAATCTCGAGTGATGAGACGTGACGCTGTACGTCATGGGGGTGTGGTAGCGGTGTCGTTTTCTCGGCGCCCACTCTAGCGGGTTCTCCTCATATGACTTTTGAATGAGGGCTAGTCCGCTAGAGGGAGCATCGGTGACCTGACAACACAACAACAACATTAGCAGGGTGTTTTCTCGTCCAACATCGATATACCACGTGCACGCAGGATGGCTTGCACACGTGTTATGATGTCACGTGCCCGCTCCGGTGTGTCCGCCATAAACCTGTAATGGTGCACTGCATACCTCAAATTGTCTTAGATCAGGTCACTACGCACCAGGTAGATGGCGTTTGACTCACCTTCGAACGTGCGCCACAGTTCGTTGCTTACGAATCGGACGATAGCATCGCGTGCTACTGCGCACAGCTCGGGGTACCAGACCTGCCTTTCCTCCCCCGTGTCGTCTTGTTGGTACCAGACCTGTGGCCTTTCCTCCTTCGGTGTGAGTGCATCGTCTTCCTTCTGATCCGCCACGGTTATACCGCGGCTATGCAGACTCGCTTTCACCCGTGATATGACATCACGAGCAAACCACGGTGTGCGCACTACGCATACCAGGTCGGACACTACCATATCATAGCTATGAAATATACGCGAGCGATCCACTTTGTACACGTCTTCGTGAACGTTCGCATAGCGGCGCCACAGTCCGTCGGCTGCCTGGCGAACGCAAGCGGCGGTTATAGTGGCCATAAATAGGCCGTCATCTATCATTTGGTCCGCGCGCTTCTGAATGGCATTCACCTTCTCTACCGAGTCCTGTAATTCACTATGCCTTCGAACCTCGTCGTCAGACCAATCAGTATCAAAATCACCATAATTAGCAACATCATCGTCATCCTGATCACTAGACCAAGAACATGACCTCACACAAATGACACTTGCCTCGTCAACATTGTCTTCAACATCAAAGGACAGTCGGCCTTTCACCCCACGCTCGGGGGTTGACACCGGAACTGTCTCGTAGTGCGATGGAATCGGCGTTGACCAAGGAGGCGTATACAACACACGTCAGAGGAAATTACATCATAGTGTCAAATAGACAGACAGACAGAGAGACATCATTCAACCACTAGGGACAGGGTGTCTCTCTCTCTCTCTCTCTCTCTCTCTCTCTCTCTCTCTCTCTCTCTCTCTCTCTCTATACTCCGTCAGGGGGCGTCACCTATTCTTTCATCACTGTCAGGTGGCGCCTCTTACAACAGTTAGGAACAGACCCTCTCTATACTCCGCCAGGAGGCGCCACCTAACAGTGAGTCACTGTCAGTTGGCGCCTCTTACGGCTGGATTATTTCCATTGCTAACACGGTGTAGTTTCGATAGTCTGCCTTTGTTGACTTTCTAATTGTCACCCTAGCCTGTTTGCCACGTAGGACATTCAGTGCTTGGTAGCGTTCGTCGCCGGTTTTAAGCAACATATAGTCGCTTGCTGTCATTCCCCCCACGGCCCCCTGGACTAGACGGTCAAATCCTGTGGCCCACACTTCGTTGCCCTTGCGATCGGCGAAAAGCATACCCATAGCATACTTGTATACGGAAATTCCCTTCTGACGGCCGTGGACCGGACATATATTGACGTTATGGTGCCCTCCTTTCGTCGTTTCAAGAAGAACTTTCCGATTACATATACGACATGCTGGGTAGCATACATATTCGGGGGACAGAGCACATGTTACTAGTGTCAGTGGGCGAACAAATGCGTACGTTCCGTCACTTACTTGTTTGAGTTCTGACAAAAGTTTAAAAAGAGGGCCGACGTACGGATTCGGACCTGGAATCTTGCGATCCCTGGTCGAACGCTCTCCCAGGAGAGCTAATCCGGCGCCGGCGCTTATGAGTGGTTTTATCGCGGTTATATACGCATTACGCAGCATACCGCCATGAGGTTGATCGCTAGGGGACGCTGCTTACGTAACTAGGGACGCTATATAAATGCTTACGGTAGGTCCTACGTTGATCGCTAGGGCTAAATTAATCACTGGAATAACCGCTAGGTGGCGCCTCAAGGAGAAAGGTAATCAATCAAAAGTGACAGGTCATCAATCACGTTTTTTATAAGTATGTTCCCGAAAACGTTTAGTGTCACCAAAACCCTTTGATCTTTTTTTTTATAAGTATGTTCCCGAAAAAGATGAGGACGTTTTTTTATGCATAGAGCTAGGCCTAAAAGGGGGCGGGGCGAGCCGTTGCCTTGTCTATATACTACTCAACATGTTTTATTTTGTACTAAAAATGCAATCATTATTTTTTTTTGCTCATAATATAGAGTAAAGATATCGAATTTATTTTTGTCGAACTAATAAAATGGTCATTGTATGATAGAAAAAAAGTTCTAAAATTACAAAACTTTAAAAGTAACGCATATTTCAAAATACTGTTTTCAGTCATCATTGGTGTATTTAACTCAAGAAGATCTCTAAAACACTGTTAATGTTGTAATGAATGAAATGAATGAATGAATGAATGAACGTTTATTCAGAACATTGATAACAATATATACAAGACAAGACAACCAAACAAGTTTAACTATAATACAAGTGAGAATATACAATGTTTGAAGGTCATTGACTTTTGTGTAAATTTACCCCTGACATATATTTATATATAATTGTATACCTGTATATATACACACATATACATACATATACACACATATATATATACATACATATATTCACATACATACGTACATGTATTTTGAGACATCAATATTATATTATTCGAATTTGCTATTCATCTAACCATCTAGCTACAATAATTGAAAACATGCAATGGAATATGTGCATATTCAAAATTTAAAGTATGTGATAAGTACACATCTTTACACATGGTGTAGTTTCCTCAATGGCATGATTATATTTGTGTATGATTTTATTTAGGTTTCCACAACCAGATATTTCTCAAATAAAAGGTTCTTGCATTTACGCTTAAATTCAGTAATAGTATTAGTAGTTTTTAAAAGATCACATAGAGAATTCCATAATTGCACTCCCTTACACAAGGAGACATTGATCGCATGGTAGAACAGACTCTCTGTCGTTCTAGGTCATGATTAGCTCGCATTGAATATGGTATTTCCCATCTAGTAAACAAATACTTAATATTTGATGGCAAACAGTTTTAGTAAGCTTTGTACATAAATAATGATGTTTTCAGTTCTATGATATCTGGAAATTTTAGAACATGTAATTGTTGGAAAAGTGAGTTTGTATGATCCAACCATCTTGCACCAAAGATAATGCGGATTATTCTTTTTTATAATAAGAAAATACAGTTAGTATTTGTTGGGTACGTGTTTCCCCATATCTCTGCACAGTAATTTAAATACGACAAAAAGAGAGAACTGTATAGAATACGTCTACTATTTCTATCAAGTAGATGACTGCATCTATGCATTGTAGCAGTACTTTTTGAAAGCTTTGATTGTACGTATTTTATATGAGCTTTCCAATTTAGTAGATCATCAATAAACACACCAAAAAATTTGGTGACCCTTACTCTTTCGATATTAACATTTCGTATTTTGATATTAATTTCTTTGTTTAGCATACGATTTCCAAATAACATATAATTGGTTTTAGATATGTTCAGAGTTAATTTATTTACTGCAAACCATGTATACATTTGGTCCAGAACGTTACATACAGTTTCGTTTAGTTTATTGATGTTACTATTTGCATAAAAGATATTAGTATCGTCTGCAAAGAGAATGTATTTTACTAGATTAGATATGTTACACATATCATTAACGTATAGAATGAATAGTTTGGGGCCCAGGATCGAACCCTGTGGGACACCACATGATATATTGCGCACAGTAGAATTACATTTGTCAATGGACACAAATTGTTTTCTGTTTTCTAGATAACTATTTAACCAGTTAAATGCCCCACCACGGATACCAAGAAATTCAATTTTTTACATAACAGTTTGTGATTGACAGTGTCAAATGCCTTTTTTAAATCGATAAAAACACCAATAGCATATTTTTTTGCATCCAATGATTGGGTTATTGCATCAACAAGATCTATTAGTGCGTGACGTGTTGACATATTTTGTTGAAATCCATATTGGCTTGGGTTTATTAGTTTGTGTTTGGTAATAAAGCTATCTAAACGAGAACTGAATTTTTTTTATAATATTTTCGAGAATTGTGGTAATAGTGAAATAGGCCTATAATTAGTGCACATATTCTTCATTAACTGGAGTTCGAAATAAATTGTTGCTGTTTCTCTTTTCTAGGTAGTCATAAATAGAAACATTTGTTGGTGCCGTTATACCCTTTGACAGCTCCGGACCGATATTAGTAAAATAATTGTTAAACATGTTCGCTACATCTTCTTTATTACTAATGGTTATAACAAACTGATCTGGGTAGTGATTTCATAAGCGAGGTTTTCCCATTACAGTTTTAAGTACTTTCCAGGTGCCAGCAATATCATTTTTCTTCTGTGCGAGTAAACTGCTATAATACTGTTTCTTAGTGGATCTGAGAATACCTGTTAATTTATGTTTATATGATTTATATCTAGTTTCCGAGATAACTGATCTGGATGACAGAAATGCTTTATACAAATGATTTTTCTTGATACATGCGTTTCTGAGTCCTTTAGTAAACCACGGTTTTTTTTATTAATTGTTAATACTTTAGGTCGTACAATTGACACAGGACAATGTTTGTTGTACATTTGTGTAAAATCATGAAGAAAGTTGTCATATGCTATATTTGCATTTTCACTACCGATAACAGTATGCCAAGAATGTTGCATTAAGTTACACTTCAATGCATTGATGTTTTCTTCGCTAAGATGACGAATACACTTGTTAGAATGTTCGTTCACATTACGTTTTACAGTACAATGGCACAGAGCAAATACAGGAAGATGATCACTGATATAATTTACTAATAGACCACTATCAATCTTGCACTCAAGTTCAGAAGTAAAAATGTTGTCTATAAGGGTTGCAGAGGTAGTAGTAATTCTGCTAGGTCTATTAATTAAAGGGTATAGACCAAGACTGTACATAAGATCTACAAATAGCTTGGTTCCACTATGACTATCACATTTAAACAAATCTATATTGAAATCACCACATGCATATATGGTTTTTGTGCAACGTATACGACTAAACAATTGTTCAATATTGTCATTAAATGAAACCATGTTAGACCCAGGGCACCTATATATACAACTGACCAGTGCAGTTTTGTGTCGGTTAATTTCACATTCAACAGTAACATATTCTAGTACGTTATCAACTATTAGTGACTTTGTTTCGCATAATCGCCCATTTAGCTTCTTGTTAACATAAATCACCACACCTCCACCTTTTCTGTTGTCTCTAACAACATGAAAAGCATCATAATCATCAAACATATATAAAGGAGATGAGTCCTTGCTCAGCCACGTTTCGCTTATTGCTATAATATCAAACTTTACATTAAGTGATTTGAGAAGATCTTGTATTTCGCTGAAGCTAGTACTCAGACTTCTAGCATTAAAATGTACCAAAGACAGACCACCATCATAATTTATGTTTACCTCATTATTGAATTGTTGTTCTGTATAATATTTACAAGATGTTGATATGTTGTTGTAATAATGATTTTCAGGATCGACATCCTTCGCAAAATGACACCTGCTGTGTTCAGTATATTTGTAGGTTTCAAATATGTCATCCATATCATCACAATTTGAGAGTGAGTAATTTTCTTTCACGGTGTTAGCCATGTAAATGGTAGATAGTAGGTATTAAATGAAATAGAAACAGCAAAGCAATATGTTTGCCATAATAAAGTAATATACAGTTTTGACCATTGTTATCAATAAGAACAAACACACAGTGTACAACTGTAATACAGTGGATGGACAACATCAACAAAAACAGCTGAGTCGTAGAGTTAATTTCGGAGGAATCAGACACCAAAGACAGAATCACGCAGTGTGCAAAACTAGTATAGTAGATGCACAACAACAACAAAAACAACATAGTCGTAGACGTAAAGTTCATTTCGCCGGTGGAGTCAGACATCATCTGACTCCAAATATTACACATTGTGTAATATTTATATTATGAATTTTAAAAATTATTGTAAAAGCAACTTTGACGACACCTTTTTATACACTAGTCCCAGTATAGTTCACTTAACACAAACTTGTTTCAACAAATTTTGAAGATTATGCTGTTCAACACAATCCAAACATGATGAGCATAAGAAAGCAAACATTGTATTGTGTACTCCTATTCTGCGACATAGTGACGGGATGTTGTGCATTTGGATGCACAAATCGATCGACTGCACAAATCCATTTGAAACATGTAGTGATGTACATATTCCCAGCAGAAGTCACACGGAACTAATGTGGCAGAACAAAGTCAGACATCTTCACTATACTGTGTCAGTTAACAAATTGTCCAATTAATAGCACTGCTATGCATTTTGATACACAACGCTATCAGATGCACATATCAATTTGAAACACGAAGTGATGTACAACTTCCCAGTAGGTGTCGCACAGAACAGAATGGGGCCGAAAAAAGTCAGGCACCATCTTATGTCAGGTGACCCATTGTCCAATTAATGGTACTGCTGGGTAAAGCTCTTCAATATTCTCTTTCCATCAGCTCGGCTTTTTTTAATGTTAATGGTCAACATGTTCCTGCAAATAAACAAAGTTGAAATTAGGAAACTGAGCATAAATATGTTAGCTGACTCCAAGAGGGCTGTGTAGAACAGTGAAACGTGGAGAGAGCTGGTTAAGAAGTCGTCAGTGGTGCCCCAACTATCCTTATGGATGTCACATTAGATATGTACTCAGGCTTTGTAGAACAACTTTAATGAACATAATCGTACAAAGTAATTACATCTGGCCACGATGCCACGCCAGGGCTGGAGTGCCGCACTGACCACTCTCACAAACTGAATAGTTCTTTCGATCTATATTTATTATCGTTACATCCCCCTTGTTACACAAGAAGTGTTACGGATCATCGAGATGTAACTTATACATTATTGTTCCAGTTGCACTTACGCATTACAGTTCGAGTTGCAACTTACAGTCTCTTATAGTTCAAACCGGAGGGGCGGTTTCACAACCCTCCCAGAGCTTGTACGATAACACGAGTCCAGTTCAAATGTTACGTGTTTCACTGGCCTTGTAGCCCGGATCTCACGATTTGCCTCGCGTTCTTCGACGGGTTCTTCGGCCAGTATGTGAGCTCCCTCAACAACGTCATCGTTGCACCTGTCTCGCCGGTTCTGCGAATGTGTCGTCGATTGCGCCTCACGGTGTTTCCGTTCTGCTGTTGCACGACCTCGGTAGATTGTCGCACGCGTTCTTGACAACAGCCGGCTTCCACGACCCGGTGTCGTGGTCACGTATACGGACATGTTGATCTGGTTCGAGTCTCGCAAGTTGTCGAGTACATTGCAATTCGTAGTACGACTTCTGATCCTGTTGTCGTTGTAGCAATCGTCGTCTGGTGTCGTCTCGGTTTGGGTGAGTGTCCCGTATCCTAAAAGGAAGGTCCGCCTTCAGTTTCCTGGCATACAACATCTCTGCGGGTGAAGGTAGGTAGCTATCGATTGGTGTTGATCGCAACACCAACAGTGCCATCGTCATGTCAATTTTCGCCGCACTAGCTTTCTTTAGCGTTCTCTTCACCGTCTGTATTTGTCTCTCCACAAAACCGTTTGACTGTGGGTAGTGAGGACTTGACGTCACGTGATTAAACTCCCACTGTTGTGCGAATCGCTGAAACTCACTGCAGGTGTACTGGCTTCCATTATCACTGATAACAGTCTGAGGAACACCCTCTTCTGCGAAGATGTCTTTCATCAAGTCTATGACTGCTCGGCTTGTGACACTTCCAGTTACTTCCTTTACGAAAGGGAATTTGGAATAATAGTGAGTGACTATTAGATAGTTGCGCTGTCCGATGCTAAACAAGTCTGTTCCCACGGTTTGCCACGGACGTGTCGGCACGTCATGCTGTAACATCGGTTCTCTCGTCTGTGCTCGTTGCGCTTCTTGACACACGCCACACTTGTTGACCATATCTTCTATGTCAGCATTCATATTGCTCCAGTACACACAAGTACGAGCTCGCAGGCGAGTCTTTTGAATGCCTTGGTGTGCAGAGTGTAACTTCTCAAGCATTTCCGCTTGTAGACTTCTTGGCACCACCACACAGCCGCCCTTGGTGATGAGGCCATCTTCTACTGACATTTCGTCTCGAAATGTGCAGTATTTCCGCAACTGTGGTGGAACTTGATTCCTTCTCTCTGGCCACCCGTCCACGATCATTAACTGTAGCAGTGTCAATTCGGGATCAAGCTGGGTCTCTTGGCGCAGTGTCTCTATGTGGAAATCACCCTTGAAGTTGCCAATTCCTCTGAAACGGTCGGGATAAAGTCGTTGAAGGTCTTCCTTCGTTTCCAACTTATTGTGCGTCTCCTGGACTTCACAATTCAACATCACTAGATGTAGTTCCCGACATAACGGCAGGCCGAGAATCACCGAACCTGGTGTGTCAGCTACGAAAAACTTCGCAGTGCATCTTCTCTCACCGTACACGCATTGTAGGTTCATTGTCCCATACTGTCGTATTGGCTGTCCACTGTACGCTGTCAGGACCGTATTTCTGTTTTCCAATGTGCATCTAAGTCGTCCGGATACATGTATGTTCGTAGCGGTAGGACATTTCCCTGTGCACCGGTGTCTACCTTGACCCTAAGCGTCGTTGGCATTTCCGGTTTCCTTTTCAGTATTATGTCAAGGTTGGCGTAGACTTCATCATGTGTGTCGGTGCCCACAATGACGTCATCAAATGTCAGTCTCTCGAAGCTATCGCTGAGGTGGTCTTGCGTTTGGCTTATAGTGTGCATGGCGCCTTCTTCGTGATCATTGTAGTTTCGTCTCGAGTGATCACGAGTACCTTGACGTGTCCTGTTTCGGGATTTTGTCCTAGATTTCCAACAATCTGTTGGCTGCTGTGGTCTGCCTCTTACTTCTGTGTGTGGAGTAGAAGTGTATTGGCGTCTACAGACAGCCTTCCAGTGATTAACTTTACCACATGCGTCACACCTGCTCCCTAAGGCTGGACATCGACCATTCACTGGGTGTCGGCGACCACATTTGCAATACGTTTGCTGGCTCTCCGCCCCGGCCCCACTCTCGTGATGTCTGTTGTCACGTGGTTGTCAATGCCTACTGTGTCGACCAATGTGATTTACAGTAGCTTCACCTGAGAATGGTTGCATATTAGCAACTTATGCATACTACTAGAGTACAGATCTGCTAGTGTCTAAAGTTCGTGTATACATCGCAAAATTCCGTGGCAACACGACATTGTGTACTTTTTAACAAACCTAAAAGTGTTACATTGAATTATGACAAGCCAGCCAGGTTTACTAACAATCGCAGCTGTAGCATTAGAAACAATCTGTGAACGTATGAATCTCACATTTTCATATTTCGGGTCAAATAAACGGGGAAAAACTTTGAAACAGGGACTTTTCAAAAACGACTGACTGAAAAGGCAAAACCCGTAGACACACAGACCCAACCCGCATTGACTGCTGTCAATTGCAACGTCATTGAATGCTTCCCAGATAAGTCGAGGTAGTGTTCGATTGAATAGGTCTGTCACTGAGGGGAGGGTGGGGTAAGACGATCCACTTTAATTAACAAAAGGAAGGGTAGGGGAAGGCAGTGTTAGATGAACCATGTTTCATTATTTTTAACATCTACAACAAAATCATATTCCATGTCAATATTTTGTTTACTCACATAAACTATGATTATTTGTAGATCTTTTGCTGCAAATAAAACATGTCTAACATGAATAAATTAGATGTGACCAATTAAAAGACGTTTGGTCAAGTGGCTCAACTAACACTTTGTGTGGGGTAAGTTGAGCTACAGTGCAAGGTGCTTTGCGCCACAGTGGATATAAAGACATCGGTAAGTTAGAAAAAATACAACGAAGAGTGATGAACGAAGATAATTCATGAGCTGAGAAACATTACTTGTGAAAGTCATCTATTAGAATGTGGGTTGACAACAATAGAAACGAGAAATTATAAGTGTAAAATGTTGAATGGTTATGAAGGTATTGGTAAGGTGTTTTTTTTATTAACCCATTAGGCCCCAGGATTTTATTAAAACATGCCTTCCTGTTCCCAGGATTCCTGACAAATTTTGAGCGATTTTACCTCCTTGTGTTAAAAAATCTGTAGAAAAAAAACTACTCAATATTGACAATTACAAGTTGTGTTTATTTTGAAGAGTCCTAATTTCTCCACATGCATGTACAAATAGAAATATAATTTAGCCATAAAATGTTGACACTTGATCACAATTTGCAAAGACAAATAGCAAATTGTTAAAAAATTTGAAAGTTATTCTACTTTGCGACTGACATTTGACAATGAACTCATGCTACTACCCTATGCAACCAAATGAAGAAAATGTAGCTACATGTGTTAGCCTTGCAACATTGAAAAAATTATAAAATTCTGATGGTTATTGTTCAAGTTACACAATATAGTGTCATGAAAAATATAGAAATAAAAATGTTCGAGAAAACATGTTACACAGGCATAAATTGAAATATCTCTGCTAAAAGCCATGGTGCTCCCGGAAACACGGTCCAGACTTGCACAGGGATACCCTACACAGTGAGCACCCGTACGAGGTTTCAACACAACGAAGGAGTGCGCCTTTTGGCGGAAATGCATGCCTGGCATGCCTTCTTCCGCCCTTCAAACAGGACAAGGTCGTGTCCTTGAATCACATTCTTCTCGACAATTTGGGATACTTCGTGAACAGATTGCACGGCCGCTCGCTTGCGGGAAGAGAAGTTATCGCACATCTGATGCATCACTGCCATCCTGAAGCTGAGGAGTGACCACTCTCTTCTTCGCTGGATGTGCTGGAATCGGATGGTTCTGGGGTGTTAGAAGACTCATCCGAGCTAGACATGACAACCGGCTCCTGTAATAAAAGACACAAAGTTCAAATAAATTATAATTATGAATTGTGAACAATAGTATAACAAGATAATAAACACAATAGCTGGTTGCTAAGGTTACAAACCATCATCACATCAACAGAACAGCGACACGCACTGATGCAAGCTGCCAGGTACACATGTACTCGACAGCTGCTAGAAGTTGTACACAGCAGACAAATGTATTATTATAAGTGAGTTATACATGTCACTGTATAGATGAAACAGGTCATATATCCATATTATATCAACATAATTATATAACATGAGTGTAAAAATAACACAAGTGGCGGAATCGATGTACATCAAACGAGCATAATCAAGCTCAGGCCAAAGCGAAGACAGCCTACTTTTAGTGACACGATGAAAGCAACAATTCTTACAGAAAAACTACTTACATGATCATCGACTTCCACATCAGATCCACCTTCCATTTCCCCATCATCGCTGTCACTATCCCACATCATCTGGGCAACATCAGTTGCCGAAAACATGACGCTAGAAAGCAAAGTTGTATGAACACACGCGAAGAAAACCGATGAAAATCAAGATTTCCAAAATGGCAACCCATGCACGTGACAAGCTGGTGTTGTTGCAAAATGTATCCGCTAGAGTGTGGCAAAATTTGGTAGCGTTTAGTGCAGTAGTTAATCGCCAGGATTTTTTTGAATAGAAGGTCCTGAATGCGGCCGGCAGCGGCCGTTCCAGGACTCCACAGAGCGGCCGGCCGCGGCCGTTGCAGGATCTAATGGGTTAAAGAAAGCAATTTAACCAGAGGACATAGTGTAGCATTAGCTAAAGAACAGTGCAGGTTAGATATATAAGAACGTTCTGCATTTTCACAGAGGACAACAAATAAATGGAACAAATAATGATTGCGTTAATTCTACCAGTGTGAGTAGGTTTTATAACAGAATTGATAGGTCATAATAATAAGGCCGGGTTAAAGTATACGCAAACTCTTGATATGCCTAAGGCTTCGGCGCGGGAACAGGGGCCAGGGTGGCAGCTGCCTCCCTAGAATTTCGCATGAGGCAGACATATGGTTCTGCCCCCCCCCCCCCAGTAATTAAATGTGTGCGTGAGTGTTTGTTTTTGTGGCTAGCGTCAATGCAGGGTTAGAAATTGAAGTGTTATGAGACGATTGTTCGCACGCCCACTGTGCGGTCAATAAATAGGACGTATATCGACACAAGTGCCGTGTGTGTGTGTGTGTGTGTGTTTGTGTGTGTGTGTGTGTGTGTGTGTGTGTGTGTGTGTGTGTGTGTGTGTGTGTGTAAAATTCATGACATAGGTGTCTAATAAGGCCGGGTTCAAGTATACACAGACTCTTGATATGCCTAAGGTTTCGACATAGGCGCGGGAACAGGGGTGTAAGGTGACAGCTGCCTCCCTATAGTATAGCCTAGAACTTCGCAGGGGACAGACATGTGGTTCTGGTTTTATGGTGTATTTTGGCGACCGTGAAAGGTGGGTTCAGTTGGAGGGCAAACACACGTCGTTTCTGCCCCACAGTAATAGGCTGCGCGCCGGCGATAAATTTTCAACAACACGCAACAGCGGCATTGACTAATATGTTTCTAGGCTATGATCGGTGCGTTCTTTATGTTCGCACGCCCACTGCGGTGTCAATAAGTAGGACCTATTGATACAGGTCGTGCCAACTCCATTTTAGTTTGGGATTGCTAGTCTAGGTCATCTGTATTCAACCGGCAGTCTTGAACAGCGGTGGTGGCGTTTACAGGCTTCAACTTTGAGCTGTAAATAAACAGGTAGGAAATGTACGACACAGATAAACTGTCTCCTTATTCATAGTCATTCGTGGTATTAACAGCCGGGCGAACAGTTTTCCATTTTTAGGCCATGTGATGTAAGTTTGGCTGCACAATATTTGTGTTACAAGATTCGAGATTAACTTTATTTGACCTTGTCCACATACACATTATATACATTAATAATTTAATTACATTGGTAATACGAATAATATGTAATGTCGGAAAGACCCCCGTTAATACATATATGTTGTCGCTAGCATGGGAGCCATCCCACAAATGTAAACAGTAGCAACATGTACACATAGTATGATTAGATAAGTAAATTATAATAATTGCTTTAAGAATTACACATATAGCAATTATGGATAAAAGAGCATGATTCATAATTTAGAGTAATGTAATTGTTGATGTAACTTGAGAAACCATACAGTGTGTGTATACATTTTCTGAATGATAATGTCTGGTGTATTATTAACTGTCTCAACTACGCGATATCTAAAGCATTTATTGGCAAATACATGTTTGACTCTAGGCACACGCAGATAATTTTGTTTACGTGTGTTATGTTGATGAATGTCATCGTTGTATTTGCAAGGAATAACTTTATTCGGATTCCAACACGAGCGTAACAAACTTTTCATTGACTAGTCAACAACTGAACGAGTGAACGACCTATGCTGTTAGTGCTAGTAGTATATGGCAATGTTCGCTAAGCCTAAGTAAACATTCCCATCAAAAACTTTTATATAAAACTATTACTTTTGGCTTATGTCATATTAGGTGTTGCTGTTCCACTACCATAAATATAACTGTTTACATTTTGTATATGATCAGACACATCTTGACAACAAAACATCCTATATAAGTTATTATAACAATAATATATTTTAATGTCACACAAAACAGCTAAAACAATCTGTTAATAATGTTAATTAGTTTTATAGTGCAAGATAAGTATCACTATTTACCTGCAGATTGTCTTATTGTGTGTAACTTATTACAATCACATTGAACAGTGATTAATACATGAATCAGAAAGTAAATCAATAACGTCACATTAATCATTATAATACAGCTGTATTACATGTGTAACATGACATAATACTTAACACAAAGAATAGTATATTATAAGTGCATTCATAATCTATTATAATAAGTATAAGTATAAACAAATTTAGGTGAAGCTTACATAATATTATTGTTTTATTGTTTCCATAATATAAAATTATAATAAGAACGTTCATGGGAAAATAATTGTTTAGCCAACACAGTTGATACTTTTTATTACAATGACAATATAACATTAATTTTAATACACTAATCCAACCAGTAGTAATACATGGACAGCTAGTACTTATAAACCAGTCAAGAAGTCTTTATTAGAGTTAAACAAATATGGTACATGTCTGTAAACAAAGAATAACCAGTTTGTGTTTACATATGCTGCTTTCAGGAGAATAGAGCAGCTGTCCAGTATAAATGTGTTGTCCATCTATGTGCATTAACTGTGCCATGTCCATCACTTGGTCTCACTTTTCCCGTTTGATGTGTTCACGCATTATTAATTAATTGACTCAATGATCTGCTCTGGTTTATTAACTCAACTTTGGTTTCGGTTGATACTGATCCTATAAATCCATGTGCACAATTTCCAATCCTGTGGGTGATGATGATGCAATTGATTTCAACATATGTATGAACGAGTGAATGGCCAACACTGCTAGCGGTGAGAGCTCCGGACTCTAGTAGCGCAACGGTAAGAGCTCCAGACTCTAGTAGCGCAACAGTAAGAGCTCCGGACTCTCGACTGAGAGGACGCGGGTTCGAACCTTGGGCAAGTTCGTTTACTCTACATTGCTTCAGTTCACTGAGCTGTATGAATGAGTACCTGACTATAGACAGTGGTGGTTATTTGTGTACGAATAGTCTTCGCGCATTAATTGCAGCACGGCTGAATGCTTCCCAGAGAAGTCGAGATGGTGTTCGATTGAACAGGTCTGCCAGGGAGTAAAGTGTAAAGCGCTTTTAACAGTCCTGAGGAATATAACAACTTACCTTTACCTTTTTATGAGACAGCCTGAAAAAATACATACACACATGGTAAAAGAAGAATTATTACAGACTTAATTTGTGTTTTAAGGTGGATTATAATGTCATGGATGGCCATTACACTATTTTATCATTGATTTATAGTTCTCATTCCTTTAATAACGCCACATGGTGAGTAGCAGTGGCCACGGCTCAATGTTGGGGGTCTAGCAAGAGGAGTCGCTGTGAAAGGGTGGGATTTTGGATAGAGGGAAAACCACGCGAGAAAACCAACACAGACATCCTTGACTCAAGTTGTGAATACTATCACCAGTATCCAATGTGCAGTCCTGTTGACAGGGTCTTCTTTGTGCCTGTGTAATAAATAGTCGAACAAGAACAACTTGTCATCCTTTCGGGATCCAACTAGCAATAGAGGGAAACCCATCCTGACATGTGGGTCAAAGCGCCACGTGACAGTAACAATAACTGTATTGATCATATATTGAAACACTTATAATTATTATGAGTGCAGTGGTGCAGTGGCTAGAACCCGGGTTCAAATCCTGTACTGTGGTGTCGAACCTTGGGCAAGTTTGTTAATTCTATATCGCTCCAGTTCACTCAGCTGTATGAATGAGTGCCTGGCTATAGACAAAGGTGAATATTTGTGTACGAATAGCCTTCGTGCATTAATTGCAGCTTGGCTGGATGCTTCTCAGATCAGTCGAGATGATGTTTAATTGAACAGGTCTGTTGGGGAATAAAATGTGAAGCGCTTTGAGCATACTGCGCTATATAAAAATTTACCTTTTTAGTCCTTTGGCCAAAGGTCCAAGGGACTATTGCCATCACTCTGCGTCCGCCGTTAGCTGCCGTATCTCAGAAACCGTTCAGCAACTTTTTCTCTAATTTTGCATAGACATCTTAGGGCACTGCCACTATGCACGAGAAATCTGTATTTGATTAAATCATTTTAAGGGCTCCCTAGGGCCTCCAAGGACCAAAAAACTTGTAAAAATGTAACATTTGGCCTATTTTTTCAAAAACTGTTCAGCAACTTTTTTTCTAATTTTCCATAGATGTATCTTAGGGTGCTGCCACTATATACAAGAAATCTGTATTTGATTGAATCATTCTAAGGGGCCCCCAAAGTGCAAAAGTTTTACATTATCTAGTGATGTGGTTTTGAGAAGGGCCCTTGAGACCACCCCCAACAGTAGATTTTGTTTAATGTCCCACAAAGTCAACACCAAACTCTGCAGCCTAGTGCTACTGTTCAATCACCTTGACTAATCTTTAATTGGTCACAGCACCCAGGCAGAGTAGACACACTTGACCCCTGTTAGACTGAACAGTTGCCTAACACTTTTTATCTTCAAAACTATTGATTTTCTATAATTGCAAGTTGTGTTTATTTTGATGTTCATTTAATTATTATAAAATGGTGTGACTGTGGTGTCTATTGGTTAAAGATGTATTGTCTGTAGAAACCTGTAGGTGACAAACATAGACAATTAATATTCTGTCACCTGTAGGTGACAAACATAGAAAATTAATATTCTGGACAACTATAGAGTGAAATATCCTACACTTTATTGATATAAAATGCATTTTACTGTTTATGCTTGCCATGCCTTGTGTAGACATGGTACTGTGTAAATCAATTGTATCAATATAGACTAATAATTACAGATTCACAAAATAGTTGACACCTGAAACAACCAAATGTCAACAATTAGAAGAGTTGACATAGTTCTGCTATACACAAGCAAGAAATCTGTATTTAATTGAATCATTCTAGTGTCATCAGCATATAGTAGAACATACATGTTCTACATCATCATCCCTAAGGTTGTTGTAAATTTCACCAGCTGCCATGTCAAGTCCGTTATAATTGTGACTAACAGTGTTCAAAATGATTCAGGTAAATAGCTAATAACAAAGGACACAAGTTTTCTCCTTGCCATACCTATACATCACATGAGAAGAAGGCTGACACAGCCTGGCCCTGATTTATACATGATTTAGCATTTTTGTACATGTTGTATACAACTTTCAACACAATACCATTAATACCGCATGAAATTATCTTAGACCACAGGGAGGACTGGTCTACTAAATCAAATGCTTTCTTATAATCGATGAAGGCACAATAAAGCCTTTTGCGTCAAGACAAATACAATTCAACCAATACCCCTATTTGAACACTGCCTGTTCTTCACCTATTACATTCGCAATGTTCATATTCAGCAATGAGAACACTGCTTAGGCCTCACTCTGGACACTGTCACTCACAGTGTTGTGTATTGTCTTAGTTGGTGCATTGAGCTAATCTACTTGACCATGAATCAGTGGTGGCTCTGGTTGTGTATTACACCCAGCTGTGGAGCTAAGATTCTCTGCCTGCTATTGTTTTATGGAAACTGTGACTAATCTGTAATTGGTCACTGGCAGTAGCTTGTGTCAACAGACAGCATTAAGCCACTAGACCCCTATTAAAGTGGACAGTTGCCTGTAGGTTTTAAACTGTGTCAAACAGTGAGTCTACCTTTTGCTCTCAAATAATCTGTCCTCTTAGTTTTACACATGAAGACATAATCTGGCATAACTTGATAAGTCTTTGTAGCAGCACATTTGTACTTCCAGTGTATCATTGCAACATAACATACATATTACATACTGTGTGCCACATTTGAATGTTGTGCATGTAATATTTCCATGCAATCCATTTGCATATATAATGTAAAACTTCAACAGCCGTTTTCTTCATTTTCACTTTTTGATCCCTACCATGTTCAATGCTCCATAACTTTGCAAATTTTTGTAGCAGTCATATTTTTTGAAACCGTGTAAAGCACCCTACCAAACCTTTACAAGGATGTAAGAAAACAATGTTACAATTTTTCCGACTTATCACTCATTTGGTCAGCCGGGGTCACATATAGACGTATTAGTCCAAAGGACTTCTGGGCCACTTGGCCCATTTTTATGTTATAATATGAATGATACACCACCTAATATTAATTTACTAATAGTCCTCCCACATTTAAAAGGAATGAATGGTTTGTCACAGTGAAGCTCTTACAGTACTGACTTAAGCTTAGTTGCTTATGCTTGTAATCTTGTCTAAGTTCTTTCCTCTGATACATACACATATGGCAGGTCCCAAGACTGGGAGGGGGCATTGGGTGTGTATGAGACCCCCATTGAGACAAGAGTTATGTTTGAGAGAAACGTGTGTCACTCTACTTTATACAGAGGTATAATAATTAATATTCTTGTTATAATGCATATATATATATATCCTTGTCACATGGTTTAATTACAACAGTATTTAATGAGATAGATAACTGCTTTCTAAATCCTATCCTTAGTATTCTACATAACACTAATATTCTTACAAAATATTTCATTATGAAACCATTCTGTTGCAAACACCATGGCAGTATACTGAGTGTCTATTAAATGGTAAGCCAGTCAACTAACTTGGGGCTGCTAGATAACTTTTAGCAGTAAGAATAATGTGAACAAAATAAGCACTTTTGTTGTTGTATTTATTTACCCAATGTATTGGAAAACCAAACTCTTGTTAAATTGACACAAAAACTTTGATTAACTGATCAAATAAAAATTATTTAAGATAATGCAACACTATGGGGTAACACAATTTTATTAACTATTGTAGTATTGCATCAAGGGAATAATATACATACGCATTAAGCCAAACGTTCAATAGTCCCTTGCTTTTGATAGTTTTATTAAGGTACTATAATAATATTAAATGTTTCATTTTGTTTACAAACATGAACTTGTTTACACTGCAACATTTGCATAATACCAAATAAAAAATGTGTCGTTTAGCACTGTTCAAATACTAGTTTCTAAATAATAACAAATACCTACACTAAAACTAATCGTCACATGCAATAGAATAATATGATCAAAAAGAACACTTTTATTAATATTCCATATATAATTGTGGGAATATGTGTGTTGAACCAACGCACAACAAAACGTAACCACATATTCGATGACATATGATTACTTTTCCCTAAAAAATATGGTTTTAAAAGAATGCTCCTGTACGGAACATCTGAACAAATTCCATAATGTTGTCAATTGGCCGAGTAATCATAAATAATGTGCTGTATCATTCTTCAATAAAGGTACATTTTTATGTAGTGCGATATCTAGCCCTTAGGACTGCTCAAAGTGCTTTATTCCATGGCTGACCTGATCATTCGAACATCAACTCGTTTTCTCTAGGAAACATCCAGCCTTGCTGCAGTTACTAAGTGAATATTATTTACACACAAATATCAACCACTGCCTACAGCCAGGTACTCATTCATATGGATGAGTGGCGTGCGCTGAATCTTGTGATTGTGTTTTTGAAAAGGATGAATTTATGACATATACTGTTGCAAATTAAAAACACTAAATAAATAAATCCTTATCAACTACACAATCACTAGATGCAGCGCACGCTTGTCTTGTGTTCCCGTGAACTAACGACGGCAAGCATAGCCTGGACCACACTGTTCTATAAATAGCCGCAGACGACAAGCGTCGGCCGACCAAATACTTCTGCCGTGGAAGAACGCAATCTATACAGTGCCCCTATAATACACTCTGTTGACAACCAGGAACCGGCACACAAAATATTTATCCTAATTCCTAAAATAGTTAGTCTTGGTAAATATGAAACGTTCACACCCTTTTAGCGAAGTACACCGGATTCACGGCGCAGTAAACATAGGCATAGCCATAGGCATAGCGCCTGGGCTTGAGTATTGTATGTAGTTTTAGGTTATGCCATCGGCATCGTTATTTATTATTCAAACTGTTTTTACTGCCTTTGTAGTGTGTAGGGTAGAAGGCATGACCATGCGAAGCTTCATAGTTTATTGAGTGCCGATCTGACACAAATATGTTGACATACTTCTGTTGTTGACATTCTATCCGGCCTTGCCCTTGGGCATGTGCCTTAATTGATGTAGGGCCACCCAGTACGTCGCGGTTTGCCTACGTCACAATCGAATTATTGCGCGTGACCTCCGTCAAGTTTTGCCTTAGGATTTGTCAACGAGGTCGATAACGGTTATATAGTTATATACGTGAATGACATTACTATTGCTGCATGAATTAAACATTCCCGCGTACACTTATCACTAACGAACACTGGTGCTGTTTGCTTGCAATGTTTGTTGTGGCCAAAATGACGTCACGCAGTGACTCCGTGCAGGGCAACGCCTACCAAAATGTTGAGACGCGCGCGGGTAATTGACCTAACCATCACGTGATCTGTTGCCTAGCAAAACCTCCGTCAAGCCATCAAAAAACATGTGTTAGGTTAAGACATTCCACCATATATTTTGTTGAAATTCTGGTCAAAAAAAGTGTTTCTTTATTACAAAAACTTAAGACAAACTTTTAACCTGACAACTGTATGCGAGAATGCTTGAATTGTGAGATGTCATGCAGCAATTGTAATATAATTCACAAATATAACCTTTATCACCATTGTTGGCAAAGGCTAAGCTTGACGGAGGTCGCGCGCAGATAATGCTTTATTGTCTTAACTATGGAGTTGAGAAATGTGTCTCGGGTGAGAACAGACGTGGATGCAATACATAAAACCATAAAACCATTCGATAAAAACAGCAGATAAATAGTGTATGCATACACATTACTTATTCGAAACCTGTGATTTTAATGGCAGTTCTCATCAATTGAGAAAACTGTGATTTTACCTGAACAGACAGATTACCAAACCACACAGTAATCCCATAGCGCAGTATGCTTTCAATAATGGAGCGATACAAAAAAGAAAAAGTATTTTCTCATCGACACCGAAAGCTCTCAGTCTGCGGAGAAAGTACAACTGCTGGTGGACTTTGGAGCACACACTGTGAACATGGACATTCCAGCTAAGTTCGTTATCAAGATGGACACCTAGGTACTTGTACTGACTGACCTGGGCAATTTCCTCACCATGGATAACAACAGGCAAGTGATCGGGGCAACAATACATTTAGCATCAAAAACCATCTCTTGAGTCTTGTTGACATTGAATTTGAGGTGGTTGTTGTCACACCAATGTACAAAGCTTTCAATTTCAGACATGTATGTACTGATGTCAGAATCGACATTAACAGACCAAGAATAGCCGAGTCATCAGAGAATTTGATTATGTAGTTGTTAGTACTGCTGCTTGTACAGTCGTTTGTAAACAGAGGATACATCGATTGGAAGATAATTCTTTTATGAGACTAAGAGGAAACCAAATAGAAATTAAGTTTAAAATGTTGAATGGATATTGGCAAGGGTTTTCTCATAATTACATAAAGCAATTTAACCTGAGGACACAGTGTAGCATTAGTTAAAGAACAGTGCAGGTTATATATAAGAAAGTTCTGCATTTTCACAGAGGACAATAAATAACTGGAACAAATAATGATTGTGTTAATTATACCAGTGTAAGTACGGTTATACAGCTGTAGAATAGAATTGATAGGAACATATTTGATAAGGGCGGATTAACGCATACGCAGGTGGAAACCTGTTAAATTCTTGATATGCCTACGGTTTCAACACAGGCACGGGAATAGGGGTTACAGGGTGGCAGCCATTCAACATTTTAAATGTGAGAGTGAATGTTTGTTTTTGTGGCTAGTTTCAATGTAGGTTTGAAATCGAGGTTTTACGAGAAGACTAAATTGTATTTTGGCGACCGTGAAAGGTGGGTGCAGTTCGAGGGCAGATATAGACGTGACAATAATAGGCGGCGGGGCGACGAAAAATTTTCAACAGTTCCCAACACCCCACCCCACCCCCACTTAGGCCCGATTTTCGCCAACAATGGTACCGGTTATTTCTAGATCATTGACACACACACACATACACATACACAAGTGTCAATGCCACACGAGGGAATATATTATACGTTCATTGTGAGAGAGCACTTAAATGATTTGAAGGCGATATCCAGTCAAACCTCGTTTTACGGTTAGCTCAGTAATAAGGTAAGTGGGGGAAGATGCAACACTTAACGTAGGGCCCATGTACTTGAATTTTGACAACTATACCTATGCATGGCATTGCTACCCCTAACTACTTATGGTAAAATGATGATTACCCGTATTAACTGTCTAACTATGACAGGGCAAGAAAATGAAAAAAGTGTAAAACTGGCGTCTTTCCCACCAGTGCAGGTAAGATACAACTACCACAGGGGCAAGTTGCCACCTATGAAAATAAGACTAATATGAGAAGGAATGTTTCGACAATCAACTATGATCGATTAAAATCGGGGCTGAACTGAAGATTGCACTAATTCAGAAATATAATTTTTTAACGACCAGACTACACTCACACAGGCAGACACACGCGGGCGCAAACACACACATAATCTGACATGGTTATAAGGTCAGTGTTGTTAATAAAAGGAGGCAACTATTTTAAAGTAATCGCATTGTTAACAACTCAGACTTATTTATTGTCATAAAAAAATCATTAAAATAAGCTTAAACTTACAACATACAATTACATTTAGGCGCAACTTCCGCAGGTTTGTTTTCCAATGGCATAATCCTCATGAATCCAACAATGCTAAACTAAGCACATAACTCAGTTACATTTCGATCTATTCTTGTCGCACAAGTGAATCTGCATGTTGCAAAGAAACGTTAAAGTAAGCTTAAGTTTACAAGATACTATTACAGTTAGGCGCAATTTCCGCAGGTTTGTTTTTTGATTTGCACAATCCTCATGCATCCAACGATGACAACCTGAACACTTTACACCGTCACATTTCGGTCCATTTTTGTCGTAGTAGTGAATATCGCTTGCTGCACAAAGGCTGCTGTCTTCGTCTGTGGCAACACTGGGATTGTCATCATCAAGAAGATGTTCCATGTCTTCACTCGATGATGTCTCTGGAGTTGTTACTTGTATTTTCTTTGGTCTACCCCGTCGTTTTGGGGCTCTTTTTGCGTCAACTGTCTTCTTTGATGCCTTTTCCATTTGTTTGTTTTCGCTTATCGTCACGGTACCCTGGTGATGTGAGAATCGCTGAATGTTGCTTACGCTTGCAGGTAACTCGGTGCTTAGGAATTGCTGGAATAAAATCAACTTCCGCAAATGATGTAGACGGTTGCGGTTCACATGCATGATTGGCGCTTGATGGCGCAAAGTCATCTGATGATCGAGGAAGTTGATGATTGTATTTGGCTGTTTGGCGTAGCTCTTTGTGGTGGAGCCGTTGATGCCGCTGGTTGTTGTTGGTTGTCTGGATGTGCTGTTACTGCTTCCTCCACATTGGCTTACATTGTATTATCTGCAATTGCATATGCATGCTCTGGTATTGCTTGTGGATTTACGAATAAATATCACACGTCCGAAAGCCTGCTGCCCCTATTCCCACAGTTGCAGCGAGCACCCATGCTGAATTTAGAAGATCACCAAAGTGATACCTACTCAGTCGTTTTCCAGGGTTACTGTGAACCCAGGTTAGAACGGCCCCTTTGCCAGTAGGTTTTCAGTGGCTTGTAGAACGACCTATCTAAAATTTGCCGATATTGCGTTGTGTGACACAGAAGTACAATGTCATGTTCATGTGCATAGTCAAGACAGCTACATCAGAGCAGTGAGAGCTATGACCATCTAGAATGAGGATAACTTTACCATTCTCTTTACTTGGAACAAAATTGTCTCTCAACCAACCCAGAAACAGATCCACATTAACGTATGCAGACTTTTCTCCAATTACCACTCGTGAACCAGGGGGCATCCCACGTTCGAACTCGTTCCGCTTCCTTTTCCCTTTGAAGACGCAGTATGGTGGAAGAAGCTTCCCCTCTGCATTACAGCACGCAATGACACTGATCGTTTCCCCCTTTTCAGCTGATGTTACCTGGTGGACGTCTCTTGCGCCTTTAGTGGCGATTACCTTTTGTGGAGTATTGTTTAGTTGTAAGCCTCTTTCGTCCATGTTATATATTTTTGCAGGATGATTCACTAGGCCAGTCCCTTGGTAAACAGTTGGTAGCAACTGGAAGTAGTCACCAACTTCCTCTCGGCACATCCCCATGCCACGCGCTGTTGAAATGCCTTCAGCCTTTCGTATACTCAACTGTGGGTGACGTCGCATGAACAGCTTCATCCCATCATAACCTGACATTCCACGTTCTTTGCTAAAACGATGTGCAATGTTATTGGTCTCAGCAAAAGTGTAGGCTAAACGACGGATCGCTCTTTCGGTTGGTGGATAACCTACCTTGCCAAGTTGCTTAATGTAAGTTACTAAGCTACTTTCATGTTCGGGGCCTAAACTACCGCTAGGACCAGGTACCCCTTTCACAAAGTTATGTTGTGTTATCCGTTTTTGTAAAGTTCTGTAAGGTATGTCAAATGTCTTTGCAGCAGCCCACATGGACACCCGTCCTGCTGTTACTTCGTCTGCAGCATGTCGTAAGCTTTCTTCAGACCAGGCGGCACGGTTACTTGTTGTTTATTGATTAGATCTTCGAGTGAAGAGCACATGTTCCATCTGATGCCAGTCCGCTGTTGGTTGATCTTGTTTTTGTAGTCCAATCGATGGCTAGGGTGAAAAGAAATGAAGACATGACACACCCTTGGTGGACACCGGAATTCACAGTGAATTTTGTTGTTGAGTTTCCGACACTGCAGAAGAAATTCCTGTAGAAAATCTGGATGAGTTTCACCAGCTTTTCTGGAATTCCGTAGTGTCTCAGGATTTTCAAAAGGCTCTCTCAGTGCACACTGTCGAATGCTTTTTCAAAATCAAAAAAAATGACATACATTTTTCTCTGCCATTCGTTGCATTGTTCTAGAATGTTCCGCAAAGTGAAGATGTGTTCGGTTGTTCCCCTCCCTTTTCTGAAGCCTGCTTGTTCTGGACGGAGAAGCTTGTCTACTGTTGTTTTCATTTGTGTCATGATGATCTTAGAGAAAAAGTTGCTTGGTATGGAGAGTAGAGTAATTCCCCTCCAATTGCTGCAGTCTGCTAAATGTCCCTTCTTTGGTAACTTGATTATTCTCCCTTGAGACCAGTCATCAGGCAGTTCTTCTTTTTCCCATATGTTGGTGAAGAGAGGGTGTAGTATATCGGCTGCCGTTTCTGGGTCTGTCTTGAAAACTTCTGCACATAATGCATCTGTTCCTGGAGCCTTGTTTTTCCCCAGTGTGGCTATTGCTGCTGTAATCTCAGCCTTCGTTGGTGGGGTCACTTCTAATTCCAGGTCTCTTTCTGCAGGCTGGATGTCTGCTGGGTGTTGTGGGTCTGTTCTGTTTAGTATTTCATTGAAGTGTTCTATCCATTTTCTTTCTTGTTCCTCTTCATTGATCAGCAGCAGTCCATCTTTGTCCATGACTGGGGGGTTGACCTTGTAGTTGGTGTTTCCACAAATCTGTTTAGTTATCGTGTACACAGTGCTCATCTCATGCCTGCAAGCGGCTGTTTCAGCTTTGTTTGCAAGTTCTTCTAAATGCTTTCTTTTGTCTCTTCTAACTGTATTTTTAACAAGTTTGTTCACCTCACTGTATAGTATTCGCAATCTTTCTTTTAGTCTCTCAGATTTGGTTTGTCCAATTACGATTTTTAGTTGCTTTCTCTCTAGTATGCGCTCCCATGTTTCCGTACTGATCCACTCCTTGTACTGTCGGGTTTTAATGCCCAGTGTTTCTTTGCTGGTTTGATAGTATGCTTTCTTGATGATTTCCCATTTCTCTTGTACGTGATCAGATGTATATGTTTCTTCTTCCAACACTTCAAATCTGTTTTGTAGCTTAACAGTGAAAGCTCTAGCTTGTGTTGTATTCTTTAGCAGGTGTACATTAAATCGTTCTTGGCCTGTCTGTTTACAGTAGCTTGTTTTTCTGAGCTTCAGCTTGACTGTTGCCTGAAGTAGATGATGATCACTGCCAACATCGGCACCTCTTCTTACACAGACATCTAGTAATGATCGTTGCCATTTGTGGTCGATTTGGTTTTAGTCCCGTGCATTTGGGGAAATCCAGGTCAGTTTGTGGATGTATATGTGAGAACAGGGTTCCTCCTATCACCATACTGTTCAAGCCAC
The DNA here is from genome assembly GCA_963995525.1 of Escarpia spicata. Lineage (NCBI taxonomy): Eukaryota > Metazoa > Annelida > Polychaeta > Sabellida > Siboglinidae > Escarpia > Escarpia spicata. Next base: position 5,550,547 of record OZ023212.1, read on the forward strand.
AAAAGTCACACTACATCTCACCATTTTCATTTATGGTACCACATCCTTGATTGGCCATTATTCGTTCTCTTCCGATATTGTCAGATCCAACCTTTGCATTGAGATCGCCCATGTTGATCAAAACGTAGTGTGCAGGCACTCTCTCTCCCCTTCTCGGCTTGCAGCATGCGATAGAAGGCCTCTTTCTCACCCGGTTCTGCATCACTGGTTGGTAGCATTGGATAATTGTAAGTTTGCTGTGCTTGCCAAAGAACCTGTCTCTCAGTAGTCTAGCACTGACTGGTTTCCATTCTATCAATGTCTTTCCAATACCTTTCTTGAGTATTAGCGCGAGTACTATGTGGTCACTGAGCAGCATTAAAGAAACTTCTAAAGATCACTGCATTGACATCGCGAAGAACTAGTGAACAAGTCATACGTTATATAGTCAACAGTGATTTTCTACACAGAAATACACACCGGTTCATAAAGGTGATTCACCACAATATAATCACTGTTTTTCAATTGATAATTGTCCTTCTCCACTGAGACTTTGACAAGAGATTTAATAATAATAAGCATTATTTATTCACGATAACCTTATATTTTATCTTCCTAAGAGATGTGAACTTAAAACATAAATGTACATATAAAACTATATGTTGATCAAGTTATCTTGATCTACACCCATAGCTAGTCAATGTGCACAGGCAGGCTTGCATACAGACGTTGCTTTGACACCAGGTGTTGATTTTTATATGTACGTAATACAAGCATACGCTGCGTTTCAGTTGATGCCTAGCAAGGATGGAGATTGTGGCGAAGTGTCTGCGAATTTTCATTGGACTCATCATCATTACGACTTTCATCATCGTCTACAACAATTTACAGTCTATTATGCTGCAATCGTTACAACATGGTGCAACGACCGCGATGACTAACCACATACACGCGATTCCTGCACGCAATAGACAAATGAGAAAAGTGGCACACGCCAGACGGATTGGCGTTAACGTAGCCGCAACCAGACCGAAGGTACACGGCAGCGGCAAGAAGAAGATTATCGTGCTCACAACAATGCGTTCTGGGTCGTCATTCATCGGACAACTATTCTACGAGCATCCAGATATTGCTTACTTATTTGAACCGCTACAAGTGATTCAATACAGCGACAGTTGCAATAAGGTAAACGTTACTCGCGCTAACAGTTACACCAACAAGCTGTTCAATTGCGCTTTCACAGATGCATTGCATGACGTTAACGCACTGCCTCACCAGGAGCCGCACCTTTCGCACGAACTATGTGTCACCTTTATGCGACACAGGACTGGAGGACTAGAAAACAAATGTAGCGTTGGCGATATTAAACAGGCCCAGCTGACATGTAGACAAGCCCGTTACATCGTTATGAAGATGATTCGCATTTGTCCGTCGGAACTGGCGATGATTAAGAGGTATTTATATGACGGAGTGCGTATCGTTCACTTGCATCGCGACCCCCGCGGTGTCATCAGTTCAAGGATATCCATATTCGCGCACGAAGCAAAGCAAAGACGAAGTATTTACATCGATAAGAACTCAATGTTACTTATCAGGAATGCTTCAAACCACTGCAAGCGTGTTCGCGATGCCCTGAAGAGACTGGGGTCGTGGACGGCTGCCGACTTGTTGCTTGACGCGTTCTACCATCTCATTCGCTACGAAGATTTTGCTTACCATCCAGAGGCGATGACTAAGAAGTTGTTTGCGAATCTTGGCCTGACATTGCATAAGAATGTGCTGGTGTGGCTTCAGGAGGCAACGCATACCGCTGAAACCAAGACTTACTCAACCAAACGTAATTCGGCGAAAACCGCTGAGGCTTGGAGAAACAAACTGCCATTCCATTTTGTGCGTACATTACAGGAATTACCAGAATGCCAGTACGTAATGCAAACACTCGGTTATGAGATTGCCACATCGCCAACGATGCTACGTAACATGTCTTTGAGTTTGGTCAAAAATCGCAGCATTGCAACGTAGTATCTAGAATGAATGCGTGACAATGCTAACGATTATAATAACAATCACTACATATCTGTGGACCTCGATACGTAACTTTACGTGTAATGGGCAGATAATTATCTCGTGCCAGAAGTAGGCCTATGCGCACGCGCGCGCAAACGTACTGAACAGTTTGAACGGTCCCCTTGACATTGACCACCAATTGTGCTGCTTGCCAGAAACAGCCAACTTTGAGTTTCTGTGTTTTATTATTGTTGTTGTTTTCATGCATTTGTTCCTACAAATAATTACACCATTTATTAAAGGGAAGTTCTTATAGCGCGGTGTCTAGTCCTTATGTCTGCTCAAAACGCTATACACGTTACTCTCTGGCAAACCTGTTCAATCGAACACCTTCTCCACTCCTCTGGGAAGCATTCAGCCACGCTGCAATAACTGCGCGAAGACTCTTCAAACACAAATATCAGCTACTGCCAGGTAATTGTTCATATAGCTGAGTGAACTGGAGCAATGTGAAGTGAACGAACTTCCTAAATGTTCGAAACGGCAACTAGAGGATTCAAACATGGAATCTCTCGATTGAGAATCCGACGCTCTAATACTCTAAACGCTGTGCCACCGCGCTCCACATTGTTACGTCATACATTTATATTTATGTCATGTATTTCAACAACTAATATGTTAGACTTTAACGAATCATTGGCGCAAACACCCTTACAAACAACGCCTACCTCTGTCACGGTCACACAAAACGCCACCTTCGGCCACAGCGTCGTGGTGCGTGTAGCGCCGTTGTGAAGTGGCTAGAGCTTCGGACTCTCAACCGAGAGAACCCGGGTTCGAATCCTGTGCGGCGGTGTCGAACCTTGGGCAAGTTCGTTCACTATACGTTGCTCCAGTTCACTCAGCTATATGAATGAGTACCTGGCTATAGACAGTGGTGGATGTTTGTGTACGAATAGTCTTCGCGCATTAATTGCAGCGTGGCTGGATGCTTCCCAGAGAAGTCGAGATGATGTTTAATTAAACAGGTCTGCCAGGGAGTAAATTGTAAAGCGCTTTGAGTACTGGATACTGCGCTATATAAGAACTAACCTTTTACCTTTTCACAGGAAAATCCTCGGCCCGTTACAACGGCAAAATGGTGGCAACACGCACCCAAATGTGATGATAAATGCTAAATGTCTAATGACTATACATGTCAGCAAAACAAATAAGTCAATATATACTGCAAATGTACAAACCATTAGAATGTAACAAGTGTGTGTGTGTGTGTGTGTGCGTGCGTGCGTGCGTGCGTGCGTGCGTGCGTGCGTGCGTGCTTGCGTGTGTGCATACATGTTCACCTGCATGCACATATATGATATATACATTATTGTTATTAAATTGACCAACGTACAGTGTAATTGTTAAAGTAAATGTGGTGACTCCTGTGAGAGCGACATTTCATCTTAACAGGAATCACCGACCCTGTCTGGAGAAATTGTATTTTATTTACTTCTTATTGGCAAATTACTTATTTGCATCCGTATGATGCATTATATGTGTATCTATGTTTGTCAATGCACATTACGTGTATACAACCAAGAATAAGGACGATATAATGTACACGAGGGTTAAATAAGCGTCTTTCGTTATGTTGTATTACATGGTTATTTTGCATTCTGTGGAACACGTTCAACAACTGGTGTGTACCAACATTGCCTTTATGCCACTCTAGCTAGTTGATGACAACGAGTTGCATCTTACCTTATAACGAGGTTATTTAAAGCCACCATGGCCAGTTGTACCCAACTTATAACGAGGTTATTTAGAGCCACCATGGCCAGTTGTACCCACCTTATAACGAGGTTATTTAGAGCCACCATGGCCAGTTGTACCCAACTTATAACGAGGTTATTTAGAGCCACCATGGCCAGTTGTACCCAACTTATAACGAGGTTATTTAGAGCCACCATGGCCAGTTGTACCCAACTTATAACGAGGTTATTTAGAGCCACCATGGCCAGTTGTACCCAATTTAAATTGCGTAGTTTTACGGAGCGTTTTTTCGAATGACAACAATCGCATTTCACTTAAAACATTGTTTTTTACAATTTGTTTCCATGCCGTTAATAAAAACGGTTAGTGATTTACCCTATGGATAGTTTGCATAAAATGTTGCTCAAAAACATGTTGGTAAAAAACGGCATATTTAGTTAATTATTACCAAACATGGCAAGACCAATTTGCCGAAATAATAATAAACCGCAACTACTGCTTGTGCGCCTACGTGGCAGCCTATTAGACAGTCTCGGATATGAAGCATGTGATTTGATGTTTTAAGGCTATTATTACTTGCCATTTTCTGCACACTGCGCCATGAATGTACATTGGACGAGGTGGGAAGTTCATTTTGAGGAAGAGTACGTAATTTTTTTTTTTTTTTTTAAACACTTATCAAAGAGCAGGCAACACAAGGAGATAAGTGACCAGTCAACCATGACGACTGCTTTTCATTATTCAACTAAGGCCCTCCACCAGCTGGCTGGCAGTGTACTGGGTAGGCCAGTCTGCAAACCATTGTGGCAAGCATTGAATGCCAATGGCAGTTCTAGGATGCGGCCTACAAGAAGAGGCCAGGGAGGTTGAGTGTATCTGTGTCGACCGATTGTAGTGATACTTTGTCTGCATTCAGACATAACCTTTATACCCCTCCCCCCACACACACACCATACAACTTCATTGATACACCATGATGACGCTTAGTCGCATGTTGCAACTTCAGCAGCGGCAGCAGCAGCAACAACAACAGTGATGACGGTAGCAACAGCAGCAACAACAACAATAGAAAACGATGATGTGTTTGACATTCGTGGTGTCTGGACAGGCATACATCGACACAACACTAGTATTAATCTGATACGTGTTAACCAGGCAATGCTCAACAACAGCGGTGTGAAATCTATCACCAGTGATGTGACTTCTGTTCTGCTCAACGCACGATCTGTGTGTGACAAACCCGTAACAGTTAAAGAACATGTGCTTGTGTGTGTGTGTGTGTGTGTGTATATATTCAAAAAGTAGAGGTCCTAGTATTGACTCCCATGAGGGACTCCTGTAGTTATTGTTTCATGTGTTGAAACTGAACCATTAATTATTTATTACCAGCCAATGTCAAGTTATTACATGTCAATGCCACACGAGGGAATATATTATATGTACACTATGAGAGAGCACTTAAATTACTTGAAGGCGTATATCCAGTCAAACCTCGTTTTACGGGCACCTCAGTAATACACTCATCTTGCATGTATGGTCACCCTTCGAGGCAGTCCCACATTGTTTCCATCAAAAAAGTAGTGTAGGAAATTAGTTCCGATATTATGCAGTCGTATTGCCTTTCAAGTCGCATTTGTACAATCCCGAGTGACCTAAATAGTGAGGTTTCACTGTGTGTGTGTGTGTGTGTGTGTGTGTGTGTGTGTGTGTGTGTGTGTGTGTGTGTGTGTGTGTGTGTGTGTGTGTGTGTGTGTGTGTGTGTGTGTGTGTGTGTGTGTGTGTGTGTGCGTGCGTGCGTGCGTTTGTATGTGTATGCGCGCGTGCATGCGTGTACGTGTATGCGCGCGTGTGTGTACGTACATACGTACGTATGTGTGTGCGTGCGCGCGCGTGCGTGTGTGTACTATGCGGAGTTAGCAAAAAGGTTGATCAGTTGCTTTCAAATGTTCCAAGTGTCAGTGTATATAACCAGAACATAAACAATGTGCAAGGCATATTTGTGTTTCAGCTGGTGACCGAAAAGCAAGGTTCGACGATATATACCTTAACATATTTAAGTGCTCCCATATTATAATTCAGTACAAGTGATCATGATAAGTATTGTGGTCACTGAGCAGCATTATAGAAACTTCTAAAGATGACTGCATTGACTTCGCGAAGAACTAGTGAACTATTCTTACGTTATATAGCCAAACATTATTGTTTATACAAAAATGCATACCGGTTCAAAAAGGTGATTCACCACAATATAATCACTTCTTGTCAATTGATAACTGTCCACATCGCTTCTCCACTGAGACTTTGACAAGAGAGTTAATAATAATAAGCATTATTTATTCACGATAACCTTATAAGATATACATTTTATCTTCCTAAGAGTTGTGAACTTAAAAACATAAATGTACATGTAAAACTATATTTTAATCAAGTTATCTTGATCTATACCCATAGCTAGTCAACGTGCACAGACTGGCTTGCATACAGACGTTGCTTTGACACCAGGTGTTGATATTTTATATGTACGTAATACAAGCATATGCTGCGTTTCAGTAGATGCCTAGCAAGGATGAAGATTGTGGCGAAGTGTCTGCGAATTCTCATTAGACTCATCATCATTACGACTTCCATCATCATCTACAACAGTTTACAATCTATCGTGCTGCAATCGTTACAACATGGTGCAACGACCTCCATGACTAACCAAATGAGAAAAGTTGCACACGCCAGACGGATTGACGTTAACGTAGCCGCAACCAGACCGAAGGTACACGGCAGCGGCAAGAAGAAGATTATCGTGCTCACAACAATGCGTTCTGGGTCGTCATTCATCGGACAACTATTCTACGAACATCCAGATATTACTTACTTATTTGAACCGCTGCAAGTGATTCAATACATCGACAGTTGCAATAAGGTAAACGTTACTCGCGCTAACAGTTACACCAACAAGCTGTTCAATTGCGCTTTCACAGATGCATTGCATGACGTTAACGCACTGCCTCACCACGAGCCGCACCTTTCGCACGAACTATGTGTCACCTTTATGCGACACAGGACTGGAGGACTAGAAAACAAGTGTAGCGTTGGCGATATTAAACAGGCCCAGCTGACATGTAGACAAGCCCGTTACATCGTTATGAAGATGATTCGCATTTGTCCGTCGGAACTGGCGATGATTAAGAGGTATTTATATGACGGAGTGCGTATCGTTCACTTGCATCGCGACCCCCGCGGTGTCATCAGTTCAAGGATATCCATATTCGCGCACGAAGCAAAGCAAAGTCGAAGTATTTACATCGAAAAGAACGCAATGTTACTTATCAGGAATGCAACAAACCACTGCAAGCGTGTTCGCGATGCCCTCAAGAGGCTGGGGTCGTGGACGGCTGCCGACTTGTTGCTTGACGCGTTCTACCATCTCATTCGCTACGAAGATTTTGCTTACCATCCAGAGGCGATGACTACGAAGTTGTTTGCGAGTCTTGGCCTGACCTTGCATAATAATGTGCTGGTGTGGCTTCGGAAGACAACGCATAGCGTTGAAACCAAGACTTACTCAACCAAACGTAATTCGGCGAAAACCGCTGAGGCTTGGAGAAACAAACTGCCATTCCATTTTGTGCGTACATTACAGGAATTACCAGAATGCCAGTACGTAATGCAAACACTCGGTTATGAGATTGCCACATCGCCAACGATGCTACGTAACATGTCTTTGAGTTTGGTCAAAAATCGCGGCATTGCAACGTAGTATCTAGAGTGAATGCGTGACAATGCTAACGATTATAATAACAATCACTACATATCTGTGGACCTCGTTACGTCACTTTACGTGTGATGGGCAGAGAATGATCTCGTACCAGAAGTAGATATATGCATAGGCAACACAAACAAACATATAATACACACACGCGTGCACACGCACACGCACATGCACACATACATGTTCACCTGCACATATATGATATATACATTATTGTTATTAAATTAACCAATGTAATTGTAAAAATAAATGGGGTGACTCCAGTGAGAGCGACATTTCATCTTAACAAGAGTAACCGACCCCGTCTGGAGAAACTGTGTATCTATGTGAAGCAGGCGTAAGACCACATTTATATTCATCCGCCATTACCTGCCGCCGAACGAGTCCCTGTGAAAATAGCCTTTAGGTGTGATGTACACATATTTTTAGCACTTTTACATGATACGCATTGGTACAGTGGATAATAAATGTACTACTGATCTTTCACGAGGTAGCAATACATATTCGTTATTCGTTCGCGTATTCGCACAGTGGCTTGTTTATAGAATGCAACAATATTACAAAATTCGTCACCAGATTGGGACGAAATTTAGGGTATCAACTTTGGGTGGATTTTTCTTTAAAATGAGGTATGTAGTTTTCAAGAATTTTCAACGTGAGTTCAGTTAATTGATTGTTCATGCGTTGAGAAAGTTTAAAGATAAATTATCCATCCTGCACAGGATATGTTATAACGACCGCCTATCTCAAATGTATCACCATAGCTGGAGCTTGGCCAAGTCCATCGTTCCAGTTTGGGTCCATCATCCCGAGGCTTGGATGTGAGGTGATGATCTGTATTTTTGTAGAACATATGTCTATTATAGAACAATGTTTTTATCGATTGTCTCAAATAATACCATTTTTTATTAATATCCATATACAATCAATCAAACACACAATCACTATATTTACATAAACAATGTAAAATAACCATATTACTTATGGCTCTTTTTTATTATACATTCAATATATTCCGTGCCACGTTTTAAATAAATGAAATTCTTCACCCGTGATTTATTATAAGTAAGTAAGTAAATGTATTTCTTCATCCAGATAATATACAACGCAATTCAAGAGCAATGTAACACAGATGAGGTGGCTACCAGAGAAGTATAACTTATCGAGCTGGTAGCCAATTAAATCAAACTCATATAGTGTACTCCCACATACATAATATTACGTATATAAAGGTTATACAGTGTATTCAATTGCAATAGCTTCAGGTTAACGACTTCCGTAAATTAAAGCTAGAGATATTATACCAATAAAAGAGAATTCACAAGCGAATTCCTTACAATATATAATTATATTTAAACTTTAATTAATGCCAATTATAAAGCTCCTGGCTTTATGCTTAACATATTTAGCATTTTCGAATGTTTAATGTCTACAGGTAGTTTATTCCAAAGTCGAGCCCCTATTACTTTCAGGGAGTTCTCTCCAGTTATGTAATTACATCTAGGTAGATATAAATTGTTCTCCTGTCTGGAACTTCTGGTCACGAACTCACTGACATTTGCAAAATTGGTGGAATAGGCTATGAAGTTGATTCGTACGCTGTTTATACAAATATTAGAACATTTAGTTTAAATAGTTCCTGAACTTTAAGTATATTAAGTTCCCGATGCAATGCATTTGTACTGTCACGGTGGTTACGTTTTGCTAATGTTTTAAGTAATACATTTAGTAGAACTTGTAATTTAGCTAAGTTAGTTTTACAAGCTGATCCATATAATTCAATCCCGTAATTAATATGGGGAAATACATAGGCATAATATAATTGCCTGACCATATCGGCATTGATGAACGAGGCCATGTGATAAAATAAACCTGATAACTTAGACACCTTTGAACAAAGTTCCTTAATATGTTCCGACCATGCCAGCTTACAGTCTATATATATACCCAGATATTTGGCCGAGTTAACCCGTTCAATGCGTTTGCCCTGCAACAACAATGGCACGACTTCACGTTCCATATGTCTACTGAAAATTGTATAAAATGTCTTACTCAAGTTCAGAGTTAGTTGATTGTATCGGAACCAGACACTAAGCGATTCTAACTTATCCATAGCCGTATACACAGTATCATTGACACCCATTCCACTAATGAACAAGTTAGTATCGTCAGCAAACAATCGCAAAGATATGTGATCCACAGCACTCGATATATCATTAATACATAATAGAACTAACACTGGCCCTAAGATGGAGCCCTGCGGGACGCCAGTTTGAACATGTGCATATTCTGAAACTGTATCGTTAATGCTAACACATTGCTGTCTATCTCTTAAATAATGTCTAAACCATTTACATACATGACCTCCCTTCCAAACCGCACCGGCCAGCGTGGAAGGGTAGGCCAACAACATCAGCATGCAAAGTAACAGAGGTTAGCGCAAGACAGGCAGATTTGGAAACGACATGCCGAGGCCTTCGCCCAACCACGGGATACTACGGCTGCACAATGATGATGATGAAGCTGACACGACCTCTTAGTCCATAATGATCCAGCTTATACAACAACATATCGTGATTAACGGTGTTAAAAGCTTTACTTAGGTCAATAACTAATTCGCCATTTTCAAGAGAATTTCTAATATTTTCTATTATTATAAAACAAGTGTATAACGACTAGTTTTGACGGATGGGCTTTGTTGTAGGCCTACACGTTGAATATATATATTATTAATCAACAAATTGTTATTTACAAGTGATTTCGAGTACAATAATAATTATGCTAGTTTATTAGAATTGACTGAGTAATCTTGTTTATGTATTCCGCAGATGTGATGTTTCACTGTCATTTTAAATATATAATGTGAATGCCATCCGATATGCATATATCCTGTTCGACGTTGATACGTCAACGAAGATGGTTCAATGGATCTTTGCCTAAGATCACATAAATTTTGCTTGGTGAATTCCTGCTCATCAACGTGACTGCTGAAACCTCCTTTGATACGTTCCCGGTTTTAAATATTAACTTAAACCAAGTTGTTAAGTGGACGCCTCTGCGTCTGCCAGCTCAGCAGCAACGGGTAGCCAACGGCAATGTCGGCTGCCAGTCGGTAGACCGGCTTCATCGACGGGTCACTCTTGCCCTTGTGCAGATCGTGACAGACTTGCACGAGCTTGTATACATGTTCCTCACATTCGACTGCGACGGCACGGTCAATGGTTGCATCCCACGTCGTATCTCCTCCCTCCGTCGACTCGAATAGACCCGCGTTAATAAGCGGACAGCCCTGGATACAAAATGAACAGAGTTACACGTTTAACAAACGGATATACCGTGATCACAATAAACAGGTCCGTAGCCAGAGGGGGTTCACGTGAAACCCCTTTTTGTGTACCTCCTTTCTCCAAAATGTGACCCCCTGAAATTTCATGTTTAAAATGTGAATCCCTAATTGTGTATCTTATTCTACAATAATAACATATAAAATTTCTCTAAAAGCTGCTGGATGTTGTTCGGACATTATCCAGCATGCCATGACATACTGATTGGTACAAGTGTTATGGGGGAGAACCGTTTCCTGGCTGTGAAGTGTCTCGCTTTGTTTGAAAAGGGCAGTTACTGGAGCAGTCGACTTCAAACGACCATTACATCCACTTAGCCATGCCGCAGGACTTCATACTATCCCAGGGTTTCCTGCTATGTATGGGATAAAAAATACACAAGAAGTCAATTTTACTCAGAAGATAAATGACTCAAAATTGTAGTCTGATGCAGACAAAGACCGCCACCCACTGAATCTAACTAATCAATCAGCTAGCACTACACACCCCTTAATCTCCTTATTACCACGGATAAAACACGGATATAAACTAGAGGATTTATGTAATTGACTCAATTTGATATTGTCATTCGACTGCATAATGATAATGGTTCTCGTAAGTATAATGTTAAATGCCAGTGAATGAAAGTGTCTGGCAGACACCTTTCTGCCAGGCATTCATTTTCTTCGACCAGAACGTCCGTTCGTTCGAACGGTTGCTGGAGTAGCCATCATAATTCCTCATGAAAATCTACGAGAATTATTCTGACAGCGGGTAGGAAGCCACCCATAGTATTAACAGAGATTAATAGCTAATGCAACAAAATGTTGCACACAGGTCAGCTTGTGATGACTAAAATGACTGATATGATTGGCCAATCAACACCGCCCCGCGCAGATCCGGCTGCGACGCACCTCACATTTTCGCGAATGGTCGTTCCGCCCCGCTGCTTCACAAATTGTCTATCAAAGCAACCACTTTATATAAAAAGACAAATGAATCACTGTGTTCACGAAGTGGTAGTAATCGTGGGTCTTCTTAAGACTTCCTCCGACGTTTCACAGCTCTCTCTTTGAGTCTGGTCTGCACCAACAAGGGAGATGGACAGGATTTGTCTCTTTGGCCAGACCCGAGCAGTGCTACGTGTCAGTTCTATTTTTATTACGTTCATACATTGTGAGTCATTTTTTAGAATAGATGCAAACGTTAAGCGTCTTTCTTCCCCAAGTAGATGCAGGTTTCTCACGGGTGCCTAGTCGAAGTTCGGGTCGTCAATTACCACAATTGCTTGTTTATGGGAACAATCGTAAGTGCATAATGCAATACGCTGTCAACCTTAGTGGCATATTAGAGAGAAAAAAATAATATTTTTAAAACGATATAGCCATGCAGCAGGATATATATTATAACGTTTGTAACCTCAATCAAAGGACGAATGGTAAAGGTGATTTTCGCTCACAGTATAATTTCAGATTAATGCATATCATTGTTTGACATTGTGTGTAAGACAAATGGCGTATTGAAATTATTCTATTTGTAAAACAGTGTAAATTAGTTCACCAATGTGGACAACTAGAATGTCCACGATGACAGCGTGCCGAGAAATCAAAAAGGTTGAGAAGCACTGACATAGACCATCAGCTAAGAAAAACCATACCTGCCATACATGTTCTCAGCTAGAGAGACCTTGGTCTCTCAATGTTAAGGGTCCAGTCAGTTCCTCGACTAGAGAGGCCACACAGAGCATCAGGTAGAGAGACCATATAGATCTCAGCTAGGAGAGACTTCACAGATCCTCAGCTATGAGGGACCACATTGACCGTCAGCTAGTACCACACAGACCCTCTGGTACGAAAGACCAATCAGTTCCTCAGCTAGAGGGACCAAACAGACATTCCGCTAGAGGGACCATACAGACCTGCGCGACGTAGACGGCGAACAGGGAACTGAGCATGACCCGGGCAGCGGCGTTGACGTCCCCGTGGCTCGGCAGCAGCGGCAACAGTTGCGCCAGACTCCAGGTGGCCGTGACTCCATGCAGTAGGAAGAAGTCATTCCGTCGCTCCGAAGCCGCGTACAGAACGACAGCGCGGTCGACCAACCATTGGCCAATGCTCTCAGCCCTGTCTCTGTCAGCGCTGTCAGCACCGAAGAAGGGAGGCAGTCTGACAGAGAGCGTGTACCGCAAGAGGTCGTCCGCTCTCTCTGTTATCAGGACACCAACACGCCGCTGGAAGTTTCCCGCGAGTCTCCTCTTCCACAAGTCGCTTTCGATTCGTTCGTCGACAAACTCGCGCACAGAAACATCCGCCGCAACGGTTCTCACAACATCGATGATATCCAATTTTCCAGAGCCCAGCGGTGTCGCCAACAGCTTGGCGGAGGCTCGCAGCGGCAGGTGCGAGTGATGCAGGTAGGCCAGCCCCTCGCATACAAGTCGACTGCTGCCGGCCACGAATCAGTACCCGAGATGGATGAGCCCATGGAAAGAGGAACCAACTAAACCGTTGCTGAGTTTCGGGAATTCGTTCGCAATTAATGCAGTGATCGACTGGTTCGCGGTAGCGAGTAGGTCGGTGTAGTGGTCGACTAGTGTGTAGTACGAAGTACGCGCTCCAAGCAAGTCTGCCATGTGATTCTCCTCTTCCACCGAAGTTCCCGCGGCAGTCAACGGGGGACGCTCAAGGCGCCGCCTGTAGACGTCGATGAAACGTTCAATGCGATCCCTCGTCGCTCCCAAACGGTAAAGGGCGATAATTCCGTGAGAAATGTGATTGGAAAGAAAACCCTTGTATTCGATGTAGTATTTGTTTGTCGAGTTGGCTGTTAAGAGACTCTGCAAGTCGCCGTCAGTCAGGACATCACTGCTGTAAAACACAACATCAGCTAAGTTTGAAAACAATCTGTCAATTATCTTTGGCGATAAAACATTGTGTTATATAATAATAAAACAGACAGTACTAACTAGCTAACACATTTATTGAAAAACTAAGCAAACAAACACATTTCGAGGTGTTGTTATTCTTATGGGATGTGGTTGCTGCTCATTAAAGAAATTAACGAAGTGTTTTTCTCTGATTGTCACAGTCGTGGTAAAGCCAATAGAAGTACCGCCTGGACTAAACTGACGGACTTTACACTTTTGCCAAGCCACGACGAACTTCGCTTACCCGACTCTCGCTCACCTTCGTGAACTCGCCAAGAAGGCGTGGGTGTGCGTTCTGTGCTCTCCATTATTCCATGTACAAATGCAAGCAAACGTCCGCATGTCAATCTTGTTATAATTACATTCAACCTAACCAAAACCCCTTTCTCGGTTTAGGTCCGGTGTCGCGCTTACATTTATCCGGGCGTTAAATAATATCCGGGTGACGTTACTGCGTAGGCGCGTATCTAGGGAAATGTATTTAGCACCAGCTACGACTGTTGCGTTTTCATTTATCCGGGCGTTATGTATGTTTATATGTGTATATATATATATATATATATATATATATATATATATATATATATATATATATATATATATATATATATATGTCAATATATATACATAAATTATTATAAAATGTTTGCTTCCCACATACATAAACAATTTCTGTCGTAAAACAGTTTCCTCTCCACGCACACACGTCACGTGACTTACTCTTATACTTGGTCACAAATCTGAAACAGCAAATTATAATTATGTACTCTAACTATAACGCTCGTATTACGACAACAAACGAAACATATTTAACTATTGGATATCATTTATCACTACGTGATCTACTGGTGCCAAATATTATGCCTTACATATGCACATAAACATCACCCGGATAAAATTTAACGCCCGGATAAATGTAAGCGCGACACCGCACTGTTTGCAAAAGTGACGTCACGTGTTGGTAAACATGAAACGTCCTATTCTCAGACTGCGAGGGGCGGAAAATGTGCTGCCATCTCTCGACGCCTATGTAAACCAGGCGATGTAGCTGCTAGTGGTCGATCGATGCAGTTATTGTGTTATACCTGATGGTACCAATGTGGCTTGTGTGTTCGGTCGCCATCAGTGGTCGTTCGTGAAAACTGCACTGACGAATACACTGCGCTGGGACGTCTCTTGGCTGGTACACAAACAATGCAGTTTGCACTACGCGGAAAGGTCGAGCAAAGTTTAGTAACGGTGACTAGGTGCTGCCACCTAACAACAATGTGATCAACTACCAACAATTTCAACTCAGGCCCTACAGGCACGCACATTAATTTCTCGATTTATAGAGATCGGCGGTAGCCACGTGCGTGTGTGCGCGTGTGTACGTACGCTTGTGTATGTGTGTGTGCATGTGTCTGTGCCTGGACGTGCGTGCGTGCGGGTGTGCGTGCGCGTGTGTGTGGTTTGTCACAAGTAGCCTGATGATCTGTTTGCCAATTATAGTTACTATAGCCATAGTTCAATGTACTATCGGCGCTAATTATGGACACAATATATCACAGTAGATGCATCGATAGTTCGATAGTTCAATGGAGCGCAGTGGCGCAATTGATAGAACATCGGACTCTCAATCGAGAGAAACCGGGTTCGAATCTTGTGCTTCCGTCTCGAACCTTGGGCAAGTTCGTTCACACTACGTCGTTCCAGTTCACTCAGATGCATGAATGAGTACCTGGACAGTGGTGAATATTAGTGTACGAATCCAGTTTTCGCGCATTAATTGCAGCGTGGCTGAATGCTTCACATAGAAGTCGAGATGCTGTTCGATTGAACGGGTCTGCCAGGGAGTAATGTATAAAGCGCTTTGAGCAGTCCTAATTTAACGACTGGATACTGCGCTATATAAGGACTTAGGGTACCTTTATTTTCCATTTATCTTAACATCTATATTCACGTCAGTAGGCCCAGCATGCAGTGCCATGAGACGATAACGGGACTCGTGCAACGTGTTCATAGGCGGATTCAGGGGATCTTTTGGAATTTGGCGTGTTCCCAGACCGGGCCCCCGTTACTGTGCCCCCTAGACCTATATGTACTTTCGGAGGCAGCGGAGAAGCTGAAGAAGACGAGTTGAAGATATGGCGGCGCGGCGGCGATAAATTTTCGACAGCACCCTCCCCTGTCTTCAGACGTTATGACAGCGCGATAACGGAGTCGTGTGTTGAAGGTCCGGGTCAGACTACTGAATTTGAATTCCCGTCGGGCGCCACTGGAGGTTTTTGCCTTAAGCATAAACATAGGTCATTGGGAAGAAACAACATCGACTCTCACATAGACAAAAATAAGAGTGTTGCTCTGGTCCTATTGGTCTGTTAATTACGATGCTCGCGAGATATGAACTGTATGACTGTGGCCTAACTAACTAAATGTTAAACTAAGGATCGAATCGAAGGAAATATGATGTTGCTCTAATACAATACCATACATGGACCATGTTTCCCACGAGCAGGCAATGTAGCTCCTAGCCTCCTAGCCCGTAATCAACCACAATATCACGAACGATCGAGGTGATGGAAGATCTCTATAGGTGTCTGAATGGTATACATATCCCCAGCGAAATATGCATACTACATAATATATAAACCAAACAACACTGTATCCTTCAAGACACGGTGAGGATCGTTTAATTTTTCCCGTGCACCGCGTGCGGAACAACACTACCAATTTGTCAAAAGGTGTCCACTTAATCAGACCGACTAGATTGTTGAACGCTAAGACACCGTCAGCTGGCACCACTGAACTGTCACCTGCGCAAACACATGCATGGGCGTGTCCTCTGATCCACGCATGCGCACTGGGCCTGGTTACGGCATTCCATTGAAACGGTCGCTTTTCGGTGACTGTTGTCGTATCGAGTACCTCTGCTTCGGTTCACTACACACGTTCGTCGAGGAGACTGTCAGAAGTTCAAAGTATAGAGGTAGGCGTTTACAATCAAAATAATGTGCGTGAAATCTCCGTAGACCGACGGGGACATGTTTCTTCGGTGTAACGTCTGATGAGTTTCACCGTAATTTTCAAAAACCGCGACGCACTTTTTCAAACGAACCGGCGAATCATTATGATTAGCCCAGATCCGAGAAGGTTGCCGGTAGATGTAGTCGTAGGATTGCGGTCTGTGTACTGGTGTGGATTGGGTATTCTTGTGGCCTACTTTGTAGTTGTGTACTCAAGCAGGCGATGGCCATTCACTGGCTCTCGCTCGTTTGACCCTGAGGCTGAGCTATCCGCGTCGAGAAGATATGCATCTGTCATGTGTCTCTGACTGGAAGCGACTCAAGTTGAAGTTAATAATAATATAAATACTGTAGTCACAGTAGTGTATTCTCTATAACTGTATACACAATGTATACGGTATAGGCTAAGCAGGGTCTAACTCTAACTTCTAAGACTAAAGCCCTAGCCTAAGGAGTAAGGGAGTAAGGCTAAGTTGATTTTCCATGCATCGGCTGCATGTTTATTTGGAGATTTAAGTCTTAAAGGGAGGTCGTCCAGTCTTTTTTATTGTAAAACAATGTTATATTTAGACTAGTATAAAATACTGATAGCCCCCCATATTACACTGGCTGTATGTATAGGCCTACTGACATACTGTCATTACTGACCAACAAATATATTTTAATAAAACAGAAACAATTAAATTAAATATGTTTGTAAAAATCGCAGTGCTGTCTCTAAAATTCCAGAACTTACATAGGAGCAAGCTTGAATAATTCTGCTTAAGGAATATCGTGACCCAACAGGGGTAGAGCTTCTAATGTCAATACGTTGTAATTGTTCATGGCTTTGGATCTGAGGCCACACAAATCTTCAAAAGCAGCATACTGCCATGTAAACTAACCGTATTCTTGTGGCCTACTTTCAGTAACAAAAATGGTACAATATAACACATTTCAGCAGTCGGTATATTGGTAAGTTCACGAGTTGGCAAACCAATGTGTGACATTGTAGTGAAAAATTCAAAATAATAGTTTCAATGTTTCTTTCCTGCTATGTGGTGTAGAAATATGTATAATTTAAGTAATCAGACACGAGGTGATAATGACGCAACTATATCTATTGATCTTCAACATGCAAATGAACTACAAACATATGCATACTTCAACAGAATGTCATGCCTTTTTTATTATTCCTACTTCAAAATAGCTGTTAAAAGAGGCCTTGGCCATTACGTTGTCGCTTTACCACAAAAAGTATGAAAACATTCAAGACCGAGATACTTAACAATATTATCGTACTTGTCCTGTGATATTAGTATGCTAGTCGGCATAATCTTGTGAGGCAAATACATGTTTAAGGAACTAATAACACATGTAATAGGCCCACTAAGGCAGTGATTAACTTTTCCAAATATGAAAAAAAATGGTACAGGAGCATTACAACACACAAAGGTTGTGTGTGTAACATGGACACAAACATTATGCAAACAATGTATTGCACCATGGTAGTATCACTACATCAGCTACAACTACTCCTAAAGATAAAATGATGTATCTTAGTACTTATTACAAAGTCCCAATAATGTGGGCTTCAAGGAAAAATATATTGAGTGATAGGGTTGTAGGTGTAACCATGGACACCAAATATAAATGGTGTCCATTAGATGATGAACCAGTCAGAAACAACAGGTGGTCATATTTCCACCAAAGTCACCAGATTGCTAGCCACCAATAAGGTCAACATAATCACAAATACAGGTTCACATAGCAATCTTCCAAATTAATATGATATGTGTATTAATGGTTCACATGTAACAAGGTTGTGCAGGTAACAACTGAAGACACCTGTACATTGCTTGCTGTTTTTGAAAAGAGGCCAATGACATGATGCTATCTGCCAGTCTCTGCACAGGAGAAACACATTATCTTGAAAGATGACACAGTGTTGCAGCTGTCAGGTGTGATGCACGGTTGCACATGTAACATCTATTTGAGGACAAGATAAATACCTAAACTACTTATGACATGTTTGGTACATTTTAAATGCAGTATTGTTAAATTAACTGCTGATTTAATAATATATATATGATGCCCTTTCTGTGTGATAAGTGTAAAGCAAGTGGTATCCTAAAAATACGTATATAGGTATGTGGTTGAAAGTGTAACCAATGTGGACACGACATGTTACACGTGCAACCACAAGTTTGCAGCCCCCTATCAGTGCTACACATGGTATCCATATCAGTGCTACACATGGTATCCCATCATTTTTTTGTTGGATCCAAGTAATACACACATTGAACTATGCCAGGATGCATCAAATAGAATGCATATTGTTTCATTCATAGCTTGGCACTAAAAACAAATTTACCCTGTTTCCATGTCACAAATTAGGCTTGCAAAATCAACCTGCGACGAGTCGTGCACTTACAAATAAATGGTTGCTACATCAAGACTACTTTTATGTCTAATATATCTACCAAGTATATTGTATCATTTGGTGTGAAATGCTTGCCATTGTTGGCAGCAATTATTGTAAACAATGCACAAATCAACATGCTAAAAGGGTTGCCAACTCGTGAACTTACCTATATATATGTTACAGTAAAGATATAGGCTACCATATTTATAATATGATTTTACAATAATAGCGAACAGAAAACTATAAGACATTAGTCATGTCAAGTGAACTAGCCATAGATTTATAGAAATAATTATAGGTCTCTGTCACTTGTCAGGTTTTGAATTTAGAAATCCGGGAGAATCGGTGAGAATTTTGTTATGTAAGGGAAACAAACAATGTACGACAAGGGCTCTGCAGCCCACTTAAGGGCCTCACATCAAACGATATTACATGCTCTGTGGTGTTCTGTTATTTTAAATATCTGTGTAGGTCATTTTACAGTAGATGCTACACCCAGCTAATATATTTTATGTAATTGTTTTTCCCTGGTGACACATTGGTAATTCTTGGGAATACTTGTTTTTGCCCTAGTGACACAATAGTATCTCTCATATGTAATTGTTTCGGATGTATTTGCTTCAGCCCTGGTGACACATTGGAATTTCTTGTATGTATTTACGTCAGCCGTCGTGACACATTCAATGTGTCAACATGGCTGAAGTAAAATATACATACGAGGGATTTCTTGGTATGTGTTATGTGTATTTACTTCAGCCCTGGTGACACATTTAGGGACACTGATTTTCTATTTTTTTTAAAGACAAATTCCGTTTCAATTCCATTTCAAAATGCCATTTCAGAAAAAGGCAAATTCTGTTTCAAACAACGTATTTTCCGTTTCTGAAAAAACTAATTCCGTTTCAAATGACACATTTTCCATTAAAAGTGGCATACTACAGATCTATTAAAAGAAGAACTACGAAACCCAGACTATATCATGTTGAGTCAGCGTAACCTAGGCGGTTGTTCCTGTGAGTTTTGTGTTCAAAACTAGAATCTATACACTTAAGCGTGTTCTAACGATGTGACAAGTATATTTAATTAACATCATGTCTTCAATGAAGTTAGCGGACAACCAGACAATGATCACGAAACAGTTTATGTTAGCGCCTTCCTGTTTACGTTGGTTGACACAAGGTATCAGTGGGCCATGACACTTCGCAACGATTTGCCTTGTGCATTTCAAAAATCCTGTGTCAAATCCACCAAAATAAACGAATACCATTGCATAGTAATCATATTTATTTCAAAATATCGCCAATAAAGTCAGTATCATTTACAGTGTTGGTAATTCTGCTCTTTCAGCATTTACCGAGTTTCCGTTCAAAAACGCAAATCCCGTGTCAAAATGTTGATTACGTGGAATTCCATCCATTTTGCACAATCACAGAATTTCCATTCCGAAAGGTCAATTCTGTTTCAAAACCCGAATTCCACTTCAAAACCCAATTTTCCGCAATCGCAGAAAAACAGTGTCCCTACACATTGATATCTTCTGGATGTATTGGCTTCAGCCCTGGTGACACATTGTTATCTCTTAAATGTAATTGCTTCAGTTCTGGTGACATATTGGTATCTCTCTGATGTCTTGGCTTCAACACTGGTGATGCATTGGCATATTTCAGATGTATAAATTTGCTTCAGTTCTGGTGACACATTGGTATATCTCTGGTGTATTGGCATCAGCCCTGGTGACATATTGGTATATCTTGGATGTATTGGCTTTAGCCCTGGTGACACGTTGGTATCTCTCGGATCTACTTGCTTCATGCTTTGTGACACAATAGTATCTCTCGGATGTGCTTCAGTCCCAGTGAATCACAGTCATACCTAATGCAATTTTATTTTATTAATATTTATTGCCCAAAAAGTGGTTGTAATTAACTGTCACAACCAGTACAAGTATGCACTCAGACTCACAAGTGATACAGCCCTAATTACAGTGATTTAATTGAGTAAGTACAGTCATAAAAAGTAGGTACCTCCATGTAAGTTAATTTATTATATATATTTAATTTTTAATATCCAGTTCTTGGCAATGCGCATTACATTTCACCCCCTCCCCCCATGGATGACCTCCTGGCTCTTAGCCAGAAATAATGTTTTGCCAGTCTTGAATTAGACAAAAGTGTGCCATTCTCGTCAATCACAGCCACTACTGGCCTGTTTATTTTTTTCAATGACAAACCAGTGTCATGTGAGTCATTTATTTAATTAATACTGATCCACTTGATTTGTTTCACTACCAGTTGTACCAATGATAGTCATTGATGTGGGCCCCTAGACTTGGAACTATTAGTTAATTAAGTGACCAGCTGCCCCCTTCTAAATTCCACCCCTCTTATCAGTTGTTA
The DNA here is from genome assembly GCA_963995525.1 of Escarpia spicata. Lineage (NCBI taxonomy): Eukaryota > Metazoa > Annelida > Polychaeta > Sabellida > Siboglinidae > Escarpia > Escarpia spicata. The sequence continues at coordinate 5,572,108 of OZ023212.1, forward strand.
TTACCCATCTTGGCCAGTCATCTGCCAGTCGGACCTCTGGCTAAGCCCAGCGCTACAGACCTCATCATTCAAACTTATGAAGACCATCTCTACTTCTCTGGGAAGCATTCTGGCATGCTACAGATAACACAGTTATTGAACAAAAGTTTGAACATTATTTATATTCACCAAGTTGTCTATAACCAGGTACTGATTTATGCAGCTCAGCTAGTATACTGAAGCAGTGTCAGGGAGTGACCGGAAAATTCAGTTAGTGAATCAATATAATTTATGTGGAATGTTGGAATCAGCCAAGAATGACGATTATTAACAGGACGTGTGCTGAGTAGTAAATGTGGAACATTCAGCCTTAGTTTAATTAATATTCACACATCCATCCATATTTAGCATTTTATTTTATGTGGAACAGTAAATAAATCCACTATTTGTTATTGTCTGTTTTTTACACAATGCGTGATCCGTATGTGTATTATTATATTAAAATTGTATTTTATGTACAATCAGCATTGAATCATGTCCATGCTTTGTTTTTCCATGTGTCATTTAGACTACATAAATCAGGCTGTACTCAAGTACCTTCAAAATTTTCCTACAGAGACATACAGGTGTACATGGAAGATATTAGCACCTGTCTAAAATAAATGTTTGCATAACCTTGTGTTGTGATATTCTGCAATGCCCCACTCACCATGATTAAGCAAGTAAATCTTGATTGCTAAGCAGGGCATACAAATCACTGGAATGTAATCACCACCTGTGACATCACAATACCACCCATTGTTAACTTGGAATGCCATGCAAACTGAACACTTTAATCATACATTTTGTTTCCTAAATACCTGTTAAATGTTTATATTGTTGTCTTATGTTGCATATGCGATTAAACTTTTTATCCACACAGAAAAACATTTTTGCTATTGCCTTGTTTAGGTTGTAAATGTATTAGTATATTTCCTGATAATATAAACAATATTCCTTCAGTGACCCTTATTTTCCTGTGTTGGCCTCTTATTTGCCTTCCTAACAGTAAATTCACTGAAATGGAACAAATGATACATGTAACCTTACATACATGTGGCTACTATAATGCAGCTGACAATCTTCTTTCTAACACAGGTATTATCTTACTGCCCGACTGCTTGTTAGATATCGATTTACATTATGGTGTCGTTTGATTAACCACACCATGGATGAATGTTATTTTGTAGAAAACCATGGAAGCAGAACGATTAGCCATTGAGTAGTCTTTACCAAAAAACATTCTTGGATTTGATAAATGAATTGCAATTAAGGTAATAACTAAGTTTGTGCAGCTCTGGTATGGCATCCACATTACTGCATTGAAGGCACCAAGATGGCTACAAAGAATGAACACAGGAGCGCTAACAACATTCAGAGATACTAGTGTATGTGTGGCCATTATCACTGTTTACTTGGTAGCCTATTCTGTCACAGACACACCTGACACCTGTACGGTTGTTACAAGGTGTGCGTTTGCGGGCCATGTCATAGGTGTAATTTTGTTACAAGGTGTGCGTTTGCGGGCCAATATAGCGTACATTTTGTTTTTGATGGTCATTGCTATGCACGTTTGTGGGCGATTACATTGAGTACTGAACACCACTACAATATACGTTTGTGGACTAGTACAACGTACGTTTGTGGACCACTATAGCGTACGTTTGTGGACCACTATAACGGACATTTGTAGGAATGGCGACGTCTCTTCGTGGTCCATTATGACGTACGTTTGTGGACCTTTACAAAGTACGTTCGTGGACCAGTCCTGTCACAGAAACACCGCCGCATATACAGTGAATATTGTCGGCTATGCCAAACACGAAAAGAATACACACTAATCTGACATCAGCATGCACCAGTTGACTACATAATTCACCGGTGTCTTCACCTCGAACATTTGGCATGGTGTCACGGTGCATTCAGAATTAAATGCATCCTTCGTAGTGCAGCGTGTAACAGTCAATTTAATGGCCGTCATAACCGTGAAGCCGTCGGTATTCAGTAGTATTGTTTTCTGTGAAAAAATCTGACCCAATTTATTTCTTTGCTACAAAAACAAAAGGGCGACGTTGTTTAAGTGACAACAGATCTGGCAGATAAATGCTGCCTTAGTTATGTAAATATGTATGCAAAATATATATGTGCATACATGTTTGCCTAGGCGAAGCTGCTTCGCGGGGATCTTGTGTGCAGAATTATGATTGTGACGTCAGATTGTGGGCATTTCTTGATTACTGAGTCAGGCGAAGCGAGTAGAATATCTTGCCAATGCCATGGGTATGTGATTTGCCACGTCAGTTCCGTGTACTGGTCATCCCAGTATCCGGCCTTTAATATTCCTCATTATAATACCCCACACGAAGGTTTGCACGTACCACGAAGTAGATCAACGGCGATGCATGTCATTTCCGGAACCGTCACCAAGGACACTGGAGGCGAGATAATTAATTCGTTTTTGTTGAGCAAATTATAACCGTGTATGTGATTGTCACTCCCTGTTCGGTCTGTGACGGTCATGCCGACTTCGCCTCTTGTTTTATTGATGTTGCTGCCGCGCCTGTTGTTTTGCTGCAACTGTTGTTTCATCGATGTTAATTTTCATGTGTCTGTATTCATACTTTGGTCACGTCTTCGGGTCGGGAAAACAGCTCTGACGGGTTTCTTCGTGTGCACCATACGGGCGCGTTTCTACTTGCTACTTCTTCTTGTTTATACAGTTGCAATAGTATATAATAAATAAATAAAAATAAAACCTGTCACATATGTATATATTCAGTCATTATATATTACTTCCATTGACACATAAGCTTCGTACGCACAGAGATAGACATTGCCGCTGTTACACAGAGGCCGTCTTCGTTGACGTTTTACGATGTGTCGGCACAAATGCATACTTTGTGTACATATTATGCGACAATCCGTGCTGTTAATCGATGGCTCATGGTGACGATGGAAAACAGTAGATTGATAACAATATAAATTGATCATCTTTATTCAAACATGGTTGATCGGGAAGTGACGAAAGAATTATGGGTAGAAACTAACTACAAACATAGTCAATAGGTGGCAGTATCTGGTGAAATCATGTACTTAAGTTCTACAACTTAACACGTGCCATTGCCCGATCACTGCGTATACAGTTGGGAATAGTTTCACTCGATAATGGGGTCATAAGGAAAATCCTCCATTAAACAGAACTCGTTGCTAAAACTGAGCTTTTTCAAAACGCAAAAACCCGACGCCATATTACCGAAGACATTATTTCTGTGACACACCGGCGAAAATGGTGCATCTTGGTTTTGATAATTTCCAGAATGTATGATCACTGTCAAGGAGCGAAATGAATTAATTTTAAAGAGCAAAATCTGACTTATGAGCTCGTAAGTGAAGATTGTTAATGGAACGGTGCTCGGGTCATTTGCCGGCTGACTGCTTCAACTTCAAGGAAGCGACAGAGGTCTCGCCAATTCCGACGGATGTAATGCTGGCACGTATAAAATGGCTACTAAATCAGCTGGATGTGCTGTCTTTGTGAATTGTCGCGACAGACAGATGCCGCGGCATTAGCATCGATTTGTGAAAGTGAAAGAGACAGTACTCTTCGTATTGCGGTTGTAAGACAGAACGGTTTGGCGTGTACACAGGAATCAAAATAAAGTGGTGCGTTTTCAGTTTCGTACGGGAGAGCATCGCTGGGTCGATTGGGCGTCTGCGTAATGTTTTGTTGCAGTTACTTTGATGTGTGAATACAGCTAATAACCGTATTAGTGATCAACACTGTAGGCGGAGGACACGTGTAGACAGACAGTGTAAAAAGAACGTATGTGTAATATGTAGTGGTGGGGTGCATTGGATTGCATCTACGATGCGTCGCCGTAACACATGAGCCGAAAGCGACTTAAATTCATTGTTCTCGCGTTTCCAGGCTGTTGACAGATTACGAGAATGTCCTTCACAAACTCTGCGAGTTTCAATTGTGTCGTAGTGTGTGGTTAGTCGTTGCCATGTTTGTCCTAAACACGCGGAATGATAGGAAATTAAAATTGTGAAAAGCATCAACGTTAGGCGATCATGTTGTAGATGCACGAATATTGGTTTGACGAATACAAGGAGAGAGTGTACGCTGACTACAAGGGGCTTCACTGAGCGAGTTATGTTACCTTCTCCGCGATGTCAACTGTAAAAACGAAAGCGAAACGAACATTTTTATTCCCAATCTTTCCTGACGTAGGACAAAGTAGAAAGAACCAACGAACGACACGTGACAGGCAAGGTGGGGTGAACGAAATTGCCCTAGTTGCGAAACGGCACGAAGTAAATTCGAACATCGGTCCTTCCTATCGACAGTCATGGGATCTAACCGCTAAACCATCGCGCCCCACGGTGCTTTATTGATATATGATTGATCAATATATACAGGCCACCATCTTCCAGCTAGAAATTTATCGAGGAATCCAAGCGTGTTATGGAACGTGCTGCCACGCAGCAGACCGAATGTGTTGTTCTTGGTGATACCGCGACCTTCTCCGCGATGTCGACTTTAACGACAAAAGCGAAATGAACCATTTTATTCCCAATCTGAATGAAATATATTATAAAAATAGTGTCCTCGTAGTCAAACAATTTTTAAACCCCCTGCATCACCCTTTTCAAGGCCCCTTTTGGTTGCGCTTTTCTGCACGTATTCTGTACAGTTTATTGCGACCCCTAGCGGTCGAGGTGACGTCACCGCAGGTAGCACCGCTAGGATTTAGCATGGCGCGCATCTATGCGGGTTGGTGTTTCAGGCCGTAATAAACTTGCAATTGCGGAATTTAATATTATTTTGTATCATCGTGATGATAATAATCTTACCTATAAATGTGTCGTTGGATGCACACATGAATTTGTATACTTTTTGAGTTATTGCCGCTTGAACATTGCGAATATTCAAAAATGCAATGGGATTTAATATTATTTTGATATCAGTAAAGATAATAGTCGTATCTACAAATATGTCGCTGGATGTACCCATGATTTATTTTTAGTTATTGCCGTTTGAACATCGCGAATGCTTAACGGATATAATGCAAGGTTGAGCAATCGCGATGTTTAAAAGGCAATAACTCAACATTAAGGTTAACATAGCTATAGCTATATACTAACAGAAGACAGTGGAGACCAATGCAGTAGAGTGATTGTCGTTAACAGAGATATAGCTATATATTAACAGAAGACAATGGAGACCAATGCAGTAGAGTGATTGTCGTTAACAGAGATGCAGCTACTAACAGAAGAGGATTATTGTCGTGGACAGAATTACATCTAACACCAACAGAAGACAGTGGTTGTCTCTGTTGTCGTGGCGCGTCTACCGTGGACTACAGATATGCATTTGGAATACAATGCTTTCGTTGAGTGGAACTCACTGACGACTGTCGAACCTTCCGGGGCCGAGTCGTACCCACGCAGTCAGTGCACGTCAAAGCTGATTGCTATCTCACCTAGTTGACACTTATCAAGACACGCGACGCCTCTGACCTACATTCCAATAGCCCTATGTGACAGTTGTTGATTCGGGTCACCTCGACGAAGGAACTAGTGGTAAATACACCGTGACATCACAGACGGCGTACTGGAGCACCAACGATAATCACAAACAATGTCCAATGAGTTGTAAAGTTAACACTAAACTAACGTCGGGAACTTTTATTAGGATACTTCTGCCATTTAATGGAATACCTCACCTACCACACATAGTGTACTGACTATATATTTGCTCTTGGTCATCACTTAATTTGTGGAATCTCGCCTATCGTGATGAGCAGTACACACAGGCTCATCACTTGGTGGAATCTTTCACCTATCACGGTGTGCTGCCTGCCCTTGCATGGTCATTATTTGGTGGAACCTCTCATCTACCACACGTGTTGTATAGCCTGGGTGGTCACTTGATTGAATCTCTCACGTTCCACTGTGTGTTGTATGTCCTGGCTCATCACTTGGTGGAATATGTCACCTATTGCGATGAACAGTACGCCTTGTGTCATCGTCCATCTAAATTATACTTTTCGTTCAGTTCTGCATTCCGCTCGTTCGAAAGGACAAGCTACCTCTGCCTGAAGGGATGATGGTATCACGACAAGGACATTGGCGACCTTCTCGCCGGTGGTTTGTAATGACGGACACGTGCTGGCCGCGGGTGGGTCGGCCCGCGGCGTGCAACACCATGGAGCCGCTGTCCCCTATGGGAACACGGTGTCAACAATGGGCAGTCCTACACTTGCGTATTCCGCTAATTAGCACAACTGGCATCTTTGTGCTTGTTCCTGCGGCGGTAGAATATTCAGCTGATGATGTATGAAGTGTGCTTGCGTGTGTGAAACTCCAGATGCATTTACAAGATGTTGTGGGTGCGGTGTTACAACTGTTATTGCTGTTGTTGTAATTGCTATCGTGGGTTATGTGTTAACCCAATTGTCATTGAAGGTGTTATTGTGGTTGTTGTGTTGTACTTCAATTGTTACTGTTAGTGTCATGTTACAAATGTTATTGTGGTTGTTGTGTTGTATTTCAATTGTTACTGTTAGTGTCATGTTACAAATGTTATTGTGGCTGCTGTGTTGGAACAATTATTCTCGCTGTTTCGACTGTTATTCTGGGCGCTGTGTTACAACTATTATTGTGGTATAATTGTGACTGTGTATGTTGCTTACTGTTGATGTGGGTGTTGTGTTACTATTGTTATTGTGGGTGTTGTGTTACAACTGTTATGGTAGGTGCTGTGTTACGATTCTTATTGTGGTATTGTGCTACAACTGTTTTTGTGTGTTCCATGTTACAACTATTATCATGGACGTTGTGTTAAGATTCTTATTGTGGGTGCCGTGGTACAACTGTTATTGTGTGAGTTACAGCTTGTATTGTGGGTGCTGTGTTACAAATAATATTTCAGTGTTGTGCTACAACACATATTCTGTGTGCTGTGTTACAACTGTTATTCCGGATGCGGTGGTAGAGGGGATCATCTACACAATGTAGCTGCTGAATACTCTTGGCTCACACGCACGCACACAGTCGCAACTGTTAACCAGTTAACGTGTAGGGAGGGTCAAGGGCCCAATCTCTGCACTAGGTACGGTTATATATTGAAAACTGGCATTCGCCATGGGAATTGTAATTTATTATTCCCATTTATCTTGCGGTGCGTGACTTGACTCGGTTGATCTGTTTGCGTGGGTGCAGCCGCAAATGGCCGTTGTTTGTGTGTATTATACACGACGCAGTAGCGGCGACGGCGTGGAGGCGGGCGCAGGTCAATGTTTCCCGAAAATACCCTATAGTCGAATGAAATCACATGTTGGTTGGCCTACTATATGATAGTATTTGTTTTAGCAAGCATATAATGCATGTAATTGTCCGCCTACCCCCCACCCCCTACCCACCCACCCCCACCCCACCCCCCCACCCGCGCCCACCACCAGAGGACCCCGAGGCGACAGCAGATGCAGTCACAGTATAGTGTGTATTGTCATTTTAACTGACTGCCCAGTTGTTGGTTTTTTGTTTTAATCAACCAACAGCCTGCCGATATTCAAAAGACGTGAGATAATGCAGTTGTTTGATGTGTCGAGTGGTGCGCGGCGGCGTAGTATTAAAGAGAATCGGACTCTTGATCGAGAGGTTCCACGTTCGAATCCTCTTTTTGCCGTTTCGAACCTGGGCCAAGTTCGTTCACTCTACGTTACACCAGTCAACTCAACTATAAATACGTTACTTGTGAATGAAAATCTCGCTATAGACAGTGGTGGATATTTGTATACGAACAACAGTCATCGCATAGTAATGGCAGCGTGAAAGAGAAGTCGAGACGGTGTTCGATTGAACAGGTCTGCCAGGAGTGAAGTGTAAAGCGCTGAGCAGTTCCAAGTACTGGATACCGCGCTATAATATGATAAGAACTTACCTTACCTTTTATGTGAAAACAGCTGAGAGAGTGTGTCTATACTAGTAGTATGCGAGTTGCCTCGGGGTATCCGATGGGCTTGCGATGCCCACAGATTATACACTAACAAGTACTAGATAGCGCAGTAAACCTTTGATTGGCTTGGCCTGGCTAACAAAGTAGGCGTTGAACATTTCCTACATGTGCTACCATGCGCACTATTGTGATGTATCCATCAGGCAGTTTGCGAGTTGTTCTTAAATCCACATTATTACTAGAGGTGACTATCCGAGATGCATTTGCTATCGCAATAGTATCACGATAGCGGTAATTACTATTGCGATTCTAACGCGATAGTGTCATGGAAACTAACTTTGCTTACGTTTCAATTGTACTTGAATTCGTGCCATTTGCTGGTTCTATGCTACCTATCGCATGGAACCAGCCAAAACGGACGGGTGACGTCATCGCTTAGATGTGAAGTCAGCTGCTTCACAATTTGTTAGTGATGCTTATGTGTTTGGTCAGCTATCGTTACTATCTATAGTTCACGGTGCTATCGCCGATAACTACCGATAGTATTGCGTTGCGATATCGACTATCGCGATGCAACGATAGTTCGATGTATTTTTACACCCCTAATTAATGATTACCATTCAAAGTAACTGATACGATATGTGTTTCTTATGACAACCGAACGTTTCCATTATTTTCAGGGCTCAGCAGTTGACATACGCCTGTCCACACTACTCCATATTCTCCCTTAGCGCAGACCTCGTCCACACCGAAATCAACGATGCCTCTAACACCGGGACGTCCGCACTCGCCCAATTTGCATCCCCGCACGCGAACGGAAGCGAACGAGTACGCCTTGCGCGCACGCGCAACCGGTGACTGGTTCCGGCACGACGGCAAGAACGTTGAGGTACGATATCCAGTTATATAAATAACTAAATTGTCCTAATAGAAATATAGATATCCAGCATTTGAGCGTGTCATCTGTGAAGACTGTGTACCACGTCACCGAGATGTGCAAGGTTTTCGCGGGATCCCGCGTGCTACATTTTAAATTACCCATTCTCACCATGTAGAAGTCGGAAGATCGGTGTCATTCTGTAATGATTCTACATTTTAACAGCACGAATTCAATAAATGTACGTTTAACTCCACTGTTCTCGCGTTATTGTGAGTCATTAGAGGGAGTCTGAGAAGCGGTTAAGAAGAAGTTGAATACCGACGCTGAGATGAAGCGACAGCGTGAAACGGGACTTTGGAAGGGCAGATGCGAATAGCCGTGGATGGAACATTATTGCAGAAAACAGGGAGAGATGGAGAACATTTACAAGTAAAGCAGAATAAGCTACCAAGTAATGTGGCCGCACCCACAAGTGAGCAAGTGGATGGCGTAATGTGTCTAGTGCACACAGGCAAAGCAGAAAAATACAATGGACGAACACAGTTGACCCTACATGAAGCATCATTTTCATAAGGGAAGACTATGAGAACAACAACATGCCGTTCCTGGATGCAAAGTTCACCAGAAAGGAAGATGACAGTGTGAAGTCCATGGTGTCAAGGAAGAAGACACTGACCAGTATTTGAACTTTGCGTCCCACCACCTAAAACACCAAAAGTTAGGAGTAGTCAAAGCTATGATGAACAGGTGTGATGATAACTTCGGAAAATGGCAGACAACAAGAAAAAGGACATGAACTACAGAAGCCAAGTAGTCATCCCATACATGGATGTAGTCTCAGAGATAATTGACTGAATAATGAGAAAGTAAGTCATAATGGAAGCCATGCACCACCCTCAGACGAGTGGTACAAGCAAAGAACAAAGTAGAGCCAGATGATAAAGATGAGGTCAGGAACACCTTGAGATAATATAAAGTTGAAGTCAGGAACTCCTGACAAATAAAGGTGCGGTCTGGCACTCAGGAGCTCCTTGGCATCTAAAGGTGGGGTTGAGAAGTCTGAGAAATACATGTATGGTCAGGAACTACTTGAGAAATACAGGTGGGGGTCAGGAACTCCTTGAGAAATAAAGGTGGGGTCAGGAACTCATTGAGAAATAAAGGCGGGGTCAGGAACTCATTGAGAAATACAGGTGAGGTCAGGAACTCGTTGTGGCATCACACAGAGATTCAGTAAAGCTGTAATTCCAAAGACTAATTGCTGACGTCTGCACCGATGATTGGGCAGTCATAAGTTCATAACATACATTTTGTTCTGCTAGTCGTCGAAACTCTGACCCCGTGTACTGCCAGCAGTCGTCACTGACCTCGTGTACTGCCAGTAGTCGTCACTCTGACCTCGTGTACTGCCAGTAATTGTCAATCTGACCTCGTGTACTGCCAGTTGTCATCATTCTAACCTCATGTACTGCCAATAGTCGTCACTCTGACCTTGTGTACTGCCAGTTGTTACTCTGACCTCGTGTACTGCCAATAATCATCACTCTGACCTCGTGTACTGCTAGTAGTTGTCACTCTGACCTCATGTACTGCCAGCAGTCTTCACTCTGATCTCGTGTACTGTCAATAGTTGTCACTCTGACCTTGTGTACTGCCAGTAGTCTTCACTCTGACCTCGTGTACTGCCAGTAGTCTTCACTTTGACCTCGTGTACTGCCAGTAGTCTTCACTCTGACCTCATGTACTGCCAGTAGTCTTCACTCTGACCTCGTGTACTGCCAATAGTTGTCACTCTGACCTCGTGTACTACCAATAATCATCAATCTGACTCCGTGTACTGCCAGTAGTCTTCACTCTGACCTCGTGTACTGCCAATAGTTGTCACTCTGACCTCGTGTACTGCCAGTAGTCTTCACTTTGACCACGTGTACTGCCAGTAGTCTTCACTCTGACCTCGTGTACTACCAGTAGTCTTCACTCTGACCTCGTGTACTGCCAATAGTTGTCACTCTGACCTCGTGTACTACCAATAATCATCAATCTGACCCCGTGTACTGCCAGCATAGTCTTCACTCTGACCACGTGTACTACCAGTAGTCGTCATTAAGTACCCAGTTATTGCCCCGCCTGCAGGTGGCCCCGTCGCCCCCGACCCGCCTCACCAACGAGCGGGCGCATGAGTTCGCCAATAAGAACAAGGGCGAGCCGGACCAATGGTACCAGCACGACTCGTCCAACCCGACCGACCCTCCGCCCGCTCCGCGCCAGCCGACAGCCGACTCGAAGCAGTACTCGACTAAGATCTACGGGCGCGATGAGCCGTGGTACAAGCACGACGACAACCGTAACTACTTCTCGCCGCGGCCCAAGGACAAGCTGACAGCGTACGGCGCCGAGGATAACAAGGAGAAGATCGGAAAGGCCGACTCGATGGACTGGTACCGGCACGACCACGCCGCCGCCGATGACTACCAGGCGACGCCGCCCCGACACCGCACGCCGCAGTACGCCGCCGAGACGACGGGGGATAATGCCGACAGGGTGGGTATAGAGTCCCGACAGAATGGGTAGATATATATATTGCGTCAACAGGGTGGGTATATATCGCGCCGACAAGGTGGGTAAGTAGAACGCTGACAAGGTAGGTATATATATCGCGCTGACAGGGTAGGTATATCGCGCCGATAGGGTGGATATATCTTGCGCCGACAGGGCCAAAGGTCTCAATCTGCACAAAGCCACACTGCGCTGGATTAGCTGCTGCCAAAAAACGTGCTCTTTTAATAGACTAAACGCAATCAGCACGTTGCCCAAGCGGATACGGGCACTATATATTATATAGAAAACACATCAGATTAGTATTGGCGCATCTACATGAGCGCATTTTACTAATAGTTTGGCAACATGAGCGATATTGCTCTGTAAGAATCGCGCATGTAAACAACCACACAAGGCCAGTAAGCGACACCGCTTTCTAAAAGTGGCAATTAAATGGCGAAAGTCAAGATGCAACTCGCAGTTATTAATGCTAGGCACACACCAACCGACTAAGGCCGACTTGAGTTGTCAGTCGGCGCAAAAAGCAGTCGGTGCTAAACGCCAATTAGTTCCGCCGACTAGCGCCGACTTCTGCCCGCACACACCAACCGACTCGATCGCTCGGCGTGATCCTTGTGGAAAACAAATCCACAATAAATACGCGTGTTTACCCCTTTGGTGTTTACTCGAGATGGCGCCGTTGTCCGATAAAGATTTGATAATGTTAGTGTTGGCTGTAGCAGCAGTTGCCGTAGCACGATGTCGTCGTCGACTACGAACAACAACAAGGAATGCGTGGATGCGTCCACACATAGCGGCGCGAGAGGAGCAAGGGGCCTACATTAATTTAGTAGAAGAATTACGCCAAAACGAACACGATTCGTACAAAAATTTCCTGAGGATGCCACCTCGCTTATTCGATTCGCTGTTGGCCATGGTAACGCAAATAATACAATGGGAAAATGGCTTGATCATATCCTCCAGCAAAGGAACGCATAACGTCGAGCTATGTTTTATATCACTACGCAGAACGTTACATTTAGCCATTTCAGTTAACAGTTATGTTGAAGTGTAATCAGTCGCACCCAACGAATTTTTCAAAAACGTTTCCCACAGCTAGCGCCGCTTTGCGGATGTTTAAGGCTTAATATATTATATGCGCCCGGTAGCGGCGCCACCAGAAGTAGCGTTTTTCGCAAGACAAAATGGCGATTCCTGTTGGAAGCGGGAAATAAAGTCAGGTGCAAATTAGGTTTATTTGTCGCGCCTGTTTTAAGAACAAGTGATAAAAAACGATGATGGTCAATGACCATAGGATAAAAAGTTATGTACCACTTTCTGAAACCTTGGTTACCCGCCAGCCCAGGTCAGTAAAATATGAAAGTAAAAAATTAAACCTTGTGGCCCGAATTGGCTTGAAAAGTCAAAAAAGACGCCGGGCTTAGCCTTATAATATATCGAGGCCTATCACATGATCGCGCTATGATTTCTTATTGGCCAAGTTACCGCCGACCGTCGTGTTATAAAAAAAACCTGCACACACCAGCCGACTCGTCATCGGATATGCGCCGACTTGTCACCGGATACCTCCTTATCTAACGCCGACTACCGATTAACGCCGACCGCCGATTCGACATTTGAATCGGCGCTATAAGGCCGACCGTCGGCCTTAAATTTGGCACACACCAACCGACTGCCGTCGGCCGACGGTTTTTACGCCAACTAGTCGGTTGGTGTGTGCCGAAAATCGGCTGGTGTGTGCTAGCATTAGTATCTAGCGACATCACGCTTCTAAACATGCACGCACGGACGCGTGCGCGCCCAAACACACCCAGTTGAATTACCATTTTCAACATGTTGATCAGTTATTTGAAATGGACTGTCCAACTTAATTAGCATAGGATTTTTTTCTCTCAGTTTGCACCAGTAACGAATGTTCGTCACGTAATGATTGTAGGTGTACAGTACGAGTTTTTGTCGTGTGTGTTCGTTGTGTATAAATGTAGGAGTGTTTGTCGTGTTGTAGGGGTGTTCATCGTGCATGTAGCTGTAGGAGTGTTCGTCGTGTGTGTAGCTATAAGTGACACCCCCAAAATAGTAAAAGAATGCACTCACAGTTTACGAGGCTACACATCTTATACAAAAAAGTATATATTTCACACAACTGAATTTTGTGCATCGTGTAAAGAAATTCTTCGACGTCGTGTGTGTAGGAGTTTTCGTCGTATGTGTAGGTGTACGTCGTGTCTGCAGGATTGTTGTGTGTGTATGTGTGTTCGTCGTGTATGTAGGATAGTTCGTCGTGTGTGCAGGAGTGTTAGTCGTGTGTGCAGAAGTTATCGTTTTGTTACAGGTGCGTCCGACCGGCTCCCCGGGCTGGGCCAACTACGAGAACGGCGCGGGCGACGCCGCGACCCCGAAGCGACCTCCACCAACGCGACTGACAGCACCGGGCGCCGGCGAATTCCTCGACCGCAACCGCCAGGGCAATGTGGACGAGTGGTTCGGCCACCACCCCGATGTCGGCACGCCCCGCTACAGCGATACACCGCGCGTTGGCACGCTCGAAGGCCAGGAGATCGCCGTGAAAAACCGCGGCGAGTCGGAGAAATGGTACGACTACGACGCCAATCGCGACTACAGGGACCCGCAGCCGGGCGGCAAGGGCTCCAACACGCACGATATGGTCGAGAGGTCTCGCGGCGGGCAGATGGAGCGCATCCTGCGGCAGGAGGAACGGGGATCGTCGGCGAGAAGTCCCGACGCAAGGGTGAAGCCGGAAGCGCGAGACACCGCGGACAAGAACCTGAAGGGCGTCATGGATAAGTTCCTCAACCAGGACCTCAATGCTGACTACCACTCGGCGAGGCCCGGGCCGCGGGTGCGTCCGGAGGCGAGCGAGACGTTCGAGAAGAACAAGGGCATGATGACAGACTGCATGCAGGGCCACCCGGCGCCACCGCCCAACCGCGCAGCCAATCGCGTCAAGCCCGAGGCCCAAGAGTACGCCGTCCGCAATAAAGGCATCGCCGCCAAGGTGATCTCCGACCCGGATGCGCTGCCTACGTCGTCCAGACCCGGCGCAAGGGTGAAGCCAGAGGCTGCAGAGAATGCGGAGCGCAACAAAGGCACCATGGCGTCGCTGTTGACCGACTACGGAGGTGCGTCGAACGAACCGGTGCGGGCCCCAAGACTTAAGACGGATCTTGCGCGCGAGTTGGCGGAACGTAATCGAGGAACGGTCGGATCGCTCTTCGGTATGGGCGGTTACTAGAGCACCCCGACTGTCGTAGAGCGAGTGTCGCTCTCTTGACGTAAACACATTCCCGCTGGTGAAACCGTAGCTTGAAACGGAGATTGAGTGGCTTACCTTCCTTGCCATTGTTAGAGAAAACACAACTTAGTTCATCGTATTACTTAACCCCATTAGGCATTACGTAAAACAATAACCTTTACCGGATCTCTTCTGCTCTCTTAAATAAATCCAGATGGTAAATACGTTTGTTACATACACGTCGTATCTAATTTCAACTAACATAATTACAGTGTACTCGATCAAATAAGTATCTCTAGTGTACAAAGACTGCCCAGACAGCAAGGAGCTTGTTCGTTTTTAGCGATGGGCTTTGTCGGCAGAACGCCGGATGGTAAGAGCAGACGACAGAAACTCCTTTTATAAGCTCTGTTATTATAAGAAACACTGTAATTGGATGCTGGGCAACTTATCAACTCATTATTCAAAACTATATGTGGTGAATTGGTTTAGTGTTGTGTGACGTAGTCAAGGTGACATTCCAAAGCATTTCTCATATAGATAGTCTTTATTATTACATTGCAAGTCAAGATTTTTAAATGAATGTATTTACAAGCATGATTATACGTGCAAAGTAATATTAAGATTAACCGAAATACTCGCATGTATGTTTTCCGGTGACAACTGTTAAGCTAATCACATCCAGTGTTTGTGCTTGCGAACACGTAATTCGTTATTCCCAAATCGACTGTGGTTGTTGACTGAATTTGAGGCAAACGGGTTTTGGTCTTGATTTGTAAATGTCTTGTACTTGGAACCTGGCAATGTGTACTTTACTGTGACCGTGCGGGCGTCTTTCTTTTGTGTTCCTTTCGTAACTTTTAACACAACGGTGTATGTCATTTTAACACATGTTGTTCGTGTAGCACTGTACAAGTATATTTATACCCGGCTACTAGTTTTAACAGGTTGTTTTATGGTCTTTGATATTCAATAACAGATATTAACAGTAACGCATATGATAAAAAAATACACTGACGCAGCGTGATGTGTAGCTATTTACATGACGCCATTTGTAGCTATGTACATGACGCCATTTGTAGCTAGGTTTATGAAGCTACGTGTAGCTACTATGTACATGACGCCATTTACACGAAGCCACGTGTTGCTGTGTGTACGATGTGCTTGTTCCTTGATGTGCGATCTAGCGATGGCATACAGCTGACATCTAGTGTTGTAATATACGTTGTACTTGATGGTGCGTTCCACAAAATGGCTCTGTTTTAAGACTTAACAAGATCGTTATTACTACTCCGTAAGTTTAACTGCGGTACTTAGTTGCATGGCCGTCAGCTATTTTTAAGGTAAATCTTATAATGTACATAATGCATGCGTTTTTCACGCAAATTTGTATTATACTTTTAAAGTGCTATGTCCAAGGAAGGCAAGCGGTTTAAGGTGATTCACGTCAATATATGCAACTCCACTTGTCTTTTACGTCCGGTTGGTGGATGTTCAGATTTAATGTATCTGTTTTTGAAACAAGAATACTTTCATCTTACGAGACTTAAAGCATATAGACTACGGGTGTGTTGTCTTTTGGACGTATCAGTCATATCTTTCACTGCCGAGTGTTATATAATGTTGGCGGATTCTTCAGAATCGCCGTACGTGTTTTATTGTTAACACTGTTTTAACTAATTAATACACGTAGTTTTAAGTATGCAATGTGATGATACATTGGCTAGCATTAATGTTGACAATGTCAACGTTAGTCGTTGAAGCACACAAGTTAATACTCGACTTGTGTAAGTATTGTAAGTTAGTATAAACGTTGTGATTGAATTTCTTTCGTGCAATGTTTATGTCTTTCACTTGTTTTTGTTGCGATGTGGTTGACGACATACTTTGAACAAAGCAATTGTTGTGACAGAAACGAAGTGGCTGCTTGTTTTGATGTACTTATCGGGCCTAATGTTTTTGTTTATGAAGGTCCCATTCTACAGATAAACCGACTTTAAAGTTCACATCTCGCCAGAGTCAATTTTGAGACGATTGCACCAATGATAAAGTGTTGGCGTAATTAGGTTATGGGGCATTCCATTCCTTATTTGTTATGTTGAAGTATACATATTTAGCAAGAATCAGTGGAAGTTTGATCGTGCGCAGTTGAATACTTTCGGAGTTATGCAATTTTAAACACATTTCTTATGCCACATTCATGTTGTAATATAGGCGATAAGTACAGTCATAATGCACTGTCAGTATGCAAATGGAAGTTACCTTCCTAGTATTTGTTGTGTTTTGTTATCACCATTATCATCCGCACATTTATATCATAATCTACATGTGCTGGTGTACTTAATATAGGTAAACCTCGCCTAAGTCGGATTCAATCGGACCGAGTGATTTAATCCGAGTTACGCGAAAATCCGTCTTAACCGACGATGATATATCCCAGCACTAACACCAAAGGCCGCCTTCTAAAAGTCTTTAGATATATGTGAATAACGCTTGAAAGGTGACTGGATACTGCGGTAATTATACATAATGTGTTGATGTCCACAAGCAATACGCAACATTATGCACTATTAGATAAGTTCTATGCTTCATTTTGGCACGAATCCCTATCGTTATAGAATTAATTATTATTATTGATTGTGTCAGTCATTTTGCTCTACGTAAGTCTTTGTTGCAACTGTCTCATGGGAATGGCCTCGGACTTATCGGTCAACTCTTCGATCTCACTGTTGCTGAGCGTCGAGTGTCACTAAGTTTTGATATCTTATTTTCAGACAACGAAACTTCGACGCCTTCATCATCACCGCTAAGTAAATCATTCATCACACATACAGTATCTCCATACACCTTGCGGAGTTTGTTCCATACGTCGTCTTGAAGTTGAACACCTTCCATAAATAACGCTTTTTGTAGCAGCTTAGAATTGTTTCCGGTTTCACTGTGTTCCACGCTAACTTCATGGCAATGACGGCGGCCAAAATAGTCATTTCTTGAGAAAATGGTGCGACTCCTTCTGATGCCTCTAGTCTCCTGGTGGCTAGGATGTACCGGTAATGGAACGTCATGTTCTTGGTAATACCAGATTCCACTGGCTGTTGTTGTGACTGTCTGGATCATTTTATTGGAATAAGCCATTTCACTTTTTAGTTCAGGTGGTACATGTACTCCAAGCAACAAAGCGATTTTTGTCGAATACTGCGATCCGACTTAGGCGAGGAAAACATTATCTCGGATCAAATGGACCGACTCAGTTGATCCGAGTTAAGCGAAGACCCGACTTACATAATCCGAGTTAGACGAAGATTTTTATGGGAAATACATTATAAATCAACCTTTCCTCAGAATTATGTCCGAGTTGAGCGAAGATCCGACTTAGGCGAGGTTTACTGTATATACATGCCATGCCAAATCAATCAAAAACAGTGTGAAATTGACTTGTCCATCTTCGATTTTGATGAAAAACTTGGTGTGTTAGTTTACGTTCATGAGTAACTCACCCTCATTGGACTGCCTCCTCCAGAAGTACAAGCAGTGCAGTGTCCATATGTTGATATATTTCAAGAACGTCTGCGCAATGCAGTCGCACAGGGATTTGTTGATAAAACTGAATACCGAAAGTGGACCACAACTGACAGATCAACGTTAGAAATCATCCACCAGTCTGTCGATGAATTCATTCAAAGTTTCACTGACCATCTCCAGCATCTCATCCTTCATGATTTCACTGCGAAAGTACAAACATTGTACTACCAGGACGTGCGAGACAACATGCTGGGTGAAAAGGAGGTACTTGTGGGTGATATTGCCGAGAACTTCACGTTTCTGATGCAAGATGAGGTCCAGTCATATCACTGGAACAATATTCAAGCTACCATCCACCCTTTTGTTTGTTACTGGTTGGAGAACGGAATGTCAAAGCATGTGTCATACGTTGCTGTCTCTGAGTGTCTGACACTTGACATCATTACAGTCCACCTGTTTCAACGACATCTCCTGAAGATCCTCGATGATATGTTTGGAGAGAAGCCAAAGAATGTGTTCTATTTCTCAGATGGAACTTCATCAACTTGTGTCATCATTCTGTGGACTTTGGAATTGAAGCTGAATGGCTTTTTTGGCACTTCACACGGCAAAGGGCCATGCGATGGTGTTGGGGGGCTTACTGAAGAGAATGGCAACACAGACTAGTCTACAGAAGCCTTATCGAGACCAGATCCAGACACCTCACCAGCTGTATGAGTTTGCAAAATGTTCCTTACTTAAATGTTGAATACTTCACCGTGGGAGACTTGGAAGCTGGGGGGAACTGTTTGAGAGCCGCTTTGCAAAGATGTGGACAGTGCCAGGGACACGACAGTTGAATTGCTTCCGTCCTGTGTCGTTGTTCTCATTAAATGTGACTCAATTCTCAACAAGCACACACACCGACAACACAATGCCACAGCTAAAGAAGATGCATCAGGTTTGAAGAGGTGAAGGGTTATGTCACAGTTCAGTATGATGTATGGTGGTGGCTTGGAATGGTCACGTCCCTGGTCAGAAAGAAAGAGAGGTGGCTATTAACTTTCCCCATCCTCGTGGACCAGCCAGATTATTCACTTACCCCCGAGCCACCTGATGAACTGATGGAAGACATGGGAGACATCCTAATCACTGCTCAACCTACCACAGCAACTGGAAAGACATATACATTGAAGACAGAGCACTGGAGGAATGGCTTCAACGGAAGAACAGAGACACCACACAATCATTATGTGTGTGAAAAGGTGAGATAATAGTGTTAATAATCCGTAAAAATTATCTGTTTGCAGTTATGAACATTGTTACTAAAAAGTTAATTGCTGTTAAAGTATTGGAATATGCATGTTCAAATTGTCAACAATTACTGCCAAGACAAAGGTCAAACTTGTTTTATAAATGTTTTCTACATTATTTTGTGTATTTTATGGTATGTGAAGATATACAAGTGTCCATCTTTATACCCTATAAAAACGACAGTACTTTTAACATTTTATAACTCCTACTAAAGTATTCAAATGTGTACAATCAAACTTTCGCTGATTCTTGCTAAATATGTATGCTTCAACATAACAAATCGGAGGTTACATGTTTTTGCTAGGTCAAGTCAAAGGTCAAATAATTTTTTTTTATATGTTTTAAAAATGTTGATATGTTGTTCATTGTCTACATAGATAAGAACATTCTAAGAGCTTTAAAATGACACCAACATCACATATGTAGGTCACCTAGGATTGGAGTTATGACACCTGGAAGGTCGTCAGGTATCAAGGTCGGGTCAAACTTGTATGACCTCTATCTCTGGATAGGAAGATCAAATTGAGCAGAAACTTGGTTGGCAACATAGATTCATGAACACAAACAAACCAAGTTTCATCAAAATCGAAGACAGTCAATTAAATTCTTGATTGATTTTATATGGAATGCTCCTTATGCAACTTTTCAAAAGCAATACATGAATCGGTTTTAAAATACATGTAAGCTTTATTAATCCGGTGGATAGATAAATACCAAGCTGCGTTTCGTACACAGACAGTCAATTCCAGCTGGATGTTTAGTCCATTTGATGACGAGAAGAGAATGTTTAAGGTGGGAGCGTCAGCAGATATTCTCTGTTGCGCCGCTTTGATTCATCTGTTTTTACCTTTCAGCTTAAAACAATCGGTGTACATATTCTCCACGTATTTAAACGTTATCAGAACGCAACATTTGCTATCTTGGGCCGCGAGAGCAGATCACACTTTGGGACATCGAAAGTATATCGAAATCTGACAAAGCCCCCCCAGCAAGCTTGTTAAGCCCTTCCTAAACCGCTAGATGGCACTGACGTATGCCAACAGTTTGAGTGAACTGTCTTATACACCATGTGGCACCACTGTTATGGTCACACTATGGGAGGATTCGGGAGCCTTAATGTTTGTTTGCTACAATGTTTCACTCATTAATCACTGTTCCACATCACTAAAAGTGATTACAGTATATGCATATTCTTTAGAGCAGTCGAGCAATTTACGAGAGAATATTAATATTGTATTATATTGACCTTAGAAAATAGTAAAAAAATAGTATGAACGGGAATTCGAAAATGAAGAACAAAAAGGAACGGATCCTCTACGCTTGCCGAATGACGCCATCTTTTCCAGTTTCTTATAAACGCACACTGCGACACTAGTATATTTTATTTTGGTAATGTGGAAACGTGTTTCAACAAAGGACATTCATCTCCTTAAAGTCCTTATATATTCGAAAATACGTAATTTGGCAATACAATACCAACGTTTTACAACATAAAGAGACCGCCGTAATGCACGTTTTGACACGCCGAAAAATATGTCAGTGAAAATTCTTTAACAACCTTGGAATCATCTATCCAAGCTTGGCGTACTTTAGCGAACGTCCGACACAAAAAATAGTTCCTATGTTGGCAATGTGTTTTAACACATTAAGATATCATAAAACACGTTTTTTTATATCAGATTGTTATGGAACAGAACAGCGAAGTCACAAAATATTAGGAAATTCAACCTGGGTGGTCCTTGTCTACTGCTGGAAGAGGAATCTTTCTAGACCGTTATTTTTTTAACCGTTTGTTCCCTATTGCGAGTTGCCGCTTGGATACTCATCCGCCACGGCGCCCTGTCCATTGCGTCCTTCACAACCTGTGCCTCCTCCATGTCTCTCCTCATCACGACGCCCTGTCCATTGCATCTTTCACAACCTCTGTCACCTCCATGTCTCACTTCACCACGATGCCCTGTCCACTGCGTCCTCCTCCACAACCTCTGTCACCTCCATATATTTCATCACCATGACGCCCTGTCCATTGCGTCCTCCTCTACAACCCCTGTCACTTCTATATCTGTCCTCACTACGACGTCTTGTGCATTACGTCTTCCTGCACAACCTCTGTCACCTCCACGGCTCCTCACCATGTCTCTCATTCGTATTATTAACCGTTTCCTGGTGCATTTGCCATCCACGATTTTCTTGTCGTAGTATCTTCTACACTTACGACATGCGTAAACCACCAAAGTTAAATCTTTTATTTAGTTCATCTGTTACAGTAAATCCGCCTTTTTATGTCTACTTTGCGTCTTCCTATAGGTACACATATTGGTGACTTCCAATGCATGCATTCTTTTGTCGCACACAGCTCCACGTCATTTCGCTTAAACTGACCAAACGTTTTCCTCCATTTGACCACATACCCAAGTTAACAAAAGTTTTAGACTAGTTTCAGATGTTTTAAGATGTTTCCCTGTAATTATGTAATCCTGATACCACCCTTACTTTCCCACCACTCATCGTCACTTCCGGTTTTCCCGTGTCGGCTCTTAAGCCATAAAAAATAAAGTCATCTGCGTGCAATATTTCCTATGGTAATCATCTCCTGACCGACCGAGTTACGGGCTTAATACTAATCATTGATGAAGCCCTTGACATGCACATGTCTTTTTTCTACTAGTTTTCACAACTGTCTTAGGGATGGTATCATAAAGTCATAATTGTTCAACCTCTCCCACCAATATATGGTATGTGACTTGTTGATTTTACGATCCAAAATATAAATAAAATAATATGCTGAAACCATTACAAGTGTCTCATAGGTCCCCAACTTCCAGTATTATAACTACTGGCAGTATCACACTGAAAGCATGCCGAATGTTCGTCGTTTCCGCGAAGTCCAATAATTACTAGTAACTTCTTGTCAAATTACGTAACACTCAGTTTTTACCACGTATTACAGTGCTCGCATCCCATAATGCACCAGCGCAAACACCACCATGGTGGAAAGGTGAGAACAACTGTGGAATTGTCTTGTGTGGGGGGCCTACCAATACTCAGAGAGTGGAGTACGCTAAGCTGTTCAACGACAAAGCAACAACCATTTATTAGTGTATAACAGTACGTCATAATCATTATCATGTTTCAAGAGCTGACTAACAATGAAAAACATTGCTATCTATGGACTTCATCCTATCAAAGCGGTTATGCTATGTTGTTTATCCAATTGTAACATTTTCAGATAGCCCATCTGTGTGGGTGACAAGATTCCACCGTAGTGTACGAAGTCCCGTTGTGCAAGGGAAGTTTGTCCGTCATGGCTGAGCTGACTCTCTCCGTGCTGGGAATCATGACCGCGTTGTATTGTACCATGATGTACGTACTCTCTAGGTGGCGCATGCGTAGTCGGCCTGTCCCTCGGGAGCATTGTTGCAGCGGTGAGGGTCATGGCGTCAATCAAATGCCCTGGTGCGATGACAGGGCAGTCGCCAATCGGACGCACCTGTGTACCAAGGGGGGAAACGCCGGCAGCAGTCACTACAAGTTGTTTCAGCCCGAACCCATGGGCAACACCGTTACCGTTACCCGACGTGCACCTGTCCCGTCGCCGGAAGTACAGCGGGTCATGTGTAAACACTGCGTAAGGTGCGGCGGATTTCGGCCGTGCTAAAGCAGCTAAACGATCCCTCAAAGCGATATGTA
Source organism: Escarpia spicata (assembly GCA_963995525.1). Lineage (NCBI taxonomy): Eukaryota > Metazoa > Annelida > Polychaeta > Sabellida > Siboglinidae > Escarpia > Escarpia spicata. The sequence continues at coordinate 5,595,286 of OZ023212.1, forward strand.
TTGTCTGGTTACCCGTAAATAGAGGGATGATTGTTAGTAGTCAAATGGAGGTTTGTTTGCACAAACGTACGCATATTATGCATTAGTATACTATTGTGTACAGTTAATGTGACGTCTGAGGTTTAATAAAGTTGTGTGAATCATGTCAGTATTCGTGCAACATGTAACACGGGCAATGTGCAGCGCCCCAATTTGTAACTTGAAATACGCCATCAGGTGGCAATAATAGGTATGCTTGTTTTGATCAACACATATATTGGATTAAGTTGTACTGTATTTACAAAGGTAATTCATCCAAACCGAAAACAAATTAAATGTTACCTGTTTATTTTAGAAGATCAGATAATTATAACTGGCTTACACCCGCCCATTGGGCAACGAGCCAAGGGAAACAGTTACCACCATTAAGTCTCCACATTATTTTTAACTTAATGCGCCAACCGGGAATGCCTAACCATTTGATATATCCACCGAACAAATAACTAACAATAAATAATTACTAATGTGTTTTAATTCATCGCCAGTTGGTAGTTTACAGATCAATTGTTCAGTAAATCGGTTGAACATACAAAGAGGTTAGACGACCTCAACACCTTGGAGCAGATTCATTTACAGTGCGTCCGAGTTAGAGGAATTGGATCTCAAACGATATTGGTGAAACACTATTTTGATTCCCTCGTAAGAAACAGTACCTATAAAAAGAGGGTGTAATTTGAGATTTTTTTAGTGCCTGAAGGATGCATTTGGAGGTTTTTGCACCCCCAACTACCCTCTCTGTGTCCGCCCCTGCGTTTATCTGAGATGTTTGTTAATTTTATTTTCAAACATTCGTGCTGCCGTCGCTCTGAACGTTATCGCAATATTATGTATATAAATCCAACAAGTCTCTAGAGTGCGCCGTGGAAAATCCCGTACTTCCGAAACAACTGTGGACGAAAGCCACCGAGAATGACGGAGGACGTTTCTACGCGCGTTGTAAGCGCGCTCCATTAACGATGTTGGCGCTGCATTGAAAGACTCGTGACGTATTGTCAAAGAACCTACAACAATCGATCACACAGCACACGAATGTGACACTTTTTCCGCGATACGTCGCTGTATTAACGCAAATGGACGAGTAAGGCAGCATACAAAAGTGGCTAATGCATAGAAGACACTGATCGATGTTTTTAACCGACCACTGTACTCGCACCTTTCTACGGGATCAACGTGCGCTATTCATACCTCTTTACAAATTGCAACGTTCTCAGAATTCATCACAACCGCCGGAAAATAACGTTCGACTGTTTGTAACGCGGTGCTAACAACCTATGTGCGTGCGCGCGTGCGCGTGTGCGCGTGTGCGCGTGCGTGTGTACGAATGTACGTGTGTGCGTGCGTTTTTACTACGAGTGGGTGGCTATTTTCATTTGATGAATAACTTTTGCTAGAATGAGCACTAATGTAATATTGTATGGTTTAATCATTGTTCTCTGTCTGACTATCAAAACATGCTCTCCAAATGGCAATAGTTGTCATGTTGACGTCACTACGGGCTGTCACAATTCCAAAGTCATGTGACAAAATACAGACGATGAGACTGGGAGCTCCTTGTCAATATTTTAGTACAGGGCTGATTTCGTTCGATCGATGGATGTTGATGGGTTTTTTATGTCCCTCCTAAGCCAGTTGTCCTTATCGTATGGTATTCTTATGCCATACACAGAACATTGGTTTGCGTGTTCTGTATAAAAGTATGTTCGTTTTTGCCCGATAAGGTTTAGCGAGCGACACGTTATATAATTATGTTCCTTTGGGCCTGCTCTTGTTCTTAACGCTTTGTCTCCCACTGTTGTGTTCACCTTCTGACAATCTGTATTATAGTCAGCCGCTCACCTTGTCCCGCGTAGTAACATTTGGTGTACAAACGGTGATTTCTGGGTAGTTATTGGTTAGTGCTATTCCGTATGTCGCATACTTGTTAAGTCTTCTGATATTTTATGATCGTGTTGCTACTTTTTTGTAGTGATAACACCCTTCTTCTTTGACTTAGTAGTTATTTTGGTTGTTACAACCCTGAACTTGGTGAGGATTTCGAGAGACAAAAACAAAAAACGAAACACGTTCATCACTTGTGTCCATTAGCGTTTCCCAAATACACCCCCACGACTGGCAACTGTCTCTGGCTGGATTACGCTTTAGCTGACACGGTGACATGTGCACTCGCAAAAAAATAGCGATCGCTTTGTCACGTAAATCTGACCTTCCAGTCCGGCAGACATTTAACGCCAACCTTTTGTTTTTTCCCGACTCAAGTCTTATAACTACGTTTTGAAAAATGTTGAACCGACCGATTCGTAAGTCGTGTTATGGTTTGTCTGAAATTTCACCCACAAAATACACAAACGAATCAGCGTGTCTTGGCGTATTGTGTAACTAGGGGCAACACGCACATACGGGGCAAAAAGGCCAACGTCTTTTACTCGAGGTAGTATTAAAATATCCACTAGATGGCGACGTAAGATTCCAAACAAACGCATCTGCTGCGAAATTTGCAAATTACGTCGTCAGATAGATTCACGACGGTGAGTGAGACCACGATATCACTTTGCTACCTTCACGCTATAATCGTCCAGAAAGTTCAATTGTTACCAAGAAGAACACAGTACAACGTTACATTTACATGTGTAATTTTTTATCCTCCTATTTTCTTATCAGTTGCAAAAACATCATTGGCGTGGGTGATAATGCAGCGTAATACAGATAAGCGCGTCATCTCTACCAGCACTATGCTGGGACGAAACGCGCATGTAGTCTGCGCGTTTTGCCCCATTGCTGTATACGTTGTTCCAATGCTGCAGAACATACGTTTTCGCATTAATATTGCTATAGTGGGGTAAAACGCACATGATATGTGCATTTTGCCAACCCCATGGCGAAAAAACCCTAATTTGATTTTTCACAAACTTGTGTATATTTGTCGTTATGCAATATTTATTGAAAATGATGGAACATAGCAGAATGATAGACAAGGTAAATAGCTATACGAACATGTGATTGTGTTCCGTGTGCTGTTTACCATTGCTATTCACGGACCACCTTGCCTTAAGGTGTGCGTTTTATCCCTAGTTACAATACTAGGTAGGTTTCCTTTTTCGCAAACTTTGTCTGAAACGCGATGAGCAAATAAAACGAAATATTGGAATACCTGCCAGTGGACGTTTGTCTAGATTTACAAACTCATTATTATTACTGATGTTGTCGTCGTCGTCGTCGTTGTTGTTGTGTTGTTGTTGTTGTTGTTGTTGTTGTTGTTGATGATGAGCATTAAATGATCTCCTAAAAAGTGTCGACACCAGGACGCGCCATGCACACCGGGCCACACGGAAATATTATCCTCTCGACGATACGACGAGGGTTTTTGCGTTTTAAAAAAGTTCCACAAACGTAACAACTGGTTCGGTTTAACGACGGGTTCTCCTCGTGAATTCATTGTCTTGGTAAAAGAGAATGAGCTCTTTGAAGGAGTGGTCTCGCCACTGGTACGTCGTCTAACAAGTGCAGGCTACAACTACAGTCCACACATTGGCCAGTGTCCGTTGTCTTACGATACACCTGTACGTTGATTGAACCGTCATCCTTAAAGCGTATATATGTGTCCGTTACTGTGTTACCCTGATCTCGTTCTGCAGTGAATGAGGTCGACGGATGTGTTCAGATGTTGTTCGGCTGCTGGTGGCAATATGTCGAAATATTCAGAAGTAATAAAAATGGTAAATACCATTTCAAATACCATATGCTAAAAGGGTAATTACCCCACATCACATATGACATTGTAAATGTCAAACATCGCATAATCAATTAACCAGAGCTGATTAGAAATTCATGATGGTACGAAATTATATCGTCTGACATGGTGCAAAAGCAATGTTGAGCTTTGCATTCAAAGCGACGTCCAAAACATAGCATGAGTTAGTTAGAAAGCAGTAAGCAGCTACCTTTACTTTATATCACTTCCGGTAGTTCTTGAACCCTTTAGATGGAACGCCGTCCGAATGAAACGCTCTGCGAATTCTCGCAGTGCGCGCACAAAATCACCATGATATTTTTTGTCCGGACCCTACTGCAAAGTTCACTCTCAAAACAGCATTTCACCCCCCGACTATACGGGTGCACATCGTTTTTGCATTTAGCTTTGTTGTACGTCGTTTCCTAACATGGCAAGATGTGCTTATCTTGAAGAGCATTCAATTCTGCACAAGACGGTGCTAATTAGTCTAATCAACTTTTAAATTAAACGTGCGAAACGCACGAGAGACGGTTTTGTCAGGGTAGAACGTAAACGACAGCTTCTCTTGCATTATATTACTTCCAGTTGTTCTTTAACGTAAGTAAGGCCACCGAATGGCCAATGCTACTATGAAAGTTCATTTCCATGTGTACACCCCCCGTGTCTGAGGTCGCGTACATGTAAGTCTCGTGACTAAGGTTCCCTTGACAAGATCAAGATGTCTTTCCGCAAGAGAGGTATATCGATCGTCAAGACTGGCGTTATTCTTAATCGATCTGCGTGGTACGAGAAGACAAATGCCAGATCATTTGTATTCATATCAATCGTTAGCGTGAATGTGTTATGGCTGACGGTTCATAGTTAGGATCCTGCTGGGCATACTGTATCACATTTAACCAGGATGGTCCACACAAGGACTATGCTGGAATGTTGTATCACACCTAACCAGGATGGTCCCTTTAAGAACCATTGCATCACATGTTGTATCACACCAAACCAGGATGGTCCGTGTAAGGACCCTGCTGATGATATCGAGGATGGTCTGGATGTATGCAACAGCAGTGAAGTTGTCCAGATCAAGTCGATGTTGAAAGTTTGATCGTCGATGTATATTAGGTCTGATCGCGCTAAGACGAGGCTACTGATTACCGGTTGCGTTGACATTGTCTATATTGATCGGCCGGCAGTTGATAGGTCCATCAAACTCCCCGATCCCATACCCCCTTCCTCATCCCAGTTCTCGCATCCCATCCTGATACACAATCTCATATCCAGTTCTAATCCCCACTGTAAAATCCCATCCTACTCCCTGCTCTCATATGCCGTCATACTCCCTGCTCTCAAATTCCGTCCTACTCCCTACGCCCATTTTCCGCCCTACTCTCCGTACTCATATCCCGTCATATTACCCGCTCTCATATCCAGTCCTATTCCTTGCTCTCATATCCCGCCCTAATCCCCACTCTCATATCACGTCCTAATCCCCGCTCTCACATCCCATCCTACCCCTTGCTCTCACATCCCATCCTACTCCCTGCTCTCATATCCCGTCCATATCCACACACTCATATCTCGTCCTAATCTCCGCTCTCGTATTCCGTCCTAATCACCGCTCTCATATCCCCGCCATACACTCTGCTCTCATGTCTCGTCCTAATCTCCATTTGGAGCCGTTATTCATATCGATGTTGCATCGCAAACGCACGGCGACAGCTTGCGCACTGAAATTAATATGACAATACTTAGTTATGAGTTAAGCGTCATATCAAAGCATTGATTTTAACGCTCAATTGGAAGATGTGCTATTGGCCGTGATACTGATACTCATATCATCTATAACGCCTCGCATCACCCCAGTCCGGAGAGACTTCTTTTGTGTGACGACCGATTAGATTAGGCCGACGAGGCTCTGATGAGGAGACCCATGGTACAAGGACATGCATCACACGTGAATGCATGCATGCAACTTCGTGCGATTGTTCACGTGTGTGTTGGTGTAAACAGTGATCAATGATGTGCATACGTACGCATGCACGCGCGCACAGCACACTCAGAACTCAGAATCTATGTAGATACATATACAACGAATAACGTAGGTAATAGATAAGGTCGGGAGACTCCCATTAAGATATATAATATCGCTAGCACAGGAGCCACCCCATAAATATAAACAACAACAAAAGTTACATGACACAAATCAGAGTAGCATATGACTTCTTTTTATAGTTGATAATTACTCAATGTGTACATAATATAAGGACTGATTGTATGTACTCGTGTACACATTGACGTACATATGGATACTTAGGTATACATTCCAATACGTATTACGAATTACAAATAAAGCAATTATGGATACGACAACTGGATTCATAATTTAAAATAAAAAAGTTGTTTGTGTATGTTGAAAAACCATACAGACTGTGGGTGTAAATTGTATGAATGATAATACTTGGTGTATTGTTAACTGTCTCTATTATGTTGTGTCTAATGCATTTCTTAGCAAATTCATGTTTGAATCTGGACATATATACAGATTATTTCTTTCACTTGTGCAGTGCTGATGAATATCACAGATGTGTGTGTTTGGAAAAACATTGAAGTAGTAGGGTAAAAGATTTTTAATTAATTTATAATAACATTTTACTTGTTGGATTTTATAAATGTCATCCAACTTTAGCAACTGAAGTCTTTTAAAAATAGGACTTGTGTGAGCATTGTATTTACTTAAGGATATTATTCGTATTGCCTTTTTCTGTAATTTGACAATTCGATGTGCCTGATGACCCCATAAAAGTAAACCATAATTAATATGAGGGGGAATAAGAGCATTGTACATAATATATAATGTATTAGGTGGTAAAAAGTGTTTAAGTTTATTTAGTATGCCTATTGTTTTAGATAGTTTATTTGCTATTTTGTTTGTATGACTGCCAGCTTAAATGATTATTTATTGTGATGCCTAAAAAATTGAAATCATTTACACATTCAATGCACACACACACACACACACACGCACACACACACACACACACACACACACACACACACACACACACACACACACACACACACACACACACACACACACACACACACACACACACACACACACACACACACACACACACACACACAGGCATTATACACACACGCACGGACGCATAACACACGCACACACAAGCACACACAAGCACACACAAGCACACACGCACACATGTACAGACACTTGTTTTACAATTCGAATGCTGTTGGAGTCTCTCAACTCCATAGATGGCTGTAGACGGCTGTTTGTCTCTTACCGTTCTCTCGAATGCTTAATGCCATCAGTTCCAGTTTTAACGGTTTCTGACAATATCGTTTCCCGTGAGATGGATTCGGTTCATTTAGTCAGCGGAGATATTAGCGTTTTTATAAAATAATGCATGACAGATAACAGAAACGATCGGCCTGAGCGTATTAGTATTGCTACTGGCCTGCTTGGAAGTGTCACACACGAACTCTACGATCGGATCGGTATTTCTCTTGCTTTGTGCTCACGCTTTGCAAATTAACCTAACCATCACGGAACGTGTTGCCTAGCAAAACCTCCGCCAAGCCATCAGAAAACAAGTGATGGGTTCGGATATTCCGTTGTATATTTTGTTGACATTCTGGTCACGAAAGTGTTTCTTTGAGACACAAACATAAGGACAAGTTTTAAAGTAAAAACTCTATGCGGATTTCCACATGTCATATGTCAGTGACAGTGTCACTACACCTTTTTCATGACATTATGTAACACTACTCGAATATTAGAAAGAGGAGCTTTTGACTATTTAAACATTAAGGAGGTGGGATTTTGCCAAAGGTGACAAAGGACATTCGACAGAATCCCAACAAAATTTAATTAACTATAAACAAATACAATGCAATTCTTATCAAACTGCATTCTATTAAATTTGAAAGAAAACTTGCTACGAACAACTTCAATTATTCTTTCAATTTCAGGAAGTCTGTGATGCAGATCTGATCTGTTCTTCGTTTATCCAATGTCAAGACCAATATGGCCGTGTTACTTTCAACAGCATATACATGCTATCGAAAGTAGCATTGTTTTTATACACGAGTAATTCTTCTGTGATGTGCTTGCAGTCAAGTATATAAATGACGTGTATTACCTGCCTCATTGCCCAAACTGGGTAGACGTAACATGCTGTTGAAACAATGCATAACCGGTAGTTACTTTCCGTCCATTTCTCATGTTATGTTTCATTGATCGTGCATCCCTGTTGCTTTAGTTGCTGTTATTATACGACAAGGTTTATTTTTCAGCTTTACCAATTCTGTGATAGCATCATGTTTTTTCATTTCGCTATGCAGGCATTAACAAAATTAAATTTTCTCTTCCTGAACTTGACACTTCATGCGTGAGATGAACGCTAAACGAGTGAGACTCCCGCCAAATGCGTGAGACTTGGTAGCTATGTGGAAGGAAGTAACGGGAGGCGCCTGCGGTCTTCGCAAAACTGTTTGGAGTTTCCCGTGATCCCGTCGTCTAAAATTAGCTCAACACCAAACGTCGGGACAATCGCGTTAACGTATCTGACTTTATTGTCTCGATCTAACGTCCGGTGCATACCAACTTCGCGACGGCAGAAGTCCCGACGTTTATTGTCTCGGACAATGGCATTGTCTTCGACTATTAGTTGTCTCACCTCATGTATAGGACCCCTGGATACACCAATTGCACGAGACAGTGGCGTAGTTGCTCACGTAACGGGACAATGCTGCAGACGCATTTGATTACGTAGGCCACTACGTCACAGTCGAGTACGGTTGCAGCGGAATGCATGTCGCAGAGATACCATCTGTTATTTATTTCACATTCCCAATGATTAAATTTTGCCAATTCAAACTCAACTATGGGGACTATGTTCTCTATCGCAGCAGTCGGTTGTCGTGCGGAAACAGTTTAATTGTAATTAATTTAATTCAATTTAATAATGTCAGTAATAATATGTATTGCTTGAAGTATATGAATTAAATTTGCTAGCACTGCTAAAAACAGATGAGCACAAAGGAAACAAGCTTAATACCAAGCAAAGAAAACAGACCATATACAAAAACATATACAAAAGCATATACAAAAACACACACACACACAAACATATCATCATCTGTATCATTGGAATACAGAAAATGAGATCACAGAAAATGGCAGCATCACAGAAATAAAAGGTCATTGGTGTTTGCTTTGCATTTATAACATTCAGAAGGCGATGACGGTTTCACGATGTAACAAAATTGTTTCAGTAAAAATCCAATGTGTGATTACGTACGTAGGAACTTGACGTAGTTACGTACGCCTTGCAATTGCTCGCAACGCTTTGTATGTCTTCATCAATGATTCGAGTTTCGTAACCAACGTCAAACGTCCGTTACGAATCTAGATTGAAGTGTCACATGCCACGGTTGTACAAGATTCGCAAACTAAACTAATCGACTGTTCGTTCAGTAGACCAACGGCCCTAAAATATGTAAAGTGGGCGCGACCTGACTTCTTTAAGTTGCACACTTCAAAATTAGACGATTGTCAGTTTCAGACATCTTAAACCTTCGAGCCGTTCGGTTGTATTTGTTATTGAAATTGTAGCCCAGTTTATTTAGTTTTGCAACAAAAAACAAAGCACAGAGTTGTTTTTAGGAAACAGCATGTGGTAAAGTTGATCTGACATGTGCACGCCGCTCTACTAATGTACATGTATATAACATGGCAGCTAAGGCGAACAATGACGCTTAATTGGGATTGTGGCGTCATATTATGGATTCGTCTTTTTTTTCTCGTGAAATTATAGTTGCATAGCAATACATATTGAGATACCTCAGTTATGAAAAACACTCATCTGAAATTATTCACACAATATCCACTGTACTGTTCTAGAGAAAAGGAGACTAAGAGGAGAACAATTGAAAAAAGGGAGAGGAAGAGTACGGGAGGTAGGAATGGAAGGAGGGGGTTGAAAGATAGGGAGAGTGTGTGGCCGGGAAGGAGGAAGTGAAGGAGGAACGGAGGGAGAGGGAGGGCAGGAAAGAGGGGGAGAAAGGGAGTGGGAGAGGGCGATAAAGAGCGAAGGGATATGGTAAGGGCGAGAGGGGGAGAAGGAGAGACTAAGCTAAACTACATTGCTTTGGATGACGTGACACCGTGTGGTTTCATTCTCGTGGATTTTGAGTTCAGCTGTAGAAAGCTACAGCATGTACCTACACGGCTGACGATCTTGTCCGTTGTGTGATACAAATTTACAAGATTTTGTTTAAATGTCGTCTGACGGAAGCTACTGACGTTGTAAAAAGTCACCAAGCAACCTAATTACATGAAAATATTGCAGTCCAGGGATCAAACGATTCAGTGTCATGCACAAGATGTATGTGACGCACTTATAGCGCCAGCACTGACCTTCGTCCAGCAGGCCTCAGTTTAATTACGACGTCAACCACTAACAGAAATTCCCTGTCAGCCACAGCATTGTCAAGTGACTAGAGCACCTGTAGTTCTCGGATCTTGAGCCTTCTCGAAGGACAATTATCTGGTCAATTATCTGGTCTCTCCCATATGGAATAGCACTTGCATGCATGAATAATATATGTACTCCAGTTACTGCCATGACTATAATAAACGTCAAATCTATGCATTCCAAAGACGGAATTGGGAGTAGCAATTAGTGTTGATATAAAGGTGTCATAGCAGTACGGAATTGCGGCTTCGCAGAGAAATCAAAACATATTTATTAGGAGAACTATAACCTATAATGAAAAAGACCTAATTGCACAGCTGTATAAAACAGTAGTTAGGCCCCCATTTAAAATGTTGTATATAAGCGTGAGGAAAATTTGTAAGATGTAGAAAAAAGCTCTTGATGTTCTGACGCTTCCATTGCGTGCTAATAATAACAATCGCTGTTTAACATTAATATATCCTCAGTCATACAATGGAAAATGTCATTAAGATAACACAGGTGTATAGTGTTGCTACTGCTGCTGCTGCTGCTTCTGCTTCTGCTGCTGCTGCTGCTGCTTCTGCTGCTGCTGCTGCTTCTGCTGCTGCTGCTGCTTCTGCTACTTCTGCTGCTGCTGCTTCTGCTGCTGTTGCTGCTGCTGCTTCTGCTTCTGCTGCTGCTGCTTCTGCTACTTCTGCTGCCGCTGCTTCTGCAGTTTCTGCTACTGCTGCTTCTGCTGCTGCTGCTTCTGCTGCTACTGCTGCTGCTGCTGCTTCTGCTGCTACTGCTGCTACTGCTGCTGCTGCTGCTTCTGCTGCTTCTGCGGCGGCTGTTTGTGCTTCTGCTTCTGCTGCTTCTGCTGCTGCTGCTGCTGCTGCTGCTGCTGCTGCTGCTGCTGCTGCTGCTGCTGCTGCTGCTGCTGCTGCTGCTGCTGCTGCTGCTGCTGCTGTCATATTACGTATAAGGTGTTATGCCCTTCTCAAATAAAAAACGAATAAATACAATACAAATTAAACATTAAAAGTACCAAATAACATTCACAAGTTGTTTATAAACGTATTACACTGTTGGTTCTAAATTTGTGATGTTAATAAATTAAGGTAATATAAGCGTTTACAAATATGCAGAAAGTAATGATAACTTGAATGTTATAAAATAAATGTTTGTTTCCCGGTGTGAAATTTGTCTCACATGCTTATTATATATATCATTGCCCGTGACAAAGAATTACAGAAAAATGGGGAAATGAACTGACCGAAAAACGTCATTTATGTGGGTGTAGATCTATATGCATTCATCCAGCGCGCGGAAACAGTAACAAATTCGTAAATATTTACGAAATGCGACGTTTTACCATTGGAAATTGATCGTGTGATCCGCTACACTCCGTAACTCAGCAGCAATCGCGAGATGACAACACGTGGTGTCACATCATTAGTAGGTCTATTCAGTGTCAGTAGAATGCGAGGATTTATTATCACAGTACATATCTGCATACCAAATCGCTTCGTTGGTCATCGCGTGCGCGCGTCCTTCTTGTTGAGGAGCAGAAGCACTGGCGCCGTAAAGAAATTATATAGTTTCTACCCAATAGCAACAAGTATCAGACGAATTACGGTTACGGTGTGTGTGTGTGTGTGTGTGTGTGTGTGTGTGTGTGTGTGTGTGTGTGTGTGTGTGTGTGTGTGTGTGTGTGTGTGTGTGTGTGTGTGTGTGTGTGTGTGTGTGTGTGTGTGTGTGTGTGTGTGTGTGTGTGTGTGTGTGTGTGTGTGTGTGTGTGTGTGTGTGTGTGTGTGTGTGTGTGTGTGTGTGTGTGTGTGTGTGTGTGTGTGTGTGTGTGTGTGTGTGTGTGTGTGTGTGTGTGTGTGTGTGTGTGTGTGTGTGTGTGTGTGTGTGTGTGTGTGTGTGTGTGTGTGTGTGTGTGTGTGTGTGTGTGTGTGTGTGTGTGTGTGTGTGTGTGTGTGTGTGTGTGTGTGTGTGTGTGTGTGTGTGTGTGTGTGTGTGTGTGTGTGTGTGTGTGTGTGTGTGTGTGTGTGTGTGTGTGTGTGTGTGTGTGTGTGTGTGTGTGTGTGTGTGTGTGTGTGTGTGTGTGTGTGTGTGTGTCTTTTGCCAGATGGTGCACTTCTGGTATTCGTCTAGTTCGTTTCTCCACCGTCTCGCCAGTCTTCCTCTAGATAGTTTTCGTTCGTAAGGTCTCTAGGTTGTGATATGCGATGTGTTGTGATGCCCTGCCCAGGTCCTCTTCTGTCTTCTGATTTGTTCTATCACGTCAATGACCTTTGTCTTCTCTCTTACCCCGATGTTTGTTTTTCTCTCCCGATATGTGATGTTTAACATACTTCTTTCCATCTTTGTTTGTGCGGCTGCTAACTTGTTCTTTGTCTGGATGGTGAGTGCCCATGTTTCCGGGCTGTATGTCATCGCTGGAAGACTTGCTTCTTCAAGCAGGTTCCAAAGTTACCCTTGAAGATGTCGCGATGTTTGGCGAATGCTGTCCAGCAGGCAGTGATTCTTCTTTGAATCTCCTTGTCTTGGTTTGTGTCTCTGATACTGTATCGCTGTCCCAGACAGACGTAGCTTTCAACGTTCTCTATCAGCGTGGTGTTGATATATATATATATTGGTATGTCATTTTCTAGCATCTCTTTTGTGTTCGAAATGTTCATCTTTAGACCTTGTTTTTCACTTTTATCAGCTTGCTCCTACAGCATTGTTCCGGTGTAGTAGCGCATATTTGTATGTCGTCGGGGAAGTGAAGATGACTGAGATATTCTCCTATCCTCAAAGCCTCTGATTTCCCTGAGCAGTCTTCGGAATATGCGTTTGAGTGTTGCTGTAAACAGCTTGGGCGATATGATGCACCCTGTTGTACTCCTCTCTTGATGTTGATCTTGTTGCTCTTTTGTGTAGATGGACTGTCACCGAGCTGTTGGTGTAGATGACTTTCAGGAGTTCGATGCACACGTCGTCTATCCCTTGTTCTTGAAGGGAGGTCAGTATTGCTTGAGATTGCACCGAATAGAAAGCATTCTCGTAGTCGACGAAAGCGATGCAGTGTCTACGAGATGGTATCTTCTCCTGCTTTTAATGTTTCAATGTTTACATGGTCGTTGCCTGATGTCTTCCCATTCTTCATATCTCCTAGCGCAGCTTCCTCCTCCCATGGTGGTTTCTCTTGTACCTCTTTCGGGTCGGTGTGAATTATGGTACTCTGTTAATTCTTCATTCATTGTTCATTGGTGTAGAATTCCTCTTTTCCTTCCATGATCATATCTTGTTCTTGTATTTCTCTACCCTGCTTGTCTAGAAATGTAATCAGTCTGTCTCGGCCTAGTGTCTTTGTTCTTCTGGCTTTCTTAAGGCTCTTTGATGCCATGATCGTTTCTCACATGATCTCTTGTTTGTACATACTGATGTCTTCCTTCGTTTTCTTTTTGCTGGTCTTGCATATTTCTGTGTACTTTATTTGTATTTACGGTCGCCGTTATCCACCATTTCTCGTCGTTTCTTCACTAGTGCTCGTGTCGGTGACGATATTCTCGTCACTACATGCCTGTTGATTGCTTTGGTTACACTTGTTGCACTAAGTTGGATCATCTCAGTGATGTTTTTGCTCATGGTGTCGACGTCGTTTAGTTCTTGTAGTGTCCCGAATCGATTTCGCAGTTCAAGTTGGAATTCGATCTTTTTTGTTCCTATTTGTGTAGTATCTCCACTTGGTGGTCTCTGGTTTATTAATTTCTTCGTTTCAGCCTTGACGTCCAGTTTGATGTTGCTCATTACCATTACGTGGTCACTTCCAATGTTGACTTGGTTGAAGACAGTTACGTCAGTTACCATGTCTGGCCTGTTTGTCAGGATGTAGTCAATTTCGTTCTTCGTTTCTCCATTTGGGCTTTTCCACGTCCATCATCTCCCTGCTTTCTTCTGGAACATGGTATTCATGATTTTGTACTTTCTTGATGTTGCCCATTCTACCACGGTGTCGCCTCTTTCATTTCTCACACCTATGCAAAATTTGCTTGCTGCCGTTTCCAAAACGGTTGTTCGTTTCCCTACTTGCGCATTAAAGTCTCCCATCACTATCGTGTAGAGGGTTGGCTTTTCTAAATTTTCATTCACGTCGTTGTAGAAGACGTTTGTGTCTTCTTCTGAGTATGATTTTGTTGGTGCATATACTTGTACTATCTTCCGTTTGTAGCGTTTTGTTATGCATAAAATAAGTTCTGCTACTCTGGGGCTGATGCTGTTAACCCTCAATATATTGTCTTTCCATTTCTTGTTTATGGGAAAGCATACTCCTGCTTGGCCGTTGTTTGCTGTGGAACGGTATAGTAGGTGGCCGCTTTGTAAGGTAGTGAAACATTCCTCTCTTCTTCTGATTTCTCCCATCCAGATCACATGCCATAGCAACCTAGTTTCCATACGTTCTTCCTCCAGTTCGTGTATCTCCATTTGCAGCAACACACAAGGATAAACGTCCGATTAAGGTCATTATTATATCCATGATTAATTTGTGTACGTCCATCCAATGACGTGCATATTAATCAAAGGAGCATATTGATCGTAGAGAGTATTGATCAAAGTAATTATGCTTGTCATTTAGAGTTGCTCGGCAATTGGGAGTCGATAGAAGATTATGTTGATAACGCATGGAGTATGTTGTTTGTTGGCAATGCTTGAAGACGGTCTCTGACGTGACGTAGCGTATCTAGACTCTGTAGAAAATGGTTTTCCTAATGAAATTGTTTCCTAATGAAAATAGAACCCGGACATAGTATGTTAAAGAATATGGATCTCTCTATAGGAATTTTACTAAAAGGGTTCATTTTATGTCTTTCCCCGTGGTCTATATTCTATGTCTAAATGTATAAATATTGTTGAACTCTTGAAACGTCTTATTTTATATTTTACTCATTACTTGCCATAATTTTTCATGGCATTATAAGTGATTAAGTTTTTTATTCAATGTATTACTAATGTTTAACCTTTAATCTAGTTAAAAAAAACTATACCATGTCCCAATATGTCACTTTATTTCTTTAGCAGACAACCTATTTCATTCATAACAAACACCTACTCATGTATATAGTATTCACCTTGTTCCAGTTGCATGTACTGTTTTAATGATACGTTGTAATGTTATGGTATAAGGAACCTGATTGACATAACGGTGATTGTCCAGGTGGTCTTCGACATAAGCCTCTTGGGGTTTCCAGAGGATCTCCTTGGTTGCAGTATTTTTTTTCTGTAATCCATTGTAAATATATTCAGAAATGTGTATTGTGACCGAAATAAAATTATATTCTATTATATTTTATTCTATTTTATTCTATTATATTTATGTTATCATCATCACCATCACCATTGTGCAGCTGTAATGTCCCGTGGTTGGCGAAGGCCTCAGCCTTCTTTTGTAGTTCTTGCGGTGTAGTAGCGCATAAGAGTATGTCGTGGGCGAAGCGAAGATTATTGAGATATTCTCTGTCTATCCTCAAAGCCTCTGGTTTCCCATGTCAGTTTTCGGAATATGCTTTCGAGTGTTGCCGTAAACAACATGGGCGACATGGCGTTATCCTTTCGTACTCCTCTCTTGATGTTGATTTTGTTGCAATTTTTGTGTAGGTGGACTGCCACAGAGCTGTTGGTGTAGATGTTTGAATTACACGTCATCTACCTCCTGTTCTTGAAGCGAAGTCAGTATTGCTTGAGTTTGCACCTTCTCGTAGTCGACGAACGCGACGCAGAGCGGGATATTATATTCTCAGCACGTCTCCTTCAGTTGATTTACGACGTGGATGTGGTCTGTCGTTGAGTACCTACTTCTGAATCCTGCTTTCTCTCGTGGTTGGTTTTCGTCGAGTGTCTTCTCTAGCTTATTCGTTAGTATGTTGTGAGTAATTTGCAGATGTTAGATAACAGACATATTGGTCTGTAACTCTTTAAGTCTTTCTTATTTCCCGTCTCAGGGGCGTGTCCAGAGAGGGTAGTCTAGGGGGGTACAAACTTCCAATGTTGGTCGAACCACAAGGTGTAGAACATTTTTCGCCCCCGCGCCACCATAACTTCGGCTTCTTTTGTCTGGCCTCGACTGGTGATATCTGAAGACGAGGGGGAGGGTGCTGATGAAAACCTTTCGCCGCCGCGTCGCCGTAATTTCACCTTATTGATTATTATAACCTGAACGGAGGCATATTTCAAAAGTCTAATAATATCATCATCATAATAATTGCTTTATTCACAGACTCCATGCAATATACAAGTACATTACCATGGTTCTATATTTGTGTTATAAACAATAGTTACAATGTACAGAATGAAAAATCACCCGTCAACAAAATGTAATACAGGGAATTGAACCAGCATTTCCATATTCTAGACATGATTTCACGTCACTTAATTTAATAATGCTACGAATCAATCTGTTTTTTGAGAACTGCAGTCGGCATATAAACCTATATGTCAAATGTCTAATAACAGCAGCACAGCTAAGTACATTATTGTTAACAAACATTTCACTAGCACTACAGTATCTGTCATAACCTAACACCATTCGAAATATATTGTTGTAAGAGACATACAATTTCCTGATAGCATAGTTATGAAAATTCCACCAAGGGTGGGCAGTATACATAGGTGAGCAAAAAGTAGTAAACAATGTCTTCTTTACATCATTTTAACACATATAAATTTTATTATGATCATGTTGCCTTGTACATACAACTGGCGACATTGTCTAGATATATCATTGTCATCTAGCATACTATTTGAAATTATATGACCCAAATATTTTACAGATTCTACCTCACATAGTTTGTCGTTACCAAACATAAAACATGGAAATTCTTACAACTCTTGTTTCTAATTATCATGACCATACTCTTTTTGGCATTGTACCTTATGTCATGAGTTAATCCATATTGGTCACAGACAGTGAGAAGGGTCTGTAATCCCCTGCTGGACGGACAAAATACTACAAGATCATCAGCATACATAATATTATTTACACAATTATATCCTACATCGAACTTGCCCTAGGTTCGACACCGCAGCACAAGATTCGAACCCGGGTTCTCTCAGTCGAGAGTCCGAAATTCTTACCGCTGTGCTACTGCGCTCCACAATACATACATACATACAGGCATGCATGCATGCATGCATACATGCATGCATGCATACATACATACATGCATACATACATACATACATACATACATACATACATACATACATACATACATACATACATACATACATACATACATACATACATACATACATACATACATACATACATACATACATACATACATGCATGCATGCATGCATGCATGCATGCATGCATGCATGCATGCATACATACACACACAAAGCCACACACACACACACACACACACACACACACACACACACACACACACACACACACACACACACACACACACACAAACACACACACACATACACAAACAAACAAACAAACACACAAACACACAAACACACACACACACACAAACGCACACAACCACACAAACAAACACACACACACACACACACACACACACACACACGGTCAACATTTTGTGTGAGTTTGAGAACACGTTTATTCTGTAGCAGGTGGACCACGTGATACCTATGTGCTGTTGCTGGTGATGGGTGGCGCCTCAGCGAACTACACTCGTGTGTGCACTACATGGGCGCTCGCAACGAATAGGCACAAGATGTTCTATCTCCTAAATAAGCCAGTTCTTTGACATTCAACACCCCCAGCCAGGTATTGTGCTGTGCCTCGCGTAACCTACTTCCCTTATTGGTTTCGTTTGCTTAGAGTTACTCATTTGGTGCTGCTTTTCTTCCTTTCATGATCATCCGGTATTTCTCATTATAGTCGTTAACCTTGCGTGCGCTTGAAGGTCAGATGTCTTTAAATTGCCCCAATTCAATGTCTGCAAAATTGTTATGTCCAGCAAATATTGGCTTTTATCCGGCTGCTTATTTCCAGGTTTTTCAGACGTCAAATTACCAGCAAATTTGAAGGATTCTGCTCTCTGTTTAAAAAAATATCTACTCCAAGGCGTCGACAGCCGCCAAACTATTACCATGCGACAAGATGTTCACCTTCAGCGTCACGTGACAGGAGAATGACGTAATGTCACACATAGTAACACACAGTAACACATAGTACTACACAGTCACACATAGTAACACACAGTAACACACAGTTACACACAGCAACACACACTAACACACAGTAACGCATAGTAAAACACCGTCACATACAGTCACACACAGTAACACATAGTAACACACAAGAACACACTGTCACACATAGTAACACACAGTCACACACAGTCACACATAGTAACATACAGTCACACACAGTCACACATAGTAACATACAGTAACACATAGTAACACACAGTCACACATAATAACACACAGTCACACATAGTAACGCACAGTCACATATAGTAACACACAGTCACACATAGTAACATTAACACACAGTAACCACATAGTAACACACAGTCACACACAGTCATACATAGTAACACACAATAACACACAGTATCGCATAATAACACACATTTACACATAGTAACACACAGTCACTCATAGTAACACACAGACATACATAGTAACGCACAGTAACACATAATAACTCATAGTAACACACAGTAACACACAGTGAGACACACTATTACATGGTAACACACAGTAACGCATAGTAACACACAGTAACACATAGTAACAAACAATAACACATAAAACACATTCACACATATTAACACACAGTCACACATAGTAACACACAGTCATACATAGTAACACACAGTAACATATAATAACATATATATAGTAACACACAGTAACACATAGTGACACATGGTAACACACAGTAACGCATAGTAACACACAGTAACACATAATAACACACAGTCACGCATAGTAACACACAGTAACACATAGTAACTCATAGTAACACACAGTCACGCATAGTAACACACAGTCACGCATAGTAACACACAGTCACGCATAGTAACACACAGTAACACATAGTAACTCATAGTAACACACAGTAACACATAGTAACACACAGTCACACATAGTAACACACAGTTAAAGCATAATAACACACAGTCATATGCAAACACACACAGTCACATGCAGCCATATAGTCACGCCTGTCCTGTGTCACGCGTGACATGTTGTCAGTGATCGCTGCGTGACATGTTGTTAGTGAACACCACGTGTCATGTTGACAGTGATCGCCGCGTGACACGATGCTGATGGCCGCCGCTGACACAGGTCCATTCGCTGTGCCATGCTATCATTAGTGGCTGCGCGTCTAAGTACGCCAAATGACCACCCACTCATAAGGCACTACCACGTAACGACGCTGCTAATTAGGCGAGTGCAGTTGGATATGTGCCATATCGACTTTGAAAGACGAGCAATCAAGGACCGCTGACAAGACGTGCCTAATGTCGTTGTCAACCAGACAGCGACGATATAGTAGTGCTGCTGATAGATTGGCAATGTCACCGTAACAGAGACATGTACAAAGTCCTAATTAGGAAGATCATGGCCGGTGGTCACCATTCGAAGCTACTCTAGTGTCCATAAAGAATCGTGAACGAAGGGCCACAGCGACGTAAATCGGACTGTACTTTGTATAATCATCGCTCGCGAAACGTCAACAATATAATTATATATATTTCAATGTAGATTAAACGGATACAATAGCTCCAACATGAAAACAACTAAAACAACAAATAGAGGGGTTAGAAACGGTCTCGTATGCTCATGTGTATTCGCCGAGACACGTGTAGCGATTTAAACAATACTTAATAAGATTGATATCCAAACAACAAGCCGTATCGAGAAAATGGAAAGGAATATATATAGGATGATCGTATTACATAGGCAACAGTTGCCGGATTGACACTTTGAATTATTAAACCGGGTGTATTGTTACATGAAAGGAATACTTCCGGAGGAAGGCCTTTTAGTGATCAAAAACGGCAGTTGGTCTGTGGCAAATAATGTTATCTATTGCATAGGTTATGGTTGGTGTAATAATGTTATCTATTGCATAGGTTATGATTGGTGTAATAATGTTATCTATTGCATAGGTTATGTTTGGTGTAATAATGTTATCTATTGCATAGGTTATGGTTGGTGTAATAATGTTATCTATTGCATAGGTTATGGTTGGTGTAATAATGTTATATATTGCATAGGTTATGGTTGGTGTAATAATGTTATATATTGCATAGGTTATGGTTGGTGTAATAATGTTATTTATTGCATAAGTTATGGTTGGTGTAATAATGTTACCTATTGCAAAGGTTATGGTTGGTGTAATAATGTTATATATTGCATAGGTTATGGTTGGTGTAATAATGTTATCTATTGCATAAGTTATGGTTGGTGTAAAAATGTGTTCTGCAATATCATATATTCTACAATAAATTGAGCTACACAAACACATGTTGTCATTAGGAATTACGCGCGCGCGCAAACACACACGCACACTCACTCACATATATACACACACACACACACACACATACATACATACACGCACACATATTCGCGCGCACGCACACCTACACACACGCGCGCTCAAACACAAATACACACACGCACACACACGCGCGCACACATACACACACACATACACACGCACAAACAGAAACACACACACACACATATACACACACGCGCGCGCACACAAATACACACATACACACATACACTCATACACACATACACACACACACACACACACACACACACACACACACATACACACATATACACATACACACACGCGAGCACACACATACATACACCTACACTCCCCACCCCTCCCCCACCCCCACCTCCCTCACCCCTCCCCTCCCGGTGCACTAACAACGTGTTTTTATTCATATAATAATATTAGTGAATCTCGTCTATCACTCAATATTTTAATTTTGCGCCAGGAAGCCATTGCTCTGGGTTTTTATGTGAAACGCAATTTGACTGTTTTTTCATGTTGGAACATAATTACAATATTGCATGATTGATGAGTTTAACCATTATTAAAATGAAAACCATATTGATAGTGCAAATGGGTCCCGTTATGTAACTGACAATGCATGTCCTTGATCCAGTGGTTCAGGGTCATATGTCATATTTTCTTGAATTACAGTTGAACAGGCTATAACGTGTTTTTGTTGCTGTCTGTTTGGTGTAGATTGAACCCATGGAGGTTTACAATTTACAACGTTACATGTTGAAAATTTTATGTGCGCTGCAAACATTGCGTGTACTTCACATAAATTATATCTTCTCAATTAAATTGTTCACCTCTTTGGGCAATTCCAAAGTCTACCTGTATCCTAATAAATATTTTAATATTTATTAGCAGTATTGATTATGTAGATATCTGTATTTGTGCACAATTATTTTGTAATCGTAGATGACTAGCATGGGAGAAGTGGACTAGCTTACTTTAGCTAAAGCCGTCAGCGAGGCTGGCACTCTTTATTTGTGCTGGGGGTTATTTGTGGGCGTACACTTTCCTTTTTCTTACACAACACTTCTTAGCGTTTACATATCAATACGCTGACTTTGGAGCGTTGTAAGTGTATATCCTCTGACATGCCGAAGTCCACCCGCCTCTTTCCACGTTCGTTCACTTCATTGGCCTATGATCTACCAATTTGCTGTGCATTAAAATCTATGAAATTAGTTATTTAGAGTTCTTTACTTTTTCAGTGGACAAATTTAATGGCGAGGCGTCAGACAGAACGTTTCAACTGAGACATCACTGTACTCGCTGAAATACGTTGGACGTGGAAAGGCCCAGCGAAGACAAACATATGGACATTGTCCTATAGTGGCGAAAACGAACTACATGGTGGTGTGGGGTGCGGTGGGGTAGTGGGCAGCCGCTGGAGTGAGGAGTGCGGTGGGGTAGTGGGCAGCCGCTTGAGTGTGGAGTGCGGTAGGGTAGTGGACAGCCGTTAGAGTGTGGAATGCGGTAGGGTAGTGGACAGCCGCTAGAGTGTGGAGTGCGGTGGGGTAGTGGGCAGCCGCTAGAGTGTGGAGTGGTGGGGTAGTGGGCAGCCGCTGGAATGTGGAGTGCGGTGGGGTAGTGTGCAGCCGCTGGAGTGTGGAGTGCGGTGGGGTAGTGGGCAGCCGCTAGAGTGTGGAGTGCGGTGGGGTAGTGGGCAGCCACTAGAGTACGGAGTGGTGGGGTAGTGGGCAGCCGCTGGAGTGTGGAGTGCGGTGGGGTAATGGGCAGCCGCTAGAGTGTGGAGTGCGGTGCTGTAGTGGGCAGCCGCTGGAGTGAGGAGTGCGGTGGGGTAGTGGGTAGCCGCTAGAGTGTGGAGTGCGGTGGGGTAGTGGGTAACCGAGTAGGTAACCCTGGAATCATAATATAATTAATCAAGAGAGTGAATGTTCAAAATAACTCGATCAGCAAATATCCGCGTGTATGTGTGTGTGTGTGCGTGTGCGTGTGCGTGTGCGTGTACGGCATCCTGCAAATACCTATCGAAGAGTGAAATGGTAGTCGTGATTGGTGACTTCAGTACGAAGGTTGGTGAAAATACTATTCACGGGGCATGTTCCAAATCTGGATATAGTGGAGATAGACCGGTGGATATATACATTTTCTCACCGCGCCTCATTGCTGCGTGACCGCAATAAATTTATTTATTTATGTTTGACCTTTTCCATGACATTAAGACAACAATACGTTGCCCATCGCCAATCCGGTTCTTTTATGTCCAGATGTGTAATGTGTGAATAGTTTAACTAGTGCGCACAGTCGGTTTAATATAAAAAAAATGCGTACTTGTTTTTTAATCGTCAAAAAAAAGCGTTGTCGTTACAACGGGTATCGCTGGCGAAAGCCAATTGCGCTGTCTGCCTACTGCGCCACTTCGGTCACGTGCTTTACGCGAGATCGGCATCCCAGGCATTCGAAAACAATGACAACACACACGTGCTTTAGCGTATCAAGATTATAATTCCAAAGTAGTTGTACGAAGGTACGTATTACACTATCGCAGTTAGCAACAAGAACGCGTAGCCGTGTATTAATTCAACGAGAATTGCAACTTGCGAATGTCTACACTCGACTCGAGCCTGACAACTCAGACAAGTCTAAGACACTTAGACAGTCACCGCATATCAGCCAGAGATTCAGTCAGAGAGTGATAACGAGCATAATATTTCATATGTATTGTATTTGGTTACGCAGGATGTTGTTAATAAGCTGTTATTCCGACAATACATATTGAGAGTAGATGACGTGAGGGTGCGAAATGACAATTAACATTGCTTTGGCAGCAGGCCCCTGCTGTTCGTGCGAGTAACTTAGTCAGGGAGCATCCGTAATTTCGTGCAACAGAACGTCAAACACGGGAGTATTATGTTGGTGATCGTAATTATTAAAACATTTTTTGTGACTCATATTTTTGATACTATTACTGCAGAATATTGTTGATTTGCATTGTATTTTATGCAAAATAATTTAGATTTTTATATGACAAGCATGGTGGTGATGATTTTATTCAATATAAAAATGTAAACGTGTAAATACATGAAATATCAATACATCTAGAGTACACCATATATAAGGATTACACAAGAAAATGGACGCACTTGTCTCCATTGTGGTCCTTGATGCCTGGCTATAGTGTATGTAATGCATTAATTGGTATCCTGTGATACCTTTCAACTGACATATGCCGGCTATTCTTATGTATTTACCAATATATGTATATATTCTCACCACAGCAATATATGAGTACATAATGATATATGTAAGTTGAATTATGATATTGCTAGAGACCACACTGCAACCCATGAATGAGAATGAGAGGAGGGGCTAGAGGCGGTCACCCGGGCCAGGCAGACACAGGGATGATACATAGTCTGCGGCAGGCCCACATTTGATCAATCCAGGTAATTTCAAATTTATAACAATCAACCACGTATAAGTTATCAACAAGTTTTAATGTGCACATTTAAATATACCACATTTGTTTTCATACACATTTTAATAATAACATATTGGGCATAGAAAACTAGATTGACTTCTGCACTTGTATATTATACCCACAAGTGTATCAACACAGACATATTAATACACCTTTAAACAGTATTTAGCATATGGCGATGACTCTGAAATAAGTTTATAAAATAAATTAGTCATTCTTAAAGAAGGTAGACACACGTATTATGAACCTTTGAATACTTGACGAGGAAAATATATTGTTAGCATCACAATAACACCTCATTCTGTCATTTCCAACATTCACCTTGACCATTCAACCTCAGGCTTAAAATGTCAAACATGAATATGTATAGTAGTTACACATGGCAGACACTGACATGAATTTGTATACTGAAAACAAAACAAAAAATATAAATGTGCTTTACTGATGCTTTAGTGATTAGCAGAATTCAAATCAGTCTATAATATTGACTAAGATCAGGCGTCACTGTAATTAAATTGAACACTTTTAAATTCATGTAATGACAATGAACACCTAGTAAAGAAAAATAGTTAAAATTGTTCACCGTTTTGAAAAGTTGCATATTCCACTAATGTCTGCATGCTGTATCAAGCCACCCTTCCCCGGAACAACCCTGGTAAACACTGACTGTTCCTAAGATATCAACATGTATAGATGCAGCTGTAGTAGAACATTTCTTGCTGCCTTTTTTCTTGTGAAATGCTGCAGGTCATACATACATACATGTATGAAACATTATTATATACCGATTATGACAATGAACACATCATAATTATTTACTCCCAACACTACTATGATGTCTGTTTTTGTTTACTGAATATATGCTTTTTTTAACAGGAGATTGAACTAGTGTGCTTAGTACCACTAGCTCTCCAAGTTAATATGGCATACTGGGCAGTTGTATTTGTCCAGGATCTCGGACAAGATTCTACAGCCATGCAACATGCTGCATAATAACAGTTTGTCATATGAATGTCCACCGAGTGATCCCAATTGTGTCGTGTTGAATCCGTGACAGATTCCCCAGTGCTGATGGGGTGTATACTGGCTTCCAGGTCAGTCAGTTAGCTTGACTGACAGGAAACCAAAGTAGACTGCAGGTTGCTCGACATAAGAATGTGGTGACACTTGACTAGCTCTGCAGTTGGTGATGGAACGGTGGGTGCCAAGGTCTGCAGATATGGCAACAACTTTCGATGCTGTCAGACAGGTTCAGTGTCGAGCATTCTTCGATGAACTGCATCGGTTTAGATATTGATGACATCACTGTATGTTTTCGCTGTCTTTGATGGTACTGCATACCAGCTTCCTGACTTTTTGCTGTACGTCTGCATCTACCTATACCGGAGACAAAGTGACAATTAGCATGGCTCTGACATGTATATTTTTATATGTGAAGACACATTTATCAAAAGTCAATAATATAAGGTATTTGTATTCAATTCAACTATAAATTTTAGCAGTGTCCATGAAAAAATACATTAATTATCCAGAATTGTTACAATGGTAGGGTTTCATTGTCTTTGTGTTGCTGATAGTCAATGGCAGCCAGCTGAGTTCTTGCAACATACACCAGGCACAAGTTTATGATGAAGTAATAGTATTGAAAGCCTTTTCACATTTTTTAACAACAATCTGTTGATACACTGACAGCAGCATTTTACTTGTTTAAATTCTCTATGTATCACGAGGACTGTTATATGTTTTTCATGCCATGTATAATTTTTCTAAATTATTCTTTTTTTTCACTGTTTTATATTTTCGCAAATAATTTACATTAATTTTCATTTTGCATGATAATTAAACAACAATTGAGTCAGTTTAGTTCTGATATGGTGTAGTATCCAGTCCTCAAGATTACTCAAAGCGCTTTAAACTTTACTCCCTGGCAGAACTGTTAAATCGAAAACACCATATTGACTTATGTGGAAGAATTCAGCCACACTGAAATTAATATGCGAAGATTATTCATACAAAAATATCCACCGTCTGTAGCCGGTACTCTTCATACAGCTGAGTAAACTGGAGAAATGTAGCGATTGTACATGTAATTCTCAGTCACATGGCGATGACCCTGTCTAGTCTAGTCACTATTTTTTGCGAGTTGTAAACAAACCAAGCATTGCACAAACTACAACAGTTTTGAATTTTATATCCTATTTATGTTTTTTTAAACAAAAAATCATAATATAGTTATTTTTATTTGATATGTACTTATTAAATTTGTTCAACTAAACATCTTCCTAAGTAATTTGTTCTCATTGGTTTACATTTTATGGGCATTAAATATTAAAATTTGTTGTTAAATACACATAATTGTTTAATCACTAATGTTGTGAGTTGTAAACATACAACTAGCATTTGATATCACATGTATTAGTGTGTTTTTTTGTAACAAAGAATTGTGATAAAATTAACTGTTTGTTTTGTTATATGTACCTGACATTTTTTCAACCTCTTCCTAATTTTTTTTTCTATTGTTGCTTTGCATTTTATGTGTATGTAATATTAAAAATTATTACATTATACACATCAAGTGCAATGATTGTACCTGTAGTTGTATTGTGCTTTTTATAATTTTGTAGTCATGATCTCATCAAATAGTTTCAATAAAACGTTTTTAATTTACATTGTCTACTTTAATTCACATGCATTTCTAACAACAATATGCAATTTAACGAGGACACCCATTACTGCAAAATCCTAATGCAGACAACCAAAACTATCACATACAGTGGTGGAGTCTGGTCTGGGGGGCACAAAAACCTCCACTGACGACTGAACCAAATGGTGTAGTCTAAATTGTGTCGCTATCAAGCCGCTATAACTTCAGCTGCTCTGCTGTCTCGGCTGGAGAGGTGATATCGGAAGACGGGAGGGGGGGTGCTGTTGAAACATTTTCAAAGATGGTGTACCAAATAATAAGATTGGTCAGAATAAAACATAATTGTCAAAACAACCAAACACATGTTTGCATATCTTCCAAATGTTATGCTATGATTTATGTATATATATATATATATATACAGCTGTATATATCACGTTTGCATACCAGCAGCAATTAATACTTACGTTTACTTACTGTCCTGAGCTGCATCCAGCCTCAGCAAGTGACTGGACACCCGACAGTGAGCTGCCTTTGCTATGACCGCTGATGCTCGATAGAGCCACCACAGATCTTGTCATATGTGATGGCTGCAGTGGTGTTGAGGTAGTTCACGCCTTTGTGTTGAAGCTGTCAAATAAAGTCATGAATTGGAATATGGAATGAGTCAGATTATTTGTGAAGGTGAACATGGTTTGACAGCACTACTACACGTAAATATATATAATATTATATATGTATGTATATGTAAATATATGTGTGTGTACATGTGGTGTGTAACTTATAAACGTTTTAATTTCATTAATAGGTAACAATATTTTGCACGATCATTTGCCCAGCACTCAAGTGTGAAAAGGTCATTTGCCCAGTTGTAAAAAAATACAATAAATGATATGAGAGTGGCAAAGTTATTATTGTATTTATTGTAAAATTGTAGTATATAACAAACAAAATAGACAATTTACAAGTGTCAGAGCCAACAATGTGAAACAATTTGGATTGTGCACCATCCAATTGCCAGTATAATTAACTACCTGTAAGTGCAGGTAGAGCATAGGTGGGTTGGAAAGAAGGTCACAGGAAATAAAGTCACAAAGTAATTTTATTCAAAAAAAAAAAAGTTTTGCAATTTTTCACTGATAATACTAGCGACATTATATCATATGTCTTATTAAGAGTCTCCCCAACCTTACGTATTATTAAAATAATTCCACACATTGTATGTTTAAACAGGTTAAATTAAGTTATTTTGACTTCTGAACACACACACACTAAAATATACATTCAAAGATACAAATCAGAAACTGAACATAAGCATCTTGTGCTGTGCAAGCCAGCAGGTGATTATAGAGATAAAATGTCATGTGACATAACATTAACATTAAAGCAGTTGCAGCCTTTAGCAGATCTGTGCGCCAGCATAAGCATAATTATTATGAAATGACAATCACTGAGGCTTGGCTATATTGTGTCACGTATACTTACTTGCATTGTATATACACATTTATGTTAAACATTGCAAATTAAATAAAAAGAAACATAAGTTAAAAAAATGATCTGCAAACGAAATGTGCTATGTAGTTGACAGTTTGACAACCACTCTATCATACAAACATTGAATAATTGTACACACATTAGACTGGTCAAACCAGAACATAACATTACATTAATACCATTACTTAAACTGACATTGGTTGTAATGGTTTAGAGCTGCACCCAGCCTCGGGAAGAGACTGAATACCTGACAGTGAACTGGTTTTACTGCGACCACCGATACTCGATAAAGCCAATGCAGCGGTTGTTGTCTGTGGTGGCTGGATTGGCGTGGACGTCATTTGCATATATTTGTGGTGAAACTCAAGTGAAGGCATAAAGTGGAATGGCCAAAATTGATTAAATTTTACATTTTTTAATAGTACTACTACCCCTAAAAATGGACAGCGTAGTATAACACATCAAAATAATATCCAGGCTATTTAAATAACTTTCAGAAATAATAAAATAAATTGTCCTCCTATGTTCATACACCCGGTGTAGTTGTTTTCTTGCTCCCTATCAAACTAAGGTTAGCATAGAGGCCTAGAAGATCTCTATCAATGTGTATACATATTCTACACTTTTCAGAGATGTAACTTATAAACTTTTCTTTATATATCATACATACTTCTACACATACTATATATAGTTTGGGTCGTTTACCCCTTGGTAATATATGTAGATTATTACGGTCACAATATATACATATAAATGATTAGTATTCTCTACAGAAATCATAAATTATTACTACTCTTTAAATTTACATAATACAAGATTATAAAATTTATATGTTATTACAATCAGCATTCATGTTGTACATCACACATGGACAAACAGTAAAGAAGTGTTATTTTGTATTCTACATTGCTGAAGGCAAGTAAAGATATATTTATATCATACAAAACATGGTAGTAAATCTCATAGACTCATACTGCTATTGAGTAGGCATGGGTAAAGCCTAAAGGTCAATTGGTAGCTGTGTTTTACTGGGTATTATGTGATTCCTGAGGTGATTGTCACTGATCTGCTGTCAATAAATGTAACTAGCTTTGATGATCAAAGTGCACACTACAAGCAGCCAGTGACTCAAGTTTCAACTGACATCCAAGAAAGCAAGTACTTATAGTTAGATCCAGGCAATTATTTTAGGCATTCGATTATTTTATTAGTCTCAAATGTCCAGCCAGTGGCAGTGTCAGTCAGTGATTGGGAGTAACGTGTGAATGTCCAGTGGGTGCTACAGCTGTATTATGTATTACATTATACATAGTTCAATATTGATATAATACGGCATGTCCTTAAATATGAAGGCATAATATCTACATTACTGTATATTAATTTGCGATGGAACGACACGGATTGATGGAACGTCGATGAAATGTCGCGGAACGTCGATGGAGCGGATTTTTAAGTTCATCTACCATTCGGTGTGTGCTTCGCAAGAGACTGACACTTCGCACTTAGTTAACTATTGATATAATATAACATGTCCATCAATATAAAGTCATAATATCTACAATAATGTATATTCATGTGCGATGGAACGTCGCGGAACGTCGATCGAAGATGGAATTAAGATGGCGGACGATTACGGCTTTATTGTTTTGGCTGTTCCATCTATTGAACACACAGTCGTGTGTGTGTGCTTGCTGATAAATTCAATATTACTAACCTGTCCAGAAGAAACTTGGCGAATGCTGCATCACTTTTCACGCCAGCCGTTTCTTTCGTTCGGTTTCACAAATCCATAACCTTTCCAATATACACCTTTGTACGCGGATACTCTCTGTCTTTCCGCTCTCACCCTCTTTTTAGCCGAGTCGGTGACATATATCCGTGGGCATCCCTTTGTCACAGATAAAATTATCGAGCTATCACTTGTACCAAAAATGGATGGCGACTCGTAAATACGTAATGTTGACTGAATCCAGGCACCGAAAGGTGGGGGTCAAAGGCCGATGTCGCCGCATATTCCCGTTCACGTGACTATTACACGAGAGGTCTATCTCAGACCACATCCAAGTTCAGATATGTGGCTTGATATTCGGTTAGGACTGACCGAAAATAATGGTATTGTTTGTCTGTTAATTTCACTAAAACGAAGTAAAGCATACGTACAAATGAACCAGTGTATCAATAATGAATACCTGATACGATTACGTTTCGTGAAATTAGTCTGACACGTGAGGAGCACAACAATCGAAATGATTGAGCACCTTTAACTTTAAACATTAAAGGTGCATAATCACTTCGTTTGCCCATCGCCAATCCTGTTCTTTTATGTCCAGATGTGTAATGTGTGGATAGTTTAATTAGTGCGCACAGTCTGTTTAATAAAAAAAAAATGCGTACTTGTTTTTAATCGAAAAAAAAAAGATTTGTCGTTACATCGGGTAGATTAGTATCACTAGCTCTCCAAGTTAATATGGCATACTGGGCAGTTGTATTTGTCCAGGATCTCGGACAAGATTCTACAGCCATGCAACATGCTGCATAATAACAGTTTGTCATATGAATGTCCACTGAGTGATCCCAATTGTGTCGTGCTGAATCCGTGACAGATTCCCCAGTGCTGATGTGGTGTACACTGGCTTCCAGGTCAGTCAATTAGCTTGACCGATTGGAAACCAATGTAGACTGCAGGTTGCTGGACATAAGAATGTGGTGACGCTTGACTAGCTCTGCAGTTGGTGATGGAACAGTGGGTGCCAGGGTTTGCAGATATGGCAATAACTTTCGATGCTGTCAAACAGGTTCAGTGTCGAGCATTCTTCGGTGAACTGCATCGGTTTAGATATTGATGACATCACTATGTTTTCGCTGTCTTTGATGGTACTGCATACCAGCTTCCTGACTTGTTGCTTTACGTCTGCATCTACCTATACCGGAGACAAGGTGACAATTAGGATGGCTCTGACATGTATGATATTTTTATATGTGACGACACATTTATCAAAAGTCAATAATACAAGGTATTTGTATTCAATTCAACTATAACTTTTAGCAGTGTCCATGAAAAAATACATTAATTATCCAGAATTGTTACAGTGGTAGGGTTTCATTGTCTTTGTGTTGCTGATAGTCAGTGGCAGCCAGCTGAGTTCTTGCAACAATAACCAGGCACATGTTTGTGAGGAAGTACACCCTGTAATGGTATTGAAAGCCTTTTCACATTTTTCAACAACAATCTGTTGATACACTGACAGCAGCATTTTACTTGTTTAAATTCTCTATGTATCACGAGGACTGTTATATATGTTTCATGCCGTGTATCATTTTTCTAAATTATTCTTTTTTATCACTGTTTTATATTTTCACAAATAATTTACATTAATTTTAATTTTGCATGATAATTAAACAACACTTGAGTAAGTTTAGTTTTGATATCAGATATGGTGTAGTATCCAGTCCTCAGGATTACTCAAAGCGCTTTAAACTTTACTCCCTGGCAGACCTGTTAAATCGAAAACACCATCTTGACTTATGTGGTAAGAATTCAGCCACACTGAAATTAATATGCAAAGATTATTCATACAAAATATCCACCGTCTGTAGCCGGTACTCTTCATACAGCTCAGTAAACTGGAGCAATGTAGCAAGTAGCGATTGTACGTGTAATTCTCAGTCACATGGCGATGACCCTGTCTAGTCTAGTCACTATTTTTTGCGAGTTGTAAACATGCCAAGCATTGCACAAACTACAACATTTTTGAATTTTATATCCTATTGATGTTTAAAAAAAAATCATAATTATAGTTATTTGATATGTACATATTAAATTTGTTCAACTAAACATCTTCCTAAGTAATTGTTTCTCATTGGTTTCCATTTTATGGGCATGAAATATTAAAATTTGTTAAATACACATAATTGTTTAGTCACTAATTCTGTGAGTTGTAAACATACAACTAGCATTTGATATCACATGTACTAGTGTTGTTTTTTTTGTAACAAAGAATTGTGATAAAAGTAACTGTTTGTTTTGTTATATGTACCTGACATTTTTTCAACCTCTTCCTAATTTTTGTTTCTATTGTTGCTTTGCATATTATGTGTATGTGTTATAAAAATTATTACATTATACACATCAAGTGCAATGATTGTACCTGTAGTTGATTTGTACTTTTCATAATTTTGTAGTCACGATCTCATCAAATAGTTTCAATAAAATGTTTTTGATTTACATTGTCTTTACTTTAATTCACATGCATTTCTAACAATATGCAATTTAACGAGGGCACCCATTACTGCAATATCCTCATGCAGACAAACAAAACTATCACATACAGGGGTGGATCCAGAAATCGAGCCTAGGGGGCACAAAAACCTCCACTGGCGGCTGAACCAAATGGTGTAGTCTAAATTTTGTCGCTGCCAAGCCGCCATAACTATAACTTCAGCCGCTCGGCTGGAGTGGTGATATCGGAAGGAGGGGGGAGGGGGGGAGTTGCTATTGAAACATTTTTGCCACTGCATAGGCATGATTACTATGAAAGTACAATCCTCACTGAAGCTTGGCTATATTGTTTCACGTGTATTTACTTGCACTGTATAATATACGAATTTATGTTTGTAACATAAATATTCCAAATTAAATAAATAGAACATTAAGTTCCAAAAGTGAACTGCAAATGAAATGTACAAATACAATGTAATTGATAGTTTCACAAAAGTCCTATCAACCAAAGATGATGTACCCACATAACATTGGTCAGAATAAAACATAATTGTTAAAACCAATCACATATGTTTGCAGTCAGTCTCGCCCAAATTCGCGAACACGATACTATTATATGAGGTTTCCACTTCCAGGTGCATGTCCATGTTCAAGTAAGTGTTGCTAGTTTCGACTCGTTCGACTCGAAACCAAATTCGAAATAGTTCGCAGTTTGTTTATTAATTTCAACAAAACGAAGTAGCACAAGTGCACCAACGAACTAGGATATTATAGGGGATACTTGATAGCTTTGCTTTTTCGGGAAATTAGTCAGAAAAGCCAGGAGGATAACAATCGATAACAATCGAAATGATATTGCAGCTTTAAATCAAGTGTGCAGTCAATCGTTAGAATTACCGTACAACATAACGGCATTGTGTGTGAATTGTGGATTGGTTGAGCGATATGGACGTGTACTGAGAAGTTCGGCTGACTGAGCGATATGAACGAGTAGGTTCGGCGCCCAGAGCCCAATGCACTTACTGTATCCGCTGCTGGCGGATCTGTTTACCATTACCCGCGTCGGCTGGAGGCAGATTAATATGTTGATTGGATATCGTCTGATGTAACGAGCGCGTAATGAACGCGTGTGTGGGCTGCAAGGGAATAAGGCAGCAATATCGAGGCATGCCAACGATGTCTGCAAACAACTGAATATTATTATTGTTCTTAGGTCGAGTGACTCAGGCTCGGAGGCCGATTTAAAGGGAAACACAAAACATATTGTTGGACCTATGCACATAAAAAGAGATTAATTAGAATAATCAAGAATACTATGCCACCAGTTTACTAGAATAACCGTGTTGAAGACACGTAATTTAAATTACGCGCCTTTATGATAGAAAGTCTGACGTGACCAATGACCACTCTTCCCAATTCGCCAGTCGTCAAACAGAGAATATTACTCTATAGTTTGCATCGCCGAATTAGTTTTGGTGCTGTAACTACTGAAATGCTACACCCGCACGGTGCCTGTACGGCATTATAACAGTTGTTGGAAGTGTAACTCTGCATCGAAGGGAACAGGATAAAACAATCTATGAGCTGGCATATTCATATACATATCGAGGAAACAGACGAATTCGACGCGTCACCGCGGGGTCAAGGTCAAAGAAGCCCTAGGTGCTTATTGGTCAAACATGTGGGGCGTGTCTCAATGTGTCAGCCATCGGGAACTGTGAGATTTCGCTAGAATGTCCCATTTTTAAAATAAATTCTGAGTAAACCACAGGTGTGGTATTGTCGACTGTAGTTGCACTTGGTTAGGGGTATTGGGGCAACTTCAGTTAGTGAGGCCTCGCATGCCGGGGGCCTGGGGTGGTCATTTTAATGCATTTCTAAATTACCAAATATCTTGAAAACTCAACACGTATTTGTGCATAATGGGTTATAATTTTGAAGCTTTCCAGCTAATATATAATGCGTTTGTAACATCCATGATAAGGTTCTATCAACGTTTTAATAATGTTATGAAACATGTCAGTATCCAAGGTTTTCTTCTCGAAAACTGAAACCTGTTTGTCATCAAATGGCTACGTGATACAATGCAATCCGATGCCGTTTCAGCATTAGTAAAAGGATTCTCAGCTATTTCTTCGGTGCTCAACAAACTCTGTGAAGACGATCTCAAGGACGCGAAAAGACCCATCGACTCACAAAGAATGTGAAGAAGCTCGAGGTCGGTATGCTAGCAAGCCACAGGAGTTTGGTATGCATCGATGTGAAAAGAAAATGCTTAACAATTCAACGTTTGACATTAGATAGTGTTAGCTAACGCAGTTAAACGCTGTGTTCGTAAGTGAAACCCAAACGGGAATCAGATTTGAAGTCAACTCCACATCTCGCGTCGGCATCTAACAAAACACCATAAGTAAGCGGTTCTATGTCCGACTCCAATAAAAAATAAATGAAATTACGTTATAGTTTGAAATTAATGTGCATAACCATAATACACAGATCTAAGACTAAGCCAAAAGAATCCAATAAACACCTTATATGTAACTGCCACAGGCTTAGCGTAGCTCCTGGCTGCATCACTGCAGTTGTCAAGAAGCAACTCGTCAAACGTGCTGACAGGTATTTCAAACTCAAATTTCTGTAGACGGGTATATTTCTAAGAGGTCGTGGTGTTACACTAGTTGTTTTTGAATTAATATAATAATAACTACGTATGAAATAATGCGGCGTTTGTGCATCCTCTGAATATCCATTTCTTGCGTATGAACGCCGCGTTGAACAGCAGATCTGCGGCTGGCCTTTGACTGGACCACAAAAGCTGTGACTGCTACCTCATTAGTAGGACCAGTTACTAGGAATAAACTGTTACTTCGACGTCGAGTTGGTCTACATGTAACTTATTTTGAATCAGCCTGAATACCTACATTTTGGTCACCTACATTACCTGATGGTCAGCTTGGCTATATTTTACATGGGTGTTGCTGGCCTGTGTATGCACTTGCGTGCGTGCGTGCGTGTGTGTGTGTGGGTGGGTGGGTTCCTTCACGGCCGTTTACGTCGAATTCCTCCCAACACCTTCAAGAACGACCACAGTTGGTGTCCGCTCAGGCGTATCTGCGCATCAAGTGTCGGGTGGCGCTTGGACGTGTCAGAAAGGCAGAATATGCGCATATTGATTAACCCCATGTCATGCCACGATTCCTGCGGGATCGAATCGCGCTACTTCAAGGTGTCAGCTGGACGCATCGATACAACAGACTGTAAAATACTGCGGCACACTGTGTTTGGCCCCACTCATTTTTTATTTTAGACATTTGTTGGAAAACAAACAACTCTTCACCGAAGCATTTTCATAGCTGTCATCCAGTATATTGCGACTGGTTGCCATTAATCAAAGGCAATAATGCGACAACAGCTGAATAACCCAATAAACTTAAACCAGCCGCCAACTTCTATGGCACGTATTACGTCACGCTAACGGAAACAGCCGAAGGCAACATTTCTTAGACGGGCTGTGAGGAAGCATTCTTATTTGTGTAAGTTTATGAAAATAATTGTTTTAACATTTTTGGACTACATGATTGACTTATCTTAGACATATTATACTTACAATAACGTTTTTCAACCTGTTCATTTCACCTTTAACGTAAGTCACATTGTAGCAGAAGTCAAACTGTCACGTTAAAACGCCATAATAGCGCCACATGATTGTAGCACTGACAGCATAGCTATTGTTGGCGCTTCTTGTTCCAATCACCCGAATCTCGTGCTAGTGTAAACTAAGAGTACACAGTAGTTGTTTTCGTGTATTCAGTTGTTCAGAAATTAAACGACGCAAATATATAAATTATGGAGTCCGTGCAAACAAAATAGTTACATATGGCTTACTGCAACGCGTTGACTGTATAATGCAGCCATTCTGGGGGCAAATCAATATTTTACTTGCCGCTTTGTGCATGCGCCGGTGATACTGAGACGCCATCTTCATTCGGGGGTGTGTTTGCTCTCTCGCAAATTGTGTTTACGAACAAGTCGTCAAAGGCATATAAAATACATTCTACTGGCTCATTAGGCACACATTGGCAGACGTCAGCAATGGAGGAATCTCCTGTGGAGAACAGAGTCTGGCTCGTTTGGACGACACACGACTTGAACAAGCACCTTCTACAATGATTTCAACAAGCACTTTCCGCAATGACTTCGACAAGCACTTTCCACAATTACTTCGACAAGTCCTTCCACAAAGAACACTAAACCCAACACATTCCTACCTGTGGTTGGTTCTAAAACATGTTGAGTAAGAACTTCATAACACTGTGCAGTTTTACATCATCCTCTTGTCATATGCTAGGAATACGATAAACTAGTCCTATTGTTAATGTTGACTTTCTGGTAATTGTGTTGCACCAAATAGCTTCTTTACTTTTCAGTCGTCCTTCAAATACCTGT
Source organism: Escarpia spicata (assembly GCA_963995525.1). NCBI lineage: Eukaryota > Metazoa > Annelida > Polychaeta > Sabellida > Siboglinidae > Escarpia > Escarpia spicata. The sequence goes on from OZ023212.1 coordinate 5,632,340, forward strand.
ATAGATTCTTTAATATACAGAATGACCCCGTCACCTTCTCTCTTGTCTGTTCTTTCTAAACATGACATAACCTGATAGAGCTAGTTCAGCATCTGCAATGTCTTGCCCATCATTCTGCGATGCCTATTACATATGGGTCAATATCTACTACCATGATTTATAAAACGCTTCTCATATTTACTACGCTTCTAGCATTTAAGCATACACATCTAAGTTCATTTGTATAGATACTTGGTGAACCTTTCATACTAAACTGTGCCTGTACCTACATATATGCACCTGGTGAACTCACTCCCTAGAACTGCTGCTCTTTTTCCTGTCAGATGAAGCCTATCACTCGTAAACAGATCTTCCCTCCCTACAAAGCTTGCCCACATGTCTACAAAGCCGACTCCTTCCTCCATACACAACTTCTGTAGCAGAATTACCATTAGACCATTTTTTTTACAATTCTTGTAGTATTGTCCCTTGCTACCAATTTTAGGCAGTATACCCGATAATCGTCCAATGATCGCCAATGCCAACGATGGCCGTCGTACCTTCCGTCTCAGCATTTTTGGTGCCCACATGCACAAGAATAGATACCCCGTTGCCATTACCCATGAACTGATCTATTCGTTCTGCAACATCCTCTATATTCGCCCCTGGTGGACATACTGTCATATCCCCCCTTGTTTATTGTCTTGTCCAACTTCCTGATAATAGAATCCCAGATGACTACTCGCATTTTCCTCAATTTCCCATTAACTACTTCATCTGCATAATTATTGCCTTCCTTCTGTTGCAGCTCCTCAACATTGACCTGTTTACCTTTCTTTTGTTGAACAGACTGTCGTCTTCCATCTGCTTTCGTCTCAATCCCTTGTTTCATAGTCTTACCAACTACCTATGTAGTATCTACCTGTTGATCACCAGTATCGCTTTCGCCTCTTTCTTCATTCTCTACATTCTGACCACATGGTAATCTGTCCCCACTGGCCAGTTTATCTTTTCTCTGCCGAGCACTTTTCCTCCGTCCCTCTGTCGTCTTCTTCTTCTCTTGTTCCTTTTGTTTCACAGTCTCACCAATTATCACCCTAGCATATCTGACAACACCATCTGTCTTCTTCATTTCCATTGTCATATCACCTGATTCCCCTTCCTCGTTTGTGTTTCCCATCAATACCCTAACTATATCCTTTAAATCTTCTACCTCCTTCTTTAGGGTTCTACGTGAGCACAACCTCGACATTCAAAATCTATCAACTTGGCCTCAGTCCACTTCTCTTATCGGAGCCGGATACAGCAAAGTCAATCAAACTGTTACCGACACACACCAAATATCGCGTTGCCTTTAGTTTTCATTTGCACGGCGCCATACCAACTAGCACAGCAACCGTCACCGAACCATCTGCCAACCGTTGGTGCACCGTTGGCTCAACGCTGGCAATCTTGGTTGGCGCAACGGTACTTTGCTCATTGGTTAAACGTTACCACAACCTAGCAATATCACATTGGGCAAACGTTGACGGCAGACAGTGCCAATGTTACCTCAACCAATTGCCAACTTTGCCCCAACCATCTGCCAACCATGAACCTACGTTTATCACAAGACACGGTTTCACAATGGAAGCAAACGACTACCACGCGGCAGAGCTTACCAACGAGGTTGAACTGCGCACATGGGCCGCAGAGCAAAAGGTAACGGCGAAAGCCGTCGACATCCTGATTAAGGAAGGCTTCAATTCCATGAAAGCGATGGCTCTCATCGACGCAGATGACTTTGGGTAATCGAAGATGCCTCGAGGGCAACAAAAACTGTTACTCAAAGCGCTGCGGTCGACGCCGACCGACTGCCGAAGCCGTCCAAGCTGGACAAGCACGTGGATGAGAGCCGCAATCCAACCGGCAGCACAGCGACACCGCTCATCTCACCACAGACCGGCGATACAGGCCCGATGCTGGAGAAGTCTCGTACGTCAACCTACTCACTGACTTGCCGACGATGCCAACGGGAAGAGGACATATGTTCGAACCAGGACCCTCATTTGACCCATCGCCATTCGGGGGACCGCACGTCCGACTACAGCTGCAACACCGAGCGGCATGACTATCCCTGACACGTGGCAAGACCCGCTGATCCATCTAAAGTCGGCGACCGCTGGTAAGTCTTCGCTCAGTTATTTTGATGTGACCGACTTTCTGTCGCGTGACATTATCGATGAGGAGGTTGTTGCTGGGGCGCACGAGGGCAAACAAATCGTTATCAAGTCCGGCACAAAGCACAAACTCGAAACAATCACTCTGTCCCAATGGTCCATAGTTAATTTGGCTATTCAGTACCGATTGTTGTGCGACGGTAATTTATCCCAGGATGGCACGATTGACTACATGTCGTACACTGCAAAATTCTGCAGTTGAACCAAACATGAGAACGCCTTTGTTTACTTCTACGACAGAGAATATCGGAAATTGCAAGCCGCACACAATTTCAGGTAGGGTACTGATGCACCACATTTACAAACAATGCAACTAACGCCTCTAGTTAGGGCTTCCCTCGTTACGCTTTTACGCTAACTAGGCTTTCGCATTAACTGGAACAAGGTGGTAGATCCAGCTCAGTGTATCACGTTTTGGGGGATAGATATTGACACAAAATAGATGTGCATATGCTTACCTAAAGATAAAATGCTAGCACTGAAGGTAGAATTAGATTCTTTTGCTAAGCGCGAGCGTGCTAGTAAAAAATAACTAATATCCCTAACATGGAAATTAAATTAATTGGAACAAAATGGTTGATCCGGCTCAGTGTATCACGTGTTTGAGGGTATATATTGACACAAAATAGATGTGCAAGCGCTTACCTAAAGATAAAATGCTCTCGCATTGAAGGTAGAATTAGATTATTTTGCTAAGCGCGAGCGTGCTAGTAAAAAGCAATTGCAATCCGTAGCTTGGAAATTAAATTGGGCAGCTGGCGTAATATATGGCGAAAGAGTGTTCTCCCGACGCATATTAGCTGCTATTCGTTCATTATCTGCGGCAAACCACAGATGTGTCATAACACCAGCAATTCGCGTGCGCATACAGTGGTGGACACATTTCATGTCATTTTTTAAATGGCTGCTCTTTGATCTTGGACACGCTGCCTGTCACGTCTTTGTCTACCGATGCGTTTGATGTGGGAGCAGGGGCATATTACGAAGGGGATTGGTTCTATTGCAATTTAAAGGAAATAAAAATAAGGCATTAGCTAAAATCGTTTTTCCATGTGTACACAAAGTTTAACATTGTATGTAACATTTGACAACATAAAAAAATACAGAAAAATACATTTGTAGCATAAATTCGATTTTAAACCCGTCTGTATAGCGATTCCCGCGGAAAATTAAAATTTTATGAGCTAGGCGATCATGTGGTATCGGGACGTCACTCATGACCCACACTCGCATCAGGCCGACCCTTTCCATGCATTCAGAGCATGTTTACAAGTATAGCTTTTGGGTCGAAACGAGCGTCAGAATGAGTTATTGTGCAATACTCCGATGAAATACAAACACTAGTCATCATAGAGGAACAAGCAGTTATCTTACGGTTCCACATCAATCCAATTTTATTAAAAATAATTAATGCGAATGGGCCTACATAACTACCAGTCGACTAGGTTTCGCCGAGCTTGGGCTCGTTTTCAGAATAATTATGTCGAATGCAACCAACTGGAGATAATCTACACCAATAAACATACATAGCAAACATATATTATATCCAGCTATAGAAAGTAACGTGTATAATCTCATAATATCACTAGAATATCGATGTATGAAGGAGGAGTTGTACAATTTATCATAACAACTGAAATCAGTCAGCGAATTTGTGTCGGTCCTGCTAGCTCAATACCAAAACATTGATTTTCTTGACGCTTTTTTGGTTTATGTTTTTTGCATTGTAAACCAAATCATTTTTATACTATGATGCACTGTTTGTAAGTATTATTTAATGTTTTGTAATAATTATTTATTCGCCACAAAAATGAAAATATGGGAATTATATAACGATGTTTCTAAATTTTATTTATTCAAACAAATAAAATGTAATGGATATATACTTTATTAATTGTATATATATATATATATATGTATATATACATATATATATATATTATATACATATATATATATATATTGTACGGTAATATATTGTAATTATATATATATGTGAAAACAAATTATGATCTGTCCGGATAAATAAAATTGAGAAACATCGTGATATATAATTACCATATGTTAATTTGTGTGGCAAATAAACAAATCCTATTTTTTTTAAACATATTTATAAACAGTGCATCATAGTATATAAAATGATTTGGTTTATATTACTTCATGAAAACATAAACAAAAAAAGCTTAAAGAAAATCAGTGGTTTAGTGTCAGGATTGGACCGGCATCGCCCGATTATAAAATAAATGACAAGAAACCAACGCGTCAACTAACTGAGCTGACTGATTTAAGTTGTTATAATACATTGTACAATTCATCCTTCAGTGATATTAGACACGTTACTTTCTGTAGCTGGATACAATATATGTTTGCTACGTATGTTTATTGGTGTAGATTATCTCCCGTTGGTTGCATTCTATATAATTATTCTGAAAATGAGCCCAAGCTCGGCGAAACCTAGTCGACTTGTAGGCCCATTCGTATTCTTTGTTTTCAATATAACTGGATTCATGTGGAACCGTAAGATAACTGCTTGTTCCTCTATGATGACTAGTGTTTGTATTACATCGGAATATCCCATAATAACTAATTTTGACGCTCGTTTCGACCCAAAAGCTATCCTTGTAAACATCCTCTGAATGCATGGAAACGGTCGGCCTGATGAGAGTATGGGTCATATCTGACGTCACATCACGGCATCCCGAAAAGCGCGCAAAAAATATGCATATTCGAAAATGTCCGGATGCACAGCATTAAATGTGGAATTTCTAATTCATTGAATTTTTTATTTATTTTTGGCTTGGTGGACATGGAAATAGACAGCAGGATGTAAATTAACATGAATTCAAGCAATAGGTGTTTTTATTCCCTTTAATCAGCAGATTGCCCCGAACTTGAGAATGAGCAGATCAACGTAAAGGAGCTAACAGCAGTAGTTCTGGCGGTATTGTGAGTGTTGGGCCCCGTCTTGGGCCAATAAGCGAGTGTTTGTCTGGTCAGACAACACCACTACTGTATCCAGTATCAACCGCTGTTCTTCACGTAACCCTCTACGTATGAATTGTTTGAGGTACGTGTTTTGGCTATCAACAATATACCTTTCGCTTAACAGCCAATTATATCCCGGGTGTTCAGAACGCATTAGCAGTTAAGATATCCCGGCTACATGTGCCATACTCCGTACATTGGCTGCAGGGTGTATTGTTGCATCGCCTTTGAGGTAGCACGTACATGTCCTTGAATAGTTTTATTTCTATTCGCAGCAGGTCCTGAAGATGTCCTGGTTTCCCTGGATGCTGGTGTGAGATGGCTTCGATGGCAAGTGTGACATACAGACCAAGTTATATTTAACTTTCTGCCATTTGGCCAACGTATGTCCGGTGCCTTTATCTGTAGACAACGTTTGGCGTTATAGAGCTTTTCTGTCGCATCGACTTTGTTTCAACTCGATTAAGGCTGGTTGGTTCTGCGCATGCGTCAGGTGTTGTCTTTTCTTTTTACCCGCTCATACGCATGCATTGCTGACATTTCTCCTTCCAGTTTCACCTTCCATCATCGCCCACGTGCAGTTGGGCGAGGTGGTGGTGTTGGATTTCTCGTCTCAAAACAGTTCAAAGTTAATTTGCATTCAAACCCTGATTACTCCAGCTTTGAGGCCATCTGTGCCGAAATTTTCGATTCATCTTTCCGACCTCATCAGTAACCCCAAAGAACATCTGTCAGATCTGTGTCGACAGTACTGTCAAGTACTCAAAGATTTACTTAATAAACATGCACCCCTGAGATCTAAATCTGTGTCCCAAAAGCCACATGCTCCATGGATGACTCCTGAAATTATACAATCTAAAAAGCGCCGGCGCTATCTTGAACGTGTATGGCGCAAATCACGCTCGCCTTTGGACAGATCACGTTATTGTAAACAATGTCACTACTGTAACAGACAAATGGCTAAAGCTAAATCAAATTATTACACAAACATGGTCTCGAATAACTCTGATAACCCACGTCAGCTACGGAACTGCATAAATCATATTTTACACAGACTGCCGCCTCCATCTCTACCTAGTCATCTGTCAGTCAAATCACTGTGTGACTCGTTTTCTAGTCATTTCAAAGATAAAATAAGTCTTATACGTTCTGCTTTTCCATGTCACACTTTAAGTATTGTAAATGTGGACTCCCCACAAGTAAATTCTCCACTTGTATTGTTTGAGCCAGCAACAGTTGATGAAGTGAGGAAAATAATAATGTCCTCCCCAAATAAGTCATGCGATCTCGATCCATTACCAACCATACTACTAAAAGCATGTCTTGACTCTTTACTTGGTACAATAACGAATATCATAAATTTATCACTGAGTTCGGGTAAATTCCCAGATGATTTTAAACACGCACATGTAAATCCTGTTCTCAAGAAGACTTCTCTGCCAAAATATGATTTCAAAAACTATAGGCCAATTTCTAATCTTAGTTTTATTTCCAAGATACTTGAGAAAGTCGTAGCAAACCGTCTAAGGTGTCATATCAGCTCAACTTGTTTATCCAGTGTGCTCCAATCAGCATACAAACAATTTCATTCTACAGAGACTGCTCTCCTAAAAGTACACAATGATGTTATATTAAACATTGATAAAGGCAAAGTTACTGCACTTACCTTGCTTGATCTGTCTGCCGCCTTTGATACCATTGATCACAACACTCTTGTCAAACGTTTATCAATGTTGTATGGCATATCTGGCACAGCTCTGACCTGGTTTTCTTCATATCTAACCAATAGACATCAATGTATAAAGATAGATAATTACTTTTCAACCTCACTCCCCACTTCATGTGGCGTTCCCCAGGGTTCCATTCTTGGACCTTTGCATTTCACTCTCTACACTACGCCACTCAGCTCTGTAATCCAAAGTCATAACTTGGATCATCACCTTTATGCAGATGACACACAGGTGTACATTTCCTTGGCCACGCCTGATACAAGTCACTCTCTAAACCGACTCAACGATTGTCTCCAAGATGTTTTTTCATGGATGATCGATAGCAAATTAAAGTTAAATGCAAACAAAACTGAATTCCTCATCATTGGTACTCCAATGCAGCGAGGTAAACTTAATGACTTTTTTCTAACTTGCATCCTGAGTCAAAATATCACACCAGCAGCATCAGTACGGAATCTAGGAATGACTTCAATTTCAGACAACACATATCCCAAACGTGCCGTTGCTGTTTTTATCATATCCATGATCTTCGCCGCATTCGCCGACATATGTCGCTTTCTGTCGCTAAGATTATCGCAACAGCTCTTGTTAGCAGCAGATTAGATTATTGCAATTCCCTCCTTCATAATATTGCTATCAAAGATATTGCAAAACTAAAACGCGTCCAAAATTGTTTAGCAAGGGTAGTCACACAATCTCCTCGATTCTCCCGCTCAGTGCCACTTCTAAAATCACTGCATTGGCTCCCCGTGCGATATCGCATTATGTTTAAGATCTGCACAATCACCTACCAAGCCCTTTCATCCAAACAACCTAGTTATTTACACTCAATGCTCACATCAGCTAGACAAGCCAGACAACTTCGGTCGTCTAGTTCGAAGTTGCTATCTGTTCCTAGAGTTAAGACAAAGGCTGGAACTCGAGTTTTTTCAGTTGCCGCGCCAACTATATGGGATTCGCTTCCCGTTAATGTTAAATCAGCAGAAAATATTGTTACATTTCGTCGTCACCTCAAAACCTATCTTTTCAATATCGCCTATCCTCCCTAGCACATGCATCCATTTGTTGACGACTTTCGCCTATCACATGAGTACGAGAATGCTTAATCCTTTGGTTTTGGTGCGCCACTGAGCTCGGATTGTCTGAGGATATTGGCGCTTAAGAAGTTATTTATTATTAATATTATTATTATTACGTTGGCACCTAATTTCACAAATTCTAGTGATTGTCATTATCCCAGGTTGGCAGACGAACAATATTATCGTCACCACTAAGCGTGCCTATAAGTAAACTTACGATCTATCATCCCCAAGTCTTAGACTGCTAAATTATGTTGCTTAACAACAGCCCAAACTTTTTAAAACAAGATGGCGGAGGTGTAAACAAGAATTAAAGCGCGCGAAATCAATTCATCCCCAACACAACTTAATCAACCAGCGTATACGCATAACCAAAAAATTACATAGGCATAGCTTGCAACCATTAAAAATGGATTAATCTCCCCTCCTCTGTTCTACTGCCTACTGAGTCACTAACAGGCCCTTCATCTATGTCCTGAGTCGGCCCAGGACTAGTTCTAAGACTATCATGTAACCTAATATTTGGTTCTACTGCACTAACCCGACCCTTGCACTTTTAAAAGTTTAGTATAACTTTTTACAATCGCATGGTTTTATTGGAATGGCATCTGGTGGCACAGGAGTAGCATATTTTGTCATTATAATTAATTTATGGATCACAGTTAGATCTAAGGTAGATGTTGCAAACGCACACGCCACTCATTCCGGCCTAACCTCATCCGGAAATCACACGCTCCTCACCAGTGGAGATGTAGAGCTGAACCCTGGCCCCCATCAAAGAGCCCAATCAACCCTATACACCCAAAAAACAAACGAAAACAAAAATTTCCGTGTGGAATATGCGAACGTGCAGTCACGTGGTGTAAAACGAATCCATCAGTTGCTTGTGACGACTGCAACACCTGGTATCATAAATCATGCCTAGGTATGTCAACTATAGCCTTCCTTGGTCTAAAACCCGAAACCCCGTGGCAATGCGACAGATGCGGCATACCCAACTTCACAGATTCAACTCTTTTTACCATTCAGAAGTGTTACTATTTAATAGATACAGCGCCCTGTCTGAACCCGACCAACTCCACGAAAACCCTGGCAGCCCTCTCCACACCTCATCACCCAAAGCTACACCAAACTTACCCAAACCACCACCTACTACCAAAAACACACTAAGAATCCTAGTAGCCAACACCCAATCCATTTTTTTAAAAGGCACACCCTAGCACTCACCACAGAATCCATCTCCCCAGACATTATTGTAGCAACAGAAACCCAGCTCACAAGCACAACAACAGACCCCGAATTCCTCCCACCTGGCTACCATACAATATCTAGAACAGACAGAGATGAGAACATTAGCGATGGGTATGGTGGAACCCTCATCGCAACTAAAGACGATATTGTAGCAGAAGACATCCCTATAAAAAAACGAAAACCACACCGGAAGCGAAATATCAGCATGCAAAATCAAAATGCCACACAACCAACCACCAGTAATTGTTGTCGGCGTCTATCGGCCCCGGCCCTAACAGAGACGTCGCTATGGCCACATATGTAAGAGAGACCATTGCCTCCCTCATGCAATCAAACCCCAGAGCTACATTCTGGTAATGCGGCGATTTTAACTTGCCCGATATTGACTGGCAAACTGACTCCACCAAACCAGCCCCTTACAAAGTTCGGTATCCCAAACCCATCAATGAGCTGCTTCTGAATATGAAAGCCGACCTAGGTCTGGACCAAATAGTCCACGTAAACATTCGAGAAAAAACTGCTTAGATCTAATTTTCTTAATTTCTAGTGTCACACGCACCAAACCAATCAGGTGAAAAATCTTCCTTTGGTTCAAAGTAAACATCACAGAAATAAAGGCAGAAGCCGACAGACTGTCATCATCCATCCTTGACAAATTCTCAGCAGAATCACCAGTGGAAGAGATATGGGAGTCTCTCAAAACAGGCATGAAATCCCTTACAAACAGGCACGTTCCAACTAAGATGACCTTAACTAGACGCAACCAACCATGGGTAAACACACAAATCAAGCGGCTAGCAAAACGTAAGCAGCGAGCATACACATACAAACAAACCCAGAAATGGGAAAGATACCGCAGCTTGAAAAACGAGCTGCAGCGCACTTGTAGACAAGCACACGACCGCTACGTCAATGGTCTAATCACAGATGGAGGTTCCAGTGCTAAGAAAAAGTTCTGGACTTATGCCAAATCAAAGCGCAGTGACAACATTGGAGTATCCCCCCTTAAGAGAGATGGCCAGACACACAGTGACAATAAAACACAAGCCGATATACTAAATGAGCAGTTCTCATCGGTATTCACAAAAGAACCAGAAGGCCCCCTACCCAGCCTAGGCCCTAACCCATATCCCACACTACCAGACATAAACATAACCGTCAAAGGAGTGAACAAGTTCCTGGCTGGATTAAACCCACATAAAGCTACAGGACCTGATGAGATCCCCACCAGAGTGTTGAAAGAAACTGCCGATGAGCTATCCCCCGCAAAAACCCTCCTATTCCAGGCCTCCATTCAACAACACACCCCATCTGAGTGGCTAAAAGCAAACATAGTACCAGCATTAAAAAAAGGCGACAGAGGGAAAGCTGAAAATTACCGCCCCATCTCCCTAACCTCTGTCTTATGCAAACTCCTTGAACACATAGTCCGCTCCCACATCATGACACATTTTTATAACCGCAACATCCTCACAGATGCCCAGCATGGCTTCACGAAGAAGCGATCCACAGATACACAGCTTTTAGGAACCTTACACGATCTAGCACACACACTCGATGAGGGAGGCCAAATGGATTGTATACTCCTTGATTTCAGCAAGGCGTTCGACAAAGTGCCTCATCGCAGACTCATACTAAAACTAAAATACTACAGGGTCCGGGGCAACATCCTAGAATGGATCGAATCATTCTTACATAACTGGACACAGAGAGTACTAGTGAATGGAAGCTCTTCCAAAGAGACCTCCATTCATGACCACAAATTAGCATTAGCCATAGACCACATCCCCAAATCAAAACAGCAGAAAGCTAGGCAAGTGGCAGCGTCTACGGGAGAACACATACAAAACACTGCAAAGTACCTAGGCGTTAACATCAATAGCAAACTGTCCTGGAACCACCATGTGGACGCCATCACTAAGGAAGCCAATAGCACCCTTGCCTTCCTTAACCGAAACACCAGCAACTGCCCTAGACCAGTTAAATCATACTGTTATCAGACATACGTTAGACCAACAATAGAGTACGCTTCTGCCGTTTGGGACCCTGCCAACAAGCGAAACATCGACAAACTAGAGATGGTACAGAGGCGTGCTGCCAGATACGTCTATGGTGACTGGCGGCGCCGCAGCAGCCCAACCTCCATGCTCCACCAGTTGCAATGGCAGTCCCTAGAACAGCGCAGATATCTTGCGAGGCTTAACATGATGTACAAAATTCAAAACGGCCTAGTCGACATCCATGCCAGTCTTTACACAAAGTCAGCCCGTACCCACTGCGCCACAGAACTCTTAGCTGAGGGGCGCAGAGGGCATCCATTCCAATTAATGGTTCAACGTTCCCGAACACAGGCTTTCCAACACTCCTTTTTTGTAGCCACAATAGTACCCTGGAATAACCTAACCGCCCAATCAGTTCAATCTCCCTCCCTAGATGCTTTCAAGCAGTGCCTTGCCGACACTGCCACAAACAAAGTCTAACTAAGAATGACCTCTGTTTGTTTTTAACTTGCACTCGCACATGATTTTATAAACAGTTACAACCAGCACTGCACATATGCACACCTGGCGCACGCAACAAACACCACACCATCCACGAAGTCGTCAGTAATGGCGGTAGTGGATTACTGGAGGAAGAAGAAGAAGAAGAAGCAGTATTTGAATGTTGTGCGCATTATGTATTTGGAGGCGGGTCACTCTAACCCTTTTCACAATTCATGGCATGTGGATACATTACTTAAAGGCACTAAACGGTTTTGGGGGTTTCTCCCAAAAAAAATTGTCCATAATGCCGGCCATCTTAAAGCAGCTATTTGAGCTTGTTGGTCTGTCATCTTCTCCCATTGTAGCCTTCTGGGCGTGTTGCCTTGTAGCCTTCTTTTCCTTTTTCGCAAGTCTGATCTGCTGGTAAGAGCATGGCTTCGTTTGATCCTAGCATTCACTTGTGTCGTTGAGATGCTTTGTTCTCGGTTGATGGGGTATCACTAACTGTGCTGGTCAAAGACCATACAGTGCAAGCAACGTGTTGTGCGTGTTCCTCTACCCCGTATCCCTAGTTCACCCTTGTTCTCGGTTGATGGGGTATCACTAACTGTGCTGGTCAAAGACCATACAGTGCAAGCAACGTGTTGTGCGTGTTCCTCTACCCCGTATCCCTAGTTCATCTTTGTGGCCAGCTCAAGCACTCATTCTCTCCCTACGCCGGTGTGACACACCACCCACCGCCCCTTTGTTCTCCTACCAGGACCCCTGTGGCTGGCTCCACTGTCGGCTAATCTTTTTCAGCCCAAACTAAGCCAGTGCCTAGCAACGCTCAATTTTAATCCTGCCGACTACTCTGGGCAGAGTTTTAGGCGGGGAGGGGCGACCTTTGAACTAGAATGTGGCATTCCAGTAGATATAATCAAAGCACAAGTGAACTGGGCTAGCAACTCATACGAACATGATTTGAACCCGTCATGGTCTACGCGCAAACACTTAGCAGCTACGGTGGGGAAACATGTAGTACAGGTTATTGGTCCTATAGTTTTAATATGTTATTATTCACATAGGCAGATCGCTCTTGCTTTTTGTGTTTTACGTGTACGACTTCGCGCCATCACCCACGAGGTCCAGATCTGTCAGCCGCGGGCGTAGCACGCCCTGTCTACGTTTCCCGCCCGCTCTATCAATATTTTCATAACCATTCAATATTTTAAACACTTCTATCTGATCTCCTCTCAATCTCCTGGTCTCTAGTGTTGTTAAACCACATTCTTTTAGGCGTTTTTCATAACTAAGATCCCTCAGTTTTGATTTGATTTTAGTCGCTCTCCTCTGTACTCTTTCTAGCATATCCATGTCCTTTTTGCGGTATGGCCTCCGCGCTTGTATACAATATTCTAAATGAGGCCTAACTATTGTTTTGTACAGCGGTATTATTAGTCCTTTTTCTTTATATGCTATATTTCGCCTAATCAATCCAAGGATTTGATTTCCTTTTTTGAAGCTGCAATTCCACACTCCTCTGAAACCTTCATGTCAGCACTAATTGTCAGCCCTAAGTCTTTTTCTTTTACAGTAGTACTTAGTACAGTTCCGCCCATTGTATAGTCTACATATTCGTTCCCATGTTCCGTGTGAATGCATTAACATTTCCCAAAATTGAACAACATTGGCCACTTTCCAGACCATTTGATCAACCTGTCAAGATCATCTTGTAAATGCTGTCTATCTCCATCATTTTTAATCCTTCTAAGCACTTTTGTATCATCTGCAAATGTCAACACCTTGCTAGCTCTATCATCGTCCAAATTGTTTATATATATTAAGAATAATATAGGTCCCAGTACTGATCCTTGTGGAACCCCACTCAAAACAGATTTCCAGTTTGAAGCCTCCCCATCAACAACTACCCGTTGTCTTCTGTCAATCAGCCATTTTTCTATCCAGTTAATTATACCATTTCCTATGCCATGGGCCTTTAGTTTAAGCATTAATCTTTGATGTGGCACTTTGTCGAAAGCTTTTTGAAAATCTAAGTAGATGATACCTACTGGTGATCCATCATCTACCCACTTAGTGATATCTTCCAAAAAACATAACATATTTAATGTACATGCATGTTAGTTACCAAGACACAACAGCTAGTATTTGATTAAGTTTAAAAGTATGATGTAATATCAGTATTTCTTTCCCTAAAAGACGGTTAAATGTCCTTAGAATTGTTGTATCCATAATGGTTCTGTCGGAAAATTGCTTCGGAACGCATTCAATCGGTATGAGTTATACAATCTCTTGGTTCCGACATACTGCATCTGCCAAAAACAAACATATTGGTAAATATACCATTTCAAAAATGTAATAAAAGATAAAAGCTAGCACAGCAACCATCAGCCAACCATGTGCCAACCGGTTGTGCAATGTTTTGGTTGGCCCAATGGATCTCACAAACTTATTAATTTTAAAAAGATGAGTACAACACTCATTGGTTGTGTTCGCACGGAATTTATATATTGCCATATATACATATCAAAATGCATTATAGTAACATTGTTACAATTCCATAAATGAAATGTTTCCTTGGGAATCTCTAAGTATAAGACTATACAGAGTCAACATTTAGATAACAATGCACTGTTGTTACGTGTCTTTTATCGGACTTCACCAACGTCGTCTCAATTCACAATCAAATTGGATGACTGCGCATATATGCTAGAATTTACTTGTATTTGTGCTGATATAGTCAACTACGTTTACACTATTTACTATGTAGTCTTTAAGAAGACTGTGTATTGTGTACACACGTTACACTTTACGATAGATTGCCTAGTTTATCTTTGGTTATACCGCGCCCTAGCGAAAACGCGTCACACTAGCCACATCAACAAACTCGATTTCCTCCGACTATTGCCCACCAGAGCTTCGGCTATGGCCTGTGACTAACTTCCTCAACTACACCTTCTCTGACGACCGTTTAGTTACAGCTGTTTCTTAATATATGTCTATGAATAGTTTAAGAATATATTTACGTAATAAAAAAAAACTTATCTCTTCAATCCATCCACGTATTTTCCGAAATTGCCCACGTATTTTCCGAATTCGCCCAAGATTTTCCAGCCAAATTGTTGGACCAACACCTTCAAAAATGACTTAGACAAGAACCTTCCACGATGAAATACAGTATTTAAATTGAAAAAAAAACAATAATTTAATTGTGCCCAGTTTGTTTGAAGGAGAACAGTAAATATGTTATTATTTGTACGTTGGCGCTGTGCCCGGTACACCTGTAACTCCACACGCTAGCAAACATGATTTCTTTTGATGCACAAAGCCAAACATTTAGGCATATCATGCTTTTTGTTTGGAATTGCCTTTGCACATATCTAGGGCTCGGGATTCTTGTGAATGAAGAAAGCACGAACACAATTAGTTTCGAGTACCCGGCACCATACCTGGGACCTCCAGGCAGACACCAAGCAGACGGACTACACATGGAAACAGCGGGGGTGAAATGCCCAGCACAGAGGACTCTGTTATCCACGGCCAATGCCCCGTGAAGGACGATGTAAGTCAGCACCCGGTACACTGTCTGTCCTCAAGTGGGAAACCTGTCACTCTCGAAAACGCTTGAATATCGCAATTTGGTCGTATCGCTAATAATAATAATTATAATAATTTATTTTGATTGCAGAGATACAAGGAAATGTAATACAGACAGAAAATAGGAATGTAGTTCAACTTGGGTGATTCCTAAAAAACCGGAATGGGTTTACGATATAGTAGAAATTATTATATTTTTATACTGTAAATTTTTATTAAAATAATAACGACAATATAATTATTAACTATTAAACACATTTACAATATAACTATTTAATTATTCAATAAATTAACCATTCAACGATCTAATTATGTTTGTTTAGTGGATTCTTTGTATATAAACATTTAAATAATCTACACTAAAAGTTAACATAATTAACATAAACGTTTTGAGAATCCTTGAATGAATTAAGTTCCTTGATGACGGGACAACAATAATGTTTTAAAATGCTGCTTAATTTTTTATTCTAGCACTGATTGTTTAAGTTCAGTTGCCAGAGAATTACATAATATTTGACCCATGTAATTATAGAGCTGTTTATAGACAATCCATCAAGGCTGCAACGTCCGGAAATGGATAAGCAAACCCAAGCCAAGTCAATTAACAGAGAATTATATCATAATTATGTTAATAAAATTTTAGTTATGTTTCTTCTGACTTGAGGTATAAATAGTATGCGTGCTTCATGGTGTTATGTTTATATATATATATATATATATATATATATATATATATATATATATATAAATATATATATATATATATATATGTATACATATATATATATATATATAAATGGTTTAGTTAGTTAACTTAGCACATGATTATTTCATTAATACATAAATACATAAACACGCCCAGTTGATATTTGTATTACAGTCATGTCGTCGCCGTTAGTGCTCGTCTGTTCAAATCACGAATGCACGAACACACACACACTACACACTGGCACATCCAAGCTTGAATGCACGAACACACAATGACACACCCAACAAGAAAATGCAAGAATACGCACACACCGAGCAAACACTCGTAAGCACGCATGACACATATGTATGAGGGGCCGTCCTCGTTATAGGCTGTCACTTGTAGTTATAACACCGATTAAACTAACCGTGGGCGTTGATAGAAACATGACCACATGTCGAATGTCTGTTGATCCTATCCAGCCAATATTGATCCTATCCGGCCACTATTGATCCTATCCGGCCACTATTGATCCTATCCGACCATGAGCGATGCTATTGAGGTCGTTGGCAATCCAATCGGGGCCACGGATAATCCTATCAGGGTCACGGACGATCTTATCGGGGTCACGGGCTATCATATCAGGACCAAGAACTATCCTGTCGGGACGGCTAACCAGCTAGTCGGGACTTCGGAATACACTACTGGGGCCACGGATGATCATATCCCGCGTTGGGGACCACGGACAATCCTATTGGGCCACGGACGATCCTATTGGGACTACGGACTATCCTATCAGGGCCGCGGACGACCCTATCGGAGCGATTCTATAGGGACCTCGGTCGATCTTATCGGGGTCACGGACGATCATATCGGCGCCACCCCTGATCCTATCGGGACCACGGACTATCAAATTGAGGCAACGGACGATCCTACATCGGCCTCTGATTATCCTACTTGGACCACTAACGATCCTAACACGTGTCAAAACAACTAGTGCACGTCGTCTTCGAGCACGCAACGTAAGAGTTTCCCAATTTTTCGCTTATATTAGTCGTTCGTGTGACATCGATATCTGTTACTTCAGATCATCCAGCGATAATCACCATCTAAATCTCGCTAATCGCTTACATAATGTGTGTTTTGTGCAGTCACATTTTTTTCGAACACCATCTTTACAAATGTTCTTATTAGAATAATGTATCATGTATTACCCTACTTTCACAACTATATCTTCGTGTGTGTTTACAGTTGTATCAGGGTCTATCTCCATTGCGTAAACGCTGACAATGTGGTACTTACTGGATAGACCATGCACTGGATGTTCGCTGAACGCTTAACCTCCAACCTAACCAATATAAAAACTATGTTGTTTGCGCAAAATAATCCAATTTTTTTATCTACAACGCTTCGGCGAACAAGAAGACGGCGACAACAAACAGATTATGAAGACTTTTTGAAATAATAATAACAACAACAAAATGTTTTGTGCAAAACACTTTAAACGATGACGTAGTTGAAGGAACCAAACTTAATCGAATGAGCTGCTGCTGCATTATTGATGCTGCGGCGAAACTCGTGTCGTTTCTGTCGCAAGCATTCACAACTCGACTCACGATAATGATTGTGAATGACAACAATGTCGCGGCATGGAAATGACGTCCGTATACGGAGATATGACGTTGGCGGTGTTGGTTCCAACACCTGTTATCGAGAACGCGGTACGGTCATGGAGCGGTAGCCGTTACTGGTTGTGATAAATCAGCAGAGAAGTGTTGATCGGTGAGCGATAACGCACGCATAAAACGCGACGCGACTGCCGTTTATGTTTCGCCGTCTCCTGCCGGTGACGAGCCGCGTCTAAATATAACACCGGTAAAACTATCGACACTGGCTGAGCAAACGACACTTTTATCAATGTTAAATACAGCAATGGTCCCTGAACGTATTCATTATAACGACATTCAAAGTCACCCAACATAGCAACAACAAAAATGCATGTGAATGCATTCATCGACAGAGGCAAATGTGTTGGCTCATATTAACGTCAAAAACAGATAGGCTTTGTTGTATCCGTTGTATCGGCATAACATTTTGTAAACCTGCAGAACATTTCGACACTGCAGCGCCGCGTAAGAATGTCTCGTACACCTAATAAAACCACGGACACTGTCAACATCCGAGACCATATAATTACATATCGATTTATCAAACACTGCAGTTGCATTGATTACTATCATTACACGGTGTTTGGTGTTTGGTGTTCGCGTCGAAGCTACGAACGTTGTTCGTACACTATTATAGACAGTCGTTTTTTCCTCTTTAAAGTTTGCCAATGGAACATTGCACGTGGGCGGAAGGTACAATTAACTTTGGCCACAGTAGCATTTCACTTTGGTAAAACGAACACTGTACGTTATCCAAAATAGCAATGCTCGTTAGCAAAGGGAAGATTGCACTTCGACCAAGCCAAGGAAACATGGCCCATCGATAAATGAAGTATCGCGCTACACAGTAATTGCCTGTAGTCGATAGTTCGGAACAGCGATCACAGGTTAATCGTAGGCACACGGAATTAGCATTCGGCTCTGCCGATTATTGCGTATCTCGCTTCGATGCGTCGTCCGTGACAATTGCTGATGGTTTCAGCGCAATATCTGGCTTCGCAGACAGCGTCGTAAATGCCCGGGTGACGCCGTATGATGCCAAGTAGTTTTATTGCCGCTGCCGGCCGATGTAACTTGGACGACGACGCCTCTTCCCAAATGGACGTCACATATGTCTGCCGAATCATCGTCTGGTGCATCGTTGTGATTCACTTCGACGTCGGTTTCCTGTGCGATACAATACAAAGAGCCGTCGAATGGTCCTGGATAAACAACATGGGTCGAATGCGATGTGTGTTGAATGAGACGTGTGTTCGGTGCGATGTGTGTTCAGTGCCATATGTGTTTAGCGTGATATGTGTTCGGTGTGATGTTTGTTACATGCGACGTGTATTGTGTGCGACGTGTATTGGTTACGAAAGTGTTCGTTGCGACATGTGTTCGGTGCCACGAGTGTTCGGTGCGACATGTGTTCAGTGCGACACGTGTTCAGTGCGACGTATGTTCAGTGCGACATGTCGACTCCGCGACGCCGTCATTGCGATTTGTAAACATTCGATACTACGATAAGTTCGTTGTATGACGGGCTCAGTTAAAACGTCGCCGCGGCAAACTGATAAAACCTACGCAATAGCATCGTGTTGTTTCCTGCACATTCGTTGTCGCGCTTACATTTATCCGGGCTTTAAATTTTATCCGGGTGATATTTATGTGCATATGTAAGACATAATATTTGGCACCAGTATATCACGTAGTCATAAATAATATCCAGTAGTTAAATATGTTTCGTTTGTTGTCGTAATACGAGCGTTATAGTTAGATTACATAATTATAATTTGCTGTTTCAGATTTGTGACCAAGTATAAATGTAAGTCACGTGACGTGTGCGTGGAGAGGAAACTGTTTTACGACAACAATTGTTTATGTCTGTGGGAAGCAAACATTTTATAATAAATAGTATATATATATGCACACATACAAAAGACGTCACCCGGATATTATTTAACGCCCGGATAAATGTAAACGCGACACCGTACGCATGTCGGCACGTGAATGTACACAAAGAAGACTAAGTATAAACGTATATGTATGCATAGTATTTACATGTAAACACCGTACTATGCAGAGCACATTTCACTCAGTTCTCTCAGATACTTTACTCATTGATGTTCCATTCGTCGTCAAATTAGGTCATTTGGGGACTATTTTCCGTCGGGCATTATCACAATGTCACACGACGGCAAACACTGGTTCCGTGACGCGAGCGTCCATTGTCTGCAGAGCCTCGCGTTCGGACGGCGTCGTCGTCGGCTTGGGCGCGCACCAGCGACATCTGGCGGCGAACATCGACCGGAAGCTGCGCCGGAAGTCGCGACTAACGTAGTTGTAGATGATGGGATTCATGCAGCTGTTGGCGTAGGCGAGACAGTGAAAGAGACCGCGGGACACCTCGTAAGCGCGGGTCTGGGGCTGGACAGTGAAGTAGGAGAAGAGGAGGTGAGCGTGGAGTGGTAACCAGCACACGGCGAAGACGACGACAACGACGACCAGAATGCGCGTGGCGTGCTGCGTGCGCTCGTCCAGTGTCGTCGTTGTCGTCGTCGGTGTCGCGGGGTTGCGTCTGGCCTTGGCGCGCGCCGACGAGTTAGCGTCGTTGTGGCGTAGGAAGCGGAGCACCAAAAGGTAGAGGGTCGTGATGACGAACAACGGAAGGACGTAAGTAAGGGCGAAGAACGGCAGGAAGAGGCGGCGCCCCGTCGCCTTGTCCTCGACGCCGCAGTAGTAGTACGGGTATTCGAATCCTCCGCTGACCGCCGGATACAGCTTGACGCGGTAGATAAGCAGTGTCGGTAAGTTACACACCAACATGACGGCCCAGATGGCGCCGATCGCGCACGACACCTTGCGGCGAGTGCGCCACCTGGCGGAGCTGCGCGGAAAAACGATCGTGAGGTAACGAACGACGGCGACGAGGACCAATGTGTACATCGTCACGTAGACCGTCACGTAGAAAAGGAACTGCGACAGTTTGCAGGGCACGTCGCCGAACGCCCAGTTGTCGGCGGCAAAGTGGTACGCAACGAAGGGCACGCACACGACGAGGAACAACAAGTCGCTGAAGGCGAGATTCAGCAGGAGGAGATTCACAGTAGTGCGCATCTTGCGCTCGGAACTGATCACGAATATCACCATGCCATTGCCGACGCTGCCGACGATGGCAATGAGGCCGTAGAGCGTCGGGATGGTGACCTTGTAGAACCAGAAGTAGAAGGACAGCTCGTCCGCACTCGCCAGGTCCATATCGGTGGTCCACGTCGTGTTACGCGCGTCCACTGTGACGTCCATGACGTAGGGTCGATGTTACTTGGCGATCAGCAACCCATGGGTGAGTTGTCAAAGTGTCCGTTTACGAGATTTCAGACACAGACGGACACGGTTCCTGTCCGGACTCAGCTGTGCGTTGGCATGCGGAAATGCTTCGAGGTGGTTCGACTCAAGGGAGGCCGACGTGGTTCGCTTCATGGAATGCCGACGTGGTTCGACTCAAGGAAGACCGACGTGTTTCGATTCAGTGAAGACCGACGTCGTTCGACTCAAGGACGGCCGATGTCGTTCAACTCAAGGTGTAGCGTTTTTAAACAACAGCGGCAATAGCGCTGCAGTAATCGACGGTCTTACATCTAGTCGACGTGAAACAGGAGCCGCGTCTCCAGCAGCCGTACAAACGTCGACTGGCCACTAAAGAATGCATTCACGACCGATATAAACACAGACACACGTCGGCGAGACGGAGGTGTTAATCCCTGCTCCGAGTATCCACACGCGATTGATGTACCGTGCCGACTACAGCGTGCCGTTGGCAATGAAGTTCGTCAATCAGACTTCAGCTGTTTCGCGCCGACAGATGCCGCGGTATTCGGTCGTCACAAGAATTATTTCAACCCGTCGATCGTGACGATGCGCCGGTGTAATAGTTTCTCACAGGTGGTCGGCCGGGTGTGGCTTAGATAGGAGAAGTGCTGAGCCTCTGCTTAAATGCCATCACCGCACGTTTCGACCAGGTGCATAAATCGATTTACGCCTGACAGTTGCGCGGTCGTCCCCCGCTACGGCAGTTCCCGCCACAATGGTAGGCAGTCAGCGGCAGTTCCTGGCACAACGCTCACAACTAGCGGCAGTTCCCGGTTTTCAGTTCATGGCAGTTCCAGACTAAACGGCTCTCAGTTCACGGCAGTTTCCGGCTCTTAGTTCACTGAGTTCCCGACATATGCGGACCTACGACTGTTTTGTCTGTTCATATACAGTCGAGAACCCACGTTTGTTATAACAGATGCAACCTCAACTTTCACTGTTGGTATTGCAACTCTACATTTGCGGCAAGGAATGTTTCTAGTCCACTGCAACGTCACGCACACCGCTTCACAAACACTTGCAGTGTCTCCGATACCTATAAACGCCGCCGAGCCGTCGTGATTTACTCCCCTCTAAATGATACAAAGTGAAGCTGACGCCGCTTCCAAAGAAGGATGGCTAGATTTCAAAGCGTTCGTTTGAAGCGTCGTAGTAACCGGATGCGACGCAGGAAGGGGGTTCCAGGATCGATGCGAGCCGGATTTCCCGCACGGTTTCTGGCCACATGCACGACTCGGTGATTTCACCTACAACCGGAGGCCAGACATGGCTTACGTAGAACGCTGGAATAACCCTTTGGCTACAGCCTGCTGTTTGACGAGCCCGCTCCGATTACAGCCCAATAACAGACGTCGCTTCAAACTGCTGACAAAATGATGTCCTTGCAAGTGGTGATCGTTCACGAAGTGTCGAGCGGTTGCTACGACGACGCATTATCGAGATTCGTGTTTGCATTTCACTGACAAGACGGGAGGGCAGTGCACGAGGCCACCGATGCGAGGTAGGGTCCGTTGTAACCGAAAGACCGGATATCCGGCATCAGCGTGAAAGACCGTCGACAGGAAACAAGCAGCGACAGTGCACAAATAGGCGTCCACTCACAAGCCGACCCGGCGATCAGCAGGTCGTCCTTTCCGTCGTCTGCCCAACAACAAATAACGAGCACCTGGACAGGTAACGCTCTAATGTAGCTTCCTAGAAGCTAGTATACGGCTTCCTGGAAACGACCGCGGCAAAGATGTTGACACGATGCTTCAATTACTTCTTCTGCACTAATTGGCGACATCGTGTGACGAAATCTAATTGGAAAGACGGCGGTGTCATAATTGCGTCACTTCCTGAAGCCGACGGGTTATTACCACAGAAGACTGTAAGACACAGTTCTTGGAACATTGCTTTGTAAAGAACGCGTTGCCGACACGTTGCTGTGAGGTTCCGTAGCCAGACCTGTGAGTCTATGACGGCTGCACTAACGACTCAGACAGTTGGCGATCATGTTGTTTTCTTGCGTTGTTATCCGTTGAACGTCCTACGCCAGGCCGGTTTCTGGGGAGTTGGCGTCGACGCGAGACGCAAGCCCATTGGCCGTCAAAGCTGACGTATAGATGTCTCGTCTCGCCACGCCCCAACTGATCCGTGCGCTGACGGCCTGTTCGTCTCTGTCACATCCAATTACCGCAACTAATCCCACATTTATGTATTCATTGCGAGTTTAATTACTTCATTATTTACTGTGTAGTTTCCTCATTTAGTCGCTGATTTTGGCTCGCTGCACTCTCCGAACTCTTAATGTATATTTGTTTATTCATATAATGTAAATAATATAAATATGCGTAGTAGAGTCGTGAAGCAATCATGTGTTCTGCAATTGACGTTGTCCCTGAAACACTACATATAATGACTTAAATGTTGATTGCCCATTGGTATTTACCATAATGACATGTTTTTCTGCACCCACACATGTTATGTCACTAACATTTCCAAATTTGTACCATTTCATTGCCAATACATTCTACCACTAAACCTGGTCATATTACCTGATCAACTGCACTCAGTTCATTTAAACAGTGTCCTAGAATATCACAATTTTCTAGGCCCTATGTTTCGTGCAATGTAGTAGTAAGGTTAACGACGCTCTGACCCTGTTGTGGTTCTGATGTCTGCTTCGCTCCGACTCGCTGCATAAAAGACCTTGAGATTTTACACCGCATTCAACCAAGTGCTTTCGTTACCAACACATTGTAGCCCAATTATATTGACTTGTCTGTTGTGGCTTCGTGTGCTAATATTTGCATTTCATCATGGCTTCTCTGTCCTTGTCAGTACTCTGCTGTACTTAATGTATATTTTCCAAGTAGGTCACATTGGAATAGTCACATCTTATCTAATATATTTATTGCCACGAATGTCACACAGGAATACCCATATCTTACTTAACGTATTAGTTTCCACGTGGGTCACACACAAGTAGCCATATATTCCTTAATGTATAATTCCCCTCAGCGATCGCACATATGTTATAACAATATCTTACTCAACATATTACTGCCACGTATCACACATAGGAATAACCACATATTATTAATATATTACTGCCACGTATGTCACAAAGGATTGTTAGACCACAGGTAATTAGTTGACGACACAGAACGTTGGACCGGAGAAGACCTTGCAGAAGATGTTACTGATTGATGTGGCAGAAGCCACGGCGTCCGGTTGTACATAAATCTGCTCTGTAAAACATCACTTGTGGATCGCAGTGGTGCCTGAAGTCAGTACATGAATGTCCTTCTGGGGCCATTGCTCTTAATAAATCCCACCGCTGCCTCCACTTGGCCGCGTTCTTATCTTACCCCGGCAGCCTTGCTAGAGCGCTTTTAGGCGATTGTTGAGGCCGAGCCATTATTGTTTTTAACAAGCTTACCATCTAAGGTACTATTCCCCAGAGAGCAATTGGACAAGAGGAATATTGGTTCATCAATAGTCAAGCAATATGGTCACAATGGCGTGGAAAGTTCTTCTCAGATATCACCCAATCCCGTGTTCTGCCAATTCCACCTTCTTCTCTGTACTTCTGTGCTGATCTTTTCTTCTGCTGTTATATTTTCAATTTGTTATAATAATAATAATAACAAACTTCTATAGCGCCTAAATCCCCAGGAATCTGAGCTCACATCCATACAGTAACACTGATTTGACCAGAGTATTGTATAATCTGAGTTTAGTTTTTAATGTGTATATATTTCAGCTCCATATCTGCTTGGGTTTTATGAATGATGTCTTTGCTTTTTGTATTCTGTTGATAATATCATATTTAATATAATGTCGATTTAGATTTAAGAAGTGTTATTCGGCTGATCAGTGTATGTTATAATGCAATTTAATACTACAGAAGCTTCAACAGTTCTGTGTACGTGCTTTTTATATACATCTAAAGCATACTATAGAGTTACCATTGGACATTAAAAACACTGATTAATCGTGGTGTGTGTGTAGTATTCCATTACAGTGGGACAGAACTCGAATGTTTACTAGGCCTATTATATTGGGTGTTACGTTCACTTGCACAGTGCTTTTCAACCTGTTTGTTTTCATTGCACATTTTCGAGTTTGCTCAGTCCTCGTGACACACCGGACCAAATGGTGTTTGCCACATTAACAAGTATTCCATTGTCAACAGCCACTGGTCATTTTATGTACATCGTTGCGAACATTTACGCTTCATATGATAACTATTGTAGTAGTATCAGAGAGAACAGTACATCTTCCCCCATTTCAGTGGCGTAGCCAGAGGGGTACTAAAGGGGTCATGCCACCCCCAATCACGGAAAAGTAGGAGGGTATTGGACTGAGGATACATAACTGGTTGCCTGATTCATGGCGTGACAAGGTAGTAGGTGCATAGGTTATAGGGGTGCCTGTGTCCTATCCTTTCGCAAAGAAATTTGTCTTCATTCAAATGGGATTAAATTACCAAAAGTGGAGGAATCCACCGCTTCTGCTGTAGGCGATAAGCATCCAGCTGGCTGCAGCCCAAGAGGTGATACGGCAACGAAAATGTCATCATTCACAATGTGCTTGATGGCTAATGCCTATTAATATATCAACACAAGGATGTAAAATGATAGTTGCCCGACAAGATGATTAGTTACTGTACTAAGATCAAGTTGCACGTTGCGGCCAAAGCAATTTATCTAGTCGATCTTCGATGGGTAGTCGGAACTTCGTATCGTGAATTTATTAATTTTAATAAGTGACAACGTTACACATGACACGGGCATTTTTGTGAAGCTCACTCGACGCCGCCACCGCGGGATGGGTTTGTTGTGTAGTTACTGGTTGAACGCCAGCGCCTCATCATCCATGTTAAATTAAGGTACGAATGTTTATTGTTTCATATGAGTAAGTGACTAAGTATCTGTCATGTTGCTTGTCTGTAGGCCTGGGAGATGTACCATGGGAAATATGGCGGCTTTAGGTGGGCAATATGTAGGGGCTTTGGTTCGTGTCTCTCTGGTATTGTATCGTTTTTCTCTTAGTTTGACGGCTTCTATGAAAGTTTTGGTTGTCATGTCGTTATTCAGTTTAAATGAGTTGGGTTTGAGAAACCGACAGTGCAGCATTGCGACGGAATCAGGCGATGCACGAATATTGGACACTCTAGTTTATTGAACACTACATGTGTGTGTGTGTGTGTGTGTGTGTGTGTGTGTGTGTGTGTGTGTGTGTGTGTGTGTGTGTGTGTGTGTGTGTGTGTGTGTGTGTGTGTGTGTGTGTGTGTGTGTGTGTGTGTGTGTGTGTGTGTGTGTGTGCGTGCGCGTGTGTGTGACTGTGTGTGCGACTGCGTGTGCGACTGCGTGTGCGACTGCGTGTGCGACTGCGTGTGCGACTGCGTGTGCGACTGCGTGTGCGACTGCGTGTGCGACTGCGTGTGCGACTGTGTGTGTGTGTGTGTGTGTGTGTGTGTGTGTGTGTGTGTGTGTGTGTGTGTGTGTGTGTGTGTGTGTGTGTGTGTGTGTGTGTGTGTGTGTGTGTGTGTGTGTGTGTGTGTGTGTGTGTGTGTGTGTGTGTGTGTGTGTGTGTGTGTGTGTGTGTGTGTGTGTGTGTGTGTGTGTGTGTGTGTGTGTGTGTGTGTGTGTGTGTGTGTGTGTGTGTGTGTGTGTGTGTGTGTGTGTGTGTGTGTCATATCCCGCTACTTATTGCTTGCTTGTAAAAAAAATCCTGCCTACGCCACTGTCCCTTTTCCATTTGGATGAGTAAATTCTAATTGTAACTTAGTACATCAAAAATTATTTCAACATATCAAATGGCTTTAAAATGTGACAAACGGTTATATAAAATTAATTTCAAGTTATCACTCACTAAAGTCCTTATTACCATAATGATAAAGAAGATAATAAATAGTGTATCATAACTTGATATGTTCCAAGAAACTAAAAATCATGTGGTAAGTTAAGGATCCGAAATTCCATTGGGCGGTTATGAGAAATGTGCACGTATCTTGGGGAAAAGAGAAGCTTAATGTTCGATTCTCTGCTAGAAAGAGTGCAGTTGTTCCTGATAACTATCAATATTGAGAAGTTCATTTTACAACGGTGCCTTAGTTGTTAATACCTGTGGCAATACATCAAAAGCATGATCACAGATGGCTGAATACTCTTGCTTCAACTGCATACAAAGTGCGTTCAGAGGCACCTCAATTAAATGAATCATGTTAGTGCTATCGTTCCTGCGGTCGATTCTACGCCTACGGTTCACATTCCTTTCTCGCATTCACAGAAATGTCATCATTAGTTTAGTTTTTGCAATGTTGCGCGAGTTTTCTATAATTGTTGCTAATTACATATAACGTCCCCATATGAACGGTTTACTTAATTGATGTATCCAGTATGTCGCGGTTTGCCTATGCCACAATCAATATTTTGCGCATGACCTCCGTCAAGTTTTGCCTTTGCGACCAATCTTGATAATGGTTATATATATATATATATATATATATATATATATATATATATATATATATATATATATATATACGTGAATTACATGACTACTGCTGCATTTCATAAATCATACATTATTATATACAGTTGTCACTTTAAAAATTATTCCTTATCTTTTTGTCATAAAGAAAGGTTTTTGTGGCCAGAATTTCAACAAAATATACGACGGAATGCACGAACGTACCACGTGTTCGGTATCCATTTTTGATCGCTTGACGGAATTTTCGTTAGGCAACTGGTCACGTCATGGATAGGTCAATTTCGAACAATCGTACAATACACCGTGACATTGGGAACAATAGTCTACTGGCGCCAGATTATTCCAAAATGTTAAGTAAATTTGACAAAAATTAATAATTTAAGTTATGACGAATATATTTTATTCAAAAAGTGTCGTGTGAGTGCATAAAAATAAGTTAGAATAGGTGCTAGCCGCTAATTTAGCGAAATCATTTATCTCGAGGCGCGCGTAGAAAATAGTGTTGCGGCCCACGCGCACTTACGAGCACGTTTGACGTCGAATGTATCAAATTAAATTGTTCGCTCAATCAACAACACGCGTGGCCGACAGTGGGCGATTTATTCATGTGCTGATCAGGACACAGGTTTGCACCAACAACTTTGTCAACAGAACTATAAAAAAAACTGGAAAGATCTATCCGAAACAGTTGTCTGCAACCACAGTGGACACTTTTCAAATTACACTGAGCAGACGCATCTAACGTTCCTACAGTGCTATTGCAAACACCCCCATTTAATATTTTTTTTAAATGACTAGCTTTTTACCACACACGCGCACGCACACACGCACGCACGCCCAAACATGCACACATAACACATACGCGCGCGTGCACACGCACACACATAAATACACACACACAGACATACACACACACATACACACACACACACACACACATACACACACACACACACACACACACACACACACACACACACACACACACACACACAAACTCATTGATGACTCGGCAGATGATGCGAAAGGATCAAGAACCGCGTTTGTATTGCCGAAAGTTGTGAATAGTGCCCAGACGTTTTGCAACCACATTCAACGAATCCGTAGTAGGTAGGCAGGAACCCGTAATATACGAGGAATTTCGAAATAAAATACAAGTGTACTTCTATTCTGTAGTTGAACTAAGTTAGTTTCAGAATCGTCGCAAGTGTCAGTATGCGGGCACACTAGGAACGCTCTCGTGACTCGGCAATGTTTCGGCTTATGTTGCGATGCACACTATCAATACATCACATGGTGTCCAACAAGATCGCAGCTTATCGCCATGTTTATTTACAATATGCCTGGATGGCGATGATTTATGTAATATGTTAAACAAAGATGGCATCGGATGTCACGTAAACAGCAATTGAGATAACCAACTGTTTTATGTAGACGATCTAGATGATATCACGCATACTCCCTGTTGTATTCAGGCTTAGCTGAATATGTGTTGTTTTATGTTTGGTTTTGAATAATCTATATCCTGCAATAGTAGATTAGGCACATAATCTATAAAAAAAATCACTTCAGGGATACCTAAATGTTACAAGTTGTCATCCATGCCAGGATTCATCTATGACATTTACCGGTCACAACCAGCCCGGTTGACAGCTTCTATATGGTTTTTACTGCGTAGTGAGCTATTTATGAAAATGGAGGCAGGGGTTTTGAAGGTTTCTCAACATGTACATAATCGGCTATATATCTACTAATTACACGCTAAACATTTCCTTCAGCATGTGTGGAACAACGATGCAAATTTCCAATCAATATAATTGATAGAATTGAAATAAAAGCACAAACATACCAAATTATACCAACATTTTAGTTAGGTTTTGTGACCGAAGGTGTACAATAGTTCAAAACAATAACTTACATACGTGGAACATGACAATTACAGTTACATCAAAAACGTCCAAATTCATTTCCAAATAAAACAACATTAGATTTTCTCACAAACGATGTAATATATTGCATACACAACCAAGATATTAACCCTACTCCCTTATTTCTCATAACTGTCGCCCAAGAACATAATTCGCAATATATATATATACACTGTATATATATATATATATATATATATATATATATATATATATATATATATATATATATATATATACACTCTATATGCATTACACGCACTCTTAGCGCATGACAATTACTTTTTATCTTACAATAATCCCAGGTCAATTGTAAATATAATACCATTCCTGTTCTTGTCTATAGTTCTTGACTAAGTTGTGTTTCAATTTACCGAATAGGAATATTTGCGTAAGAAAATAATTCAAGCCCTGCTTGACAAGTTGCACCAGCATGTGGTACAATCCTTTCATGGGATGATTCGAGCAGATGAACATCTGGACCATGGAACAATTCTACAGCGCTTCCATACGTAATAACTCACACTTTTCTAAATAATGTCCTTTGGTTTCACCATAATTGCCCCCCTCAGCTACTGAGTCAGATTTGATTGGCTACATGTGAGATGAACCTGTTATAAATTGCGTGGCACATAGCCGCTACACATATCATATATTGTTTAAACGCACAGTGCCATGTTAGTTGATATGTGAATATCTTGACTCTTCAGTTACAAATAAAAGTGCCACGTTCCATGGATGTAAGTAATGATTTGAAGTATTGTTCACCTTCCGTCACGAAATCCAACTATAATGCTAGTATATGTTGGCATAATGTGTGCTTTCCTTTTCAGTTAGTTTATAATATTGAAATAAGTATTTACTATAACTACGCAACGTACTATTCTAAACATTTTGTTAACAAAGTTAGCTATGTAGTCCAATGATAAGCAGAACTATAATTATAGCCGAATGTGTTTGAGGTTTGGCGGTTATGATAAAATAAGGGGGTGGTGTTAGTGTTTTGGTTTTGCATGCAACATATTATCTTGTTTGTCAGATACTGTAACATTATTTTATTTGGAAATGAAGAGTGATTATTTTTAGATAAAACAATTGTCATGCGCCACGAATGTAAGTAATGATAAGAAATATTGTTTACCTTCGCTCACGAAACCAAACTAAAATTTTATATCTGGTGGCATAATGTTTGCTTTACCTTCAATTATGTATATACTATTGATATCCATACTTGCTACGAATATGTAACGTACTATTTCTAACATCACGATACCAAAATTAGCTACGCAGCCCTGTAATTAGGATCTGTACTACCGAATGTGGTTTAGGAAGGCGGTTATGAAAAGAAAAGGAGTAGTGTTAGTGTTTTGGTTATGTATGCAAGATATTATATTGTTTTCTGACAAACTTATGTAATTTTATTTGGAAATGAACTGGGATTGAGTGTTTTGGTTAAGTATGCAAGATATTAAATTGTTTTCTGACAAACTAATGTCATTTTATTTGGAAATGAACTGGGATTGTTGCGAGATATATAAAACATAGTCATGCCCCGCGTGTGTTTGTAATGCATTGAACAATAGTCATTAAACCAAACTAAAAAGTTAACATATCTGAGCCTATTTTGTGCTTTTCGTTCAAGTAGATTTGTAATATTGACATTTGTATTAACAACGGATATGTATCTTATTTTTGTACAAACATTAGCTATGCTACTATGTAATTAATGATCATAATAACCGATTGTGTTTAAGGACGGTGGTTAAGGAAAATAATGGGGTAGGGTTAGTGTGTTGGATTTGTATTCTATATGTTACATTCTTTGTCAGACAAACAAATGTCGTTTTACTTGGAAATGAACCGGATTGTTGTGAGATAAACAGATAATTGTAATGCGCCACGTGTATACGTAATGATTTGAACTATTGTACACATTCGGTCACTAAACCAAATTAAAATGTTAACATATCTGAGCACATGTTGTGCTTTTCTTTCAAGCAGGTCTACGATATTGACTTTCATATTAACTACAAATCCGTATCTTATCCTTCCAAACATTTTGATGTAAAAATTAGCTATGTATCTCTGTAATTGGTAGATATATAGTCGATTGTGTTTAAAGATTGTGGTTATACAAAATATGGAGGTATGGTTAGTGTTTTGTTTTTGTATGCTATATATTACATCGTTCGTCAGAAAATCTAGCGTTATTTTATTTGGAAATTAATTGGGATTGTTGAGATATAAAAATAATTGTCATGCAATAAATGTGTAAGTAACGATCTGAACTATTTTACACCTTCGGTAAAGAAACTATACTAAAATGTTAGCATATGTTGTCCTTTTCTTTCAACTACGTCGATAATATTGATATGCGTATTTAGTG
The DNA here is from genome assembly GCA_963995525.1 of Escarpia spicata. Classification (NCBI taxonomy): domain Eukaryota; kingdom Metazoa; phylum Annelida; class Polychaeta; order Sabellida; family Siboglinidae; genus Escarpia; species Escarpia spicata. Next base: position 5,664,166 of record OZ023212.1, read on the forward strand.
CAAATATGTATCTTACCATTTCAACCATTTTGTTACCAAAATTAGCTGTGTAGCCCTGTAATTAGTAGACATATAGCAGATTATGTTTGAAGACGGCCGTTATGAAAAATAAGGGGGTATGGTTAATGTGTTGGTTTTGTATGCAACTTGTTACATCATTTGTCAGAAACCCAAGTGTTGTTTTATTTGGAAATTAATTGGGACGTTTAGGGTGTACAAATAGTTGTCATGTGCCACGTATTTAAGTAATGGTTTTGAACTATTGTACACCTTCGGTCATGAAACCAAACTAAAATGTTAGTATAATTTTGTATGTTTTGTGCTTATATTTCAGTTCTATCTAGCATATTAATTTAACATTTGCTGCATACATGTGCATTACTTTCCGACACATGCTGACCCACATTTAGTCACGTACTCTTAAAATTAGTATTTATATAGCCGATAGTGTACATGTTGAAAAACTTTCATTTTCACAAAATGGCTCACTACGCAGTAAAATATCACAATAAAAGTGTCATCCGGGATGGTTATGACCGGTAAAGGTCATATATATACTCTGGCATGGATGAGAACTTGTAACATTTAGGTGTTTAAAGTGTTTTCTAGAGCCCTTTTGAGATTGTGTGCCTAGACTATAGACCCTGTAGGGAGTCAACCACGCCATTGCTCTCATATACACTGGCTGCTCGGCGTTTCTCACACGCCAGACCAGGAAGCAACTCTGGCCGCTGGGAGCAAGATCCAGTGGGCTAGGGATATAGATCACTACTGTGTGAGTCCATGACAGGTTACATTTACCTCTGGGGGTGATATTTTACTTCCACTGGCATGGACTCAAGTCAGAAGGTACTTTGGCAATGCGTGTGTCTTCCGAAAGACACACGCAACGTGATGTGAACGAAACTGCCCAAGTTTCGAACTGGCGGCAGGTGGTTTTGACAACGATATCATGCATCATCTGAAATACCCAGATATTGACAAGAACATTAGCAAACCTGAATATGTTGAATAGACCAAGTATGTTGGTGTAATTATGTGTACGAAGCCGAAGGATTTAAGCTATATTATGACGACACCAGCGTAACTGTAATGCTAGGTGACTACGATATATTACGACATTAAGGTAACTGTAATGCTAGGTGACTACGATATATTACGACATTAACGTAACTGTAATGCTAGGTGACTACGATATATTACGACATTGAAGTAACTGTGATGTCAGGTGCAACAGTATCACTTGAACAATTCAGAACAGTTCCATTTGCGTACAATTGCATCCACCGCATGCTTAATGTTCCAACATTTATCATTCCCGACTCTTGTTGTTTTAACCAGTGCATTTAATGTTCTAACATTTATCATTCCCGACTCTTGTTGTTTTAACCAGTGCATTTAATGTTCTAACATTTATCATTCCCGACTCTTGTTGTTTTAACCAGTGCATTTAATGTTCTAACACATTTATCATTCCCGACTCTTGTTGTTTTAACCAGTGCATTTAATGTTCTAACATTTATAATTCCCGACTCTTGTTGTTTTAACCAGTACATTTAATGTTCTAACATTTATCATTCCGGACTCTTGTTGTTTTAACCAGTGCATTTAATGTTCTAACATTTATCATTCCCGACTCTTGTTGTTTTAAAAAGTGCATTTAATGTTTTAACATTTATCATTCCCGACCCTTGTTGTTTTAACCAATGCATTTAATGTTCTAACATTTATCATTCCCGACTCTTGTTGTTTTAAAAAGTGCATTTAGTGTTCTAACATTTATCATTCCGGACTCTTGTTGTTTTAACCAGTGCATTTAATGTTCTAACATTTATCATTCCCGACTATTGTTGTTTTAACCAGTGCATTTGTTTGAAACATAGTGTTGCCTACAAAACCATGCATGGGCGGATTTTTTAGATATAACTTGTGGAACAGTGCATGCACTATATACTTTATGTTTGTTAATAGTGCCATCGACAACATTGAATCCCTATTGCGAAATAACATATTGGCGTCGAGAAGTATTAGAATATAATTGTAAGACAATATTATGAAACTATGAGAGGCAAACTTGACTGTTGTTAATTTGATGTTCTTCATGGTTCCCTTGAGGTCTAGTTCCTATATACTGTTGTTAATTTGATGTTCTTCGTGGTTCCCTTGAGGTCTAGTTCCTATATACTGTTGTTAATTTGATGTTCTTCGTGGTTCCCTTGAGGTCTAGCTCCTATATACTGTTGTTAATTTGATGTTCTTCGTGGTTCCCTTGAGGTCTAGCTCCTATATACTGTTGTTAATTTGATGTTCTTCGTGGTTCCCTTGAGGTCTAGCTCCTATATACTGTTGTTAATTTGATGTTCTTCGTGGTTCCCTTGACGTCTAGTTCCTATATACTGTTGTTAATTTGATGTTCTTCGTGGTTCCCTTGAGGTCTAGCTCCTATATACTGTTGTTAATGTGATGTTCTTCGTGGTTCCCGTGAGGTCTAGCTCCTATATACTGTTGTTAATTTGATGTTCTTCGTGGTTCCCTTGAGGTCTAGTTCCTATATACTGTTGTTAATTTGATGTTCTTCGTGGTTCCCTTGAGGTCTAGTTCCTATATACTGTTGTTAATTTGATGTTCTTCGTGGTTCCCTTGAGGTCTAGCTCCTATATACTGTTGTTAATTTGATGTTCTTCGTGGTTCCCTTGAGGTCTAGTTCCTATATACTGTTGTTAATTTGATGTTCTTCGTGGTTCCCTTGAGGTCTAGCTCCTATATACTGTTGTTAATTTAATGTTCTTCGTGGTTTCCGTGAGGTCTAGCTCCTATATACTATTGTTAATTTGATGTTCTTCGTGGTTCCCGTGAGGTCTAGCTCCTATATACTGTTGTTAATGTGATGTTCATCGTGGTTCTCTTGAGGTCTAGTTCCTATATACTATTGTTAATTTGATGTTCTTCGTGGTTCCCTTGAGGTCTAGCTCCTATATACTGTTGTTAATTTGATGTTCTTCGTGGTTCCCTTGAGGTCTAGCTCCTATATACTGTTGTTAATGTGATGTTCTTCGTGGTTCCCTTGAGGTCTAGCTCCTATATACTGTTGTTAATTTAATGTTCTTCGTGGTTCCCGTGAGGTCTAGCTCCTATATACTGTTGTTAATGTGATGTTCTTCGTGGTTCCCTTGAGGTCTAGTTCCTATATACTGTTGTTAATTTGATGTTCTTCGTGGTTCCCTTGAGGTCTAGCTCCTATATACTGTTGTTAATTTGATGTTCTTCGTGGTTCCCGTGAGGTCTAGCTCCTATATACTGTTGTTAATGTGATGTTTTTCGTGGTTCCCTTGAGGTCTAGTTCCTATATACTGTTGTTAATTTGATGTTCTGCGTGGTTCCCTTGAGGTCTAGCTCCTATATACTGTTGTTAATTTGATGGTCTTCGTGGTTCCCTTGAGGTCTAGCTCCTATATACTGTTGTTAAAGTGATGTTCTTCGTGGTTCCCGTGAGGTCTAGCTCCTAGATACTGTTGTTAATTTGATGTTCTTCGTGGTTCCCTTGAGGTCTAGCTCCTGTCTAGCTCCTGTATACTGTTGTTAATTTGATGTTCTTCGTGGTTCCTTCGAGGTCTAGCTCCTATATACTCTTGTTAATTTGATGTTCTTCGTGGTTCCCTCGAGGTCTAGCTCCTATATACTCTTGTTAATTTGATGTTCTTCGTGGTTCCCTTGAGGTCTAGCTCCTATATACTCTTGTTAATTTGATGTTCTTCGTGGTTCCCTCGAGGTCTAGCTCCTATATACTCTTGTTAATTTGATGTTCTTCGTGGTTCCCTCGAGGTCTAACTCCTAGATACTGTTGCAGTGTTCATGCTCTATTTGTACTCTATGCTATAGCCGAATAATATTTTCCAATTTTAGGGAATATTTACTTTTTGATGTATCTCTAACATGAAATGTTGGTTACGCAGTTTAGTATTAAAACTGAGTACTTATCTAGTAATTCGCCCGGTTTGTGAAGATTTTAAGTTGATACAAAATGTACCGTGAAATGTCGATCTGGCGTTTGATTTCGGCATTAAAGCGGCAGACCCTGAGATTATCTAAACATGAAGAAAAAAACATGAGCTCTATATTCAAAGCGGAATATTGGATAACTGTGAACATGTCTATGTTCATAATGCAACATCTGAAAACACCGTAACATCAATCCACCCAAAGATAAATAGAACTTTCTTATTGTTTAAATAAGGGAGAGGAAATACATGACATTAAGCTGCGGTTTGAACGGATGTAAGAATATGCCCTATACAACAAATGAAAGGAGTTAATAATCGGCCATAATCTCTATCAATATGTCTACAAACAGAATCGACAGACATTGTTCGAACTCTCGTTAAATCAATAATTGCTTCCTCGTCGACATCCCGACTGAAGCTTGTTTCAGATAGCAATCTAGATCTATCTTGTTAACTGTCTGGACGTAAGATATGAAAGGGCGAGCAGCAGTATAGATAAACAGGCTCACGTAGCGGTTAGTACGGAATGTGTAGGAACAGATGTTGACCGGGCGTACGCTGACTAACACACGGAGGCCGTGGATGCTGAATCTATGCGTGCCTAGTTCGGTTGTGGTATCTGTAATTATAAATGTCTGCCTTTATTATTTACTCCGCCAAGACACGCTTACTTCGTGCGGTGCCACACAGTTACGTGACTTACGTGTGCGCAAACATTCCACTTGTATCAAGATAATAATCTTCACCTTTCCCCGGAAGCTGTAAAGCGTTCGTCGAGACAACCTCATTTTTACCGTTTGCTTGTAAGGCATATCTGACATTTCGATCTCGGACGTGTCGTCCCTATGCATGAGTTTCGACTCTGTTATAATTCTTGAAAGGCGTTTGACGTTTTGATTTTCGACATTGCATCACCTACGTTCGAAAGGTATATGTCATTTAAACAAACCCCTGACGTTTCCCCACACATATAAACGGCGTATGTCATTTTGACATAGGATCCGTTTGTAAGAAAGGCTATTTTAGTCGACGGAGTATATCGGAAAGGCGTATGATATTTCCTGGGGAATTTTCTAGAATTAAGCACGTAAACATATCCCCGGCTGACGTGTCACGTACTACTTCATTCGAAAAAATCCGTGTATTTTTTAAACGCAATCATTTATTCTGAGACTGCGCGCATCGATAGGAAGTTACAAGACAAATCGACACCGTTAAAAGAAAATATTACTCTATAGATCGATCGGTTTAATGGAATGTTCTTTTAGACACTGCGCGCATCGATGGGAGATTGCAAAACAAATCGACACCGTTAAAAGATAGTATTACTCTAGAGATCGATCGGTTTAATGGAATGTTCTTTTAGAGACTGCGCGCATTGATGGGAGATTACAAGACAAATCGACACCGTTAAAAGAGAGTATTACTCTAGAGATCGATCGGTTTAATGGAATGTTCTTTTAGAGACTGCGCGCATCGATGGGAGATTACAAGACAAATCGACACCGTTAAAACAGGATATTAGAGAGTCTCTGCAAGCGTATCGATCTCGATTCCCTTCCCTACCCCTAACGCCCTGCGCGATCGGTGTCGATTGTAGGAGATACGTAACCGTCAGGAGTGTCTGCATAACGGCGTTTCACGCGCCAACGTATCGTACATTTATGCCCTTTTCAGCTGGTCCTAATCACAAGCTCAAATGGACAGACCATAAGGCATCTAAATCAGTTTGGAATAGTGTACAAAAGCACACCATAGCGAAGATAGGATGCGCGGTTTTTAACGCACGCGCCTTTTACGAGATTTGGATTTGCCTGTCTATATTCGTAGGTACTTCACCCAAGACTTTTCTAACAGTTTATTTGCACAAATTTAACGGAATATATGTTAGAGATTTAGCACATATATACCTTACGGAAGAATGTTATCAGTTTTTTGTGAAAACAACAAAAAAGGTTGCAAGCACGATTTGTACCTCCACCGCTATATATTAAGTGCTGAGACAGGTCTTAAAAATATTTTTTTCTGATGCATTAAACATAACAGCAATTAAAATGAAGCGGTTAATCAGACAAAAACAGTTGTATGTACAATGCTGTCATATTGTTTACTTTGATTCATCCATAATTTAAACGTAAAATGGATAGGAATTGCGCTTACCGATCACCCCTGCCGGTTACGTATTTACATATCCGATCGACACATAACCGATCGCATAAACACAAAAAGCGATGACGTAGTATGCACAGAGCATTGGGGATAGGGAAGGGAATCGAGATCGGTATGCTTGCAGACACTGTCTAGTACTCTTAGAGATCGATCGTTTTAATGGAATGTTCTTTTAGCGACTTCCTGGAAATGACGGCGTCTGTGGTATTCAAACAGAAAGAACGCATCTTAATTTAAGCAGAAGACGGCACCGGAACCTATTCAGATATAAACAATGCAGTAAAAAGAGAAAGCATCCGGAACATTTCATTTCACGAGGATTACAAAGCCCGATTGAGGAATCCCAATAGTTATGCAAACATCCTCCACAGACATTGCGCTAATCACGATCTTCCGCTTCAAGAAATCAGAGTGTACCACTTTCGCCTTCGACGTCATCAATACTAGCGGAGCTCTGCCTTCAAATCGCCATTTTGAACGCATCTGCCGAGCACCATCAGTTTAGCAAGACTGAACATCGGTAATAAACTCATTGGTTAGAACGCTGAACAAACAAACGTATTTGTTTATGTCCTAACGCCATTTCCGGTTGACGCAGCCCTGGTGCACCTCGCTCGCCCCAGTTAACGCAACAGTTCTTGCCTCGTTCCGCCCATAAATATGCGATACTATTCTTAACCGAGGCGTGGCACCGCCGGACATGTCTAACCTGAACCCAAATGTCGGACACGACTACTTAATCATGTTGATAGAATAGAACTGAGTGTGCTACTGGACAGCGTGATGACAGCGTCATTAGTCTGGTCCACCAGTGAAGTGTGCGTGCACGAAATTCGCGCTGCGTTCAAATTCACAAGTAGACATTTCGGTCCCGCTTTCGTCGACGATTAGCAAATCGAATTCGCCGGTCGCACGCGCGTCCTCCGTTTGGCGGCGTTTATAAATCACCCAATCACGAATCGATTACGCAAATAGGCAGTGAGCGAGAGGCGATAGTCGCAGATTGAACGGAACTGCGGGGGACATGCCGCAGAAAGGACGACAGCGTAGAGTTTTGGCGCCTACAGTCCGATTTATTTAACGCCATTGATTTTAATAACGTGGCGATCCATTTGTTTTCGTTCGCCCCATCCGACGTTTATTGCACATAACGAAAGATCGCTGGGACATAAATCTCACTGGTTTTATTCAGTGCACGGGTCTTTTTTGTACCAATGGGTTGCGCACGTAGCCTTAACTTGCGGAAGCAGGAGTCACTACATTAATTGTAGTTAGCAACTACCAAAAGCAACTGATCTCATATAGGATATTCATAACACCTACAGGTACATCTATCGCATGACGATGACAATTGTAAGAAGCAGGTTGTAGATGCCACGCAGTTACGACTTTCAAATATCACCTTATGAGTTGTTTATGGTAATTAAAACAAGCAAGATTAACAACTAGCATGTAGGCTAACCTACGCTAATGTCAATTAATACTATCTCAGACGTGCTGTTGTATTTTTCTTGTTAATCGCCAGGCTCGTAGCGTGGTAGGAGGGGAATGCGTGCATTTTTCTGCCTGAACCATTTTTTGCAGTGACGACGATGGTAGTGTTGGAGATTTTCCCGGTCGACTGGGGTAGTATCGGACGTCTTAAAAACAAATTAGGTAATATTTTAATCCAAGCGAAACAACTTCCTCTAAGCGGAACTCTTAATCAGCGGGGTGTGCGTACGCCCCCACCGCACCCACCCCCAAACTACGGGCCTGATTGCAATGCCTATTTTGTGTTATTCACCCCATATATAATCATGTGATTATAATGTGTATTAATTACTTGTATTTATCACTATTAATATAATAAATTATCATCACCTGGATCCGCCTATGGTTGTTTTTATGTCCTGAGCCGCTGTCGATTCCATGCATAGCTCAGCATAACCTACGGCAGAAAGTGAACGAATTACACAGATTGGCATAGCGCATTAAACTTACAAAACGTCATGACCCTCAAGTCCCTCTATATTCCACGGTTGTGTCTGTGGTGCAACAGTTCATTTGGTAGACAGTAATTGTTATTCTCTGTAGATCTCTGCATCACAACAATACAAACCTAGTGGTCGATAAAACAGCAATACTTATTTCATTTTGCGCGATGTTACGTTGATCGTTTAGCATGTGGAAGGTGAAAATGGGTTTCTGGCGATTGTTGAGACGACATATTTACACTGCATGTGAATTGCTTGCCGTAATTATTGTGCCCAGACCGGTAACGTGTCCCACTGCATTCTTCCGACGTGAAAGACGTCTTCGTTGTAAAGAATCTTCAACGAAATATTTTCAGATTTGCCCAACAGATCCGGCACGTAGATGGTTGCTTTTTTGAGGGTGCTCCCAGAAACCCTGAACTGAACCCCGTTGAGATTTCCAACTGCACGCATGAGACTGCCAAAGCTCTTGAGACTCCCCAAAACCTCCAAATGCACCCCCTTAGGACTTCCAGCGGAACTCTTTTACTATGAACGCGGGCGATGCAGACTATGCGTGCCACCCCGGCCTGCGGAAATACACATAGACGAGTCATTTTATGCACCGTCTTCTACGTAATGTTAATGTACTTTCTGTTATTTGTTTGCACAAATTTCGCCCACGCCCATGATTCTATAGTTATGACTATAAGCACACTAATACTGCGGACAATGTTAATGGCGGACCACTCGTCTATCAGGTGTATTTCCTTCTATCAATGCTTCGTTGCACAAATCAATAATAATGTCATCATGACGCTATTTTGGTTCTCAGATGGGCATTTCATGTAACAAATGAAAACGCTTGCCTTTCATGTCACGTGATAAGTAGTTCCGCCGCCTGCCTAAACACTAAATAAAGAGCTGACATACTCATCACCAACAACCGGAGCGGGTCATAAAATGTAGCGCGAACGCGCATGCGTGCGAATATTGTCTACTAGGATATGCTCGAAAGCGCAAAAATAATTGTATTTGAAGCAGACGAGATTTTGCGTTCTTGGCACAAATTTAGGCCATCGGCCTATGCTGCTGGCTCAACAAGCAATATTGGTGTAATGCTACTTCGTTATCTTTGTGGCGACAGTCTGTAAATTCGATAGAAAGTAGACTCGGAAGATTCGACATGTTGCATTATGTGGTTATATAAAACTGAGATGTCTCACGGTGTCTATGAGAATACAAGAGCTGCTCGCAAGAAGGACTCCAAATGTAAGGTACAAAAAAAGAAAACTTTGTAATACCCGTTCTAACCGGTGTGGGACATTAAAAACTGCACGGTAGTGTTTTCAAACTTGGTGCAAAGCAGTCCTCTCGTATTGAAAATAGGTCGATAATCTCGCATTCGAACTTCTCGTTTGAATCCAAGCCTGATTAAGACACTCATCAAAGCGATGCTTTTCTGCTTTAAAATAAACACATCAGCACCTATCTAATTGGGCAAGATGGTCGACGTAGAAAACGGCATCGAAAACAGTGCCGACGTAAAGAGTGCTGTCGTGATGAGTGATATCGTAAAACATACTGTCATAACGAGTGCTGTTGTGATGAGTGATATCGTAAGACATGCTATCGTAACGAGTGCTGTTGTGATGAGTGATATCGTAAGACATGCTATCGTAACGAGTGCTGTTGTGATGAGTGATATCGTAAGACATGCTATCGTAACGAGTGCTGTTGTGATGAGTGATATCGTAAGACATGCTATCGTAACGAGTGCTGTTGTGATGAGTGATATCGTAAGACATGCTATCGTAACGAGTGCTGTTGTGATGAGTGATATCGTAAGACATGCTATCGTAACGAGTGCTGTTGTGATGAGTGATATCGTAAGACATGCTATCGTAACGAGTGCTGTTGTGATGAGTGATGTCGTAATACATGCTATCGTAACGAGTGCTGTTGTGATGAGTGATATCGTAATACATGCTATCGTAACGAGTGCTGTTGTGATGAGTGATATCGTAAGACATGCTATCGTAACGAGTGCTGTTGTGATGAGTGATATCGTAAGACATGCTATCGTAACGAGTGCTGTTGTGATGAGTGATATCGTAAGACATGCTATCGTAACGAGTGCTGTTGTGATGAGTGATATCGTAAGACATGCTATCGTAACGAGTGCTGTTGTGATGAGTGATATCGTAAGACATGCTATCGTAACGAGTGCTGTTGTGATGAGTGATATCGTAAGACATGCTATCGTAACGAGTGCTGTTGTGATGAGTGATGTCGTAATACATGCTATCGTAACGAGTGCTGTTGTGATGAGTGATATCGTAATACATGCTATCGTAACGAGTGCTGTTGTGATGAGTGATATCGTAAGACATGCTATCGTAACGAGTGCTGTTGTGATGAGTGATATCGTAAGACATGCTATCGTAACGAGTGCTGTTGTGATGAGTGATATCGTAAGACATGCTATCGTAACGAGTGCTGTTGTGATGAGTAATATCGTAAAACATACTATCGTAACGAGAGTTGTCGTGATAAGTTATATCGTAAGACATGCTATCGTAAAAAGTGCTGTTGTGATGAGTGATATCGTAGAACATATTATCGTAACGAGTGTTGTTGTGATGAGTGCAATTGTCACAAAGTGTGCTGTCGTAGAACATATTGTCGTAAACATTGCTGTCGTAGAACATACTGTCATAATTTAAAGAGTGCTGTTGTAAAACAGGTTGTCGTAAAGAGTGCTGTCGTAGAACATATTGTCATAAACATTGCTGTCGTAGAACACACTGTCATAATTTAAAGAGTGCTGTTGTAAAACAGGTTGTCGTAAAGTGTGCTGTCGTAGAATAGATTGTCGTAAAGTGTCCTGTCGTTGAACTGGTTGTCGTAAAGAGTGCTATCCAGCGTTACAACTTTTCTTGTTTTTCCCCGTGGTAATGTGCTTTTTACAAGTTCTAACAGCTGATGCTTATCAAGAAACAAACGAGCATTTAAGCCGACCCAGATAGCAAGACCATGTTGGCCCAACGTTGGCCCAACTAGGGTGCCGTTGGCATAATGTGGGCGTTGGGTGAACATCGTTGGGCCATCATTGTGCAATCAACACAATGTTCAAGTGAACGTACAAACGTTAGTCCAACGTTGATTCAATGACATACCCAATACACGTAATTAGATATTTATATATTCGGGTATAACAATGTATACTAACGTTTGGCCAACGTTGGGCCAAAACTGGTCAACGATCCAGAGCCAACGTTGGGCCAATGTTGAGTCAACCACCCTTGGAGATGTTGGGCCAACATTGGGTCAACCATTCTTGAAGATATTGTGCCGATGTTACCCAAATTCTCCATTTTCCAAAAAGGAACCAAGTATACATCAACGTACTTCCAACATTATTGAAATCCTGAGATGTCACCCAGTGAGTTATGCAAATTATAATTCAATGATGTTCCCCTCCCCACACTTTTCCCAAGTTAGTGGCCACTAGTATGCTTAGAATGGCTTCTTCTAATTTTTTGTCTCCTGCCCTGTGTCTAATCTTTGATTGCAGAGTTTGTTTGTTGAGCTTAAAAGCTCCCGTGCTGACATCAAATGAGTGCTGGGGCTTTCTCTCAGTGGTTTATCCCAGGAGGGTGCTTTTAACCAATGGAGTGGCGTAGTGGATGGGATAATTACCTGAACAAATTGGGCAGTATAGTGTTTCAGGCTTCTGCTGGCCTATGGCTATAGGGTTAGAATTTTCAGAAGTCATCAGATCACGCTCTATCTTTGATGGTGTGAGACTGCTCCTGGCTTTGGTGTGTGGATTAAAGGATCATTGGATTAAGCGTTTGAAACGTCTACAAGTGATTGTAATTTATTCTTCGGTGACTTCTTATTAAGACTATATAATAACTGAGGTTTGTGTAAAACAGTAAATAATATGTCCCAAAGACCATATATTTTGCCTAATTTGTATTGTGTTTTTTAAATATACTATGCGGCATGTGCTGCCTACTCACCTGGCCAAGCAGCTCAACTGGCTATGGAAGGGCGGCACCAAAACAACATTTTCTCGTAGTAAGATCCAGCTGCTGATTACAAGTAATAATATTATATTGTTGAATTTGTTTAACATACATGGTATTTTTAACAGGTGAAAGCTTAATGGAATTCCTATCTTATATGGCCAAAGCATTTTCATCAAGTTATCCTATAAATAATATATATGTACACTCTTATAACATTTACGGTAGAATCACTCGTAGCTTGGGTGCCGACTGAGCACCCATTAATTTAACAGTACTAAAAATAGTTTATGCTTTTTATGGAATTGCATCGAAAATATTTGGAGAATATTTACGGTGTGCCGTATTTTGTACTGTATCATAAATATACAGGAGGAATATTTATGGTGTTTTCTACATAATTTTACTGTAAGATACAGGGACATGTTTATGGTGTACCACATTTTGTATGGAATGCTACGGTAAACTATATTTTATATAAGTAATAATAAAAAAATGTAGTGCACCTAAAACAACAATTTAAATCTTTTTGATAACATTTTAAGTTATCGCAGTTGAGTTATTATAGTTACTTTTAAGAGTTCACATTGACTAATTATCAAATATTGCCCTATGCTAGTTAGTGATGGTTAATTATCCAAGTGAACGTAAAAAGGACATCATGTTGGTATTTCATGTGTGGAGAGCAGGTAAACAGTGTTGTCTACTCATGGCCACAACTGTTGATACTTCAGCCAAGCATAAGGACATTGCAGCTGTGCAGAATGAATATTCTTATGAATATTAGAGTAGATAATATGTCAAGCAAAATTCACACTACATTACGAAAACTGGCTGAGGTACGCCAAGGCCCGCTATGGGGGCCAGAAGAGGCAGGCTCAAAGAGAGGAATGTAGTTCTGATGGAGAGCTTAAAGATTGCAGGCCAGGCTTTGAGGCAAATGTTTATATATATATATATATATATATATTTAATGTTACATTAAACACATTTCCGTAATGATTGTATGTATTTAGACACTATGTGTTCGGACTCCTAATATCATTATGTACCTTTATACATACAGTATATAATGACTATGCTGTGGACAACAAAATGTTTTTTTTTGGTACTGTATGTTTTCGTACAACTGATAATTGGTATATGTCCTAATACATACGGTCATTACAGTATTTCATATTAGCCATGTCCACGAAATGATCCACTGGGTGTCCTTCACAGCAAATATGTGTATGAATGTCTTTAATCACTACAATCATCTCCTTTCAAAGGTGTCACGTTATGTTAGCTGCATTATTGACCACCACAATTAAGAAACCATTTTGACCACATGTTGAACAATCATTTTGGACAGTTCTGATTGTAGTTAATGATCTTAAATGCAATTTTCATATATTTCGATGCTCTGTTGGTTTGAAAGGGGTGGTTTTAGTCATGTCATAGTTTGCCACTAGTATATAATTTATATTATGTATCTGGTGTGTCAGTGTAATTCCAATAGCACATTGTGATATGTGTATGCCAGTCATCAAATTCTGTGTGATCTGTGTAGGGATTAGTGGTATTTTTTTCAAAGTAACATTACTTGAAATATTTGCATGAAAACAGCTTTACGTTTGGTCTAATATAGCGGTGTTCTCTTTGGAGATATTGGATGTGTTGTGTATTTCTCAGTTATATTTACTTTTGCATAATATTAGGTATATTTGGAAGGCTTGGATGAAATGTAATGTCTATTATAATTATATCATGCTCTCACGGCTTAGGTAAGTGGGGTAAACATGCCATGCTTTTTATAAATTAATGAATTGGTTAAAATAAAACAATCTGGGTAAAACAATATAATATTGATATTTAGAAGTATTTGCAATGCCACTGATTTTTTTCATGATCTGTTTAGGGATTTAGCCATATTTTCATGAAAAAATGTTTTGTGTTACACCAATCTCTTGTATGGATGTAACTGTGTCATGCCGTGAATAGTTGTACATTAATAAACATTTATTAACAACCAAGACCAATCGTATCATGCCTGTTGCTAACGCACTATATGTACTTGTAACGTACAGTGTCTCGATCAACACCAAACCAAATGTGTACCAGCATAAATACTAGCCGGAATAAACACATAGCCCAACGTTAGCCCAACACAAAAACCACGCACATGAAATAAGGTTACGCAACATTGGACCGATGCAAATATCACATACGGCGAATAAGCTTACATTGGCCCAAAGTTGGCCCAACGCAAAAACCTCGCGCATGAAATAAGGTTACGTTGGGCCAACACTGGACCGATGCAAATATCACATACGGCGAATAAGCTTACACTGGCCCAACGTTAGCCCAACACAGAAACCACGCGCATGAAATAAGGTTACGTTGGGCCAACATTGGACCGATGCAAATATCACATACGGCGAATAAGCTTACATTGGCCCAACGTTGGCCCAACGCAAAAACTACGCGTATGAAATAAGCTTGCGTTGGCCCAACACAAAAACCATGCACACATAATATGCTTACGTTAGGCCAACTTTGGGCCAACACGTTGGGACAACATTGGGCCGATGAGCAAAATTATGTTGGCCCAACGTATGTTGCCAACGTTGGCCCAACGGGGGTCTGCTATCTAGGGAGCGATTTGTACACAATCTTATAGGATTTGACTGTCGGTAAGCCTAATGCCATGGCCTAAACAACATTATCACTTTAACTAACCTTTGGGAAAACATGACTTACCCTTCCAGATCAAGACCGTTATGCATAAAAACGTTTTGCATCAGCGCAGTGTTAAATATTCATATTTCAGATGGCCAATCGGATTCATCGCGAATGAGGCTACATATTCAATATAAGCTAAATGGGCATATAACGGTAATTGGTAAGAATGTCATGCTTGATTTTGTTTTTGTTAACGTGCGTTCGTTGTTCATACAACAAATGGCGTCTTTGTTATCAGCGATGGAAAACGATTGAGTGCTGTCAACGCGGTTGGAGCCAATATAAATCAGCCCGTTGACCTTATCTGGACAACCTTTATCTAATCGGCTGGTCGGTCGGGTAATGTAGTTGAGTTGGCGATAAATCGATGACAATCTCTGCTGATGTATTCTCTTGTAGGGACATGCAATGTGTGAATCATGTGGTTTGCCTTGCCCACGCAAACAGACAAGCAACTTCCACGCTATTATATTACTTCGCCATGACATCAACCAAAACTGTGCACTATGTGTTAAGTCTCGGGCACCATGGCATCAATCCAAACAGGGCACGATGTGTTAAGTCTCGAGCACCATGACATCAATCCAAACAGGGCACGATGTATTAAGTCTCGGGCACCATGGTATCAATTCAAACAGTGCACGATGTGTTAAGTCTCGGGCTCCATGGCATCAATCCAAACATTGCACCATGTGTTAAGTCTCGGGCACCATGCATCACTGCAAACAGTGCACGATATGTTAAGTCCGCATGCGCCATGACACCATCCCAAACAGTGTACGATGTGTCAAGTCATAGTGATTATGCAGAAACAGTGCACGATATACCACATTTGGAGAACGTGGAATTACGGGTGCCTGGGAGCGAACGAGAACGGAATAGCGAATGGAAGAGTTCCGTTTGAACGGCCCAGAATGCAGGAGGTACGAGGAGACGCTCGTAGGCCCTGCCACCAAGTCTAGTATGCTGGATGATAAGGTACTTGCCCTGTATCAAGAGAAGTTAGACCTACTCGCCCACCAAACGGCATACTACTTAGTTAAGATGGCCGTGGTATTAGGCTGTCTACCGTTATCCTCGTGTTAGACGTGTAGGCATGTCGACTTAAAGTTAAAAAGTAACGTTTTACCCACAATTATTGGATGAAGAATTTGGACAATATACGTTAAATCCATAGGAGTTTTGGCGTGTTGCACACCACGTCTTAAGAAGTCATATCTGCCTAAACAAGACCTAAACAGTTATAGACCTATTTCTATAACCTCAGCTTTATTTCCAAAATACTAGAAAAGGTTGTAGCAAGTCGTCTAAAGTCTCACATTAGCACACATGTCTTAACTAATGTGTTACAATCAGCATATAGTCAGTTTCATTCAACAGAGACTGTCCTCTTAAAGGTTCGTAATGACATTAACTTGAACATTAATAATAGTAAAGTGACTGCACTTACCTTACTAGATCTCTCTGCCGCTTTTGACGCGATTGATCACGGCATTCTCATCGAACGCTTATTAAAGTGGTATGGCATATTTGGCACAGCTCTAAGCTGGTTTTCTTCATATCTAACTGATAGATACCAAACTATAACGATTGGGAACTACTTTTCAGCTGCACTGCCAGCTTTATTCGAAGTTCCCCAGGGTTCTGTTCTTGGGCATTTGCTTTTTACTCTTTACACCACGCCACTAAGCTCTGTTATACAAAGACATAACTTGGGTCATCATCTTTATGCTGATGACACTCAGATCTACATTTCGTTGGCTACCCCGGATACAAATCGCTCCCTTAACCAACTTAGTGATTGCCTTCAAGATATCGTCCACTGGATGACTGACAGCAAGTTGAAATTAAATGCAAATAAAACTGAATTGATCATTGTTGGTACTGCACTGCAGCGTGGTAAACTGGATGGTCTTTTCCCTACGTGTATTTTGAATCAGTATATCACGCCAGCAACGTCGGTACGGAATCTAGGAGTGATCTTCTTTGATAGTAACTTCAATTTCCGACAACATATATCTCAAACATGTCGCTGCTGTTTTTATCATATTCGTGATCTACGCCGTATTCGCCGGTATATGTAATTTTCTGTTGCTAAAACTATTGCAACAACGCTTGTTAGCAGCAGACTTGACTATTGCAATTCCCTCCTTTATAATATCGCTAGCAAGGATACCACAAAACTCAGCGTGTCCAAAATTGTCTAGCAAGAGTAGTTACAAGATCTCCTCGTTTGTCTCACTCTGTATCACTTTTGAAGTCTTTGCATTGGGTTCCTGTACGATATCGTATAATATTTAATCTGTACCATTATACACCAGTAAGCAACTGTCCAAGCAACACAAAATTATTTGCATTCATTGCTTACTCGTGTAAGAAACCCTATCCAGCTTCGATCATCTAGTTATGACCTACTTTTTGTTCTTAGAGTCAACACTAACATTGGAACTAGGGCTTTTTCTGTTGCTGCACCAACTCTTTGGAATATGCTCCCTCTTAGTGTTAGATCAGTTGAAAATATAAAAAATTCCGGCGTCATTTAAAAACTTATCTTTACAACCTTGCTTATCCACCGTAGCTCCCTAGCGCCTTGAACCATCTGTTGACAACTGGAATACTGCTAATGGATTTTGAGATTGACCAATCCTTTTGTTTTGATGCGCCTCTGAGCTTGGTTTCCAAGGATTTAGGCGCAATAGAAGGTATCTTATTATATATATATATATATGATGATGATGATGATGATGATAGGGTAGTTACTGGCTGGATAGATCTACATATCTAGATTAGTAAACGAAAACGGATTGTTGTTACATATTAATCCATAAGTATAGCTTATACAGGTCGGTCGTCGGCGTAATCGGTGGGTGCCTACCCATAATCATAAACATCACTAACTCCAGATTTTACTAACCTTAACCCCAACCATAGCTGACTCCAATCATAACTAATTATAACGATAATAATCTTAACCTTAAAGAAACACTAAGTATTTATTCTTGTCGACTGATTGGTTTCAAAGATTACCCTAGACACCAACCATAAATGACTAACCATAACTAATAATAACACTAACAACAGTGATAATCATCATCATCGTAATAATAATAATAATCATAACTCTATTTGATAATCACATTTCACACTAACTATTTGTTTCCGTCGTTTGATTGGTTCTAACGATTACACTATAACTAACCCTAATGCTAAACATAACGGACTTCAATCATAACTAATTATGATAATAACCATAGAAGGACATTTCAAACTAACTATGTATTCCCGTCGTCTGGTTGGTTCCAACGATCACCATGATATCAATTACATCTGACTCCAACAATAACTAATGACAACTTTAACCCTAATTAATAAAGACATTTCACAATAACTATTTTTTTCATCGTCAGATTCGTCATAACGATTACTCTTTATATAATCATAACCCTCCATGGTTGACTCCAACAACAGCGGATTATAATAACAACCTTAGTTATCCATTAGGCTTAATTAAAACAATTATGACATTTCACACTAACTATTTATTCCCGTTGTCCAACTAGTTCCAGCCATTACGAACTCAACCCTAGTGTCTAGATGATTGCCAACTCGACTCTAGTGTCTAGATGATTGCCAACTCGACCCTAGTGTCTAGATGATTCCCAACTCGACCCTCGTGTCTAGATGATTCCCAACTCGTCCCTAGTGTCTAGATGATTCCCAACTCGATCCTAGTATCTAGATGTTCCCAACTCGACCCTCGTGTCTAGATGATTCCCAACTCGACCCTGGTGTCTAGATGATTCCCAACTCGACCCTAGTGTCTAGATGATTCCCAACTCGATCCTAGTGTCTAGATGAATCCCAACTCGACCCTGGTGTCTAGATGATTCCCAACTCGACCCTAGTGTCTAGATGATTCCCAACTCGACCCTAGTGTCTACATGATTCCCAACTCGACCCTCGTGTCTAGATGATTCCCAACTCGACCCTAGTGTCTAGGTGATTCCCAACTCGACCCTAGTGTCTAGATGATTCCCAACTCGACCCTAGTATCTAGATGATTCATAATTCGACCGTAATGTCTAGATGATTCCCAACTCGTCTCTAGTGTTTAGAGTATTTCCAACTCGACCCTAGTGTCTAGATGATTCCCAACTCGACCCTAGTGTCTAGATGATTCCCAACTCGACTCTAGTGTCTAGGTGATTCCCAACTCGTCCCTTGTGTCTAGATGATTCCCAACTCGACCCTAGTGTCTAGATGATTCCCAACTCGACCCTAGTGTCTAGATGATTCCCAACTCGATTCTAGTGTCTAGGTGATTCCCAACTCGACTCTAGTGTCTAGATGATTCCCAACTCGACCCTAGTGTCTAGATGATTCCCAACTCGACCCTAGTGTCTAGATAATTCCCAACTCGACCCTAGTGTCTAGATGATTCCCAACTGGACCCTAGTGTCTAGATGATTCCCAACTCGACCCTAGTGTCTAGATGATTCCCAACTCGACCCTAGTATCTAGATGATTCCCAACTCGACCCTAGTATCTAGATGATTCCCAACTCGACTGATGTAATTGGGTGGAAATATAAATATACTGACTAGTGTTTTTCACACCTCAGTTCAAGTCTGTGTAATATAAAAAGAGGCATGATGTTCCGCATTTTCATATATTAATTATATAGAACTTAACTTTATATTCAAGATAGATTGTCTTTCGCTTCCAGGCAAAGAAGAGATTCCGCTGAAAACATACTACTTTTTCGTAGCTATTTCGAACACACACACACACACACACACACACACACACACACACACACACACACACACACACACACACACACACACACACACACACACACACACACACACACACACACACACACACACACACACACACACACACACACACACACACACACACACACACACACACACACACACACACACAATTATGTGAATGCATATCGCTGAAGTTATTTCATAATAACCACCCGTTCAATCACTCGAACTTTGCTTTTTATTTTTCCTCGCCGGTTGATTCGGGACCTGCTTCTGACTAATGGCTAATGGCAGCGTGTCGTTGTCGCGGGAATTAACGGTGTAGTGTGCAGAAATTGACAAATTTACTACATTAAATACAGTTGACTTTAGTAGCCTATGCCAAGAAAATAAGATTATATTTCTGATAACGAGATCACAATTAACGGCAGAACGTACATGATAATTATAGCTCAATGTTCAAGTCTATCACAACGTGTTCTGGCTTTGGTGCAATTCATTAATCAACAACACGAACTAACATTGTGACTTAAAATATTTATTACGCAATAATTATACAGACATTAATACTAGTTCAGGTAGGCCTATAAATGATTGAAATGTGATGGTCATATTCCTAACGTTAGACGTTTGGTTGAATATTAAAAGGAAACAAAAGACAATTTGGTTGGGCCAATATTAAAATCATTTACAACTACAAACAATATCGCGCATGTGGTTTTCGCAGAATTAATTTTAAAATCTGCAGATACTAATGAAATTTCACAGTTCAGACGGCAGACGAATTGAGACACGCCCCGGATGCTTGACAAATAAGGGCCAACAAGCAACAAGCTTTTTTGACCTAGACGCTGTGGAGACGCGTCGAATGCCATTGTTTGTTCGACATTTATATGAACAATTTATGCCAGTTTTATTGGATTCTGTTCAATTCAGAGTTACACGTGTAACATTTGTTATAATGACATACAGTCACCATGCGAAAATAACATTATGAAGTAGAACAGCGTAAAATCAAATCCGGCGACGCAAACTCGAGTCATATTTTCAGTTTGGCGACTAGCGATTTGGGAAGAGTAGACATTGATGACGTCAGACTTTCTATCACAATGGCGCTTCAACAAATAGGAATCTAGTGAATCACTGTTTGTTTAGACAGCCCACCACCATAGCTAGGTATACGGCTATGCTAACTATCTCTTATAGTGATGATGCACATTACGAATAAGATTATTTACGAGTGATTGGCACGGAGCGTCGCTGACTTACTCAATCAGACGCCCGCTCTTTGTCGCCAAATATTGGCGCGGTAACTGAATAGCCTTTCAACAATCTGCTAGAAATACCGTTAGTTACTAATCAACGCAACTATTCCTATAATGAAGGCAACGCGCACTACCAACATAGTATTGCTGTACGTGAAAATATGTGATCAATCGCTGGAAATGGATCTGCCTGTGATTCACTTCCTCGATGTCTTATCACCTTTTATGGAACGATATTAGGGCCATAATTCCGCAGTGCTACATTGTCGAATTCTGACTTTCGAATATCCATCTACGCTGTCATTGTCGATTTATGACTTTCGATTATCCATTAACGCTGTCATTGTATAAGATTGTTGTCAAATAATTCACTAGAATGTCGTTTGGTCAAATATGTTTGGTTAAATAAGTTTGCACACAAAATTCTGCTCAAATACGTTTGCTCATAAATAATAATGCTCAATTATGCACTCATTAACCTAGGCTAAGTTTGTGCTGTTACTGTGTGTGAGGAATAATTCATGATGTTTCTTAAACTGCCAATAATAATATTTATTCGTACTACAACGTCAACGTGTACAATCCAGTTAAAGCAACATATACATCCATCTAATACGTATATAATACGGTCAGTGCAGTCTCGTCTATGAAGCGTGAGCGTCAGTCAGTCTATGTCATGCATGGGGGGGCTGTTTTTTTAAGTGAATACACTGTATTATTAAAGGTAATAGTGTGGAGTCTCCCATCCACTTTGTTACTCTTGTTAAAACTAACTTTGAACTGAGTAGAATGTTTGGTATAACTGAGGCCACTGTGTCGAATATTTGTATTACTTGGATTAATTTCATGGTTTGCCAGTGGGGGAAACAGACTGGCGACCGTCCCAGTTTTCACCAACTAACTTTAAGGACAAGTTCCCTTCGACAAGATTTACTATTGACGGCACAAGTGCCAAAAGAACCACTAGTGCAACAAGTGCGTGGTCTACCTGTACAAACTAAAACACCGTCAACGTTTTAGTAGAGGCTTCACCTGGAGGTCTTATATCCTACGTATCACCCGCGTATGGTGGATCAACCACTTACCAGTGATCGTCAGATTTGTGAGATTCAGCCTGGTGGGAAGTGTGACCATGGAGACAGCACCATGGCGGACAAGGGGTTTAATGTTCAAGTTCTATTTGAGAGTTGCATGGTTAACATTAACATTCCAACCTTCTTTCGGAAGAAGAACGGACAGTCCGGTGCTACTGTGTTGCTTAACTGCAAAATTGCCAGCAAGAGTTCATATTGAGCGCATCATAGGATTTGCAAAGACCAATAAAAATGTTATAGGAGCCTATGAATAACAATCAGTAAATAACATTGAGTCTGCACTGGCAATACAGAACAAACAATACAAGTATGTTTCTACTTGTGTAACTTCACAGCCAACATTGTGCCAAGGCATGCTTCAATATGGCTGTAAATATTCTTATCATGTTTCCCAAAGCGTAAACATACTGACTCCTCTGTAATATCTTTCTGGAACTTTGAATTATCTTTCTGGAACTTTAAACAATTTTGTTTACTCCACATTGCTTCAGTTTAATCAGCTGTATAAATGACCGGATACTGCGCTATATAAGAACTTAACGTTTTTACCTTTTAGGTTCAATTCAATTTGGACCTCTCACAGACTTGCATTAAAATTAATATTGGTAATAATTCCTATACAGGAAATTATTTATGATTGCAGACTTGAAATGAGTTAACATGACCAGTCCCTTGAAGGTATTCACAACAAGCAAACGCTGTGATCTGTTTGAACAGAACAGTTGTCCTTGTATTTGGTAGTAATAGTCATGGTTTTCTTGTAAATAAAGAGACCCATCGGCCTCTTTCAGGTACGGAACTGTTGAAGAAGCACTTTTATTTCCCCTTGCTGTGTAAGGACATTTTACTTCCAAAATGGTGTATGTGTCCATTACTTTGTTAGGTGAGGCAGCAAGTACAAGATGAACCTGGCTCACAAATATGCCACATGTCTCAGTCTGAACTTGAACAGCCTCCCCCCCATGCATGAGCCACGACATGAGCCATGTACGAGTAAATATTATTATTATTGACATTGACAGTTTACGAAACATCATGAATTATTGCTCACACACAGTAACAACCTACCTGACAACCAATTCGCGTTTTTTGTCAGACTGCTCGGCACTTCGTTTCTTCAGTTCATCTTTGAGTTCTTTTAAACTCCAACTTTGATAAGACAGCTGATAACGTGGGTGAAAAATGCTCGACATAAGTATTCTGTACACTGCGTCGTGACGCTGGTGATTGTCTGCACAAGGCCCGACTTGCGTATCGACAAAAAGTAAGGAATATTTCAGTATTTGCAAGTTGGTGAAGTTCGCTATGGGGCAGCACAAGCTTAGCATAGGTTAACGAATGCATATTTGAGCATAGTGTTTATGTGCAAACGTATTTGAGCAGAATTGTTTGTGCAAACTTATTTAGCCAAACATATTTTGACCAAACGACATTCTAGTGAATTATTTGACAACAATCTTGCACAATGACAGCGTAAATTGATAATCGAAAGTAAGAATTCGACAATGTAGCGTTGTGAAATTATGGCCCTAATATCGTTTCATAGAAAAGTGGCCACTCTTTCGTGTGTATTTCTACACAGACTGCTCAAGTAATGGACCTTGCACTCGATAAATGTTACGCGTAGTGCATTTAGAGCTTTGATGCTTTTAAATCTTGGATATCTGTGGCATTCGGTATTGACAAATATGACAACTAACATTGTGTGTGCGTGCATGCGTGCATGCGTGCATGCGTGCATGCGTGCATGCGTGCATGCGTGCGTGCGTGCGTGCATGCGTGCATGCGTGTGTTCAGATTCCTCATCATATATGCGCTGTACAAGTTTATTATTATTATTACTACTATATTTTATTATTATTAGTTTATTATTACTACTATATTTTATTATTATTAGTTTATTATTACTACTATATTTTATTATTATTAGTTTATTATTACTACTATATTTTATTATTATTAGTTTATTATTATTATTATTAATGGTGTTGTTATTGTTAAAGACTTACCGTTCTATATGAACTTAAATCGACTCGGGGATTAGACTTCGAGAGTGACACTAAGACGTGCTCAGTTCCTACGAGACCACCCACGCCGCGTCTTGTCGGATAACTGATTACCGGGTTACCATTGATTCGCCGTGACCAGCGAAACCCAATTGGGCAACTTGAGTGGTCGTCACAATGAGATGTAAGAAGATTTACAAATAGAAAGTCGTCGTCTGCATTAGAAGATGAAGTCGAAGTCTTTATAAACATGAAGTGTGCACATGCCCTGTCTGGATGGCGCCAGCTAATTGGGTCCACGTAGGGCTGTACGCAGTTTATGGGGCTATTAATGGCCGCAACGTAAGCCTAATGGCATTGCTTCTGCATTGCCAACTAAGTAATGCCTTCTTGAAATGTGTCAATGTTCTCTCATTGATTCTATCCTGCGCCCTGGGCCACAGGCCAAATAAAATCAATGACACGCGGCGGCGCTAATAGATATACCGCTGAGTTTGCGTGCTTCCAGTTATACAACTGATTTGGTAGAGGAAAGATACCTTGGCCTACCTCTGTTATACGTCACAGTGCGTGTTGTTAGCTGTACTACTGGGTTTGCGCAGGAAGATACTCACTGTATGTTCTACACTAACAGGTCCGTAGCGCGGTTGAATTGTTCGGCCTGGAACACATTTTCAACAAACATCGTCAATGGAGGTAGTGTTGGAAATATTTTCGCCGTCGAGGGGGATAGTGTCGATCATCGTTAAAAACAGTTCTTCTTTTAACACAACTACTTTTCGCCAAGCAGAACTCCGTTGCCTCAGCGGGGTTGCGTACGCACCCAATCGCACCCCAGCCTACGTGCCTGCTCAAATATTCGACGCAGTTCTGTTAGGGGCCATCCATAAAGTACGTTTGCTTTGGTAGTGGAGTAAGCATTCCGGTCGCGTTGCCTGTGAGATGCCGTCGCTATATATATATATATATATATATATATATATATATATATATATATATATATATATATATATATATATATACGACCCCCACATTAATAACAGTTAGCACTGCTAGGTGTAATCATAGTAACAGCTATTCTTTCTGTGCAGTGGTACACTCATTACACTAAGTGACATAATGCAATCTGGCAAAGCACTCAAACATGTCGGCCAGACAACAATAGTTAAACGACCTACCACGGTTTCGTTTTTAATCGTTACATAGCGCTTACCCAAAGACCACACGCGCACCATGCACGTTACGCTTCTCTCTAAGGAGACGTAGACCCTACTTGCTGGATGGCACCCAGAGTTGGTGAGTAGTGTTTGAGTAGGTTTGTTTAATGTACGCGAGCGTATATGTGTGTGTGCGTGTGTGCGTGTGTGCGTGTGTGCGTGTGTGCGTGTGTGCGTGTGTGCGTGTGTGCGTGTGTGCGTGTGTGCGTGTGTGCGTGTGTGCGTGTGTGCTTGTGCGTGTGCGTGTGCGTGTGTGTCTGTGTGTTGGGGTTTGTGTGTGTTGGGGTTTGTGTGTGTGTGTGTGTGTGTGTGTGTGTGTGTGTGTGTGTGTGTGTGTGTGTGTGTGTGTGTGTGTGTGTGTGTGTGTGTGTGTGTGTGTGTGTGTGTGTGTGTGTGTAAGCGCGCGTGTACGTGTGCGCGTGTGTGCTTATGTGCGTACGCTTGTGTATTTTGCATGTGCGTTGTGACGTTTTCACCTACAATGCGTACATGTGTGAGAAATATTTTACCATTGGAATGTATAGTAACAAAGACACTAAATATACTTATGAACATGATGGTGCTAGCCAAGGTTGTGTGCTGGTAAACGTACATACATAATGTATTTTCGCGAAAGCGTGTTGAGAAAATCGTTGCCTACATGTTGATTGCATAATCTGACGTACTAACAATGGAGTATTACCATATGAACTAGAACACTGGAACAGATATCCTGAATGAACATAAATAACAACGATGTGTTGCAAACACCACGGCATTTTGATGCTTCGAGCGACCATGCCATTCTCCAATACATACACGACAACCCCGTTTCGTTCTTGGACAATACCTATCATGCTTTATTGCCTAAGTTCCCTACTGAAAATACATTTTTCAATTACCAGTGAACGCCGAACGACACACAGCGTCACATAACATATATACATGTGTGTCTCGCCTTTGTATTAACTTTAAGACAATTTTTTTTTGCAAACTGCAAAAAAGTGTCTTTAGAATTTGACATGCGCTAGACACCACAAAAATGAACGTACAACCATACGTTTAAGTGCCGTTGGTGAATAGCAGTCCAATTATCTGTAAGTTGCCTGCTCAATCTACTTCAGCGGAAATTTACAGTTAACCAACATTTGTATTGTTCGGTTTGATTTGTTCAGTTTGCCAAAAAAACTTTTGCCTGTTAACTATTTTGTTTTTATAATTATTGTGATTGTAGAAATAACCAGTCAAGAACAGCAGTAACTAGTCTCGCTTAACCGACTCTCGCCTGGCTGCGTGACTCGATTGCACTTTCTTTAATTAAATGTGTCCTTGTTTGGTATTTATATCATGCCTATTTACACTTAGTCTTTTGTTTCTGCTCGAGCATAAACAACGTCAATATGAAATAGTTGGCAGTCACGAGAGCTGCCACCTAGTGAATATGCATGTTATTAAAAGGCACTAAAATACGAAACAAGTTTAATGTCGGTTTATTTTTGTGTGACATGTTTCAGTATAAGTTTAATGTTGAATAGTTGTTATAGTATAATATTATCTGATAAACGTGTATCCTTATTAATTTTTTTATTTCATAGTTGGCCTGAGAGCCAATCATCGTCTCGACGTGCAAATTACTTATTGTTATCGAGTTGGTACCGCCTCTGCGTGCGCATGGTTTAGGAATTTCGGTCTGATACGTAATTATACGATACGTAAGATGTTAAATTTGTTAAACGCGAACATGAATATGTAAAATATTACGATATTATAATGCATAAATCATCAAAAACAGTTTATATACAATATTGTATGGTCTTAATTGTTGCACAACGCTTTAACAAGATTTAACAAGATTGCCACCCAGAGAATTAACTCTAGGTAGCAGGTGGACAAGGAAGCCCTTGGCTTTTCGAGAGTCCGACCTTTTTATCTATGTGTATCCCGCCCGTCTGAGGTATGTGTCGATTTTATTTTTAAACATATTCACGCTACTAGCACCCACACAATCAGCAGGTAATCTGTTCCATTCATTTACAGTCCTTTGTGAAAATGAAAACTTTCTTATATCCAATCTACTCTGCTCCTTTGCTAATGCAAGATCATGTCCTCTAGTCCTTCTATCTTTCTTAACTGAGAAAAACATATTTCTATCAATATTTTCATAACCCTTCAATATTTTAAACACTTCTATCTGATCTCCTCTCAATCTCCTGGTCTCTAGTGTTGTTAAACCGCATTTTTTTAGGCGTATTTCATAACTAAGATCCCTCAGATTTTGTCTCATTTTAGTTGCTCTCCTCTGCACTCTTTCTAGCATATCTATGTCCTTCCTGCGATATGGCCTCCACGCTTGAATACAATATTCTAAATGAGGCCTAACTATTGTTTTGTACAGCGGTATTATTAGCTCTTTTTCCTTATACGTTATGTTTCGCCTAATTAATCCAAGGATTTGATTTCCTTTTGAAGCTGCAATTCCGCACTGCTCTGAAATCTTCATATCAGCACTAACGGTTAACCCTAAGTCCTTTTCTTTAACAGTAGTACTTAGTACAGTACCCCCCATTGTATATTCTACCTCTTCGTTCCCATGTCCTATGTGGAGGCATCTCTATCTTTGCTAAATATTTCCTCATGTCCTTATACCTTCCTTTGTGGAAATTTCTCCTATACTGCTTTTTGCTATTCCTTTCTGATTTTACTTTGATGGTAAAATGTATCTGGTTGTGATCGCTACTCTCCAGTGGCTCACATATCTTGACATTGTCAACTAATTCATTCTGTGAGGACAAAACTATGTCTAACACATTCTCACCCCTGGTTGGTTCTAGCACATGTTGAGAAAGGAATGTATCTTGAACTAAAACTAAAAACTTGTGGTCCTCTCTCCCCATACTCTGTAGAGATTTTCATTGTATATGCCCATGGTTAAAATCCCCCATAATAATACAGTCCCGTTTGCTTACTTCCCTTATAGCGTTTTGTATTTTTTCATTCTCTTCTATGCTTATGTTTGGACTTCGATAAACTAACCCAACTGTTAACGTTGAGTTTCCTGTAACTATGTTACACCAAACAGCTTCTTCGCAATCTGCTTCTCTTTCTAATTTTATTTCATAAGCCTGAATAGATTCTTTAATATATAAAATAACTCCACCTCCCTTTCTTCCTATTCTATCTTTTCTAAACATTACATATCCTGTCAGTCCCAATTCAGCATCTGATATATCGGTGGTGGTCCAAGATTCGGTTATACCTATTATATGAGGGTCAATATCTTCTACCATAATGTTTAGTTCATTTCTTTTGTTTACTATACTCCTTGCATTTAAACAAACACATTTATATCCAGCTTCAGAAGAGTTTTCCAGACTGTTATTTGTTGATTTATTTGTGCTGTCTTTATCAATGCCTCCATTTTCAGGCTTTTCTGTGAGTCCCCCCTGCGAATCTAGTTTAAATAGATGCAACCTGTCCCACTGTCAACAGATTGCAGCAGATTCTCTGAGAAAACTGCTGCCCCCTTTCCACTAAGATGGAGGCCATCTCTCATGTACATATCTTCCCTCCCAACAAAGTATCCCCA
The DNA here is from genome assembly GCA_963995525.1 of Escarpia spicata. Lineage (NCBI taxonomy): Eukaryota > Metazoa > Annelida > Polychaeta > Sabellida > Siboglinidae > Escarpia > Escarpia spicata. The sequence continues at coordinate 5,692,977 of OZ023212.1, forward strand.
TAAATCTGTGAATCCCACCCCCTCTTCTTCACACATCTGCTCAGCTAGTGCATTGATCGCCATCCTCTTGCAGTTTCTATACGTTGCCCCCCTTCCTCCCATTACTGGCAAAATTCCTGACAAAATAACCTTTTCGACTCTCGTCTTCTTTAGCTTCCTCACTAACTGTCTATACTTCTGTACTATCGCAGTTGTTCCCTCCCTGTCTGCATTATTTGTTCCTACATGTACCAGTATAGACCCCCCCTTGCCATGTCCCAATACCTTCTCTACCCTGTCAGTTACATGTTCAATCCTAGCCCCCGGAAAACAAACAACGATGTCCTTCCCCTCGCTCAGTGTCTTGTCCGTCTTTCTCATAATGGAGTCACCCATAAACACCCTCTCTTTCCTCATTGCCCCCTCAATCACTGCCTTAGAATAGCTCCTTCTTCGGTTTGCATCTGTCTGTTTGTTGTCTTTCCCCCCTGCCGTCTTCTCTCCTGTCATATTCTCTTCCGATCCATTCTTTCCTATCGCTTTTTCTCTTGTCACCTTTCCTCCTGTCAGCGTCCCTTTTATCGACTTCTCTTCTATCACATTTGCTCTCACTTCCCTTCGTCCCTTCTTCTTTCGTCCCGTCTCATTTTCCTCTCTCCTCTCCCGTTCCATCTTCACTCCCTCCTTCTCTACAGTCACTTTCTTCCCTGTCACCTTCACGCTTGTCACGTTTTCTGTTGTCGATTTTCCAATTTCTTCCCCTCCAATCACCTTCTCTCCTCTCAATCTCCTTTCCTCAGTTTTCTTGCCACTGCTATTCTCCTTCAGTCTTGCAGTATCCTCACCTCTCCCGTGTCGTCTCGCTTCCTTGTATGCGCGCTCGCAAATGTATTTGATATTTGTGTCATAAATTAATTCTCATAAAGGTGTAAGAAGAAATAGGTGCGCCAGGTGTAAAATGTAAAGCGCATAGAAAGGTTATTAATTATGACTGGATACTGCGTTTCATAAAACAAACCTTCTAATACACAACAACCTTGTATGAAAGCTACGTTCGGGGGGTTTTCGTTTGATATACGACACACATGCCCAAATTACCGGAGTCTAGCTTCTATGTCTGATTACATCTTAATTTGTTGGTATATTCGGCTGTAATTTCATTTAATATTTATTGAATCGTGGTTGAAACATATTGCAGAGCAAACAAATCAAAACAAGTCATTAGATAAAATCAAGTCATGCTTGCAATTCACGAAGGTGGTAATTGTATGTAATGGCATAATAAAACGGAAAAAAACATGTTTGGAAAGGAGTAAATATGAAGTGGTAAACTTACAAATAATAATGTTCGTGGGCATAGTCCGTTGTGTTTTGGGCCGGTTGACATGTACGACCCCACAAAGAATCTGTAACACTACCAGTATCATATATTATGTAACCCTGGCGGAATTGTTTCGTGCAAGCGGTTGCATAGGCTATTGTTACGTCAATCGCCAGACGCGGGTAGGGTATAGCTGGAGCCACACCCAGTCGCAGTTTGCTATGGACTATGGACGTGTCCACAAAGAGTTCTCTCGGCTCCGCATTACGTGTATCAATATACACGGCCTGGTTAGTTATTTTTTTATGTTTATATGTTAATTATATATAATAGTTAAATTGTTTCTTGTTGCCCCATTACCCGTCACTTCGGGCATGCCAGCTATAGTAGGACTAGTGTAGGAGTGTTGTGTCGTATAATGTTAAACTGTGTTTACAGACGACTTACACATCTAGCAAGCATTTAACTAACTGTTGTGATGTATGGGTACGTCGCGTGCATACGCCGTGTGCATACAGTGTTGCGATGTTGTATAGTCGCAACTAGCACACTGTCGAGACAGCGTCTCTTGTCTCCCTGTCCCTATATATGTCTCTATTTGTCCGTTTTTCTCCCAGTCTCCCCTTCTCCAACTCTCCCTCTCTCCCCGAATATCTCTCTCTCCCTCCTCTATCCTCTGTGTTTGTATGTAAGAATGTCAGTCTATAAGTTTGTTAGACAGTACGTCAGTCCGCCTGTCTGTCTGCTGGCCTGCCTGTCTGCCTGCCTGGCTGCCTGCCGGCCTGCCTCGTAGCTTCTCTGCCTGTATATGTTTCTCTGACTGTCTGCCTCTATGCCCCTATGCCTCTATGCCTCTCTGTTTGTCTGTCTTACTGCCTGTCGGTATGCCTACCTGTCTGTCTGTATGTTTGCTGCCTGCTTGCCTGCTGGTTGTATGTTTATCTGCCTATCTCTGCCTCATGCAGTTTTTGCCGTCGTCTGTGCCTCGATCTGCCTCTTTGTATCTCTTCTTTCTCCTGTTTGCCTATCTACCTGGATGCATGTCTGTCTGTCCGCCTGTCTGCTGGCTATTTGTTTATCTGCCAATCTCTGCCTCAGTCTCTGCCTTTCTGTAAATCCTCTCTCCCACCTGCCTGCCTGCATGCCTGCCCGCCCACCTGCCTGCTGACTGTATGTTTGCTTTTCTATATCTGCCTCTATATCTGCCTCTGCCTGTAACACTGTCTATGTCTCTATTCCTGGCTCTGTCTCTCTCCATATCTTTGCCTCTGCCACTGTTTCTGTCTGCTTTCTGTATGTATGTGTTTCTTTCTCTCTCGCTCTCTTGCTCTCTTTTTCTTACTAGCTCTCTTGCACTCTCTTTCTTTCCTCTCTCTCTCTCATTCGCTCTCACTATCTCGCTCACATGCTCTCTCACACTTCCTCGCTCTCTTACTACACCCCGCTCTTTCCCAGATATATTACTAGGGGACTGACCTCCATTCTAGCGCCAACAAAGTTAATTTATAAAAAAATATAATGATTGGCTTAAAATGAGGTTGTGTCACCAAAATGCACCATTTCAAGTGTTTTGTAAATAAAATCCACTTTCACCCTCCTCCCCATGTGATTAGCCGCTTCCTTTGGTCACTAAATGGTGCGTTTATAACTTAAATAATAAACTATGCATTACTTTTAAAGTTTTCTTGATAAATTACAACGAAATACCTTACAATACAATTTTTTTAGTTAAAACAAATCTATAGATTATAGAGTGTATCGGACAAGTTGCCTTACTAGAAATATGTATTTAACATAATTATGAACGATCTCATAATGCAATTTTAAATTGGTCAATGCATATCAATACATAATATTGTCTGTCTGTCTGCCTGCCTGCCTGTCTGTCTGTCTGTATGTCTGTCTGTCTGTCTGTCTGTCTGTCTGTCTGTCTGTCTGTCTGTCTGGCTGTCTATCTGTCCGTCTGTCTGTTTGTCCGTCTCTCTCTCTCTCTCTCTCTCTCTCTCTCTCTCTCTCTCTCTCTCTCTCTCTCTCTCTCTCTCTCTCTCTCTCTCTCTCTCTCTCTCTCTCTCTCTCTCTCTCTCTCTCTCTCTCTCTCTCTCTCTCTCTCTCTCTCTCTCTCTCTCTCTCTCTCTCTCTCTCTCTCTCTCTCTCTCTCTCTCTCTCTCTAAGTTTGTCTCTCTGTATGTCTATATGTCTCTTCTCCCCCCTCTCCCTGCGTTACTATCTGATGCTATTGTGATGGCAGAAACACCTGCAGATTTACAGGCTGCATTAAATGCTGCATGTGATTATTGCCAAACATGGCACCTATCTGTTAATACTAGTAAAACAAAGGTTATTTTCGTGTCTCGTGGAAAGATCAGATCATACCCAGAATTATTGTTTGGACAAAACAAATTATAAATAACTGATAGCTACATGTAATTGGGAACCAGTCTAAACTATAATGGACGGCTTAACAAAGCCATAACAAAACAAGTTAACCAAGCTAGGCGCGCAATGTTCAACCTCACAATTAAAGCAAGGAAGCTAGATTTACCGATAGACATACGGTGTGAACTGTTTGACCGGCTTGTAATGCAAATTCTGCTACATGGTAGTGAAATATGGGGTTTTCAAAAAGTAGAGCAGATTGAGATATACCATCAAAAATTAACGAAAATTCTACTAAAACTTAACAGGAACATCGCAAATTGTATGGTATATGGAGAAGTTAGCAAACAAAGTGTGACAACAATTATAGAAAAGATAATGATAAACTTTTGGGTACAAATTACACGACACAGGTAATTTTAAATCAAAATGGATTTTAAAAATCAAGAGTATCATTGATGGATGCAGACTATCTAACATGTGGCATGATCATGGAAATACAAAACGGTTGAAGCATACCCTAGAACTTCAAATGAAAGACATCAACAGACAAACATGGCACTCTGAAATTCATGTAAATTGGTTGTGTTCAAATTACAAAATATTTAAATATAAAGTAGGGCTCGAGAAGTATTTAATCTACTTGAGCCCATCTGACAGAATCAATTGATGTAAATTTCGTTGTGGAAATTACAAATGACCTATTTCTGTTGGTCAGGATCTCCCTGAAAATGTTCAGAGGCTCTGTAGTTTATGCAACAATAGAGACTAAGGTAATGAATATCATTATGTACTTGTATGTCCATCACTAGTAGCAGAAAAATCTAAATACATAAAGAAATACTTAAAAATGAGACCTAATACTTTGAAAATAAACCAGTTGTTTAATGTACATAATGTGAAACAGTTGACAGATCTTTCCAGATTGATTAATGCAATCATAACAAATTCCCCGTCGAAACTGTGAATTGCGTAGAAGAAACATTGAGGCTTATAGTTAATTTATTAGTCATATAATTCCGTGTAAATAAGTTCAAATTGTGCAATACATGTACAATACGTGATTTATTTTACATTATTTGGTTTGCACTACTGATTATAAAATTATCGAAAACACTTAATACAGTAAGGTCACTGAATGTTTTATGCATTGTGTGTTGTCTACATTTTATATACTGTAGATTTGATTACTACAATAGAAGTCTAGATGTTCTTAAAAATACAATATGTTCTATTAAAATGTACTTTAGAGAGAAAAATTATCTCATACTCCGCAATGGCCGGGTCGAAGGGAAATAAAACTCATTGCAATTGTCATACTCCCTCCGCATATGTGTCCCTCCATCTCCTTCTCACCACCTTCATCTCCCGATCCCTTCCCTCCACTCCTCTCCCTTTCCGTCTCTCTCCCTACTCTACCCTGTCATCCTCATCTTCCCCGTCGCTCTCCCTGTTTCCTCTTTCTGCCTGTCCAAGTCACCGTACCTCGTTCCCTCCTCTATGTCTCTCTGTCCCTCTCGCCATCCTTCCCTCCCTCTTTCCCTCCCTCACACTCTCTCTCTCTCTCTCTCTCTCTCTCTCCCTCTCTCCTTCTCTCGCTCCCTCCCTCCCTGCCCCCTCCCTGCATCCCGCCATCCCGCCGCCTCATTCCCCCTCCCGCCCTCCTCTCTCTCTCTCTCTCTCTCTCTCTCTCTCACTCTCGCATTCACTCGTAATTGGGTACGGTCATGGATCTTTGCACATTTAACTAACGAATGACGAGGCTATTCCGATATACAGGCCAACTGTGTTTCGTCCACAAACAATGCCACGGTGCAATACACCAGAGACAATACATTCATTCAACTGCCAGTGGTCATTCTAGGCATCACGTGCGACCCCAACAATGGTACCTTCTTAATCACATGCCAAGTGATTTGACTGTGAATTTAATATGACTACCTCTGTCGAGTTCCACCTGGCAGTTCTTGTACACGTGTGACTGAGAAGCGTAAAACGACAATTAGGAACACAGTGGTTGAAATATAGGTGACACGGCGGGTTTCAGTACAACACCAACTTAACTGGTGGATGGTTGACTTGCGTGGGTGCAGCTAACATTCCATGTATGTAACAAACAATATTCGCTTGACGTTCGATATGGTACGTACTTCGTGTAACAGGTAATTTCAACTGTGCAACAGACTATAGGACATGAAAACAAATGCCGGAAAAGACAGCGTGAAGGGGTAGCCATTGCAAGATGGCTGTAACAGCGCCACCTGAAGGAAGGTAAGGACTTTGGATGTTTAGAACAGCAAATAGTTGTAGACTGTTCTATATATTGCCTTTTGGGTACAGCAAGGAAATTCATTATTGTTGACTAGTCTATTCACGGCGACAGCCCGCACGCGCAAGAAAAGAACATGGTTATTGTCTTTAAACATTATTTTTGTATCTAATCGTAATGTAAACACATAATTATATAGACATACGCACTGGCGTGATATGTTCATAGGACATCGATCTTGCCAATCACAATGCAAATACACTTGTGCTTGTGTTTGGCCGATTATAGTTAGATTATTTGGCAATGATCAAAGTATTAGAAATAAAGGTATCGTCGCTTAAAACACACAAAATAAATGTACTAGTTGAAACATTTATTAATGCAACGCACCATGGCGGAGTAACTATTAGTTCTCACATCATCTCTCCTCGTTTTTAGTCCAGCATTAATACAGCACTGTGTATTGTATTTGAACCGTTGTTGGAATGATACATAGACAATAAATGATTTTATTTTTGGAAGTTTACCCACTGTGTGCGCCATCTTGGATTCGCCCCTATCGTCATCAGCTATAATTATCCATGAACTTGCATACATCAGAATACATATAATAGATTAGTAATATTATTTACGCTGCGTATACATACATTTACTGCATCATATCATGTAACATAACATATGACCAAAGTTTCAATACCACTCCAACGAATAAATAACTTCACTAGGTGTAGATATCCAAGATTAATTAAAGTTGAAGTTCACACCACAATTTCCGCCTGACTGTGTCTGGCAGGGTATAAAAGCAGGTAAATTTCCTATGTTAATTGCAGCTTGACGTGCTCAATATATAGGGTTATATCACGTGGCATGGATGACCACACCGGTTATGGGAACGCCGGAATGGCTTGGGATCCGATATAAACCCTCCCCTGCAGAGTACTACCACACGGTGTGGGTCAGCTGTGAGAGATCAGGACTGTGACACTACTTTCCAGAGTAGCGTTATGAGGAGCAACCGATGAGATGTCCCGAGCCGATCATTGGTGCAGTTAGCTCTGTATCATAGGCAGTACTGGCTCCAGTGTCTCCCACTTCCTGATTCTCTCTTTTTGTCCTGCAAAAATGAACTTCAATGTTGCTGGGCCATTTTCAAGAGCTGAAAAGTAAAGTGAATAACATCTTACAGATTCTTACAGGTCCTCTTCTGGCTTGACTAGGCATCACTGCCTCTGCCTCTTACATGCCAGCTCTCGCTCTTGACATCAGCTCGGACTGTGTGCATGCGTCTAAGTCTGGCACAATCAATATAGGAGTGGGCAGTGTATTCAGTTTTCATAGAGTGGTTTTGCCATAACTTATCTAATTTTGTGTCAAACGACTGCATCTTTGAAGTGTCAACCACAGATTGTGGGAGTATGTTTTATACGCTTGTGCGTCGGTATATAAATGAGTTATTTTTAATATTTATATCTTTCTTTAAATATGTTTAGGTGGTGCCCTTTCGTATGTGCTTTATTATCTCTCAATGTAAAAAAATTGGATGAGACTGCTGGATCGTATTTCACTGTTAGTATCTTATACATTAATCAGGTATGGAGTCCTTTCTTAATGAAACATAATACAGCTCTTGAAAATGGTCATTGCAGAGCAACCAAATTAAGTCCCGGTTTCAAAGACCTTGAATACAAAGGACGTTTACAGAGACTGAAATTACCAACTCATACCGTCGCCTCAGAGGAGATATGATTAAAATGTATAAGATACTGTCGCCTCAGAGGAGATATGATTACACAATACATTACATCCCAGTTCATAGCTACAACCACAGCAACACACAATACATTACATCCCAGTTCATAAATATAATACTGTTCATGGCTCCAAGATGCCATTAGACTGCAAGAAATAAACTTACTTTGTTTAAACATTTGCTCCAAAGTAAGTTTGTTTCTTGCTGCTTAATTTACTATTTCATTACATATGTGACTGCACTGGCGTGACGTCCTATGTGCCTGCATAATATTTAGTAACCCTTGTAGCACATTTATCTAGGTGCATATACTTGCAGCAGACTATGTTCTCTTTAATGTGTTTATAATTTAATTCAAATAACAATTCTTGGACCATCACATAGTGAAAATGCCACAAACACTACTTTGTTCTGGAGAATAAGTAGTTCTGTGTAAAGATTCATAACCGATCAATATCTTAAACACTTCATACGTGACCTGCCATAGAGAAACAGGTATTAAGTCGCACAGGTCTATTTTGTACACAAACCAAAAATAACTGTGTAAGTCATGTCCCATCAAATTTTTTTTGTGGCAGAAATGCATACTTTATAATCTCGTATTCCAATGTCCAGTTTATTTTCCTCGACAAGCAATCCAAAACTAGAAATACATGCATTTATGAACCCACATATTAAAACGACACAGACAAATACATCACAGTTTTTTTTATAAAATATTACAAAATAACAAAGAATAAAACAACAATAATTAATAACTTAAATACTAGTTATTATTCAGCTGTCAAAAGACATTAATACTGATGATATTTAAAAGCAAGGGATGTTACCTCCTGATTATTAAGTTATTTGAAAACCGATTCATGTACTAGATATACATAATACCAGAAACGAGTTGTTCCAACCAACTGACCTGAAGACGACCTTGCCGCCATGTAGGGCGACAGAGAGGTAGTCTTTGCCCCGCCCCCTGGTGCTAGGCTTCTGACTTTGCCACAGCAGCAGACTGTCCGACTGGTCAGTGGAGACGGTCATCTCTATCATCTCCTCCACCTGACTGTTCTGGTATGGCAGCAGACGCAGGGGCAACTCTACATACCCGTTGCCATGGAATCCAACTGACGAACCAATGGATGTGCCTACAAAATGGAACATGTTGGAGCGTTCATCTCAGCAAGATCTCGTGAATCTGGAACTCACTAATCCAGAAACCTTGGAATCTGAACATCGTTTCAGGAAAATGGAATTTCCAAATATTAACGTATGGTTTTATATACACAATTCGTTTATCCATAACAAAATAAAAAAGTAAGTTCTTATACAGCACGGCATCCAGTCATTAGGACTGCTTAAAGGACTTTACATTTTACTCCCTGGCAGCAGACCTGTTCAATCAAACACCATCGCGACTTCTCTGGAACGCATTCAGCCATGCTGCAATTAATGCATAAAGATTTTGTACACAACCATCCACCACTGTTAATAGCCAGGTACTCATTCATACAGCTGAGTGAACTGGAGCAATGTAGAGTGAACAAACTTGTCCAAGGTTTGACACTGCAGCACAGGATTTGAACACGTGTTATCTCGATTGGGAGTCTGTTGCTCTAGTAACTATGCCACTAAGCTCCACAAATAAAATATACATTTTGGACCAAAGGGTTCATAGTGATGCTTTGATGCATTTTTGTACCGTTCCAGCAATCAGTTGATCATTATCTCACGATCGACAAACACAAGACTTACTCTCTGTACAGGTGGCACCACTGTAGCCATGGGGCATTTACAGATGTATGTGTCTTCCACGGACTCACAAACACCCCCATTCTCACATAGGTTGTTTATGATACAGATGTTGAGTTGTACTTCACAGTTAGTGCCTGAAACACACAACTCTTATTCATGTTCTGTCTACTGTGAGCACACAAGGCTTTTCCATATTCATTCAAATTTGTTGCTCAAATTCAGCCATTTATCTAAAACATAGTTTGCTCATACTCATTCAATTGCCTAAGAGATGTTTTCCTCATATATAGGTAGATGCAGATGTACAGCAAAAATTTAGGAAGCTGGTATGCAGTACCATCAAAGACAGCAAAAACATACAGTGATGTCATCGATGTCTAAACTGATGTAGTTCACCGAAGAATGCTCGACACTGAACCTCTCTCACAGCATTAAAAGTTGTCCGAAGACTCGTGCCATATCTGCCAGACCCTGGCACCCACCGTTCCATCACCAACTGCAGAGCTAGTCAGGCGTCACCACATTCTTATGTCGAGCAACCTGCATTCTACATTGGTTTCCAGTCAGTCAAGCTAACTCACTGATCTGGAAGCCAGTGTACACCCCATCAGCACTGGGGAATCTGTCACAGATGCAACACACAACACAACTGGGATCACTCGGTGGACATTCACATGACAAACTGTTAATATGCAACTTATTGCATGGCTGTAGAATCTTGTCTGAGATCCTGGACATACAACTGCCCAGTATGCCATATTAACTTGGAGAGCTAGTAGTACTAAGCACACTAGTTCAATCTCCTGTAAGGAAAAACATATATTCAGTAAACAAAAACCAGCATCATAGTAGTGTTGGGAGTAAATAATTATGGAGTTGTTCATTGTCATAATCAATAAATATGAAATGATGTTTATGTATGATCTGCAGCATTTCACAAGAAAAGATGCAGCAAGAAATGTTCTACTACAGCTGCATCTATACATGTTGATATCTTAGGAACAGTCGGTGTTTACCAGGGTTGTTCCGGGTAGAGGAAGGGGGTGGGTTGATACACAATGCAGACATTAGTGGAATATGCTATTTTTCAAAATGGTGAATTTTTTAACTGTTTTTCTTTACTAGGTGTTCATTGTCATTACACGAATTTAAAATTGTTCAATTTCATAACAGTGACGCTTGATCATAGTCAATATTATACACTGATTTGAATTCTGCTAATCAGTAAAGTGCATTTATATTTTTGGTTTTGTTTTCAGTATACAAATTCATGTCAGTGTCTGTCATGTGTAACTACTACACATATTCATGTTTGAAATTTTAAGCCTGAGGTTGAATGGTCAAGGTGAATGTTGGAAATGACAGAATGACGTGTTATTGTGATGCTAACAATATATTTTCCTCGTCAAGTATTCAAAGGTTCATAATATGTATGTCTACCTTCTTCAAGAATGAATAATTTATTTTATAAATTTATTTCAGAGTCATCACCATATGCTAAATACTTTTTAAAGGTGTATTAATATGTCTATGTTGATACACTGGGTATAATATACAAGTGCAGAAGTCAACCTAGTTTTTCATGTCCAAGATGTTATTATTAAAATGTGTATGAAAATAAATGTACATTTAAATATGCACATTAAAATTTGTTGATAACTAATACGTGGTTGATTGTTATAAATTTGAAATAACCTGGATTGATCAAATGTGGCCCTCCCGCAGACTATGTATCCTCCAATTGTCTGCCTGGCCTGGGTGACCGCCTCTAGCCCGTCCTCTGCCTCCTCTCAGTCTCATTCATAGGTTGCAATGTGGCCTCTAGCAATATAATAATTCAAATGATATATTATGTATTTATATATTGCTGTGGTGAGAATATATACACATATTAATAAATACATAAGAATAGCTGGCATATGTCAGTTGAAAGGTATCAAAGGATACCAATTAATGCATTACATACACTATAGCCAGGCATCAAGGACCACAATGAAAACAAGTGCATGCATTTTCTTGTGTAATCCTTACACACACATATATATATATATATAGCTGTATTGATATTTTATGTATTTACACGTTTACATTTATATATTGAAGAAAATCACCATTATGGTTGTCATATAAAAATCAAAATTATTTTGCATAAAATACAATGCAAATCAACAATATTCTGCAGTAATAGTATCAAAATATGAATCACAAAACAATGTTTTAATAATTACGATCACCAATATAATACTCCCGTGTTTGACGTTCTGTTGCACAAAATTACGGATGCTCCCTGACTAAGTTACTTGCACGATCAACAAGGGCCTGCTGCCAAAGGCAAAGCAATGTTTCTTGTCATTTCGCACCCTCACGTCATCTACTCTCTATATGTATTGTCTGAATAACAGCTTAGTAACAAGATCCTGCGCAACCAAATACAATACATATCAAACATTATCTCACTGACGTTGTCACTCTCTGACTGAATCTTTGCCTTGGCTGATATCATATGATAGTTTTAATGATAATCATGATATGCCCGTCATATATGCCAATATGGTGACTGTCTCAGTGTCTGAGTCTGAGAGTCAGCCTCGAGTTGATGTAGACTTTCGCAAGTTGCAATTCTCGTTGAATTAATACACGGCTACGCGTTCTTGTTGCTAACTGCGATAGTGTAATATGTACTTTCGTACAACCTTTTTGGAATCTTCATCTTGATACGCCAAAACACGTGTGTGTTGTTATTGTTTTCGAATGCATGGGATGCCAATCTCACGTAAAGCACGTGACCGAAATGGCGCAGTAGGTCGACAGCGCAACTGGCTTTCGCCAGCTATACCCGGTGTAACGACAAATCTTTGTTTTGAGGATTAAAAAAACAAGTACGCATTTTTTATTAAACCGACTGTGAGCACTAGTTAAACTATTCACACATTACACATATGGCCATAAAAGAACAGGATTGGCGATGGGCAAACGAACTGATTTAGCACCTTTAACATGGTGTTACATTTTGTTCTACACTGTAATAATTATTCCGAAAGTCATACATGTAGTTCTTTATGGTTCCCATAAGTTGAAAGTGAGAAGCAATCATGGGTGAAAAAAATAATATTTTTAATACTCTGGAACGAGAAAATAATTTTGTAATGCAAACTATTTCATCGCATTGACAATATCGGTCGCATTGCAACACAGTTTTTTGTTGTGCGTCACGCTATTTTCACCGCAAAATGCGAAAGCTGAGAAGTTAGGGAGCGATCATTATATATAGATTTGTGTTTTTTGGTCACCATCAAGGAGGATGCAGTCGGAGGGTTTGGGGGAACCTTATATGGAGATACAGTTGGGGATTTTAGTGAGCCTCAAGAAGGGTGCAGTTGGATTTTTTGTAAGCCTTCAGTTGGAGGGTTTTGATGATATATTCATCACGTTCCGACGCATATGTAAAATGTCAACAACATAATTTAACCATGCATTAACACATTTTTAAAATGTAAATATGCTGTTAGCAAAATTACTAACTATACAAAGTTGATAAACATATTATGCAGTTAATTAACAGTAACATTAATGTATTGCATACAATAATTAATTCCACAAATGTCTATGAACATATATATATATATATATATATATATATATATATATATATATATATAACTTTGAACCTTGCTACCACGAAAACTGGATATTGTCTTGGATTAGGACACATTTTTGTATATATTAAATCCTTCGATTTTAACAATTTCGTACAATAATTGTTCGATATGTTGATCATAGATAGAGAGAATATTCGATTTTACAAAGAGAAATTGGGCTTATGAGCTTTTAAGACTGTTAGTGAAACGAGCCCCAGCATCCTCGATGGGCCCCAGGTCTGTCGGAGTCCGTTAATATGAACGAAATACCCTGCGTCTTGTAGTACTATTGAATAATGACATACTGCACGTGTTGGACTTGGACGTTTCATATCGTTTTGGTAACTTAAAAGTTGTTAATTGATCAGCACATAATCGCGGTGAATATTTGTTATTTTTATATCATCAGGATGTTTGACCATAGTTGCAATTCTGATGTAATGTCTTTAGTAAAGGTGTTAATCACAACGTATGTTTCTCTTTATCGTATTATCGCCCACGTGCATGTTTTGGTCTTCCAAGTTCCAGTAATCCACTACCGTCATTACTGACGACTTCGTGGATGGTGTGGTGTTTATTGCGTGCGCCAGGTGTGCATGTGTGCAGTGCTGGTTGTAACTGTTTATAAAATCATGTGCTAGTTAAAAACAAACAGGGATCACTCTTAGTTAAACTTTGTTTGCGGCAGTGTCGGCAAGGCACTGCTTGAATTTGAAAGCATCTAGCCAGTCTAGGCTCTAGTAGGCACTTCAACGAATCTTGCTACCGTGATGTTTTTATGTGCGCGCAGCGCCGTTGCAGCAGCGCCGTCTCGTTTACTAGGCACCTGGGTAGCGCTTTCCTTTTCGCGGACTTTTGCGGGTAAGTCGAACTTTCTGTACGTCCTTTTCTTTTTCAAATTTGACCAAAATTATGGTAAATTTAATCGATTTGATGACATAGGTGTGTTTCAGTTGCAATTTTGATAGTCTAGTAATGATTTGTATCAAACGATTATGTTTGAAGGTAGATCTATAGGATTAAATTAGTACGTGTTGAAAATTTCATTGGCGTACTCGCTCGTGCAATGTGGTTTTTTACGACATTCAAAACATGTGACATTTGAGCGATCTGTGTCAGTAATGACAGTATGACTGACAGCGCGTCACCAAAGTGATATAACCCGGGTCAGCGTAGGTCACTGTAAGTACACTGGCAATCTGCCAAGATTGCAGGACTGGGTAAAAATTAGATAACCCGGGTCAGTATCTGTCCCTAGGCTACATGTTTTGGATGTTTCACCATATAAATAAGGGAGATTTGCCGATAATCTGGACGACTTTTGATGCACCCTGCCGGAAGAACCTATCTTGTAAAGCACTGTCACCAAGTGCCCTGCGAAAAGTACTAAAAGACTATCGCTGTTCACCCGTGAAAACCCGTTTCAGTTATAAGTCAGTTGCTGTATAAGCTGTCACCATCTGAACCTATATCATTGTGACATTTATAGTTTATTTGCTGCATAAGCCATCTCCGTCTGAACCGATCATTCTGACAATTAGAATATATTGGGCCGACCACTCAACCAAAAATCCTACAAGTTTATTACCAAATTGTATTTCATTTGTATAGGCAAATGGGAAAATTATTACTGCTGAACAAAACAATGCAAGAGCACCGATTACTAGGGCCTAATGCCATTCTCTGCATCTAATCTACACATTCGTACCACACACAATATGCAGTAAATACAATTTGATTTTTTTCACATTTGAAACATGTTTTGATTAAAATCCAACTTTATAGGTTAAAACCTACAATTGTGCGAGGTTGATGTGGGCCGAGATCGATGTGACGATATACCGCTTTGCCCCATAGGCAGCAGACATGGGGTCAAATACATTGAAAAGTATTTAAATGTAAATGCAAATACTTTTTGTTTATGTCAAATGCAAATACTTCACAAAAGTATTTCAAATACTTTTCTAATTCTCTTGACGTCCTAGTGCTCGTGCACAATAAAAAATGACAAAAAAGAGCTATACTTGACCATTGTTTATCCAGAATTAAGGGAGTTCATTGAGTCAATAGTGCCATGCTCTAATTGGTCACACATTGTTAAATTTTTCCCCTGTGACAGGTTAATCCTGTTTTCCATTTCCTGTGCCCACTGATGCACTGTCTTCCAATAAAATTAGATTAAGCCACCCACTGTTAATTAAATGCTTGCTAACCTGACCCTGTCACAGGCCAACTGATACACTGATCATCCATCTGATAATGACCCAAGTTAATTATCAAAGCATGCAACTGGCTGCAGTTGGTCAGCTAATAAAAGAGCTATAGGAAGGCCAGTTTTCTCTCAGTGAATGTCATGCCTCAGTGATCACATAAGTAACATGAGTGACCTGTATCAACTGCCTAGACCACTCAACAATTTAATTAAGCACAGCTGTGATAACAGTTTCATTGACAGAATTAAATGCTGTAAGTATTTGAGAAGTATTTGATTTTTCAAATACTTTTAAAATGTATGCAAATAGTTTTGGCTGCAAATGCAAATACTGGATCAATCGCATTTAAATGCATTTGACCCCATGTCTGATAGGCAGATGGTACAAGTGATACAAGAATAATAAAGTTTGTTATGCTGGTATATTAGTAATATTCATACACAATGATCCATACCAAAAATATACCCAAGAACAGTTTATTTAATAGTTAAGGAAGCAGTAACAAAGTAACATTTGACATTTAGTTTCGGTTGTCACCATTTTGGATCTGTCGCCGTTTTAGTGTGTCACCGTTTTCATTTATCGTAATTTTGGTCTTTCGCTGTTTTGGTTGTTGCCGTTTTTGACCTTACCCCCCAAAGGCATAAAATCCCAAGATCGATTGTTCGCTTATGACACCATGTGCTGCAACGCTATTAAGAAGAGAGAAGGTCAACAAAAGCTGCAGAAAGACCTCGATTCTCTCTCCACCTGGAAGAAACAGTGGCCCATGAGCTTCCACCTGCAGAAATGCTCTACGTTGGGTGCCACCCGCACAAGGAAGAAGATCGCACCATCGCATGATTTGCACGGACACACCTTTGAGAACGTCAGCACCATAAAATATCTCAAAACAGTAGTCATGGCAGACAAAAACCATGAATTATCAGTAAAAAAACATAATCTTTACACGTAAATGCTCATTGATGCACGTAATAAAAAACAAGTTTGTTCACGCCTGCGCATAACACGAAAATGTATTGGTGAGTGCTCGTTCCGGGGCACTGCACGAATTGTACAGGAATACTACCAGGCCCGGAAAAGAGCAAACCATAAGGGAGCTTGATGAGTGTGTTGGTTGGCGAATTCACTAACAAAAATATAACGAACGCGATAAATTCGTTAAAAAGGGTATCTTGAAACACAAGCATAAAACCGCATGGTTTTCCTACTACGCCCGTAGTTGTAATTTGATCAATAAAACCGTAGTGACTACAGCCAAACCGTAGTACTTGACAGGTATGCATACATGTGGCACTATGTTTTGTTTCAGCATCACGATGACGTCTTTGGCGAGACAACTAGAGCGATTGGCTGTGCCTTACACCCAGAGCCTTCTGGGACAGGACACACGCCGTGCTTCACTACTCTTTGATCCAAAAGAGGCTGCAAATTTAGACAAGGAGGCTGTTTTTGCACTGGGTAAGCCTAATTTGCTCCTGTATATACAGGATATACATTGTTTAGCATAACTTTGTAACAAAGGTTTAAAAAAATATTATGCAGTATTTAATTAACCACAATTTAAAAATATAATTGGACTCTTTCTTTATGACAGAAACCTGTTACAGTGCTGCAGATTATATTACTTAATGTTGTTATGTAAGCATTGTTAGCAAGATAAAACCTGGTGGTGATTACATGCTTAATTTTGTTGTGATATTGAATAGGCAAACAGTGACGTAACGAATCCAACAACTGGTCTCTTCAAGTGGACATGATAATAAATATAGACAAGTCATGATAACAAATATAGACTTTGACAAATATATACTGTTGAAAAATCATGATGACAAGTATAGACTCTTGACAAGTCATGATGACAAGCATAGACTCTTGACAAATCATGATGACAAGTGTAGACTCTTGACAAGTCATGATGACAAATGTAGACCCATGACAAGTCATTATGACAAATGTAGACTCTTGACAAGTCATGATGACAAATGTAGACCCATGACAAGTCATTATGACAAATGTAGACTCTTGACAAGTCATTATGACAAATGTAGACTCTTGACAAGTCATGATGACAAATGTAGACCCTTGACAAGTCATTATGACAAATGTAGACCCTTGACAAGTCAAGATGACAAATGTAGACCCTTGACAAGTCATTATGACAAATGTAGACCCATGACAAGTCATTATGACAAATGTAGACCCTTGACAAGTCATGATGACAAGTGTAGACTCTTGACAAGTCATGATGACAAATGTAGACCCTTGACAAGTCATGATGACAAATGTAGACCCTTGACAAGTCATGATGACAAGTGTAGACTCTTGACAAGTCATGATGACAAGTGTAGACCCTTGACAAGTCATGATGAAAAATGTAGACCCTTGACAAGTCATGACAACAAGTGTAGACTCGGTGATCATGTTTTTGTTGCAGCCCTGAGTGGATTAGAGGCGCTTGAGACAATAGACCCAGCATTTGTAGAGTTTGAAGCGACTCTGTTCAACTCGGCCAGTTATAACTGGGAGCGAAGCCTACAGACGAAAGAAATCAACGATCAGCTCGATGAGACCATCTCCCAGTTCCTCATTCAGTTGTCGCCCTACTTCCTCCTGAGGGCGGCTCACAAGACTCTAGAGTGGCTCATCTACAAGTGAGTTAGAATTAGTGGTTTGTACCAGTATACCAGGAACCGGTTTTTCTATACGGTTTTGAAACTGTTCGTTTATTCAGCCAAACTGGTATTCCATACAGCGTATACATTGTCAACAGATAATGCTTAAGACCTTAAGTATTCCCAAACAACATAAAAGTCACCGCATATGACCAGAAGACAAGCAAATATATAGCGGACAACCAAACAGTGAACGGACTTTGAACTGTATGGAACAATGCTATATTCCTATAATTCATCCTTCATTTTGTTTGAATGTTTTCATGGAAAATTGATTTTTTATTTGTGAAGTTAATTATGTTTAAAACCATAGATTCCGTTGGTGATCATGGAATTTTGTATGTAATGAAAAAACCTTATACTATACCGTATACTGTACAAAATATACTGTACGTACCATATACCGCACAGAGCCATCTGATACACAACTCTAGTTAGAATCATTCAGTTGTCCCTTACAGAGAGCTGCTCACACTGAGATAGAATAATATGTAGGACATATTTCTCAAGAACTACATGTACAGCGTCCTCCACGGACAGCAAAGAAACGTTTTTAAACAGTTTTAACCTGGTTTATGAATTACCACTTTTTGATCAAAACATGTTTTCCAAACATCAGTCCAGTGTTGACACACTTCAAGAGGTGTGTGTTAAATAGTAATTAATATGTGTTACCGAGGTGCATTAATGTATTAGTTACTACAGGTTTTCTCACAAAGATGTGTAGTACAGCGAAGGTTGCACAATGGCTTAAACTGACAGGTAGTCCGTCGGACTGGCTGACTCATAACCAACTAGTCCTGATGTTTTTCTTACTAGTCCTTAAAAATAAATAAATACAACACCGTCATATTATGTGACATATGATACACTATGATTCATATGTGACATCTGTGGCACATGATAATAAAAGTGGCTTTATTTAATAAAAAAACAAGCCATTTCTCATTTCAGATAATCTTACAATTAAATGTGTCATTAATAGAAACACATGTGATTTCATAGAACCAATTGCAAAGTCAAAGTAATCAGAAGAGATGACTGTAGACAGCATAGTTTAATCATGGGCAGCAATTGGCAGGTGTTGAACAAGACGAAGCTGGCAGAAGTTGAAGCCTGACGAACGATCGGACGATGTCGCGTTGTCGGACAACAGACTTTTCATTAGCGTTTCCTTTCCCGAAACCGACTGAGCCACCAATGACATTGCTGGCGTTTGGTAACTTGCTAACATAATTACTGGTATGGGGATAACACGACTGTGATGGGAGAGCATGTGACAATGTCTGTAACCCGTGCAGATTTTTGTCCATATCGCTCATCACTCATGGTCGCTAGGCGGCACTACCTATCCTAACCAGATGTAAACAGCCGCCATTCAGAAGAATATTTAACCACGTGATAACTTGCTATCACATTGTCTGTTGTTGTTTTATTTCATAACAACAGTCAACTTACTTAGTCCTCTTCACGCAGAGTTGTGCATAACGCCGCCACCAGAGCTCGCTGCTGTGATCTGCCTGTTGCATATCTTTCGTGGTATCCCCGGGTCCATCCCTGCTCTTTCATCTCTTTCCCTACCTCTCTTTTAGTCTGCCTCTCTTTCTCCAGCCATCAGGAGTCCATCTGAGGCAACTCTGGGTAAGGCTGTAGGTGGCATTCGTAGAACATGTCCGATCCATCTCCACCTAAGCCTCTGGATATCTTGGGTGATGGATTTGGCAGCAGTCCTCCTGTGTAGCTCGTCATTCGTGATGATGTTCGGCCAAAAAAACAGTCAACTAGCATAAGTTAATTTACCTGGTCACAGCTACTCCAATAATTTCAGAACTAGTGTAATTGGCCGTGAAGGTCTATACTGGGACTTGGAGAGCAGAAATTAGAGAAATGCTGAACAAAGGAACACAATCAATGTGATCATGTGATGTCAGAACAAATCCTTTAGTACCTGAACTGGCAGTTCTGCTGTTGGATGCCTTATTTTGGTGTTTGACCAAAGAGACATCCGAAAATGGCACATTCCCAAGTTGTACAATTCAGAAAAACATTGTGAATAATGGTGTCTGTTCAACTCATCTCACATTATAGGATTCAACTGTAATTCAATCTATTTTTATTTTATTCATATTCCCAAATATTTTTTTATTATAGTTCTGTGCTAATCCAATTAAGAATTTATGTATCCAGTACAGATGGCATGGTTTATCTACATCATAAAAACACTTTTGGGACCAGAATTTCAACAAAATGTACAACAGAATGTCCGAACCCACCACGTGTTTGGCATCTATTTTTTATGGCTTGATGGAGGCTTTGCTAGGCAACAAGTCACATGATGGATAGGTAAGTTGAACCCGGGTCTGGTTTGTTTCCAGGTATCACATTCACCAGTTCAACATTGACTCTCTGCTGCTGTGTGCGCTGCCCTACCACGAGACGAAGATCTTCGTGCGAGTCGTCCAGCTGCTTCCAATTACTCAACCAACCAACAAGTGGAACTGGATCCACAAAGCCGCCGTCAGTTGTCATTGTTTGTCAGTGTCATAAGAGAGAACAGGCTGAATAGATCAACTAATTAGTGAAAGCCTATTGAAAGAAAATGACGATTAATCTCCCTGTTAAATTAGAAAGATGCTACAGATATTGCTGTGAAACAGTTCCGTTGTATTGCGAAGGTTAAAACAAGCCTGTTAGTTTACTAGCTGTGTTCCACACCTCCGTCGTATCTGATTACTTCACGTCTTTGATTAGCAGCATCTCATTATTTGTAACTAGATAAAGAACAAAGGGGTTCCCAAGATGCCTGCTTTTTACAGATATGTTTCTATGCAGTATGAATGCCACTATTTGTCATCAGTTATGTTAGAAATGGTTTTATACGGATACTCAATATTTCTTTCTGCGACAGAGTGCTGGTGTTCCACTGGCTAGACAGACCCTCGTCAACCATTGCCGCGGCGATCCTGGCTTCTTTGCCTTCATATGCGAAATCGTACCAAAATTTATTAAGGTGAG
The DNA here is from genome assembly GCA_963995525.1 of Escarpia spicata. Classification (NCBI taxonomy): domain Eukaryota; kingdom Metazoa; phylum Annelida; class Polychaeta; order Sabellida; family Siboglinidae; genus Escarpia; species Escarpia spicata. The sequence goes on from OZ023212.1 coordinate 5,713,959, forward strand.
TGACAAGCAAATTAGTCACCAGTAGTCATCTGGAGAGGTTATGTTTACTCCACTGAGAAGGCTGTCATTACTCCACCGAGAAGGCTGTCATTACTCCACCGAGAAGGCTGTCATTACTCCACAGAGAAGGCTGTCATTACTCCACAGAGAAGGCTGTCATTACTCCACAGAGAAGGCTGTCATTACTCCACAGAGAAGGCTGTCATTACTCCACTGAGAAGGCTGTCGTTACTCCCCTGAGAAGGCTGTCGTTACTCCACTGAGAAGGCTGTTGTTACTCCACGGAGAAGGCTGTCATTACTCCACAGAGGAGGCTATAATAGAATGTTCTTAAAACTATAACTATGTTGATGATATACTGCCTGCCAAGTTGTATTTAGTAAGCCCGTAACAACTGTCTTAGATATAATGTAAATGTGTTCGTATTTTCTCATGTGTAATATAAATATTTCTATGATTGTTTGTCATCAGTGTCATGGCACTGACAGCAAGCAGTTACGCGCCGTCATCGCACTCTTCACTTGCACCATGCTTGGAGCTCTCCAGCGCGAGGAGGAGATAAACGAGCGGTTGTTGTCGGTAGTCGTGCCTCACCTGATCCGAGGCTTCAAGTCTCGGTGTGTTGAGTACCGGGCGGCGTGTTGCATGGTCCTGTCGCAGCTCGCCAGCGTGGCGCGACTCAAGGAGTCACTGCTCGTCTCCCTCTTGCCGGTCGTCACCAAGGTCAGTTCAAGGTCATGTAACCCATTACTGCAAAGCGGGTATTAAGTTGTAAAATTGTGAAATAAAATGTTGTACCATTTTGGATTCCACAGATGATGACCTTTAAAATGATACCTCATTTGTTGAAATATCTTTAACAATTTATTATTTATTGTAAAATTGAAGCCAACTTTAAGAAAGTCAACGTTTTGAGAAACGAGATCAATTTTACTCATATTGTCGTTGTTGTTTTGTAATCGATGTGTTCGTAAATGCAGGTATTCTATTAGTTTTGGATTGTTTGTCGAGGAAAAACCTGGACATTTAAATATTTGATTATAACATGTGCATTTCTGTCAAAATCCAAAAATTTACACAACCCTCCACAGCCACCCGGTATTAAGTTGCCTACCGCCTGTTCTGTGCACAAGTCAAAAATAGCTACCTAAGACATGTCCTGTGAATTTTGTGATTTCGACAGAAATGCATGCCATATAATCCAGTCTTTCAATGTCCCGTTCAATTTCCTCGACAAATGATCCAATATTAACAATAATGCTAAATATAATGTTGCCATTGGATTGTTTTGCCCAATTTTATACCAATTTTCTGAAAATGTCAATTTTTTTACAGTTTTCATCATTATTGGCAATAAATCAAAAACTGTGGAAGATATTTCCATAAAAGATGTACTATTTTAAAGCTTGTAATCTGTGGATTTCTTTTTTGTCAAACAACAGTGTCATGTCCTATGGCTCTGTTTGCAGCGGATGCCCAGTGGTCTCGCAGTCGAAGTATTGAGTTGTTTGGCCGTCATATGTCAGACACAAACCTTGAAGTCTCTGCCAAAGAAGTAAGTATTGATATCAAAATCTCCAAAATGTTATAGGGTTTCTGGAGCACAGTAGCACATTGGATAAAGCTTCGGACTGTCGACCGAGAGAACCTGGGTTCGAATCCTGTGCTGTGGTGTCGAACTTTGGGCAAGTTCGTTCACTCTACATTGCTCCAGTTCACTCAGGTGTATGAATGAGTACCTGGCTATAGACAATGGTGGATATTTGTGTACAAATAGTCTTTGTGCATTAAGCAATCCTGAGTACTGGATACTGCGCTATATAAGAACTTACCTTTACTTTTACTTTTTTGTTTTTGCTTGATGATTGTTTGTAAACAGAATTAACAGACAGGGAACAAAACACAGCTGTGCATGTAAACAGCTCAACATTTTCACACACAAATATTAACTGCAATGTTATCTTATCTGTATCAGTATTGTGTGAATATTGATGATACAATATGGAAATAATGTTCGCTGTTATTATTTGACATTTCTGATATGCCTGTATGTAAACAGATAACCATTTTCAGTAGATTGACCAGTGGTTATAGCAGGCATAATGCTGTGTTAAATCTTTCAGACAGACGGTGAACATATTGTACTTGCCTTGTGGTATATTTGAGTCATTCAATTTTTTCTATATAGCAACCTTTACATAAATTCATCAGATATAATAATATAAAAAAATTCTCGCACATTAAAAATGGAAATTGTGCGTAAACTCTTTAAAAATAATGTAATTTCCGTAATGATACGGCTGACATAACGGGTAGAACTACCCATTAGTCCGCTAGTCCGGATACTAGTAAACATTACGGCGGACTAGTAAACCTGCCTACCAACTAGTCTGGCTGTCTAGTAAAAATCAGCATGTAGCGTGGCCTGGATGACACTGGTTTTTTGTGGTTGAAATAAAATTGTTGCGATTTAAATTTGTGTTATATTTTGATATTTGCAGGACTAGTAAACCTTTGTCTTTATTAGTCCTGCTGTCCAGTAAAATCAATGCTGAAGTTCTACCCCTGCATCATCATCGTTTAAATAGTACATGTCTTAAAACCGTTTCTGATTTCTAACATTTCGGATAAAATATTCTCATTAGATATTATTTCGTTTTGCTGCGTTATACCATTTTTCATAAATATAAGACAACTGATGTATTAATTTGTAGAAGCTTCAAACACATCTGTCGCACTCCTGGTATTGTTCAACTGCTGACAAACATGTCTCGTAAGTACCGCGTGAACCCACTACTCAGACTCTGGTTCAACCGCCTCATTCTGGCCGCTGTTGAACTGAGAGGTGGCGCCACCTATAGCAGCAGTGAAGGATCGGAGGGGTTTGGACAGATTAAACCGGATTACTCTAATCAGCTGCAACTGGCACTTGCTGAGATTGCGATTGACGACAACTTGGCGAAGTACCTTGCCAGGTTAGTTACTTTGTTGACCACCAGGTGGCTTGCATTAGCTCCAGCTGACCAATGATGATTGGACAGTAACGTTTTATTGTTCACAGCAAATATCAGACCTGTTTGTCTTGGTTCTTGAGTACAGTACTTGTAGCAATAGTTTGTGATATTCTGGAATCTTATTCAAGGAATTGTACTCTCTGTAGCACCATAAATTATGACTTAGAAATGTTTACTTTTTTAGGACCCAGAATTGTGAAAACTTATATACATCTCTGTTTTATTTCAACTATGTTTTGTTAGGATTATTTTATTCATGACCTTAGGAACATTAAATGTATGTTGCATGAAAATGTCAATACAGTATTATGTTTAGTTGTTTTTTAAATGAATTGATGTAGTGTTGCTTTTGATACAGACAGGATGTAAACATGTCACTTGTGCTGACACATATGTCACTCATCTGTCAACCATGTCACGCATCTATCAACCATGTAACTTTTTCTACATATGTCACAACTGTCAACTATGTCACTTGTGCTCATACATATGTCTGTCAACCATGTCACTTGTGTTTGTACACATGTCACAACTGTCAACCATGTAACTTGTGCTCATACACATGTTACAGCTATCAACCATGTCACTTGTGCTCGTGCAAATCACAACAGCCAACCATGTCACTTGTGTTCATACTTATGTCATTGTGTTCATACATATGTCACTATCAGCTGTCGACCATGTCACTTTTGCCCATGCATGTCACAACTGTCAAGTATGTAATTTGTGCTCATACATATCTCTCTGAACTGTCAACCATGTCACTTGTGTTTGTACACATGCCAAACTGTCAAACATGTCACTTGTGTGCATACACATGTCACTCTCAACTGTCAAACATGTCACTTGTGCTCATACACATATCACTCTCAACTGTCAAACAATGTCAATTGTGCCCGTGCACATGTCACTCAACTGTCAACCATGTCACTTGTGCTTGTATATGTCACTAAGCTGTCAACTATGTCACTTGTTCTTCTGCATATGTCACTCAACTATCACATCCTGTGGTGTGCCGCATCCGTAGATCACTGATGGAGAACCTGCTAGAGTGTAGACAGAAGTTGACACCTCACGATGATGAAATGGTGTCTAGATGGCAGCAACTTGCCAGACATGTTTTGACTACAGTTGAGCACTGGTAAGTAGCTCTTGTCAGGATTCAAGTGTCAATGTCACTACTATCACATCATTATTTGGCAGCGTCAGTGCCAACAGTAACTGTGTCTGTATAAATATTAAATCTGGGTGTCCAACTTGTCAGTGCATTGTGTTCCTCTCATAATTTGAATACAAATTCAGGAACAAGACGTCACTGAAAACAGACAACGATATGTAGCACACATTAAACGTGTTCTTGATTACATAAACAATAAAGCCTGTGTAAACGTAGCTTCCAATAGAACATTGCACATGCAAGCCTCGTTCTTGTGTCGTCAGTTGAATTGTTGGACGCAGTTGCTAGATTTGCGCAGTCTGTAGATTGCCGTGCACAATCCTCAGGTATGTGAAGGTTCGCCGTTTATGCGACCATTTGCAGATTGCACAAGTCCAGCAACTGGGTCCAACATTATTCTGACTGGTGCTAGACTGGTATACATTCATTGGTTGCGTCATGTATATAATATAATTTATTGCTTGGCATTCGTTTACCGTTTGCCTTAATTTGCCTGACTTTGTATTGATGCCATTGTTTGTTTTATGTGTCTTATATAGCCTTTCTTTATAGGCCTATGCAAAACCTGGGACTTAGTATCTGCAGATTGCACAACACAGTCTGCACAATTTGCAGATTGTGTGAATCAAGCAAACGAGCTCCATATGCACAATCTTTGGATGGCTGCATAATCTGTGGATCTTTGCACATCCAAGGATTATGCAACCGGCAGACTGCACAGATCCAGATAACAAAACCACTGATTGGACTATATATTTTTTAGTTGGGATTCCTTGTATATACAGCTTTATATATTGCATTCTGCGACCGGTTAATGTTGTGTAAGATCATTTTTCTACTGCCCTAGTTAATGTTTATGTAATCCTGATGAAGGTACAAATTATGTCTTGTGTACTTACTTCTTCAGTCACTCAGCAGCACTAGAAATGGCTCTGGAAGAGACACTGGCAAAGCACCATGCCGATAGTGCCTTGCTGTCAGTGCTTCAAGAGATGATGGCACTCACCTCCGTGCCTCTCAAATACCAGCTGCTGCCTGAGTCAGGCACATGTCTACTGATCGGTCTGTCGCACGCTCAACCCAGCATGCGACTGCTCGCACTGCAGCAGCTCAACAGGAGTTTCCATGACAACCAGGTAATGTTTATTCAGTTTCCGTGACAACCATGTAATGTTTATTATTTTTGTGACTGCACATGAATGGATGGCTGTATTGTTCTTATTATTCAGCCTTGACATTTTTGTTCAGCAATATAAATAATGCCAAAAAGTTGTACTCGTTGTTTGAATCATTAACCATTTACAACAATTGGCAATTTACACCTGATTTTGTGATAAAAGTCTGCTGTTTCCTATCTGCATAAACTAAACCAATTTACATAATTTGTGAAGAATGTTTGTTTTTATGAAACAAGGGTCTGCGAGTGGCAATACAAAGCCAGGAGAAGTAAACACAGAACCGTTTGTCAAATCAAACTGTGTAAGTTAGTTCTATCAGTTTCCGTATTCTTGTGTATTCACTCAAAGTGTTTCCTTGGCCCCCCAACTTATAGTTAGTTAACTCACTTCTGTATTTTACAACACAATAGAATTATTTCGGCCATATGAAAAATATTGTTTCATTGGTGTTCCAATGTTTTCCAGGAAGTTCCTGGCGACTTCTTGGAAGACGTACTCCTGGCTAGACTGGCTGATGACAGTCTCCATGTGGCTACAGCTGCCCTGCTTCTAGGACAGGTGCGTGTTGTGGTTTTGATTTCTTAATTGGTGTATCCAGTACATTGTCGTTTGTTTACGCCACAATAAGAATTTTGCGCGTGACCTTCATCAAGCTTTACCTTTGCCAATATGTTTATAATGGTTATATATGTGAATTACATTACTATTGCAGCATAACATCTCATAAATCAAACATTCCCACATACAGTTGTCACTTTAAAAACTTTACATTTTTGTCATAAAGAAATACTTCTGGGGCTGGAATATCAACAACATATATGACGGAATGTCCGAACCACCACATGTTCGGTTTCCATTTTCTGACAGAGGTTTTGCTAGGCACCAGGTCATGTGATGGACAGGTAAATTTTTTTAAAGTCAAAATCTGATGATGTTTTCAGAGTTTTCATTATGTTAACTTGACACTTGCTTCTGCAACGTTATGTAAGTTATGTTTAATTTGTTACAGAAATTGCCAGAGATTATTGAGAAAAAGAAGTTGCTAGACTGTCTACTCAGCGTAGTCAGAACAAGACATGGACTGCCCAAATGGTTTGTCTTTTTCATTGGTCAGACGTCCACCGTATCATTGGCAGCGCAGAGCTGCAGTGTGAAGTTAGGATTCGCACAACAGAAAAGAAGTAGATATATTTGATCAAAATTGTACACACATTCAATAATAATAATGTCATTATATAATTGGATGTTATAAAATATCACAATATACATAGGGGATAATGGAGACTCCAACTAAGACTTACTAAAAGTAGTTACCATATTCGTTTTGTTTAGTTTCTGAGGAAAGAAAAGTTGTATGTATGTAAAGTTATAAACATTAAAATGTAGTGAAAACCTGGAAAGTTGTGTTTTATTATGCAGCTGTAATGTATGTTCATAGTGTGTAGTGAAGTGAGAAGGTGAACAAGTGTGTATAGTACTTCAGTGTAGCTGACGTCACTGTAGTTGATTGCACATATTCGTTATATAGAAAGACTTGCTTAATTAATGCTTAATTTTATGTCGTGACCCTAAATGTCAATGGAACCGTTATTAAACAAATATAAATAAACAACGTGTTTGATAAAAATGCACCATTATACTTATGATAAATAATTTGTATTCAAACATTGTTTTTAGTGTATAAAAGCACTTTGCTAACTTAGTGAAATCGACTGAGTAAATGCTTGTCATTAAACATGAATAAAAACGACAGTAGCTCATGCGCTTATATGGGAATGGTTTTCATAGATTTACAAAACTTGTTTCAATCGTAGAAGAAATGCAGAACATTGTTAACAATTGTATGTACCTGTGTAAAGTTCCTTAATTAAAAGCTTCTTATGGCTAGGCCAACAGTATGGAAACATCCGGAAACCAATAAACTGGCCTTTTTGAACTGCAGGTGTATGTGCACTTAGCACCCTTTTGGGGTAAAAAAAAAATCTGGTGTTATTATCTAAGTTAGTGTCACTATCACAAGTATAATCAGTTGTTAAAATACCTATTCCGTTGACATTTAAGATCACTGCAAAATAGTGACATTTCATTGTTATTACTAAAGACTGAATATTCATACAGCCATTACTTACTCTATAAAATAACATGTAATTAATTACACTTCATTTTGCTGTCATTCTCCAGGAAGCCAGTTACAACGGCTGCGCTAGAGATAATCTGCAGCCCTGCCATGCACACTGTCATACCTGACCTTGGCTTGACCTTGCTACCTTACCTCCTCATCACTGGTGGTAATGATGCAGCAGAGATTGAGGATGCAAAGACAATCCTGCAGTCAGCCGGTGTTGGTAGAGACAAACTCCTCCAACGTGTCGGTCCAGGTAGGCAACAGTTGACATCATTTCACACAATTAATAATTGTGCTTTCTTGGTGATATTGATTAATGTCAGTGAATTTTCTGAGGCAAAGCCTTGGTTTCATTTACCTTTCCATTATTCATTGTTTCTGGTATTTCTCTTTTTTTCTTCACAGAATCCATCCTGTCAAGTTAATCATGTTTGTATGATTGTATTTGAGTGTATGGTTCCACTATCTTTGTTACTTCAGTCACATCACATTTTGAATTAAACTTCCAGTATCGTTTTGGCAAAAAATTATGTACCACTTTTTAGATATATATTAAATTGTACATATATGTAAGTTACAGTATGTAGGTTTTTAACCTGAAATAAAGGCATTCATTTTTCACCACAGTGGCAGCCATTTTGAAGGGTGCATAACGGATGAACAGATACAAATTGAATGATTACCCTCAGATTTGTGTAAAACTGTCATCAATGAACTTTCCTCATAATGTAAGTAGCAGTCATCAGAAGAACATATCTCAGACCTTGCCAGGTCTAGTTGTTGCCTACATCAGTGACCAGTGCTTTCTTCCTGCAGCGTGGCTGAGGGAAGTATCAAACATGGCTGACAAGCCATCTCTGAAGCTGATCTCGAGACTCAACTGTATCTTGGTGCATGGACTTGTAGGGGTCATCTCAGAAAGGAACAGTAGCTTGCTATCACAGTGGGTGAGTAATGTCAAATATGTCAGCATGATTGTGGATCTATAAATATGTAACGTCATGGTTACCTCCTAATTCAGTCATTTAAATGGATATAACATTGCTTCTTTGCAAGTCATTTCTTTATTATGTTGACTATGAAATAAGTTCTTTATTCTTTAAAGCAAATATCGGTGTAATATTGACATATTGATATGGTTGAATTGCTGTGTTTATATGTAACTGTTGACCGTCGTCGTATGTTAAGAAACAGGTAGAATGTTAACTTGACGGCACTAAATAGTATGACAGTTACAGTTGACGTTTATTTCAGAGGAAAGTGTTTTTGTCCACTCTAGGTGTTGCTTAGACAATAACAACCGACAGTATTTTCAAGAAAACTACATTTTATATCTACTAAAGTATAGGATTTTTGTTTAGATGTTTACATAAATCACAAACCTGTAAAAAAGGACCATCTTGTTCGTTTGTCCCACAGATGTCCATGGTACTCAACGAAAATGTGCGGAGCAACAGGTCAACCTTCCTGCTCATCTGTGCCCTTGCTGAGCTGCTCCGGAGCAATGCTCCAATGAGAGCGCGGAGTAAGAGCCGGAGTAAGACGGAGAAGCAGGTCGACTACGTGGAGACCTGTTCCCGTCTACTGAGTGTCTTGACAGTCCTGTGTGATACGAAGAAACAGGTAGAGTGTCTTCTTGATCTAGGGGGACCGTTAATAAGGTCCTCTGGGGACCGTTTCACGAACACTCTTTCCAGCTCATAAGTCCAGTTTGCTTCTTCAACTTCCCTCCTTGACAGTGATCTTGCACGCTGAAAACTGTCGATCCAGCTTCTTCCCGATTTTCCATTAGGTTGCATGTCATTCATCCTTCTGTTTCGTGCCATAAGTTTACAAATAATTTATTAGCTTTAGCAAATCAAGAGACAGAATAACAATACAAGTGCTTGTGCTATCACACCCACTTCACACAAAATATAATGCCCTTGTTTCAGTAAATGAGTGCTGTTTGTTTGTAGACCACCCGGGTTGACATAGCCATCCCTGACTCCTCCTTGGAAGAGCTGCTAGGCCAGTGTCTCCCCGCGGTCTCTCCCACTGACGCTGTCCCCCTCTCCCTCCAGAAGTGGGCCGTGGACAAGGTCGTCTCCGCAGTGAAGTCCTTCAGGTTCAAGGCTGACGGTAAGCCATCAGCGGAGGGTATCTGTTCGGGTTTTTTTATAAAATCTTTCAACAGTTCAGTGTTTACAGAAATCGCATTGCAATCACTGAAATTCGCGATTATCGAGTTTGGATATAACTCCAAGAAAGGTCATGACCCAGCAGCAGCGATGCAGCAATGGTCTGTCATATACGACGTTTTATGCATAAATAGTTTACGTATGCAACATTTAGGAATATGTATATGTACCTGTGTATATATGTTGTGATGGTGCATGTGTTTGCTTTCAGTTGTGTCAGATGGTGTGTCATGTGCCAGTTACAGTGTCATGTTGTTTCAGATGACGTGTCATGTTGTGTCGGTTGCAGTGTTATGTTGTGTCAGGTGGTGTGTCATGTTGTGTCAGGTGATGTGTTATGTGAGGTGACATCACTGACATGCCTGTTGTGTTAAATGACATTTCATGAGCTAGTTGCAATGTCATATTGATACATGTGTTGTGTCAGGTGGCATGTGGCTGTCGGTGGATGACAGTGTGTCAGTGGTGGTGACATTGCTGGACCTACTGATGACACGGGCATGTGTCGACTCTGCCGCAGACAACCCCTGGAGACAACTGATACATAGACTTGTGATGGTACGTCACCTCTCCGTATGCTTGGCTTTTCCAACAATTGTTAAGTTATTACAGAACCAAACCTTTTATATCGAGCACAAATCTATGAATCATGCATATATCGGTATATTAATGCGCTAACCTTGGGGCATTGTAAGTGCATCCCCTCTCAGGCACCAAGGTCCATGTGTCTCTCTTGAAAATTGATGTTGCTCCAAGTGTGTGTATAATCAAGTATAATTATATTTGCAGTTGTTTGAATGTGAAGTTATTGTTTACTATTTGTTACCAAGGAGTTTGGTTGCATTTCTGATGCACATACTGTATATGCGACATAAACATACAGATGGGCGTCGTCTGGTTTATTCTACAGAAACAACAATTGTCTGTAACGTACGATTATGACTTTCAAGATGATTAATCTGAGTTTCTGCCGCCAGGACAACCTAGACGAGGCCATGTTGGACCGACTGTTTCCCTACCTCTGGACCAGTGACGTATCCCACAATGGCCCTTGCGATGACCGACTCTCTCCCCAGGTTTCTGCTCTTATTCAAGTCGGCAGCTTCTACCTAATGGCCAGTAGGTGGCAGCAGCTGTCGGGTTCAGTCGGCAACGCGCTACAAGAAGATTGTGCAGGTACCGTACAGATACAGTGTTCTCCTGAAGTTGTTCGTGTGTGTTTAGTTGACACGTTTCTTTATGTAAGATGTGTCACCCGCTACAGTGAACCCGGGCATCAAGTGACGCGGGCCTATTCTGCACACGAGCCAAAAATAACTATCTCGGTCATGTCACTTCAATTTTGTGATTTTGGCAGAAATGGACACTTTATGATCTCATCCTTCAGTGTATGGTTTATAGTCCTCGTCAAACAATCCAAAACTAATATAACGCGTGAATTACAAAATCGTAGATTTATATATAATGGACAATATGAGTCAAAATGAATGTGTTTGTGAAAATGTTTTCTTAAGTCTGCTTCAGTTTTATAAATAAACAAACAACTGAAGATATTTCAACAAATCAGATAACATTTTAATGATCATGATCTGTGGAATCCAAAAAGGCACATAACTCCATTTCATCATTTTATTTAGTTTGCGTAGGCTCTTGAAGGTCACATACATAGAAGGTCACTGTGAAGTTTGTTTCTTGTGGTGTTTGTGAAAGACATGCAGAAGTTGACAGTGACATTTTCCCCTTGTGGTGTTCTTTGAAGTGGACAGGAAAGGGAAGAGGACTGTTGGCCGACATATTTGCTGCCTGCAAAGTTACTTTGTATGAGTTTGAAAGAATCTGATCGTCTATTGACAAGTTATGTTCACTTTAGTAAACCTAATGCGATTCACCTTAACAGACCCACGACAGGTATGGAGCACAGTGGCACAGTGTTAGAGCTATGTTAACTTTAGTAGACCTAATGCGGTTCACCTTAACAGACCCAGGACAGGTGTGGAGCACAGTGGCACAGTGTTAGAGCTTCACACTCTCAATCTAGGGAATATGGGTTGAAAGCCTCTTGCCATCTTGAAACCTTGGGCAAGTTCATTCACTCCATGTTGCTTCAATTCACTCAGGATATTTGTGTACGAATAGTCTTCGCGCAGTAATTGCACCATGGCTGAATGCTTCCCAGAGAAGTCAAGATGGTGTTCGATTGAACAACTCTGCCAGGGAGTAAAGTGCTTTGGACAGTCCTAATGACTTGATATCGCAATATATAAGAACTTACCCTTTCTTTACCTTTGCACCCATATTAATAGACACAAAATGTTCACTTTAGTAAATGCACGTTGTATGGAAAGTCTTGGACACTGTCCCTCAAATTAGTGAAAGTGTGTTTGTCCTACAGTGATTCCAAGTCTACTAGTTTCCCTGCGCAGTCAGCAGGTGGCAGTACGGCGTGGTGCACTGAGATGCCTCCAGGTGATCCGACAGCATGGTCGTCATGACGACAACATCTTCGCATCTGTCATCAAGCGACTTGTGACACAGGAAGAAGAGATTCTGGCCGATCACCGACACATGACACAGGTAAGGACGTCACCTTTGATGACATTAAGTCATCTTGTCATGTCGATGACGTATGACACAGGTGCTGACATCATCTTTGGTGACACTGTTGTCTTGTCATGTCAGTGACACCCGACAGGTGAGGACGTCATCTTTGGTGGCACTAGGTCATCTTGTCATGTCAGTGATGCAGGTCATGATGTTAAATTTAGTAGCATTATTTTTGCCTCATGACCTTTGTAAGCTGACTGGCCTTGGTATTGGTGTGTCACATGACCGACACATGTGACGCACACATAGAGAAGTCAGTCCACGTACCGTTGCCTTGAGATAGAGATGAATGAAATTTCACGTCAGTTAAATAATGTCCAACAGGTACAGTGGTGAATAACATATTTCTTGTGTAAGTAATGTCTAATGATATTTCCCACATGAGTGACACTGGTATTACATGTGAGTTAGATAATGTCTGATACGTAGCGTGGTTCCCGCGTGATTGATGCTGGTGTTTCATGTGAGTTAGATAATGTCTGATACCTAGAGTGGTTCCTACGTGATTGATGCTGGTGTTTCATGTGAGTTAGATAATGTCTGATACGTAGAGTGGTTCCCACGTGATTGATGCTGGTGTTTCATGTGAGTTAGATAATGTCTGATACCTAGAGTGGTTCCCGCGTGATTGATGCTGGTGTTTCATGTGAGTTAGATAATGTCTGATACTTAGAGTGGTTCCCGCATGATTGATGCTGGTGTTTCATGTGAGTTAGATAATGTCTGATACCTAGAGTGGTTCCCGCGTGATTGATGCTGGTGTTTCATGTGAGTTAGATAATGTCTGATACTTAGAGTGGTTCCCACGTGATTGATGCTGGTGTTTCATGTGAGTTAGATAATGCCTGATACCTAGAGTGGTTCCCACGTGATTGATGCTGGTGTTTCATGTGAGTTAGATAATGTCTGATACGTAGAGTGGTTCCCACGTGATTGATGCTGGTGTTTCATGTGAGTTAGATAATGTCTGATACTTAGAGTGGTTCCCACGTGATTGATGCTGGTGTTTCATGTGAGTTAGATAATGTCTGATACCTAGAGTGGTTCCCACGTGATTGATGCTGGTGTTTCATGTGAGTTAGATAATGTCTGATACTTAGAGTGGTTCCCACGTGATTGATGCTGGTGTTTCATGTGAGTTAGATAATGTCTGATACCTAGAGTGGTTCCCACGTGATTGATGCTGGTGTTTCATGTGAGTTAGATAATGTCTGATACTTAGAGTGGTTCCCGCGTGATTGATGCTGGTGTTTCATGTGAGTTAGATAATGTCTGATACTTAGAGTGGTTCCCACGTGATTGATGCTGGTGTTTCACGTCAGTTAAATAATGTCCACTAGTTTAATTATATGCTGATGTTTGTTGCAGGTCATAGGAAAGATCTACTCCAAACTCAACAAACCTGGCAGACAGAAGAGTCTACAGCAATTTTTACAGTGGACAACATCTGCTGACACACCCGCAGATATCAAAGAGAGGCTCCTCGAACTCTTGTCTGATGTTCCTCATCAGGTATGCATCCGATAAAATCTTTGAAAATATTTCAGTTATCATTTCAAATGTACGCTAGGCAAATATTCAGCGGAGCATGGAAATGACTGATATCTAGGGGCAATATCTGCATGAGATGTGGATATATTAATGAATAACTCATACAAAAATATTTGGAAAAGTAGTTTTTTTAAATAAATGCTTTCCGTTAACAAAAGCCGCCGTTAAAAACATGGAATGAAGTTAATTTTGGAACGGAACATCGTGAGTTACTAATTTCTATATTCTCTATTCCGGTTACCCATAATGCATTGCACATACCACACTAATTGCACTTACCCAAAGGTTTGGGAAACAATTGATGTTAAGACAGTATATTAAAAGAGCTAGATTATCATATTTCGAAAAACATTTACGTTATTACAATGTATTCTCCATTACAGCATTTCCTTGATCAGTGTTAGTATAATATATTCTCCCTTGCAGCATGTCCTGGCCTCAGTGTTATTACAATGTATGCTCCCTTTCAGCAAGTCCTGGCATCAGTATTATTACAATGTATACTCCCTTGTATGTCCTGGCATCAGTGTTATTACAATGTATTCTCCCTTGCAGCATGTCCTGGCCTCGCTGTTATTACAATGTGTCTCCCTTGCAGCATGTCCTGGCCTCACTGTTATTACAATGTATTCTCTTTTGTAGCATGTCCTGGCCTCACTGTTATTACAATGTATTCTCCCTTGTAGCATGTCCTGGCCTCACTGTTATTACAATGTATTCTCCCTTGCAGCATGTCCTGTGCTCAGTGTTACTACAATGTATTCTCCCTTGCAGCACGTCCTGTCCTCAGTACTGCCCCTTGGCCTGGACCTGCTGGACACAAGCACGTTACAACTCACAAGCTCACACCTCAACATACTACAGCTGATTCTGACTCGCTTCGACAACAACACGGCCTGTGACCTTCATGAAGGTCACCCATCATTGACCTTCCTCGTGAAGGCCATGGCAATGGAGAACGGGGTCGCGGGTTCAGACACACCCCAGTGTATGGCTGTCGCACAGGCAAGTACACATTATATCGTCTGTCTTCGTATCTCAGCCAGTTATTCATTGTTAGAGGATAATCGCAATGTTTTCTTTTCCACTCAATCATAGCATGGATATAATCTTAGGTGTGCATTGTTTATAGAGTCCAGGGGATCATTTAGCTAAGATAATGAGTTTGTAAGGATTATCCATCATCAAACAGAATATATTGTTAAATCTTAGGAGCTAAATTTTTCAAAATACAAAAACTCGCTGCTGACACTATTTCCATGCCACACCGGCAAATGTATTCCGGTGCCTCCTGGTGTTGAAAATTTTCAGTACGTAAGGATTATCCATCATCAAACAGAATATATTGTTAAATCTTAGGAGCTTAATTTGTCAAAATACCAAAACTCGCTGCTGACACTATTTCCATGCCACACCGGTGGATGTATTATGGTGGTGCCTCCTGGTTTTGAAAGTTTTCAGTACACAAGATCACTGCTGAGGAGTGAAATTTATTTTAATGAGCAGCATCATGCACACGAGCTCATAAAGATGTCCCCAGACAGCCTCCAGATTGTTATTTTCCTCAAACATTCTCTCATAATTTGGGATTTTTATATTTTGAATTGTTTGCCACTGCAAGGTTTGTTGCTGGTCAGTTTCGGTGAAATAGTGTTTGATGAATGACCATCGTTTGGTGTTCTCAGGTCACTCATGAATTCTTCTGGGCCTTGCCTGATCTCGGCGGTCAGCGGAGAATTGTGACATGTCTGCTCGATGTTGAAACAACCACAAAATGTTCAACTGTTTCAACAGCCGTTAGAAGATGTCTGAAACAGGTGAGACAGAGTTATCTGTTGTCACCATAGTGCGAATGCCAAGCAGCCGGGACGTGTGATCTAAATATTGAAATTAATAATAATAATAATAAGCATTCTTTGTTCATGATAATTTTATAAGATGTACATTTATCTTCCTAATAGTAAAACAATAGTACAGGTATAATTATATACTACTGTTAAAAATAATAATTACATAAAAGTGTATATTGTATAATGCAGCAAAGAAAAAAATAGATGACATTTTAAAATTAGAACTGCAAACAAATTGTTAATAAACAACATCAGTAAATAAACTCGAAAAAGTCCTGTTAAAATGTTCACTGTTAATAATCTACTTCCGCCAAACTGTGAATGCCAGAATTAACCAAATAATGATCTTGTTGAAACTGTTCTCTCACTAATGTGTTATGTTTGCTCATGTAGCTCAAGTTGAACGGTGAACAGATCTTCCATGAACTACCTGGCGAAGACTCGTCAGAAGTTGCCACCGTAAAGGGGAAGAAGCGAGCTCGGTGGGTTGGCCACAAACTGTTGGAACTCAACTGAAAAATATAATAGATTACTTTTCCACAAATTATTTATTTTGCTGTTGTATTTTATTTATTTATTTGCTATAAGGATACAAGGATTTGTAAAAAATTGCAGAGTTTTGCATCACAAGGTCACACATTACAAGGTAATGCATTTTATAGGTATATTGTTGTGCGGTTAAACCAATTGAACTATAAACAAAAATCTTGATTTTGTCGATCTCTGAATAATCTGTGCTATGGAACAAATTTTAGCCCTGCTACAGAAAATTTTCTTTACATTGTTACACAGAAACAGGATGAGTCATTTGTTGATAATGAACTAGTACTTGTTTTCGTCACTAGGGTCGGGAAGGCGGCGCCACCTATCAGCTATCGTCGACTCACGTCGCTGCTCGAGGTGATGCAGTCTCGCAAGAAAGTGAAAGACTCGGAGAATCTCGTAGCTCGGCTGTTCGTTCTTCTGAACAGGTGCGACTAGGAAACTAAGCTTCCTCCTCTAACTTCACTTCTGCCTCCTCAGATACTTCACCCTCTTAAGCCATCCTCTCAAACCAGGGGCAGTGACTACACACACTACCTCTGGCAGATATCCTATGCATTGTATGGAAGTTAGCTGAATCAAATTAATAAATAACGTAATTGACTTCGCTGGTCGCGACTGTACCATCCGTGAGAACGGTGCAGACACCCGTCCAACCGGTGCTCCAATTCCAAGATGAACCCCTGAACTTCCTGGAATCAAAACCTGTTCAACCATTATCACCAGCCACTGAGTGGAATTGTGTATTCAAATAACTACGTCTACTGCCCAAACATTGCATTCATGTAACGCGAGCAGCGCGTGGTATAAATGAAGATGCCGGATGTAACCAGCAGCGGCCTCTGGTGTGCGAGGATGTCTTAAGCTACTTCTGTTTCATATATATTTATGCAAGCACCAACACAAGTCATGAATAGTGATGAAAGAAGGCCAAATGAATGACGTTTATTAGAGATTAAGTTAAAGAGAGAAATGTGGGCTCTACATCCCAAGGCCAGGCCTGTGACTGAGCCCATACTAGTCTCCTGTCCCTCAGATTGACAGAGCCCACATTTCGGCATATACAACATTAGCAATATTGTTATAGATATATACAACATCATTACTACTGTAATCACAGTAGACCTTAGGCCCGGTGTAACCAGCAGCGGCCCCTGGTGTGCGAGGATGTCTTAAGCTACTTCTGTCTCATATATATATATATATGTGAATGTCTCCTGAACTGGATTTATGGTTCCCACATAACTTATACAATTATGTATTTGAATGTATATACATATTATAACTCTTGGGCCAATGGTAATGTTAATAAGGAAGCTATGAACGTAAGAAGTTGAAACAGTATGAAATTACATTTTTAACTTCTCAATGGCATGGATAATTGACACAGTTTAAAATTGCCTAAATTATGTTTTCTACTAAGACATCATCCTTTCTAAAAAAAACTTCCTCCAGTTTTTTTCAATAATAATAGCTCGAAGTCAACACACACACAAAAATAAATTTTGTCAGCATAACTTATTTTAGTACTAAGTAAATGATGCAAAATGATGTAACTTATGAAATCCAAGAGATCTTGGTTAACAAAATGCTGTTTAAAACATAAGGGTAGCCACTACCCGAAAACGGCCATATAATCAATATGCTATATCTCTATTAATACTGAACATATCTTAAAGAAATTTGGGGTACTAGTTAGATAAATGAATGGTATATGAAGTTTGAAATATGGGCTCATTTGCTTGTGTATTATCACGGCAATGAATGTTTCTAGTGAGACTGATTTTCACATCCCTGAAAATTATTCTGAGCTAACAACTGTATGTGAGATCAGCTGTTGTCAAGAATCATCAGGTGGAATACTCCTTTGTGCAATCAGGTGGTTTTGGGCAAGGATGTCTGACTTCACTGACTGTTGTTCAGGTATTAGCATTTTTCAAGATGCTTTGAAAAATGCTCAAACGTCCCATCTCACAAAAGTCATTGCAGTCAGATTTCCTTCCCCAAAACCACCTCATTGCACAAAGGAGTATTCTAGCTGTTGGTTCTTGACAACTACATGATCACACATACAGTTGTTGGCTCAGAATAATTTTCAAGGATGCATGCCCCTCTGTCACACTAGAAACGTTCATTGCCATGATAATACACAAGCAACTGAGCCCATATTCCACATATCAAATACTATTCATTTAACTAACCAGTACTCCAAACTTTGGTAAGATACGTTCAGTATTAACAGAGATATGGCCGTTTTCGGGTAGTGGCTACCCTTAAGTGAAAACATTTCTTGGTGTTATTATCATTAAATGGGCACATGTCTGAGCTTTTCTAGGAAATATCTTTTTGGCATTTTCTTGCACTTTTACCACCCCATGTTTTGGTGACCCGTGGCATAATGGCCCCACTTATAGGGTTAGGCTAAATCTTGATGTAGTGTAACTCTTCAGCAGGTAGTTATAGTTAGTGTGAATGAAGGGTGTGCTTGGTTAGTACGGTACAGTGCATAAGGTCTACTGTGATTACAGTAGTAATGCTGTTGTTTTATATATCTATAACAATACTGCTAATGTTGTATATGCCGAAATGTGGGCTCTGTCATCCAGAGGTACAGGAGACTAGTATGGGTTCAGTCACAGGCCTGGCCTTGGGATGTAGAGCCCACATTTCTCTCTCTTTAACTTAATCTCTTTAATAAACGTCATTAATTTGGCCTTATTTCATCACTATTCATGACTTGTGTTGTGTTGCATAAATATTTTGTTCGCATTTTCTTGCACTTTTATTTTGTGATGCTCGTGTCCCGAAGCTATGGGTCAGTATTGGAGCTGTTCACCTATGTAGTTAGGTGACAGAATGACCACTGACACAACACCCCCCCCCCCACCATCTCTTTGAACAATTTCTGCAGGCAGATGATTCCGATTTCTTCCCCCGTGCCGTCACTACATTATCAGGGATTAAATATATGCATTATTGATAGAGACTGTAATTTTGCCAGGTATGTTTTATTCTTTTTATGTGCTAGTTTTAGCTTAACCTAGCAATTTTAATGGATATTTTAAGAAAATTTTAGACTTTTTTATTTATTTATTTTTGTTTTATTGTTTGTTCAAGGTATGTTTGATGTGACTATGTTTCAACACCTTCCAAATTGAGATATATCTTATGTTGATCATGGCAATGAAGAATCCGTATCTAGATTGTTGTACTTTGTCCCAGATTGTTGTCCCAAGAAGCAGAGGAGGTGGAGTACTGCAACCAACTCATCTTGTCCTGTCTCCTCAACATGTGCACTCGCTGGAGGCAGAAGCCAGCGCAGGAAGGTAATCACACGGGTAGAGGGTTAATGAAGGTAATCACACAGGTAGAGGGTTAATGAAGGTAATTACAGGGGTTTGAGAGTGATCACAGGTGGTAGAGGGTTAATGAAGGTAATCCTAGAGAGATAACGAAGGTAATTACAGAGGGTTAATGAGGGTGATCACAGGGGTAGAGGGTTAATGAAGGTAATCACAGAGGGTAGAGGGTTAACAAAGGTAATCACAGGGGGGTAGAGGGTTAATGAGGGTGATCACAGGGAGTAGCAGGTTAATGAAGGTAATCACAGAGGGTAGAGGGTTAACAAAGGTCATCACAGGGGGTAGAGGGTTAATGAGGGTGATCACAGGGGGTAGCAGGTTAATGAAGGTAATCACAGAGGGTAGAGGGTTAACAAAGGTAATCACAGGGGGTAGAGGGTTAATGAGGGTGATCACAGGGAGTAGCGGGTTAATGAAGGTAATCACAGAGGGTAGAGGGTTATCGAAGGTCAATTGAACAATATAAATTCCATGATCCATCACACACACACACACGTACGCACGCATGCACGTATGCCCCCCCCCCCCACACACACATACACAAATATATATATTACTTATAGTTACGTCGTAGCCAATAAAGGTATATTTAACACATGCATCATTAATCAGTCAAAACACTATGGAACCAAAGTGTGTGTGTAAACAAGACATATAAATTTGTGAAACATTTCAGTGATTTTATTAGTGAAAACGGTCAAACAAATTTTCTGTATGACACAACTGATCACTGAAACTCACTTTCGTTGTTCATCCACCATCAGCAAGCAGTCTTCATTGGATACCATTTGTATTCTTCCACTGCGTGCCAGATGGTGTTGCTTACAAAAATATTCTTCTCAATCAACAAACGTAGCCGTACTGGATCTGTTTTAAGCCACAACGTGTATCAACTTTGAAATTAACCAACCCTTTTGTCTTGAGCTTGGTTTCCAAGGATTTAGGCGCAATAAAAGTTACTGTATCATTATTATTATGTTAACAGAGGGTAGACAACACAAGACAATGTTGTTTGTTTGACAGAGAGCTTCAATGTGGAGATTCTAGTGGAGTGCATCCGCAGTTCTTCCAGTCCACAGACCCAACGTCAGGCCCTGCTCCTGATGGCCTCAGTGGCCCACCTACTGCCAGTGAGTAGAACTACTGCTCTGGTTGCTCGTAACCTCCCAAAGAAAACAGTTACCCATTATGCATATGATGACATTTTCAGGTTTTTTTCATTAAGAATATTCCATATGATAGTGTATTTCCATATTGTCACAGTCTACATTCACTGTACTTCATACATTGAATTCTATATTTTCTTCAGCTGCTGGTTTTTATATAATTACATTTTAGAAATACAGTTAATTTAGTCTGTGCAGATAAGAAAAAAACAATGTTTTTTGTAATAATTCTTACATACTGTGTTTAATTAATCCACACCTTTTCATTGTTGCATTGAATTTTCCACAAGTGAATTAAGTTATGAACATATTGCACATTGTGAGTGTATATCCTACATGTGGTGACAGTGTGGTGACAGTGTGGTGACAGTGTGGTGACAGTGTGGTGACAGTGTGGTGACAGTGTACGTGTGAACTACTTGTAGGAGTACATCCTTCACAACGTGATGTCAATCTTCACCTTCATGGGCTCCAACCTGCTCCAGCAAGATGATTCCTACAGTTTCCATGTCATCACCATGACGATGCAAACCATCATCCCAGCACTCATTAAGGTATGTCTCAAAGTGTGTTTATGTTGGCAATACTACAGCTTCTCTTTTGGATTATGCTTTGATGCATCTTGTGATGCAAGGCAGTCTACATGCTCAGTGTTTCCAGGTTACTTTTGTATCTAGAGGCGGCTTATGGGTGAAGCATTCCTACGTGCCCATGCAAACTAAAAACAGGGACATAATTTGTTTAGACATTCGTACTGATGATATCTCCAGTGTAGACCCATCATCACCCTGTTTACATCCTCGCTTGCCAGGGAGCTGATCACCCGTTGTCTTTGATATAGGGCAGGGTTCTCTGCACTGTTGTCATTGGGGTACAGTCATGACTGACAAGAGTCAATTACAGCTGTATTTGGAAAACGTACATGTGACTGACTCAGCTAATTTTCATACATTGTGTAGTATAACTGCCAGAGGTAGTGTAGTCAACTACCAAAACACGTTTGTTTGACAATGTTGGTTGTGACCCCCCCACAGGCTCACGAGGGCGACCACTCCGGCACTCTGAGTGACCAGATTGCTGGCATTCTACGAGTGTTCGTTGATGCGCGACACCACGTTCCCAAACATCGCAGTCAGTTACTGTTCCGCCAACTCATCGACACCATCAACCCCCAGCGCCACCTGTGGATGGTCATGGTACTGATGATGGAGAGCGCGGTGAGGTCAAAGAATATTCCGACAGTCTCCGAAGACTCCATCGTCGATGAGGCACAGAAGGTGAGTCACGATAAGAACAGAGTTTATTAGTTCCTTGAATACTTTGATGATCCGGTGTCTTGGCTATTATTATTTGACATATCTACCTGTCAAGAAAATGTTTCTTGACAGGTAGATATGTCAAGTAGTTATTAATTCTGCTATAAATAAATTTCGTATTGCGCCATGTCCAGAAATGTTCTCAGCACTGGACATAAAACGAATACACAAAAAGTACAAATGAAACAAGTGTTGACATAAAAATAACTTGTAAGATGATAGAGCTGTATAAACATCAGTAGATTAAAACAAATCAGTTTTTTTATGAATTTTTTTAATACGTAAAAATAAATATCAACATCAGCTCAAACAAGTTAAATATTCTACCAAAAATATAATAAATATACATGTTAAGTAGTTAAAACAAATTAGACTGAGTAATAGAACATATTTAATATGTTAATAGTATTCTATTTGCTTTAGTAAAGCAAGAATGATGTAAGATCAGTAAATTATGTTAAAACGACCCCTGCCTTTGGATTACCAACTTAGGTTTGGGCACTAAAACCTTCATGATATCTTCAGTTTGTTTATATAGAAGACAGTACTGTAGCAGTGCAGAACGCCAGTGTCAGATATTGTTGGAATGCCTCATTCTATGAATATCTGTAATGCTGCATTTTGTATATTACCCATAAAAGCAACAGGAGGACAATCCATAATAATGTCTTATCTATGATAAGCTCAAAATGAACTGTGTGCATCAAATATTCTGAGTATTCTTTTCATTTTGCAGGGAACGTCCCGAATTGATCAGGACATTGAGTTTATGGCCCAGATCTGCGAGCAGTTCCCAGCAGCCAATCAGATGAGGGCGTGCACCCATGTGATGGCCTTCCTGCAGAAGTTGTCACACAGAAATGAGCTAGGTGAGTCTAATGATTTCAGTCACATCTTTCTGTGTAATAACATAATAGATGTAGGTTATAAGGAGTAACCACCCATGAATTACCTGGAGATGTTAGTAGGTAGTCTTAATTAGTTCCACTTGATTTTACAACAGAAATAAAGAAGGGATGTGTTTTTTGGAGTGGTACAAAAGTTAGATTGAAGTTACCAGGTTGTGTGGCTCATAATAGTAATACTTGTTTTGTACAGAAAATGTAATAAATATTTATAGCATCTCGGTTTCTATAGATTTAAATTATCAAATATTGATTGAGTCATGACATTAAAACTTGATCAAAAGATCACCAGGGAGACAATATATGTGTTGTAGACATCAGGTGTGTTATACACTAGATGTGTTGTAGATATCTGGTGTGTTGTACACTATGTGTTGTAGACATCAAGTGTGTTGTACATTCTATGCATTGTAGACACCAGGTGTGTTGTACACTAGATTTGTTGTAGACATCAGGTGTGTTGTACACTATGTGTTGTAGACATCAGGTGTGTTGTACACTAGATTTGTTGTAGACATCAGGTGTGTTGTACACTATGTGTTGTAGACATCAGGTGTGTTGTACACTAGATGTGTTGTAGACATCAGATGTGTTGTACACTAGATGTGTTGTTGTCATCAGGTGTGTTGTACACTATGTGTTGTAGACATCAGGTGAGTTGTAGACATCAGGTGTGTTGTACACTATATGTGTTGTAGACATCAGGTGTGTTGTACACTATATGTGTTGTAGACATCAGGTGTGTTGTACACTATATGTGTTGTACACTATATGTGTTGTAGACATCAGGTGTGTTGTGTTGCCTTGTGTAGGGTCACGAGGCCGCGAGGTGGAGCCACTTGACTTGATCCATGCAGACACTCTGAGTGTGCAACAACTACGACAGCTACAGATGCACCTGACTAGACTAGTTGCAGTGTTGTTGTCGTGTGAGTCATTCGCCACCCAGGTTAGTACATTTTTGGTTGTTGCTGGGTTTGGCGGTTCTTTCTGGGGTTCATGGGAAATATCTCTTGTGAATTATCCAACCGTCTTTCATTACTTCATGTAATGCTATTTATTTGAATTATATCATGTTGATATGATAACGACTAATATTGGAATTCGGGGAATTCGAGCATTAAGAATTCTGCTGTGTTTAGGTACTTCTATGGAGATGACTAAGTGACAAAGATTTTAGTCTCGCTAATTCAACCAGTGTGACTTGTTGTGTCAACATTTCACAGACAGATGTGAAAGTGGTGTAGTGGTTAAAATATCAGATGCTCGATGTAAAGAGTCTGGGTTTGAATCCTCCTGCTGTTTCAAACCTTGCACAAGTTCATTCAGCTGTATGAATGAGTACCTAGCTATAGGCAGTGGTGGATATTTGTGTACAAATAGTCTTTGTGCATTAATTGTAGTGTGGCTGGATGCTTTCCAGAAAAGTCGAGATGGTGTTCGATTGAACAGGTCTGCCAGGGAGTAAAGTGTAAAGCGCTTTGAGCAGTCCCGAGGACTGGATACTGCGCTACATAAGAACTTTCCTTTACTTTTACTTTTTGTCAGATCCTGATGATGTATGCTAAGAAGACAGAAACAGACCCAGTGGATGAGTTCAGTGGGTTCGTTCGCGAGTGTCTCTGTTACTTGACCGCGGTCACCAGGAATCAGGGAGCGGTCAGCGGCCTTGACCCCGCAGTGGTCAAGTTCTGGAAGTCGGTGCTGCACAAGGTGTACGACATCCTCGACAAAGTGGGTGTCACGGGAAGATTATATTTGGTGTAAATAACCTGCAGGTCTTGCTGGAAGAGTTTACTGGAAACAAAGTCTATGTATTCACAGCATTTATATTATACTAATATACCAACAGGCAAGAAAAATAATTTTAAAATGTTCTCTTTATGCTTTTTATACATTCCTAAAAGAAGGCAATCTGTTCCTAGTTAGTAATAAATAAATTAATATAATTTTCTTAAGACTACAGTAATTATGTTGAAGGTGTTGAAGGTATACAGCCCACCCTATTGTGCTTAGTAAACCCGTAACAATAGTCGCAGTTTGAATGTTTTGATACCGCAGCATGTTCAAATGGTATATGAAACATTATTGGCAGTCTAGCCGAGGCAGGCTGGGTCGACCGCAATACACTTTCATGTTCAACGATTTCCCTATCTCCCATGTTCAACACAGCAGAATTCCTATTACAAATTACTACGCCAGCTAATTTCAGGCAGAGGAACAATAGACTGCGCCCCTTTAAATACAAGTCATACTTAAAAGAATCAGTTAATTTTGTTTTTATAGTAAAATCAAGCTATACTGTATAAAATATATCTTATAACATACTGATAGCCCAAATAAGTTTTGATGAAGCGGAAACAAACTTTAGTATTAAACATTTCAATGTTTACACAAATCGCTGAGCTGTCGCTCAAATCCCAAAATAGCAAGCTCAAATAATTCCAAGGATGATCTTGACCCAATGGTGGCGGAGCTTCTAATGTCAAAACATTGTCATCATGACTTCAAACCTGAGGACTTGCCTTTGAAAGTGGCACGCTGCCATGTAAACAATCTATTCCACCCAAAACTCTTATATTTCAACAACTACAAATAGTACATTAGAACACACTTGGATGGTTAGTATGTTTATTATATAATAAAAACTTGTTTATATTTTATACTGTATGGCATGATTTTACGATATAAGCCTTGAAGGTCGAGGGATGCAGTTGTGGCAATTAATGGCGGTGTGCCGTGTTTAAAAATTAACCGAAAAGCCTGGTTTCATATTATTTATCTACTCTCTTTGTAGGTGAACTACCTGTTGCCAACTCCGGTCTTCCTGGAAGTTGTCTCCACTCTGATGCAGCACAGCCTTGTGGGTGTTCGCAGGAAGGCTCTGGAGCTTCTCAACCGCCGACTACAGCAGCTTCAGCCTAGTGCACCCTCCGATACAGAGGTAGAAACAGTGTGCTTCCTTGTCAGGACACCGCAAGTAGCTAGCTTGTCAAAAGTTCTTTGAACTAACAAATGGAATTAGTAAAATCAATAAATAATTTAAAGCACAAAACTAATTGTAATACAATATCAAAATTGTGCAGTGTTACGTCTGTGCTAGGTACACGTGCAGAGGACGGTTACCCAAAGTATTCATACTCACATTTGTTATGACGTCAATTTTAAAAATATTTTGCAATGCAAATTATGTAAAATGTCCCCTCCCCAGCTGATCGGCAGTCCTTGGAACAGTTACAGAAAATATGAGTAACATTACCGGTATTTTGACATCTTGTATTTTGACATCTTGTCCACAGGTTCAATCGCTGCTGATGCTGGTTGAAAAGCTGATCACCATGGCAACTACAGGAAAGCTGGTTACCGTGGCAACCACAGGAAAGCGGGTCACTAAAGCAACAGCAGGAAAAATGTTTGGCCATGACCAGGAAGCTGACATTGTCACAGTTCAACAGTTGGCTCTGTTTGGGCTAAAGCTTATGTGTAAGGTTCTTGGAGCTCAGCACCCAAAGGCCTTTGCCAAGGTACGACTCTAGGGGGAATACTTGAGTTGGTATCTGGCTGATGTCATCCACCATTGTTATTGTGATAGAGTGAAGCTTAATCTTAACTTTGTAAAGCATTGGATTGTTTCTCTAACACTCTTATGAGCTCACAACCCTCATTTTGCTCTTTAAATGCATTCTGCATTTTTAAGAAGCTCCACAAATTTAACAATGGGTCTGTTTAATGATGCATTTTTCTTATCAGCTCATTATCCTAGTGAGATGATCCCCTGATGTAGACAGATCTTATGTTATTATTACCTGTTCCAGAGTTTTTGATTGAGTGTTAGAGATTGTGATGTGGTTTCTATTGTCTCAGGTGTTTGACATCTCGATCAAGATCTTGGACGAATCGTCCACTGACATACCTTCACATCCACCACCCATGACTGCTAGCGCCCTCTTGTGTCTGGCTGAGTTGTGCACAACGACCAAGGCCCACGCCATACCCTACTTGTCTCGATTCATGCCCCCACTCATAGCTACCCTCAACAACAGGGCACTGCTCATGGGGTAAGTCATAGCTACCCTCAACAACAGGACACTGCTCATGGGGTAAGTCATAGCAACCCTCAACAACAGGGCACTGCTCATGGGGTAAGTCATAGCAACCCTCAACAACAGGGCACTGCGTCATAGCAACCCTCAACCACAGGGTACTGCTCATGGGGTAAGTCATAGCTACCCTCAACAACAGGGCACTGCTAATGGGGTAAGTCATAGCTACCCTCAACAACAAGGCACTGATCATGGGGTAAGTCATAGCAAGCCTCAACAACAGGGCACTGCTCATGGGGTAAGTCATAGCTACCCTCAACGACGGCACTGCTCATCGGGTAAGTCATAGCAAGCCTCAACGACAGGGCACTGCTCATGGGGTAAGTCATAGCTACCCTCAACAACAGGGCACTGTTCATGGGGTAAGTCATAGCTACCCTCAACAACAGGGCACTGCTCATGGGGTAAGTCATAGCTACCCTCAACAACAGTGCACTGCTCATGGGGTAAGTCATAGCAACCCTCAACAACAGGGCACTGCTCATGGGGTAAGTCATAGCTACCCTCAACAACAGGGCACTGCTCATGGGGTAAGTCATAGCAACCCTCAACAACAGGGCACTGCTCATGGGGTAAGTCATAGCAACCCTCAACAATATGGCACTGCTCATGGGGTAAGTCATAGCAACCCTCAACAACAGGGCACTGCTCATGGGGTAAGTCATAGCAACCCTCAACAACAGTGCACTGCTCATGGGGTAAGTCATAGCTACCCTCAACAATATGGCACTGCTCATGGGGTAAGTCATAGCAACCCTCAACAACAGGGCACTGCTCATGGGGTAAGTCATAGCTACCCTCAACAATATGGCACTGCTCATGGGGTAAGTCATAGCAACCCTCAACAACAGGGCATTCCTTACGGGGTAAGTCACAGCTACCCTCAACAACAGGGCACTGCTCATGGGATAAATCACAGCTACCCTCAACAACAGGGCACTGCTCATGGGGTAAGTCACAGCTACCCTCAACAACAGGGCACTGTTCATGGGGTAACTCAGCAACCCTCAACAACAGGGCACTGCTCATGGGGTAAGTCACAGCTACCCTCAACAACAGGGCCTTTCACCAGTTATTTGTCTGCCTTATATCTGACTTTGGAGTCAAACTTTATAAAGGTATACTAACCAGCAAGCACAAAGATGCTGTAGAAACGAACTATAGATTGTGTATAAGAAAGTACTCGCCTCAGTAAGAGCCTATAAATGAGTAGACCAAAGTAGCCACTGTAAATACTAACAAGTACGAGCAAAGCAATAATAGAAATGGTGTAATTGAGCACAACTGAGCGCACTATGCCTGTAGTGACTGAGATAGACGCCTGTAGTGACTGCGATAGACGCCTGTAGTGACTGCGATAGACGCCTGTAGTGACTGCCATAGACACCTGTAGTGACTGCGATAGACACCTGTAGTGACTGCGATAGACACCTGTAGTGACTGCGATAGACACCTGTAGTGACTGCGATAGACACCTGTAGTGACTGCGATAGACACCTGTGGTGACTGCGATAGACACCTGTGGTGACTGCGATAGACACCTGTGGTGACTGCCATAGACACCTGTGGTGACTGCGATAGACACCTGTGGTGACTGCGATAGACACGGTAGTGACTGCGATAGACGCCTGTAGTGACTGCGATAGACGCCTGTAGTGACTGCGATAGACGCCTGTAGTGACTGCGATAGACGCCTGTGGTGACTGCCATAGACGCCTGTGGTGACTGCGATAGACGCCTGTGGTGACTGCGATAGACGCCTGTGGTGACTGCCATAGACGCCTGTGGTGACTGCGATAGACGCCTGTGGTGACTGCGATAGACGCCTGTGGTGACTGCGATAGACGCCTGTGGTGACTGCGATAGACGCCTGTGGTGACTGCGATAGACGCCTGTGGTGACTGCGATAGACGCCTGTGGTGACTGCCATAGACGCCTGTGGTGACTGCCATAGACGCCTGTGGTGACTGCCATAGACGCCTGTGGTGACTGCCATAGACGCCTGTGGTGACTGCGATAGACGCCTGTGGTGACTGCGATAGACGCCTGTGGTGACTGCGATAGACGCCTGTGGTGACTGCGATAGACGCCTGTGGTGACTGCGATAGACGCCTGTGGTGACTGCGATAGACGCCTGTGGTGACTGCGATAGACGCCTGTGGTGACTGCGATAGACGCCTGTGGTGACTGCCATAGACGCCTGTGGTGACTGCGATAGACGCCTGTGGTGACTGCGATAGACGCCTGTGGTGACTGCGATAGACGCCTGTGGTGACTGCCATAGACGCCTGTGGTGACTGCCATAGACGCCTGTGGTGACTGCCATAGACGCCTGTGGTGACTGCCATAGACGCCTGTGGTGACTGCGATAGACACGGTAGTGACTGCGATAGACGCCTGTAGTGACTGCGATAGACGCCTGTAGTGACTGCCATAGACGCCTGTAGTGACTGCGATAGACGCCTGTAGTGACTGCGATAGACGCCTGTAGTGACTGCCATAGACGCCTGTAGTGACTGCGATAGACGCCTGTGGTGACTGCGATAGACGCCTGTGGTGACTGCGATAGACGCCTGTGGTGACTGCGATAGACGCCTGTGGTGACTGCGATAGACGCCTGTGGTGACTGCGATAGACGCCTGTGGTGACTGCGATAGACGCCTGTGGTGACTGCGATAGACGCCTGTGGTGACTGCCATAGACGCCTGTGGTGACTGCCATAGACGCCTGTGGTGACTGCCATAGACGCCTGTGGTGACTGCGATAGACGCCTGTGGTGACTGCGATAGACGCCTGTGGTGACTGCGATAGACGCCTGTGGTGACTGCGATAGACGCCTGTGGTGACTGCGATAGACGCCTGTGGTGACTGCGATAGACGCCTGTGGTGACTGCGATAGACGCCTGTGGTGACTGCCATAGACGCCTGTGGTGACTGCCATAGACGCCTGTGGTGACTGCGATAGACGCCTGTGGTGACTGCGATAGACACGGTAGTGACTGCGATAGACGCCTGTAGTGACTGCGATAGACGCCTGTAGTGACTGCGATAGACGCCTGTGGTGACTGCGATAGACGCCTGTGGTGACTGAGATAGACGCCTGTGGTGACTGCGATAGACGCCTGTGGTGACTGCGATAGACGCCTGTGGTGACTGCCATAGACGCCTGTAGTGACTGCGATAGACGCCTGTAGTGACTGCGATAGACACCTGTAGTGACTGCGATAGACACCTGTGGTGACTGCGATAGACACCTGTGGTGACTGCGATAGACACCTGTGGTGACTGCGATAGACACCTGTGGTGACTGCCATAGACACCTGTGGTGACTGCGATAGACACCTGTGGTGACTGCGATAGACACGGTAGTGACTGCGATAGACGCCTGTAGTGACTGCGATAGACGCCTGTAGTGACTGCGATAGACGCCTGTAGTGACTGCCATAGACGCCTGTGGTGACTGCGATAGACGCCTGTGGTGACTGCGATAGACGCCTGTGGTGACTGCGATAGACGCCTGTGGTGACTGCGATAGACGCCTGTGGTGACTGCGATAGACGCCTGTGGTGACTGCGATAGACGCCTGTGGTGACTGCGATAGACGCCTGTGGTGACTGCGATAGACGCCTGTGGTGACTGCCATAGACGCCTGTGGTGACTGCCATAGACGCCTGTGGTGACTGCCATAGACGCCTGTGGTGACTGCGATAGACGCCTGTGGTGACTGCGATAGACGCCTGTGGTGACTGCGATAGACGCCTGTGGTGACTGCGATAGACGCCTGTGGTGACTGCGATAGACGCCTGTGGTGACTGCGATAGACGCCTGTGGTGACTGCGATAGACGCCTGTGGTGACTGCGATAGACGCCTGTGGTGACTGCGATAGACGCCTGTGGTGACTGCCATAGACGCCTGTGGTGACTGCCATAGACGCCTGTGGTGACTGCGATAGACACGGTAGTGACTGCGATAGACGCCTGTAGTGACTGCGATAGACGCCTGTAGTGACTGCGATAGACGCCTGTAGTGACTGCGATAGACGCCTGTAGTGACTGCCATAGACGCCTGTAGTGACTGCGATAGACGCCTGTAGTGACTGCGATAGACGCCTGTAGTGACTGCGATAGACGCCTGTGGTGACTGCGATAGACGCCTGTGGTGACTGCCATAGACGCCTGTGGTGACTGCGATAGACGCCTGTGGTGACTGCGATAGACGCCTGTGGTGACTGCGATAGACGCCTGTGGTGACTGCGATAGACGCCTGTGGTGACTGCGATAGACGCCTGTGGTGACTGCGATAGACGCCTGTGGTGACTGCGATAGACGCCTGTGGTGACTGCCATAGACGCCTGTGGTGACTGCCATAGACGCCTGTGGTGACTGCGATAGACGCCTGTGGTGACTGCGATAGACGCCTGTGGTGACTGCGATAGACGCCTGTGGTGACTGCCATAGACGCCTGTGGTGACTGCGATAGACGCCTGTGGTGACTGCGATAGACGCCTGTGGTGACTGCCATAGACGCCTGTGGTGACTGCCATAGACGCCTGTGGTGACTGCCATAGACGCCTGTGGTGACTGCGATAGACGCCTGTGGTGACTGCGATAGACGCCTGTGGTGACTGCGATAGACGCCTGTGGTGACTGCGATAGACGCCTGTGGTGACTGCGATAGACGCCTGTGGTGACTGCGATAGACGCCTGTGGTGACTGCGATAGACTCGGTAGTGACTGCGATAGACGCCTGTAGTGACTGCGATAGACGCCTGTAGTGACTGCGATAGACGCCTGTAGTGACTGCGATAGACGCCTGTAGTGACTGCGATAGACGCCTGTAGTGACTGCCATAGACGCCTGTGGTGACTGCGATAGACGCCTGTGGTGACTGCGATAGACGCCTGTGGTGACTGCGATAGACGCCTGTGGTGACTGCGATAGACGCCTGTGGTGACTGCCATAGACGCCTGTGGTGACTGCGATAGACGCCTGTGGTGACTGCGATAGACACGGTAGTGACTGCGATAGACGCCTGTAGTGACTGCGATAGACGCCTGTAGTGACTGCGATAGACGCCTGTAGTGACTGCGATAGACGCCTGTAGTGACTGCGATAGACGCCTGTAGTGACTGCCATAGACGCCTGTAGTGACTGCGATAGACGCCTGTGGTGACTGCGATAGACGCCTGTGGTGACTGCGATAGACGCCTGTGGTGACTGCCATAGACGCCTGTGGTGACTGCGATAGACGCCTGTGGTGACTGCGATAGACACGGTAGTGACTGCGATAGACGCCTGTAGTGACTGCGATAGACGCCTGTAGTGACTGCCATAGACGCCTGTAGTGACTGCGATAGACGCCTGTGGTGACTGCGATAGACGCCTGTGGTGACTGCGATAGACGCCTGTGGTGACTGCCATAGACGCCTGTGGTGACTGCGATAGACGCCTGTGGTGACTGCGATAGACACGGTAGTGACTGCGATAGACGCCTGTAGTGACTGCGATAGACGCCTGTAGTGACTGCCATAGACGCCTGTAGTGACTGCCATAGACGCCTGTAGTGACTGCCATAGACGCCTGTAGTGACTGCCATAGACGCCTGTAGGACTGCCATAGACGCCTGTAGTGACTGCCATAGACGCCTGTGGTGACTGCGATAGACGCCTGTGGTGACTGCGATAGACGCCTGTGGTGACTGCGATAGACGCCTGTGGTGACTGCCATAGACGCCTGTGGTGACTGCGATAGACGCCTGTGGTGACTGCCATAGACGCCTGTGGTGACTGCCATAGACGCCTGTGGTGACTGCGATAGACGCCTGTGGTGACTGCGATAGACGCCTGTGGTGACTGCCATAGACGCCTGTGGTGACTGCCATAGACGCCTGTGGTGACTGCGATAGACGCCTGTGGTGACTGCGATAGACGCCTGTGGTGACTGCCATAGACGCCTGTGGTGACTGCGATAGACGCCTGTGGTGACTGCGATAGACGCCTGTGGTGACTGCGATAGACGCCTGTGGTGACTGCGATAGACGCCTGTGGTGACTGCGATAGACGCCTGTGGTGACTGCGATAGACGCCTGTGGTGACTGCGATAGACGCCTGTGGTGACTGCGATAGACGCCTGTGGTGACTGCGATAGACGCCTGTGGTGACTGCGATAGACGCCTGTGGTGACTGCGATAGACGCCTGTGGTGACTGCGATAGACGCCTGTGGTGACTGCGATAGACGCCTGTGGTGACTGCGATAGACGCCTGTGGTGACTGCCATAGACGCCTGTGGTGACTGCGATAGACGCCTGTGGTGACTGCGATAGACGCCTGTGGTGACTGCGATAGACGCCTGTGGTGACTGCGATAGACGCCTGTGGTGACTGCGATAGACGCCTGTGGTGACTGCCATAGACGCCTGTGGTGACTGCGATAGACGCCTGTGGTGACTGCGATAGACACGGTAGTGACTGCGATAGACGCCTGTAGTGACTGCGATAGACGCCTGTAGTGACTGCGATAGACGCCTGTAGTGACTGCGATAGACGCCTGTAGTGACTGCGATAGACGCCTGTAGTGACTGCGATAGACGCCTGTAGTGACTGCCATAGACGCCTGTAGTGACTGCCATAGACGCCTGTAGTGACTGCCATAGACGCCTGTAGTGACTGCCATAGACGCCTGTAGTGACTGCGATAGACGCCTGTAGTGACTGCGATAGACGCCTGTAGTGACTGCGATAGACGCCTGTAGTGACTGCGATAGACGCCTGTAGTGACTGCGATAGACGCCTGTAGTGACTGCGATAGACGCCTGTAGTGACTGCCATAGACGCCTGTAGTGACTGCCATAGACGCCTGTAGTGACTGCGATAGACGCCTGTAGTGACTGCGATAGACGCCTGTAGTGACTGCGATAGACGCCTGTAGTGACTGCGATAGACGCCTGTAGTGACTGCGATAGACGCCTGTCGTGACTGCGATAGACGCCTGTCGTGACTGCCATAGACGCCTGTAGTGACTGCGATAGACGCCTGTAGTGACTGCGATAGACGCCTGTAGTGACTGCGATAGACGCCTGTAGTGACTGCGATAGACGCCTGTAGTGACTGCGATAGACGCCTGTAGTGACTGCCATAGACGCCTGTAGTGACTGCCATAGACGCCTGTAGTGACTGCGATAGACGCCTGTAGTGACTGCGATAGACGCCTGTAGTGACTGCGATAGACGCCTGTCGTGACTGCGATAGACGCCTGTCGTGACTGCGATAGACGCCTGTCGTGACTGCGATAGACGCCTGACACGTGCAACCAACATTGTCAGTGTCAGTGTTTTATGTTGTTAAACTTGTGTTGCAGACACGAGCTGGTGTTGATCTGTGCACTCACAGCTCTACACCGTATTACCTCCAGCCTGCCTCACTTCCTCAGTCCCTACCTCGTAGACATCATCCTCGCTGTGAGTACCTTACTTCAAAACATAACTGCTAATGGATTGATGTCTCGACATCTTGGAATTTGACATAGTGATTAATCCAAGAAACGTGCGTGCAGCGATACCAGCCCACCAACGAAGGCCAAATGTGTCGGTCAAAATATTCAGAAAGAATACAGCAAGGTTTTTGAGAAGTCACTATCTTGTCAAACATGCCAAGTTTTCCTTGAGAGGCCCACTCTACAAATAAATGTGGGGCTATTAACTACATTTGATTTGATATGTATATTGTGCAATGTTGACACAAAATTGCTGACATAAATAACTCGGCAGCCAAGTATTAATATTGTACAGAATGTGAAGTAGTGATACGGGGTGGTTGTCGATCCACTCAAGCAGACATGTAATAATGATAGTTCTAGTGTATGTTGCATGGATGTCTGGGAATTC
Organism: Escarpia spicata; assembly: GCA_963995525.1. Lineage (NCBI taxonomy): Eukaryota > Metazoa > Annelida > Polychaeta > Sabellida > Siboglinidae > Escarpia > Escarpia spicata. Next base: position 5,748,914 of record OZ023212.1, read on the forward strand.
TTTGCTTGTTTCAGTATTTACCTCACAAGAAACATGACTTTCATTCCTGAGAATGTTGGCCATGCACTGAAGGCAGTGAGACATGTGACAGTTTACAAAATGAAAATCAAATTTCTTGCTAAGGAGATAATGCCTGGCAGATGAAGCTGGGTGTGTCCATCTGTTATGGTCAGCCGTGTCAACTGTTATGGTCAACTGTTTGTTTCAGGTGTGTCACATCTCCAGTCTGGTCAGTACCGCGGACAAGACAAAGAAGTCTCAGGCCAATATCCGACTCGGTGGGGTCAGGTGAGTGGACATTAGTGGACATTCACTGACCAGTGACATTGGTCAGTCTTAGTATCATTCTGTAATGTCACCAGTCCGAGTGGACATTTATTGGTCATTCTTAGACAGAGTCGTGTCCACAGTGTCATTCTTAGACAGTGTCGTGTCCACAGTGTCACTAAACTTGTGGTTTGTCTTCCTTTTAAATCATGTAATTTACCGTCTTAATTAGTAACAAGTAGTATAAAATGTAAAGTAAATGTGTGTTCTTATATAACACAGTATCGTATCCAACGACTGCTCAAAGTGCTTTATGCTTCACTCCGCTAGTTTCTGGCATTCATAGCGAGAACAGAAAACTATCAATATTTTCTAGTTAAAGCCATCTCTGACCCAAAGAGTTTATATGATGCCAATGGATAGCTGCAATGTTACTATATAATGCAGTATGTTTGTTGCTTGGCACCCAACCAGAAATCACATGCCACAGGCATCTATGATCAGCAAGAGGCAGCAATAAACAGTTATGTTTGCATTCAAGATCTTCATCTAACCACTTCTACTTCTGATTACATTTGTCACGATATTGATCTACTATTAATTGGCAGGGTCCATTTTCAGTCATTAAGGTGGCTGCATCGGCTATTATATGCTTCTTTTGAATTAATCATTTCTAATATAAGTTTTGAAGATAAGCTAACTATTTTTTCTCCTCAGAGTTTACCTCAGATACTAAACAATACTCCAGACCAAAAAGAATGTATTTTTTATGTTGTTTAGATATATTTAAATGTGTTTAAAGACAATTAAAAAATATGTCAAAAATCACCTTAAAATGGCATTTTATTTCATTTTGAGAAACTCCCCCCCAAAAAAATTTGTCTGGTTGTAAGAATAAACATGTTATTGACATTCGTGTTAGTTTTTTTGTAAACAAATGCATATTAAGTTTGATACAGCTTCATAAAAATGTTGTTACAATGTTGAAAGACAGCAAAAATCCGTACTGCATTTTTGGCACGACCCCTTCACCAAACATAAAACCATCCTGTGCAATATTGGGTAAACACAAGTCGAGTTCATATGCCAAGTTATGGCTTTGTAAGTATTGTAGTGTTTATCAAAAGTTACATTAAGTAATTCTTCCTGGTTGTTACCAATAATAAAAGTGTCACCAGATGCTTGTTTTTTGCTTAGAAATGTGACTTTTTTATTGGCATGTGGCTTATTTCAACACAATTTGATAGACACTTCTATTCTATTACTGAGATTTCCCCCCAAGGTTTTCCCGCCAAGTTGTCTCATGATGTTGTGTTACAAAGGGCCATGTGTTGAACTTGTTGTGGTAGACAAGATTGATTGACACCTGCTGGGGTCAGTCAGGTGTCATTGCAAATGGCGGCTGAAGTCGGGCATTATCGGAGAATAAACAAAACTACCGCCAGTATTTGGTGATTTGACAGCGTGATGCATTTAGGTAATTATAATACAACAGCATAGTGGCATGAGAATAACCAGACTATTATGATCTGCATTCATGGTGAATTAATTTATGTTTGAACTGGGCTGACCGGCACAGTGATCGTCACTATGGAAACATCGTCAGTTTCCAAGAATCTGAAGGGACTTTCCACAGACACACTAAAAATACTAGTTTTTAAAGGACTGATTGGTGACATATGGTGATAGTGCCTTGGTTTTTTTAATAGTACACATGTTCATACTGACACCTACTAATGTTCTATGAAAACAAAAATTAAACAACCAACTGATATGATAGCCGGTGCAGCTACCTTAAAACCAATGGCAGTTCTAGAGAAGGAGATCTCAGCTCATTGAGCCCATGACAGGTTTTCCCATTTCCCTGCATGGGATCTCTGGATTATACATCAGCTAGAAGGGACGATTGATTCCCCAGTATTCTAACCCACAATCAGCATTTCCCTGTCAAAGCAGACAGGTATCTTGATCATTAAAGAGGAAGCATTCTTTTAATTTACATTGCGTTTCTCATTACAGATTACATTTCACTATTGAGGCTTGTTTGGTTAGAATTGAAAGCAGGAATGTGAGTTTTGCATGGCAGGGATGTTGTACAAATGTTAAAGCGTGTTTTTGCTGCAGACACCAGATGGCGTGCACTGTCAGCCCACGAGTGCTTGTTCCCGCACTCTCAGAGTGCTACACCCGACTACTGGCAGACAACCAGGTAAGTAAACTGTACTAAATCTCAAAGACTTATGTCACATTAAATGGAGATTGTCCATGCATTTTTATTGTAAAATCACATTATACAGAACAGAACAGAACAAACTACAGTCATGTCTCGTTTATCCACACACTTTAGTTCCCAAGGTTTTTGGCCGGATAAATGAAACATGCGGATTAGTGAAACACCCGATTATCACTCATTAATAAACAATGTACATCATTGAGAAAGACCAAAACAGTGTTTTATAAGTAATCCTTTTAATAAGGGCAACACTTTCCTTGAATACAAGCTACATTTTATATACTGTGTACATTTTATATACTGTGGTGTGACTCTTGATTGCAATAAACTTTGACATGCGCCAGCAGTTAGTGATGGTAGACTGGCTGATATCATTCCAGGCTTGCTTTGTGATGTCCACAACAGGGGGAGGCTGTCATCTACACACTCCAAGTAGTGGCAGGTCAGACAGTGACCATAGTGGGCTTTGAAGCTACAGATGATACTGCCTCCACTTCAACTGTAAATCTGTTCCATCTAAAAGCAAACACCAACACTGTTAATTGCCCAATCAGCTTCACTCTGACAACTGAAGCCAGTGAGCCAACTTTGTTGCTTGTTACAACACAGACCACATGAGTAGACCATGTGATTTACACATGCAGTCAGTGCTTCATTCCGCATTGTTGATTTTCTAAGAGATCAATAGTGACCAGTTATCTGAAGCACAATACAGTGTTAAATTGCCAGTCAGTTCCCCAGAACAGCATGCCGAACCGGAATCATGAATAAACAGATTAACGGAGCAATTAACATGGTATGAAACGGATTATCGAAGACCGGATAAACTGTATATTGTATTCTAACCATCCAAATATGTTTTAATGGAGTACAAACAAATTTTGAAAACAGTTCATTGTATACAAAAGCTGTCACTCACATCCCCAGATAGCGACCTTGCATAATTCTGAGGAAGGTCGTATCCTGATGAGGGTGTGACAATGTATCATGTGTTGCACATATTCATTACATTAACAATTGGACCTCGTTTGAAGGTGCCATGTCAACAAACTGTCTCCTCCCAAAACACATTTCAACAACAAAATAGGTTCAACGGTTTCATAGATTTCACACTAACAGTGATCTAGTATACTGAAGTGTCAACACCAGAGTGCGCCACCAGGACACCTTTGTCGCAGTGTCATGGAAATAGTGTCCTCTGTGATACCCCGGTGGCATTTTGCTTTTTGAAGAAGCTTAAATTTTAATAATGGACACTGTTTAATGGTGAAAATTCCTTACGAGTTCATTATCTTTGTGAAGCAGTCCCCAGGATCACGTGTGTGACAAATATTTTAATCGTATGGTATATGCCTAAAATGCTGCTAGATATGAAGGTTATCCGTCATGTGACATTGACCTGTGGCGCCCTCTGTAGGACGGTGTGCAGCTGCTGCTGGAGATTCTTTGCGAGTCGATTGAGGCAATGAGTAAAGATGACCTTGCGGCTCAACACACCCCCCTCGTTACCCTCTTCTGTTGCGTCCTTGACCTCTCTAACACCCCCCAACTAAGGGTAAGTTTTTGTGACTGCTGCAATGATAATAATTCAATAATAATAACAATAAATGTATTTCTTCATATAGCACTTTTTAGGTAAATTGTTATCAATCAAAGCACTTCACATAATAAAATTATGCATATATTTCAACAAGTTATGTAGATAATATAAGCCGCATTACTTTTTTATTTTGGTATTTATTAATTTTTTTTTGAATTCTACATGACATTTTTAATGATCTAGCTTACTTAATATTTAAGACATTTAGTTTTCACATATTTTTTATTATTTGTTAACTCGACTGTGAAATCCTTTTGATTAGTAATCATTTACTTAAAGAGTACCATGTAAATACCTTGTACTATTATAATTCCTGTACAGGTTCTTTCAAATGATGTGCAATACACACCACTGTTAATATTTTATTACTTATTTGTAATAATGATGCTTCAAAAGTTTTAATTTTGTTTTTTTGTAATTACTGTAGCTTTTCAGTTTACACAGACACCATACTTAATCTGACTGAGACTGAGTTAGACAGATATTGACTGAGACTGATTGGGTAAATAAGACTGACTGGGTCTGAGTAAGACTGACTGAGTCTGAATGAGTCTGACCAAGACTGAGACTGACAAAGACTGGCCAAGACTGAGGCTGACAGAGTCTGGCAAAGACTGAGGCTGACAGAGTTTGACCAGGACTGAGACTGACTGTCTAACCAAGATGCGACTGACAAGAGTCTGACTGAGACTGACAGAGTTTCACCAGGACTGAAACTGACAGTCTCACCAGGACTGAGACTGACAGAGTCTCACCAAGACTGAGAGAATCTGACTGAGACTAACAAAATCTGACCAAGACTGACAGAGTCTGACTGAAACAGACAGAAGGTGACGGAGTCTGACCGAGACTGACAAAATCTGACCAAGACTGACAGGCTCTGACTGAGACTGAGTCTGAATGAGACTGACAGAGTCTGACCAAGACACAACCTAGTCTCTTTGTCGTCTGTTTCACTCGACTGGAGAGTCTTAGTGTTTTCCAGGTGTACCTCGTGTTTCAATCACCAGGTGTACCTCATGTTTTACTCACCAGGTGTCTGATGTTTCAGTTGAGTTGGTCCGAGATGATGCAAGTCGAGTCTGCGGCCATAGATGCCGTGCTGGCTATGGTCGTGAGACTCTCGGAGAACTCATTCCGTCCGATGTTTTACAAGGTGAGACTGCCTCCTCTCTCACTCCCGGCTGTCTTGTGACATCTAATGAGTATTGCCACACACCGTATTTATAACCCGCAGACACACCAGCACAAAGACAATTAGCAACACTACAGTTGTGGCCCACCTGTGTTCTGTTGGAGGTATGTGATGGTTACAGAAACTGTTGACTGTGTTCTGTTGGAGGTATGTGGTGGTAACAGAAACTGTTGACTGTGTTCTGTTGGAGGTATGTGATGGTAACAGAAACTGTTGACTGTGTTCTGTTGGAGGTATGTGATGGTTACAGAAACTGTTGACTGTGTTCTGTTGGAGGTATGTGATGGTAATAGAAACTGTTGACTGTGTTCTGTTGGAGGTATGTGATGGTTACAGAAACTGTTGACTGTGTTCTGTTGGAGGTATGTGATGGTTACAGAAACTGTTGACTGTGTTCTGTTGGAGGTATGTGATGGTTACAGAAACTGTTGACTGTGTTCTGTTGGAGGTATGTGATGGTAACAGAAACTGTTGACTGTGTTCTGTTGGAGGTATGTGATGGTAACAGAAACTGTTGACTGTGTTCTGTTGGAGGTATGTGATGGTTACAGAAACTGTTGACTGTGTTCTGTTGGAGGTATGTGGTGGTAACAGAAACTGTTGACTGTATTCTGTTGGAGGTATGTGATGGTAATAGAAACTGTTGACTGTATTCTGTTGGAGGTATGTGATGGTAATAGAAACTGTTGACTGTGTTCTGTTGGAGGTATGTGATGGTTACAGAAACTGTTGACTGTGTTCTGTTGGAGGTATGTGATGGTTACAGAAACTGTTGACTGTGTTCTGTTGGAGGTATGTGGTGGTTACAGAAACTGTTGACTGTGTTCTGTTGGAGGTATGTGATGGTTACAGAAACTGTTGACTGTGTTCTGTTGAAGGTATGTGATGGTTACAGAAACTGTTGACTGTGTTCTGTTGGAGGTATGTGGTGGTAATAGAAACTGTTGACTGTGTTCTGTTGGAGGTATGTGGTGGTAATAGAAACTGTTGAGTGTGTTCTGTTGGAGGTATGTGATGGTTACAGAAACTGTTGACTGTGTTCTGTTGGAGGTATGTGGTGGTAATAGAAACTGTTGACTGTGTTCTGTTGGAGGTATGTGATGGTAATAGAAACTGTTGGAGGTATGTGATGGTAACAGAAACTGTTGACTGTGTTCTGTTGGAGGTATGTGGTGGTAATAGAAACTGTTGACTGTGTTCTGTTGGAGGTATGTGATGGTAATAGAAACTGTTGACTGTGTTCTGTTGGAGGTATGTGATGGTAACAGAAACTGTTGACTGTGTTCTGTTGGAGGTATGTGATGGTAATAGAAACTGTTGACTGTGTTCTGTTGGAGGTATGTGGTGGTAACAGAAACTGTTGACTGTGTTCTGTTGGAGGTATGTGATGGTTACAGAAACTGTTGACTGTGTTCTGTTGGAGGTATGTGGTGGTAATAGAAACTGTTGAGTGTGTTCTGTTGGAGGTATGTGATGGTTACGGAAACTGTTGACTGTGTTCTGTTGGAGGTATGTGGTGGTAATAGAAACTGTTGACTGTGTTCTGTTGGAGGTATGTGATGGTAATAGAAACTGTTGGAGGTATGTGATGGTAACAGAAACTGTTGACTGTGTTCTGTTGGAGGTATGTGGTGGTAATAGAAACTGTTGACTGTGTTCTGTTGGAGGTATGTGATGGTAATAGAAACTGTTGACTGTGTTCTGTTGGAGGTATGTGATGGTAACAGAAACTGTTGACTGTGTTCTGTTGGAGGTATGTGATGGTAATAGAAACTGTTGACTGTGTTCTGTTGGAGGTATGTGGTGGTAACAGAAACTGTTGACTGTGTTCTGTTGGAGGTATGTGATGGTTACAGAAACTGTTGACTGTGTTCTGTTGGAGGTATGTGGTGGTAATAGAAACTGTTGAGTGTGTTCTGTTGGAGGTATGTGATGGTAACAGAAACTGTTGACTGTGTTCTGTTGGAGGTATGTGGTGGTAATAGAAACTGTTGAGTGTGTTCTGTTGGAGGTATGTGATGGTAACAGAAACTGTTGACTGTGTTCTGTTGGAGGTATGTGATGGTTACAGAAACTGTTGACTGTGTTCTGTTGGAGGTATGTGGTGGTAATAGAAACTGTTGACTGTGTTCTGTTGGAGGTATGTGATGGTAATAGAAACTGTTGACTGTGTTCTGTTGGAGGTATGTGGTGGTAATAGAAACTGTTGACTGTGTTCTGTTGGAGGTATGTGATGGTAACAGAAACTGTTGACTGTGTTCTATTGGAGGTATGTGGTGGTAACAGAAACTGTTGACTGTGTTCTGTTGGAGGTATGTGATGGTAATAGAAACTGTTGACTGTGTTCTGTTGGAGGTATGTGATGGTTACAGAAACTGTTGACTGTGTTCTGTTGGAGGTATGTGATGGTTACAGAAACTGTTGACTGTGTTCTGTTGGAGGTATGTGATGGTTACAGAAACTGTTGACTGTGTTCTGTTGGAGGTATGTGATGGTAACAGAAACTGTTGACTGTGTTCTGTTGGAGGTATGTGATGGTAACAGAAACTGTTGACTGTGTTCTGTTGGAGGTATGTGATGGTTACAGAAACTGTTGACTGTGTTCTGTTGGAGGTATGTGGTGGTAACAGAAACTGTTGACTGTATTCTGTTGGAGGTATGTGATGGTAATAGAAACTGTTGACTGTATTCTGTTGGAGGTATGTGATGGTAATAGAAACTGTTGACTGTGTTCTGTTGGAGGTATGTGATGGTTACAGAAACTGTTGACTGTGTTCTGTTGGAGGTATGTGATGGTTACAGAAACTGTTGACTGTGTTCTGTTGGAGGTATGTGGTGGCTACAGAAACTGTTGACTGTGTTCTGTTGGAGGTATGTGATGGTTACAGAAACTGTTGACTGTGTTCTGTTGAAGGTATGTGATGGTTACAGAAACTGTTGACTGTGTTCTGTTGGAGGTATGTGGTGGTAATAGAAACTGTTGACTGTGTTCTGTTGGAGGTATGTGGTGGTAATAGAAACTGTTGAGTGTGTTCTGTTGGAGGTATGTGATGGTTACAGAAACTGTTGACTGTGTTCTGTTGGAGGTATGTGGTGGTAATAGAAACTGTTGACTGTGTTCTGTTGGAGGTATGTGATGGTAATAGAAACTGTTGGAGGTATGTGATGGTAACAGAAACTGTTGACTGTGTTCTGTTGGAGGTATGTGGTGGTAATAGAAACTGTTGACTGTGTTCTGTTGGAGGTATGTGATGGTAATAGAAACTGTTGACTGTGTTCTGTTGGAGGTATGTGATGGTAACAGAAACTGTTGACTGTGTTCTGTTGGAGGTATGTGATGGTAATAGAAACTGTTGACTGTGTTCTGTTGGAGGTATGTGGTGGTAATAGAAACTGTTGACTGTGTTCTGTTGGAGGTATGTGATGGTAACAGAAACTGTTGACTGTGTTCTGTTGGAGGTATGTGGTGGTAATAGAAACTGTTGACTGTGTTCTGTTGGAGGTATGTGATGGTAACAGAAACTGTTGACTGTGTTCTGTTGGAGGTATGTGATGGTAACAGAAACTGTTGACTGTGTTCTGTTACAGTTGTTTGACTGGGCCTGCAGGGAGGAGTCTGATGAGTACAACAACAGAAAACTCACTTTCTTCAGATTAGCCGAGAGGTCAGTGGAAGAGATAACCTTAAGTCATCCATGCAGTGTCTGAGTCCACTTAGTGCTTACAACACGTACAATGATCAGTGAACACTCATCACTAAAATGTGTGTTTATTGTCTTTTGAACAAAAATTGTATTGCTTGATGTGAACGATAAATTTATTTTGTTTGTTTTTGTGTGGTAATATAAAATTAATGATGAAGACTTTGGTTGTATTTATATGGCAGTGATCAGAGCCAGTTCTGTTATCTGATCCTGTCACTCGGAGACATTCGGTTGGTGTTTGACCTTGTCAGTAGAAAGTAGCAAGGTCACTCAAGATTAATAATATATTTCTAATTGCTATGGGGATCTCTTTGTTGGGTAGCCTTTTTGTTCTTTTATTGATTAAACTTTCCTGTTGCTATGACAACATTTATTTTTTATTATGTAGCATGTTTTTTCCTACAGTTATGTTTTACTTGGTAGTAACAATAACATTGTTAACCAGGATGCTTATATCAAACATTTGCATGGATTACAAGTCAACAGATTCAGCTGAACTAAACATGGCGCACAAATTATCAACCTATCCTATATGTGTAGCTGGAGTAAATTTTGTAACAAAGTTATTGTGCGAATGCCCTTTAAAAGTTGTGAGAACTGGAAACATCTGCAGCCAGTGCTCACGGCCATTCTTGTATGGCTTCAGATTATCCGAACGTCTCAAGAGTCTCTTCAATCTGTTTGTTGGTCACATCATCAAGACTGCCACCAACTTATTAGAGCAGACCAACATCCTGCATGCAGGTAGGTCATTGGACTCATGTGCAGTGAACCCTCCCTGTTAAGGTCACCTTCAGGACTGGGCAAGTGACCTTAATAGCGAGGTGACCTTATTAGCGGGACTAATTTCCTATACTTTACTGTTACAAAAATGATTTGGGACTGTCCTGGTGTGACCTTAATTGCAAGGTGGCTGTAGTACTGAGGTGACCGTAAAGCAGGATTCTGCTGTATTCCAACTGCACTCATGTGTAAAGGCCGTGCAGCTCCAGGCCCAGAATACATGTCGACCACTTTGTTTGCCAGAATGCTTTTCAATAACGTTATTAAAGAATTGTTCTAATATTAACAGTCAGTTTCTGGTAAATAATGACCCAGTGAAATATAATTACATAAATGTTATAGTGTATTACAGTATATTTAGAACATAAAAATCTGCCGATACTACAAAAAGATAACTTGTGGTTCAGTAATGTGATGGCTTCTGTGCTAGCAACACGATATGTCTTAATGAGAGTCTCTCCAACCTTACTTATTATTTCAGTTATTAGTATAATATACATATATGTATATATATATATATGTTGTTCTTCTTCTCGTCTCTCCCCGTGTGTCCGGGGTGAGGCTGGCCTCGATACAGGTCCACAGTTTTCATTTTCATCCCCTGAATTTTTCTTGCATTGTCGTCTTCACCAACCATCTCCACTTTTGCTCTCATCCTCCACTCCTCTCCCATTCCCTCCAAATACCTCTTTACACAATCCTCCCATCGCAGTCCAGGTCGTTCTCGCCTCCTTTTCCCTTCCAATCTCCGGGCATCTGTTTTCTTTGCCAATCGTTCTTCTCCCATTCACTCCAAATGTTTAAATAGGTCAAATAAATGTATTCTTCCAGGTTCTCAGTAATGATAGATTCACTGTCAGTGTTGAACCTTGTGGAGCGCAGTGGCACAGTAGATAGAGCGTCGCACTCTCAATCGAGAGAACCTGGGTTCGAATTCTGTGCTGCCGTGTTGAAACTTCTTTCACTCTGCTTTGCTCCAGTTAACTCAGCTGTGTGAATGAGTACCTGGCTATAGACAGTAGTGGATATTTAGTGTACAAATAGTCTTTGTGCATTAATTGCACCATGGATGACTGCTTCCCAGAGAAGACGAGATGGAGTTCGATTGAACAGATATGCCAGGGAATAAAGTGTAAAATCTTTGAGCAGTCCTAACGAGACTGACACCGCACTATATAAGAACTGAGAACCTTTACATTGTAGACCCGACTTACTTTGGCCATGACGAGGCAGGGACCAGGAAGTCTTGCATGTTGCTGGGCTATGTGATGGGTTGTCTCCACAAGTGCATGTTGTACGACACGGACGGCTTCATCAACTCGGACATCTTCAAGCTGCTCCTGCAGCCTCTTGTAGACCAGGTGAGTAGTACAGTGGCCTCTTGATTGAGATTTTTATTGATTTCACAATCAGTTTACCTTTTTTCCATGACTTTTTGGCTGCTTTCAGCAGTCTGCCTCAGAAGAACAGGTAAGCTGACTGTGAAATCAGTAAAAATATCAATCATTTGGACCACCCAGTGTGATGGACCTCTCTTCACTCTTGTTAACCAGGGGGTGATTTCGCTCACATTCTAAGAGGTTGTAAGTTCAATTTTGCTCTTTAAAATCAATTTTACACCTTACTAATGATGTTGTTAGCTGAAATCTGCCAACACCAGGGTGCGCCACCGAGACTCTTTCACTGGTGTGTCACGGAAATAGTGTCCTCAGTGATACAGTGACTGAATTTTACCTTTTGAAAAGCTCATTAAATTAAACATCTTTTAGTAACCGCCCTTTTTATATCCTACCCCTATTTATTGCAGGCAATAATAACAGCCATCATTATTATATTTGCAAATATTAATTTACAATCATTTATTACGTAATTCACATGCGACTGCTGTTTTTATCATTAGTACACAAGTCTTTACTCCCCCTTTCATACACTCTGCACGAAAAGATGTCGACAACTGTGAATGACAAAAAATGAACAAAAGAGATGATAACAACCAAGTTGTGAACTGGTTTCCTATAGCTGGAGAACTTTGTTGGTGGTGACGTGGCATATGAGGCACGGATGCGTGACTATGTGACCCCTTGCATCAGTCAGTTGGGCGTGACGACTCGTGACGACAGCGCCTGGAAGTCACTCAACTACCAAATACTGCTCAAGACCCGTCACAACTTGCCCAAGGTAAATAAAACATCACGTACAGCAGGCCCTTAGCCAGAGAGAGTTGCACAAGGTAAATAAAACATCACGTACAGCAGGCCCTTAGCCAGAGAAAGTTGCACAAGGTAAATAAAACATCACGTACAGCAGGCCCTTAGCCAGAGAAAGTTGCACAAGGTAAATAAAACATCACGTACAGCAGGCCCTTAGCCAGAGAAAGTTGCACAAGGTAAATAAAACATCACGTACAGCAGGCCCTTAGCCAGAGAGAGTTGCCCAAGGTAAATAAAACATCACGTACAGCAGGCCCTTAGCCAGAGAGAGTTGCACAAGGTAAATAAAACATCACGTACAGCAGGCCCTTAGCCAGAGAAAGTTGCACAAGGTAAATAAAACATCACGTACAGCAGGCCCTTAGCCAGAGAGAGTTGCACAAGGTAAATAAAACATCACGTACAGCAGGCCCTTAGCCAGAGAGAGTTGCACAAGGTAAATAAAACATCACGTACAGCAGGCCCTTAGCCAGAGAAAGTTGCACAAGGTAAATAAAACATCACGTACAGCAGGCCCTTAGCCAGAGAGAGTTGCACAAGGTAAATAAAACATCACGTACAGCAGGCCCTTAGCCAGAGAGAGTTGCACAAGGTAAATAAAACATCACGTACAGCAGGCCCTTAGCCAGAGAGAGTTGCACAAGGTAAATAAAACATCACGTACAGCAGGCCCTTAGCCAGAGAAAGTTGCACAAGGTAAATAAAACATCACGTACAGCAGGCCCTTAGCCAGAGAAAGTTGCCCAAGGTAAATAAAACATCACGTACAGCAGGCCCTTAGCCAGAGAAAGTTGCCCAAGGTAAATAAAACATCACGTACAGCAGGCCCTTAGCCAGAGAAAGTTGCCCAAGGTAAATAAAACATCACGTACAGCAGGCCCTTAGCCAGAGAAAGTTGCACAAGGTAAATAAAACATCACGTACAGCAGGCCCTTAGCCAGAGAAAGTTGCACAAGGTAAATAAAACATCACGTACAGCAGGCCCTTAGCCAGAGAAAGTTGCACAAGGTAAATAAAACATCACGTACAGCAGGCCCTTAGCCAGAGAAAGTTGCACAAGGTAAATAAAACATCACGTACAGCAGGCCCTTAGCCAGAGAAAGTTGCACAAGGTAAATAAAACATCACGTACAGCAGGCCCTTAGCCAGAGAAAGTTGCACAAGGTAAATAAAACATCACGTACAGCAGGCCCTTAGCCAGAGAAAGTTGCACAAGGTAAATAAAACATCACGTACAGCAGGCCCTTAGCCAGAGAAAGTTGCACAAGGTAAATAAAACATCACGTACAGCAGGCCCTTAGCCAGAGATCAGTTGTCCCGTTACTGGAATGTTTTTTTGTTGTTGAAAATCGCAGCAGGTTTTTCTTTTTCAAATAACAGGTCTTTCTGTTCTTTGGATAACTGGATTAATTTTTTTTATTAGATACCATGATCTTGTGTTGGACCAATAATAAGGTGTGTTTGTGTTGCCTTGTGCTAAGTGTGAAGGCGAGTGCAGGATTGTAGTTTGAAGTTTGAGTATTTGAAGTAGAGTCTCAAGGGGGTTTCAGTTGGAGGTTTTCTTAAAAAAAGGTTTTTATATAGCGCAGTATCCAGTATTCAGGACTGCTCAAAGCGCTTTACACTTTACTCCCTGGCAGATGGCAGACCTGTTCAATCGAACACCATTTTGACTTCTCTGGGAAGCATTCAGCCACGCTGCAATTAATGCACGAAGACTATTCGTACACAAATATCCACCACTGTCCATACCCAGGTACTCATTCATACAGCTGAGTGAACTAAAGTAATGTAGAGTAAACGAACTTGCCCAAGGTTCGACACTGCCGCTCAGGATTCGAACCCGTGTTCTCTCAGTTGAAAGTCCGGAGCTGTTACCGCTGTGCTACTGCGCCCCACAAGTGTCTGAGTGACAGAGTTTCAGCCCCCTGGATATTCACCACATTCCAATGCCAATGCAACGGGGTTTTTCATGAGCATAATGGTTAAATAAAGAATGAGAACTAGTAAATTGTAAAATTTCACAATCTTGGCTAATGGCTCAACATAGTTTCCTATTTTTTTCCAGCACTGAAGCATTCTCTTAACTGACTTGTCTGTATATGTCGTGGTCAGAATGTTCTGATCTTACGAGGTCTCGTTCAACTAGTCAGCCTTTATCACAACAGTATCGCCAAACCGACCTTTTTATGCTGAGGGTGGTCACTGCCAGGGTGCTTGTCATCTTCAGTGGTTCTTTTACGTCCCAATTTGATATGGGACTTTAATGTTATCTCCGAGTCACGAGGGACACAGAGTCTCAGTGTTGAGAGCCAGGTTTTTACACCATATATCATGTCCGGTTCGGGTTTTGAATTCAGAGTGCTAGCATGTGAGGCAGATGTGCTAACCTACCAAAGGTAATCTCAGATCAAACAGCCACATCTTACAAAAGGTAATCACATAAAACAGTCACAACTTGCCAAAGGTAAGGTAGTGATTACACCACACTATAGTCAGTTTATTGGAAATATTATGTGGTCATTATCTGACATCCAACACCACATATGGTGGATTTAGATGAACAAATTGTCTTTACACAGTAACTACAGCGTGGCGGAAGTCAAGTTGGTTTTGGAATGAATATGCCTGCAAGGGGGCGAAGTATAAAGTGCTTTGAGCAGTCTTATGGATTGGGTGCAATGCCATGCAAGAACATTACCTGTTTTTTACTCAACATTTTAGGGACTTCCTGAACCTTTAAACCATCCCTTCGTATACACTTTCAGAAAATGTTTTACGCTTAACCTGATGTTTTGTGCTTAACCTGAAATTGTCCTGTCGCAGGTGCGTTTTGCTGCCCTGAAGACGATTGAAGACCTGGCCCAGAAGCTTGGAGATGAATACATGACCCTTGTGCCCGAGACAATTCCGTTCCTCGCAGAGCTCATGGAGGGCAAGTAGAAGTTGAAGTGTTCATTATTATTATGTAATAAGTTATCATTAATCAGTGATGTCACACTCCCTCTCACCACAGTATAGATTATGTATGAGGAACAGTGGCACAAACTGTAGGCTTGGCAACGCCATTGTTGTTTATACAGACCTGCCTACCATTCCGGATTGTTCGGAATCATTCAGGAAACACACCTCAAATTATGGTATTATGGCGAGGGATGAAAATATTACGGATTCTTTCTTTATCACAATGATCGTCAATCACTTCCGCGCTCCTCAAATTTAGCTTCCACTATATTCAATAGGTGGCAGCATATATATGCAGCTTGTTGTGACATGGTTTTTAATAACATACTGATGGCACTTTAACCAGATATTTGTTGTGTGGACAGTGGACCCAACTAATCGCGTCAATTGTGTAGAATCTGGACCCACCTCGATTTCGCCATTATAACTTGAGTTTTGCTCGACTTCGATACCTCAGGCTTAGCCTAAATGCGTTAGTTCTGTTATTCAACAGTATCCCAGGCATATTTACTTTTAAGAATATTGCGTCTTAGAGCACTTTGGAGGCATAAATAACGCCCCGGTTTGCATCAACATACCGCTGCGGTAACACACGACCGCAGCGGTGCAGACTAGTGCAAACCAGGTCGCTACTTAGGCTTCAAAAGTGCACTAAGACACAATATTTTCATAATCTAAATATGCCTAGGATGATGTTGAATGAAGGAACTACACAGGTGCCCTAGTCGCAACAGTTTTGATTCTGAACTTAGAATTTGGACACTACCATGCATTGTGCACTCTAATAATCGTGTTTCTCTCTATAGTAAAGTTTACAGTGTAAGTCCCCCCCCCCCGAGTGGTATTTGTTATTTATTACATAATCTGGCAGTAATGTGGACTTTTGTTTGAGTCAGCATGCTGTTTTTGAAAGATCCATAAAACCAGAATTAAATGGTTAGTATTAAACACAAAATTATCGAGGTTTTTTCAGTTGCTTATAATTTGACTTGAAGACAGTAAAACAGTTCTAATCATTGTAAATTAGCTATGCCAATAGTGTATAGATTTCCATCAGTGCTGGTTTTGAACATCTACCTTACCTTGTTAACTGGATGCTTCAAAACAGAGACAATTATGATTTGGGTACAACTATCATCATAGTCACAGTATTAAAGTATTACTAACAGTGGTGTTCTTTTCCTTACAATATCTGACAGTTCTGAACTATTACTGACAGGCCTATATTCCTGAAAATCAGTGTCAATGGGAAAACGGATTACCGACAAAGTTTTTAGCGTAGGCAGGTCTGTTTATTTTTCATCTGTGTGTGACTGTATGTAACATAACAGATTCAAACAAAAACAAGCGTTACCGTGTTTCTAGTTAAATTTTCTACAGATATATTGCACAATTGATAGAATTGGTTTATTCAATCTCACGATTGCAAGGAAATAAATTATTGTAAAAAAATATAGAATGTCTGTAAAAAATGTGACTAGCCATACAGTAACACACATTTTGTTTGAATCTATGTGATGTTATGCAAGTTCAGTTGAAATGTCCTGAATGACATTGCCAGGATAACATCACTGTTCCATCGTGGTAGCAGCGTCTATATCGAAATAACAAAAACAGTTGTGACAGAGTTACAACCACTTTTGTTCCATATGCGGAGGTTGTAGTAATGTACACTAAACTATGAATTTGTCTCTAGAAATGCCAAGATTTATGAAATGTTCTAATCAACTTTCCAGATGAATCTGAAGAAGTTGAACAGTTGTGCCAGCAGGTGATTGCCTCCATGGAAGATGTTCTGGGGGAGTCTCTACAGAAGTACTTCTAGCATGATTGCCTCCATGGAAGATGTTCTGGGGGAGTCTCTGCAGAAGTACTTCTAGTGTGATTGCCTCCATGGAAGATGTTCTGGGGGGAGTCTCTACAGAAGTCGGGCAGCCTACACAAGCCCTTCCAGCATAATAACATGGAGACTATTATGGATTACAACACATTGTGTGATGAACCTGGCATGATTACAAATAAAACAATAAATATCTATGTACACTGTTTAAGAACAGATATTACAAAACTGTTTATTTTGATTTTTCCTTCTGAAAATGGCACTGATACAAACATTAGTTCTACAGCCACAAACTTACAAACTGACAATGCTAAAATAATAAAAAATGATTGGCACAACGGCAAGTTCACACAAAATTAATACAATATCATCAACAATATCATCATTTATAACATGCACAATTGACTGGTTAAAACGTTCTGTACAGATTTTGAAAGTTCTGCTCTTCCCGAGTACAGATGAACATTGTTGCTGATGTCACCGCAGCAACAACCTTACTATATAGTAGGTGTATAACAGATTCTTAGCCTACACCGACTGCTGCTGCAGCAGATAAGTGCTACTGCATGAGATAATGCTATACAGAATACTGCACGAGGCTACAGTGAATAATGCACACAGCAAATGCTGAGAGTAGCCAAACAGAGTAAGATAAGGTAACAGTAATGAACAAAGCAACTACCATTAAAGCTATCTAATGCCACAGTGTTATACTCGAGTAGCAATTGACCAGAAAGCTCTTGTTATCATGTTCGAGCAAACTCTTACAAAACACTGGACTAACATAAAACTAATTAAGCATGCACGAGCATGCTATCAATAAACACTTTTTACACATGGCAAATTATCTTACTTAGGTGACGATGAAGAAGAGCTTCCTAAAATAAAAAATCAGGAATATCTACATATGTCGGCGTTATCTGTTCACACTACACGTGCCTGTAGCAATGCATGAAACGTATATAAACTTATAATAAACATCAAACACATTTCATTCCTCAGCAAGAACACCAGTGGTAAACCATATTGCATATTTGTCCATCAATTTCATAATGTGAAATAAAGATGTTGACTAGAGTATGATCTTAGCAGCTGCCGTGGCTGAGACTCTAGAACTCATCGTGTTTGGTCAGCGCCTCCCCAAAGTCAGTGGCTTGACTCCCGACAAACAAGTCATACTTATCTAACACCTCCTCCTTCGTCAACTTCTTGTCCTGAAACCAACCAATAAGGAAGTAAGTATTCAACTCATTATCTACACAACAAATAAGTTATATTATAACAACAAATAGTTGTTTTGTAAAAAAAAGCAGTCATTGAAATATGTTTCTAGGTTGCACTATTTGGATGTTCATACACATTACTATAAGGACGCACCACACTAAATTTCAAATTATCTTAATCAGCTGAAAACCATTTCATATATGTCTACCTATTCACTGTTGATTCATTACACAGCACAGTTTGCCATTTGTTAGCTACACGATGAATATGACAAGCCTAGTTTGTGGTGTAATACTTCCTTTCACCTGTCCTCAATGTTCTAGTCAGTATAGTGAGTGTGTTAAATGTGTGAATGCCGACACATGCTAATAATAAATCAGATATCAGCAGCAAGCTTGACACATTAGAAGTAGATTAGGTTTGTAGCACAAGAACCAACACCCAAGATAAGCAGAAGCATCCAACCACACATGTACAACCAGCACAGTGACTCACTGTGACTGAGGCAGGCTACAAGCAACAACACTGGATGACCCCATTTTGCAACTTTATCCTCAGATCCTCACAACAAACTGGACGACTCTTTTTCTCAAGCCTATCATCAGTCTCCCCCAACAACACTGGATGACCCCCTTTCTCAATCTCTCGCAACAACACTGGATGACCCTCTTTCTCAACCCTATCCAAAGTCTCACAACAATTACAATTTATGTGTACAAATGAATCAGATTTTGAACATGCATCAAAAACATACTGCATGCTTACAACACTTTCCCCTGCACTACCAGCCAACTATACACAAAGCAACTACAGACGTATTCAAGTTTACATATGGCCTCTCCCATTCTCATTACAATCATCTGCTTTGCTGTTGCAACAATTCAAGATTTCCGCTTCTAAATGTTCCGATATCAGGTAGGTATACCTTACAAACGAGTTACATATTACTTTTGTGTTTCATGCAACCCTGATGATTTTAGAGCAAACAAGAAAGCTAACCTACCCCATCTTTATCAGATTCAAGAACTAAATGTTTGGCCTCGGCGTTCGAGTGGTCGTAATTTGGTGGGATTATCCAGTCACGCACTTCCTCGTGATCCATTTTGCCGTCACCGTTTTTATCGCGTAACGTAGTGAACTGCTCGCGCTCATTTTTCACCCACTCTGGCTCCTCCTCCCCTTCACTCCTAGACCACATGTCACCTACAGGGCAGAACATGGGTTAGGGGAGAGCAGACAAGACATGCACACACACACACGAGACATGCACGCACACACAGACTGCTGTACAAATGTGCACACATGTAGCCAGTGACACGCGAGGTCGTGCTGATGTATCACATTACTTTGCCAACTAGCAACGCCTGGTATTTATCCATGCAAACGCATCGCAACCGATTTTCAGAAGAGATGAGCCAAATAAAGTGGTATTTAACCGTGCAAATTTATCACAACTGATTTTCAGAAGATGAGCGAAATAACATGATTACTACAAATAAACGTCACAAGCTTCATATGGTTGTGCACAGCGTTACAGCAGACACGCATAGTTGAGCACACAGAGTATGCAGGAGAGACAAGAACTTGAAGGCTGTAGACCCATCACCGCATGCTGCACTCCGCAGCACACACCTCATCGACGTCAGCCTCACGAATGAGGTGCTTTGCCTCCTCCTCTACGTGATTATAATCATCTGGAATAATCCATGCCCTTATCTCGTCCCTATCTAGTTTGCCATTGCCGTTTTTGTCTAAGTTGCTTTTGAACTCCTCGCGATCCTCGTCCTCATCCTCGTAATTCTCCTCTTCGTCCTCATCATCGCGTATGTCATCTGAATGCAATGCTACATGTGTGACACTCACGACAAGATACAAAAATACACTTCAAAGATGTGTCACATTTCTGGGGTTTCTTCAAAATCTGTATAATAATCATTCACAATGAATTATCTTCTCATAAACAATCAACATCTTAAGTTTTCTAAGACGTCTACTAAGCTTATTTCTATGGCAATCACATTTTGTCGGCCTGATATGCATGATAGTTTTCACTTAGTGCACTGGGACACATACTCAGAGGAACAATAAAATAAAAGTTTTGCGACACCTATTTTAAAATGTGCTTGTTGATGAGAAACAGGGAATTATGTTTATGTGGCCTAACAGCTTGTCATGAATTGCAATGTAACCCTACTCAGCCAGCATTCAATCGATAAGGCCGGTTGTATATTTGCACTCACTACCTACCAATGTACTCCTCCAGACTGATGGACCCATCCTTGTCTTTGTCAATATCTTCCAGCGTTTCCTGAAACAGACACGTTTCCTCAGCAACCAGCGTCAAACAATAGTGTGGGGCCAGCGATGTTTTGTGTTCGCACAAAACAGACAGAAATCATTAAATGTATAGTTTGAAACGGAATTCAACTTTTTGAAATGGAAATTCTGTAATCATGGAAAATGGGCACCTCATAAATTGTGGGTACAATTAAAGCTTGGATGATTTACAAAGCATACAACCAAATAGTTATGCCACAATATCTTGTTACCACTTTCAGCACCAGTCAACGCAAAGCATTCTATATGTGCACCGGAAAACATCTGGGGATCATCACATCTTTTCAACCAATTCACATACAACTGAGACATTCTTTGGGGCGGGACAACAATAATTGTCTCTCATTTGCTGCCTGGTCGTCCATTAGGTGCAGCCGCACAGTTCACTGTATACGAAAATACCAATTAATGCATTAATTGCCCAATTTTAATTAAGTTGAAACATTTACTTCTTCTTGCATATGATTCAAGGGGGGGGTGAACAGAGTACAAAATGGGTATGGAGTGTGTTATTAATGCAATGGAGGTTCGACTGACATACCAATGCTGGGTATGTGATCAGTACAACTTGCCTGAACAACTGTTTCTCTCATGTGCTCTACATCCTCTGGGTGCAGGAAGCTGGAAAACTCCTCCTTAGAGAGCACACCATCTCCATCCAGGTCGGCCTTCTTCCACCGCCGCTCATCCCGGCTGATCATGTTGTTCAAGTCATATGTACCCTCACCACCATCCTTCTCTTCTGAAACACCCAAGTCATCTACAGTAGTCCCTCTCTTCAGCGGACACATCTGTATCCAAGCATAAGTGTCCTGACATGGCAGCTGTCTGTGCACTGGTCACTCACTCACTGTCACTAGCCTACGCAATGCCAACGGTATCGGCCCGGCGTTGCAGTAGAATTTGCTGTGTGTATGGCAGCATTCAACCAAAAATGTTGAATAAAACATCTCCGTTACATTTTATAAATTGGTATTCTCGAATGATTTAGCTAAAGTACTTCGTAAGTATTTCGCAAGTTGACGATTTTGGCTGCCCCCTACCGACTAAAATAATAATATAGAAATCAGTTGCTACATGCAGCGTTAACGTTAATTAAATGTTAACGGCATCCAGTTCATCTTTTCCAGGCACTGGTAATATTCGCCGTTTGGAGTAGTGCAGCATAATTTGATGATGCTTGTTTATTATTTCACCTCAGTTTAGGCTTCATGTTGGGCTACATTGAAAACAATTGAGATGAACCTTTTAGACATTGTATTTGTGAATCTTAATTGTAATTTACAAGATGAAAAGGCGACACCAAGCTGAAGTGGAAGCCCTGACTGGGGCTGGAGGTGCAAATGGGAAAGCCATCATGGCATCACCAGCAGCAAAGGTGATTGATAACAGCACAAAATTAACAATACCTTCCTCCACATTCACTCTGCCTAAAGTTTATAGAGTGCAATCAAAGGAACTCTAAGTAGTTTGGACAAACACAACGATTACAGCAAGGAAGACAAGCTCATTGTTATGGGTACACGTGTACTTGGTGTTACCACTGACACGCACCAAGCTGTATGTCCGCCATTTTCTAAACAAATTCTGCAAAAAATCTTTGAATTAATTAATACTGTTAATCTTAGAAGGGACATATAACCAAAATATCCTGTTCGCTGTCTGCTTACACGAAGTGTCCCCTCATCAAAGGGACATTAACATGGCAAAACAGTCCGTACATTGACAAACTGTCCCGACATAGCAGGTGTCCCCTTGTCAGAGGGTCTGATGAAGAGAGGGACTACTGTATACATTTGGATGTAAACACCCAAGTCACCTATACACTTGGATATAAACACCTCCCAAAGTCACCCATGAATTTGGATGTAAACACCACCAAGTTATCCCTACACGTGGATGTATACACCCCAAAGTCACCCATACACTTGGATATAAACACCCTTATTTTATGCACATATGTACAGAATTGCTATATTCCAGATATATGACACTTCATAGATAAGTTAAATTGTTATTAACCTTGATTTCTAAAATTCTGTTACAACTCTGCCATTCTTGGTTACTTTTACTAAAAATGGCAACTAAAAAAAGAAAGAATTACAACTGAAATAAACAAAATTGAAGATATGTATGTAATGTTACCAACCAAAGTCACCGTATGTCTTTGTTTTGTATGCTGTCCATGTTAATTTGTCCCCTTCCACATCTTGTTCTTGCCACTGCAGATTTGTGTCCGTAAGGATGTGTCTGTTCTGAACATGCATCACCCAATTCTGTAGTTCCTCTTCTGTTACAAAGCCATCACCATCCTTGTCAATCTTGTCATAGATCAAACTGAAAGGTAAACATGTTAGCACTGAAGACAAATGCCACAAGTTGATACACTAAAGACACGCCACTCTGCAGTATCTATGTAGCAACATCTCAAAAGGACACTGCTGTACCAGTATTAAGCAGACAGCAAAGACGTCTTGGTTATATTAACTTATGCAATTTCCCAATATTCAGCTACTGAGCTACATTGAGAACAGTTTCCCTCCTGTAATAAGTATATGAAATAATAAACAGGGGAAACAGTAAAGTGAGTTGCATCTATACAATACAAATTTACATTGCC
This sequence comes from Escarpia spicata, assembly GCA_963995525.1. Taxonomy (NCBI): domain Eukaryota; kingdom Metazoa; phylum Annelida; class Polychaeta; order Sabellida; family Siboglinidae; genus Escarpia; species Escarpia spicata. The sequence goes on from OZ023212.1 coordinate 5,771,891, forward strand.
AAATATAACTGGTATTTCACCAGTGGGCTGATTGCAGTGCCCCCTGTCGCCACCAACTCGAACTGACCTATCAAACACTGTATCTAGCAAACAACATTCCTACTTCAAGCTGAATATGTCCCATCACTAGCAGCCTTTCAGGACAAGATGGTTAAAGCAGAGTAACGAAACGTTGAAATGCAGTATTTCCCCTGGGTGATGAACGAGGTGGCAGGGATGGGCTATGCAAGCACGAAGCTTTGGTAGGGGGGTCTGGGGCATGCCCACCGGAATTTTTTTTTAACTAGCTTTATAATGGTGCATTCTGAGGTGTTTCTTGAATATTGAGGGGCAGATATAAAACAAGACACTCCTTGTAAATGTAGTAATCACGATTGATAAAAGTCAGTAATCACAACTGTTTCATCGTGTTGAGGTGTGGTTTCCATTTTATAACTGGTACTCAGTTGAGGTGTGGTTTCCACTTGACCACTGGTACTAGGTTGTGGTTACGTTTTTCTTGCACTAACCCTAGGCTCTTATATAGCGCAGGACTGCTCAAAGCGATTTACACTTGACTCCCTGGCAGACCTATTCAGTGGAACACCATCTCGACTTCTCTGGGAAGCATCCAGTGGTATCATCTGAAGACTCATCATCACCTTTAGATGATTATAATATCATAATATTATGGTAAATTGGTTCATGTTCCAAAGATTATATTTTATTTGTTGCCAGCATGCTATGCAATTAATTAAACATTCACTTCTGGAATGCCACAAATGTTTCTATTAATCGCAAGAACGTTTCCCAAATTGTGTCCTTTTTATAAAACAGTATAAGTTGTTTTCTGTGCAAACATAATTGTCTAACACAAGTTATTGATAACCCATTAGTATACATGGTTTTGGGCAGTAGGTGTCTTTTATGAGATGTGAACTTCGGTGGTTTACATTCGCAAGAGGTTAACTAAGAACTTCACTCAAATCAACTTTCCCAAAAGATTGTTTGCACAAATTTGTCAGAATGTGTATTCTATATATTAAGCACAAAGATATCTTACAAATCATATTCCTTATTTTGCTTTAAAAAAAAACCCGGCATAGCCATAGAACATAAGTTGAATTTACTTGTTGTGGGCATTTGCGTCGAATCCGGACCTACCTTGATTTCGCCGTTATACTTATAACTTGTCTTGAGTTTTGCTTAACCTTGATACCTCGGTGAGATAGTTCCATAATTCAGCATTATCCTAGGCATATTTACCATTAAGAATATTGCGTCTTACGCCCATTTGAGGAGTAAATAGCGCCACGGTTTATATCAACAAACACTGCTATATCTCTCATTTTATGCACGCTGTGCAGTAATGCAGGTCGCAGCGGCACAGTGCCACAGACTAGAGCAAACCGGGTCGCTATTTGAGCTTCAACAGGGTCCAGATCCAATACAAGTGCCAACTAATGAATAGGATGCACGGTTTTTATTTGGGTTTCAAAAGAGTCAGGATTCGACACAAGTGCCAACTAGTGACGTAGTGCCATCAGCCTGCACAGTTTTCACTTCCACTACTGTCATAAACCAAAACGCAAGTTACCGTTTGGGCGCCATGCATTTTACATGAATGTCTAGATTTCTAGTATGTCGAAACTCCGCAAGGTGTCACCATTAGAGACACCGGGGATCTCGCAGGAATATTCCGTGATCGGACAACTGACAAGTGATATCTTTCACGTTGTCCAATGGAGTTAAATCATAACCGCTCCGAGTGACGCTAAGACGACTAAACAATGTTGCTACAAATCTGTGATTTTGCAGGAATATAAGTGACTTTATGGTGTAATTTCGCACCGCTCGCCGACGTTGAACATGTCGCGAAAGTACAAAAAATGGGCGTACGAAATAGCTACGAGGCGACAATTTTGGTATATTTTGGGCGAGGAGGCATAGAAAAACAGCGAGGCGGCCCGCCTCGCTTGTCATATACCAGGGGAAAAACTGAAATGTATATATTTTACAGCATGCAGTGGGACCTTGGATGAATGTTCTCACTGATCGCGTATACTTCCTCCTGTCCCTAATGTTTGTTTTCGGACCAACTACATACTTTCAGGACAAGACAGATAGCAGCGTAACCAAACAGACTATCAAATGTATATATTTTATACTATAGCATGCTGAGGAACCTCTGATGAATGTTTTCACTGATCATGTACACATCCTCCTTTCCATACCGTTTAGTTCAGTAACCACTACAATGCTACAGACTCTCTATAACTGACCACAAAGGGGTGAAAGGATACATCTGAACATACTAATAAAATTACTAGAAACTGCTACAGTAATCTAAGCCACTGGTTGTTATTCACAAAACTACAACAAAAAAGGCAGATCAGGGGCCGGTTTCATGAAGCGTACTTAAAGTTACACAACTACTTAGCATCAAGTGTTTGCGTAAACTCCTATGTTCGCTTATATTAAAAAATCATGTCATTTACTAAGACAATCATCTTAGCGTTAAGAACGTTCTTAACTGCTTCACGAAACCGGCCACAGATTCAAAACTGTGTACACATTAGATCTGTAATAAATTAAAATCAATGGCTAGAGTGTCAAAAAAACTATTAAATTTCATGTGATGTTTATGAGAAGTTACCTGCTTACCCTAGCCTTTTCTTACTCTCTTCTGGAGTAAGTTCATCAAATGACCTTGCCGTTTCCTTGCCCAGGAAGGCTTCATGGTCGTACTCTGGGTTGTGCTCTTCGCCTTCTGCATAGTGTTTCTCGTCACTCAGCTCCTGTCACAAGCCACAGTCAAGTCAGACACAAAGCATACCGTTGAGGCAAAGACAAACGGGTAAAAACTGTAAACAAAACTGTTTGCAGTCTTTAAGGAATATATTAAATCAATAAAAAGCATTGTGAACCATGTGCACAGACAAACTTGCCCTACCTTGTTAACAACACGCTTATGCTCATCATGTCTTGGTATGGCTGAAGACAATGTTGCAGCCACGAGTGCCAGGAGAAGGAATGTGGCAATTGATTCCATCGTTGTAAGCCGCAACATGTATGGGTCTGAAAAGAAAAACGATCATACGATGAACAGCATCATCAGAAAGCTACCTCCACAAAGAGTCCACATCATCGCAGTTATAAAACCACCTCCTTATGCTCCCCTTCATCAAATCTATATCATCCATCACCAACAGTTTAACTGTTTTTAAACCGTTTCCCCAATCAATTTAACCCATCGCAAATTATTTTGATTATGATCAAATCTGCAGTGTTAGAACAGTATTACAACTGCTGTTGTGCATTAGTACTAATAGAGCCCTCCCCTAAGTACTGTTGTCGTAAACATCTGTCTACAACGCATCATTGGGGTGGAGACTGGAGACTTGCCAGACCCACTGCCGCTGGACGACAGACTCAGTCATGAGATGTTCGGCAGCGACACTGATCCACTGCCCGCCAATGAAAACCTTCGGTGGATGAGGCATGGTGCCTCATCCACTGAATGTTTTCTTTGACCATCCCCAAACAATAGTCCCAGTTTTGATCAACATACACTGCTATATTGCTTATTTCACACGCACAGTGCGGTAATGCACAGCCGCAGACTAGTGCAAACTGGATTGCTATTTGGGCTTCAAAAGTGCACTAAGACGCAATATCGTTAAACGTCATTATGTTGATTGATGGAACTAACACATTCACTGACCAAGGTATCAAATTTAGGCAAACGTGGTTATAGCGACAAAATCTAGGTGAGCCCAGATATTAGACAGGTGCTTCTAACTGCTGTGTGAAAATCTGAGGCTGAGCCTGAGCCAAGGTGTTGCAACATCAAGTGATCAACAGAACAGGAGATGTGCTGGGAATTCACTGTTAATAAGATTTGACTAAATGGAATTACTTTGTTTAACATGTCGAGAGCCCATTTGAGCTTATGTAACCCGCGCAGTGTGAATCAAAATAATTTTCAACGTCTACAACTACGACACAATTAGTCTACTATGTGCTCGACTAGTACGACTCACTGTCGATGACGATGATAATGAATACTCACGTCCGGAATATTCAGGGCAGGTCAAAGTTTGTGGTACTGGAATCCTGTGCTCTAACGCTCTTGCCCCATTCCACCCTATTCTACTGGCCCAGGTGGCCAGCAGATTTGAAAAGTTAGTGGCCCGCCTGTGAAAGTTACTGGCCCGGATTTTGTGTTACCATCAAAAATACGCTGATACTGAGTCTGAGGTGCAAAACATTATTAGTCTTTTTATTTTATTTTATCAACAAAGTTGTTAGAAGTTATTATACACATATTGATTGTTCAAAGTGAGATGTCCAAAGCTAACAATATTGTAATATTGTTCAAGTGTGTACTCAGATGCATATATATACAGTATTTGCCAAGTCTAAATAAAGTGCGGCCAGTGTGACGACAGCTAGTCAGTCGGTAGTTGAGTTGACGCTGCTTTCATGTACAGGTCATATAAGGCATTTCACGGTTCATTCGCTAGGTGACACAACCCAAAATGTTGCTGCAAGGTGAAGGCCACCTTGCACCGTTACATTTGGTTACTGTCACTTTAGCCACTAGTTAAATTTGGATTTAAGCTGTATTCCTTTCATATATCTAGAGAAGAAAAAGCGTGCATAATTCTAAAGTCGAGGCTGCTTCCAACCACCGTATAAAGTGTGTCCAAGGGACGCGGCGGGACTTACAAAATGGCATCTCTCGTCATAAAAATCTGCACTATCGGTGGTTAGAAAATGTATTCGATGGTATAGCACGCCGTCGTCCGCATGATAAGTGTTGGAGTTTGGACTCATTATTGATCAGAATTAGTATCTACGTTATCTTTACAATGTCCTATAAATGAGTCGGGTCTAAGAATTCTGACGAACTGCATCTAATAACCGTGCTGTGCCGTGACCGCCGCTTCGTCATGACAGCGTTTGAGAACCGGAAGCCAGTGGTCCGTTGGGCCAGTAAAATTTAACTGGTGGCCCGAACTGGCCCGACAACTTCAAAAAAGGCGCCGGGCCATCGGGCCAGTGTTAATGTCCAGGCCTGCACTGCATGGTCTCACACCAATTCACGTGACACGCGAACAATTTACACAGCGTAGGCTAGATAGGACCCACAAATTTTTACGCCAGCGTCTTCGACAAGATTTGGATTTCGCCGGTGTATTATCGTAAGTACTTCACTCCAAACTACTCTTGTAACAGTTTGTTTGCTGGAGTTGTAAGGAATGTGTTTGAGAATTAGCACATAAATATCTTACCAAAGAATTTGATCAGGCTTTAGTAAAAATGGCAAAACACGATTAGACCCACGAATATTGCCCACACCACTGTCACCAGTAAACATGTAATTTGTCGTAAAAAGAACCTCATTTGTGAACCAACAAACACAAATTTTGCCAATCTAAAAATGCATATGATGTAAAATGAAACAATACAACATTTGTCGTAAACTATACATACATATCAATTAGTGCATGAAAGATCATATCTGACATTGACAGTAATGAGAGACGTGGTCTCAGAGACTGCATAGCCATAAGACGATAAGTGCATTGCCAACGAAGTCGTAGCAAGCAAGGTAGCGACTGTACGTGGCATCACCATCACTGGCATCAGCATCTCCTGGCATTCTGTCGAAGTTACTGCAGAAGTTCAAAGAGAGTTAAAAGAGTAAATAAACTAATATGAACATCAATTTACCTCAATGAATGAGTGATATATATGTACACGTAAATCAGTTGCCTCTAACAACCAACGACAAAATACTACAGAAACTCACACCTCCTCCACGCAGTCTCCACTGATGAAAGCGTAATTTTTAAACCAATCACCTCTGCCCTTATGTCCACGTGTTCGCGACTAACCTATCAAATTCTGTCAACGTGGCTTCAGCGGAAGACGCCGATTTTGCTGTTTCGTTCGCTCGATGGCGCCACTCGCGCTATGATCGAGTGGTTTGGCAGCTCGGTTCTTCTAGTTTCTTGTTGTGTTCATAAGATGTCCGGCGTTGATGTTTTATTGAGAAACGTAATTAGATTTACACAGAATTGGTTTCACTTCACATTTTATTTGGTTCGCACACAAATAATCACACACGTCTACGCACATAAACACACACGGACGCGCGCTCGTATACGCACACACGTACACACGTCATGACATAGGGGAGACCGGGGCACAGTGAATCAAGGGGAACAAGGAATCTGTGGCTATTTTTAGAAACTCACACATGGGAATCCATAGATGTTGCCATCAGTTTATGCTTCTATGTAATCCCCACCTAAATTAATGCTTCTATACTATACATATTTTGTTTGTGGCGAATAGCAAGGTGCAAAGTGTGTTTTTCACTATCAAAACTAAAATTCCACCACTTGTTTTTGTGATTTAGTGTGAATCATCCAGGAATAAGAAACCAAACACATGTTATAGGGATGTATCATGAAGTTAACGAACATGTGCTCTCTCTCCGCTGCAGACGGCCATTTGTAGAAAAATGTCACGAACGTACGTATATATTGAGTACATTCGGGCTACAGTGAATCAGGGCACCTTTGTAAACTTACATATACTGTGTATCATATATATTATTTATATATGATATATATGTGTATATATATACATGTATATACTTATATATATCAGGCTGGCAGGTATACATACAGGCATGAAGGCAGGCATGAAGGCATGCAGGCATGCATGCATGCAGGCAGGCAGGCAGGCAGGCAGGCAGGCAGGCAGGCAGGCAGGCAGGCAGGCAGGCAGGCAGGCAGGCAGGCAGGCAGAGAAGCACGCACACACGCAGACATACAGACAGACGTACATACATATATACAGACAGACAGGCAGAGAAGCGGGTAGACAGACAGAGTAGCGGGCAGACAGGCAGAGAAGAATGACAGACAGGAGCAAAGCACGCACGCACGCACACACACAGGCTGGCAGGCAGGCAGGCTGGCTGGCAGGAAGGCAGACAGGCAGGCTGGGAGGCAGACAGGCAGGCAGGCAGGCAGGCAGGCAGGCAGGCAGGCAGGCAGGCAGGCAGGCAGGCAGGCAGGCAGGCAGGCAGGCAGGCAGGCAGACAGACAGATGGACGGCCAGCCGGACTGCCGTATTGACTAACATACAGACTTATAGACTGACATTCTGACGTAGTCTGGTCCATGTATTGCCATTGGGTACAACAAGATTCAAGGTGGCATACACGTGCGCGCGCAAGAAAAAGACAAGATTGCCACCCAGATAATTAACTGTAGACGGCAGGTGGACAAGGAAGTCCTTTGGCTTATCAGAGTCGAACCCTTTTATCTACGTGTATCCCGCCTTTCTGAGGTATGTGTCGATTTTATTTTAAAACATATTCATGCTACTAGCACCCACACAATCGGCAGATAATCTGTTCCATTAATTTACAGTCCTTTTTGAAAATGAGAACTTTTTATATCTAATAATGTAGAGACATAATATATAGATAGACTGACAGACAGACACGTACACACGCACTAGCAACACGTCTCGGAAAAGACAGCGTGGATGGGTCGTCAGTGCAATGTGGCTTCCACAGTCACACTTGAAGGAAGGTAAGAACTTTGTGATGATTAGAACAGGAAGTAGTTGTAGTCTCGTTCATATATTGCCATGTTGTACAACAAGAAAATCAGTTATTGGTGTCTAATCTATTCAAGGTGGCAAATGCGCGCGCGCAAGAAAACAAAGTTATTGTCTTTAAACGTTACTATAGTATCGTAGCATAATGTAAAGATATATATAGACAGACTGACAGACAGACACGTACACACGCACTGGCGTGATGTGTTCATAGGACATCTTGCCAGTCACAATGCAAACACGCACGCTTGTGCTTGACCGATTATAGTTAGATTGTTTTGAAACTATCAAAGTACTAGAAACAAATGTATCGTCTCTTAAAGCACAGATAAGTGCACTAGCTGAAACATTGTTAATGCTACGCATCTAGGGGGAGTAAAGACAAGTTCTCACTTCATCTCTTCTCGTTTTTAATTCACCATTAATACCGCACTGTATTGTACTTGAACCGTCGTTGGTATATAATACATAGATTGAGAGGAGGGAGAAGAGACGACAGGAAAGAGGAGAGATGAAGGAGGAGAGACAAGATAGTTTATATTTGATAATTGAGAGGAAAGAGAGGACAGTGAGAGGAGAGAGAAGAGGAGATGGAGAGGGGGAGAAGAGGAGAGGGGGACACGGGGACACGGGGCTGAGACAGGCAGGCAGACATCCAGACAATACAGGCAGACAGACAGACAGACGGACAGACTGACACATACTGAGAGGAGGAAGAAAAGAGAACAGAGTAAAGAGAAGAGATGAAAGAGGAGGGAGGAGAGAGAAGGGTTGAGAGAAGAGAGTTGAGAATTGAAAGGAGAGATAGGAGACAGGAAAGAGAGGAGAGTGACAGGAGAGAGGAGACGAAAGACGACAGAATATGATAGAGGGGTAGATGGCAAGGGAAAGGGGGAGAGGGGAACACGGGGAGACAGGAATACGGGAAGACGTGGAGATGGAGAGTGGGGGAGACGGGGAGAGGGGGAGAGGGGGAGAGAGGAAGACGGGTAAAGGGGGAGATAGGGAGACGGGGAGACACATAAAACGACACAGATAGAGGCAGGGAGACAGGGAGACGGGGTGCCAGTTGAAGAGGCGAGTGGAGATAGGTGGAGAGGAGAGAAATGGGAGAGGGGGAGAGGGGGCGGATGAGGGGGGAACACAGGGACGTGGCGACGGGGAGAAGAAGAGAGGAAGGGAGGGGAGAGGGGGGACAGAGAAATAAAAAAGATAGACAGATAGAAGCAAGGCGGCAGGGAGGCAGAGACAGGGTGCCAATGCGAGAGGAGAAACGAGGAGAAGAGAGAGAGAAAAAAAGAGGGAGGGGAGCGGAGGAGAGGGGGACACTGGGCTGAGACAGGCAGGCAGACATACAGACGGACTGACACGTACTGCGAGGAGGGAGAAGATAGACGAGAGGAAAGAGGAGGGGAGAGAGAAGCGATGATAGAAGAGACAGGAAAGATATTAAAAGGAGAGTGAGAGAAGAGAGAGGAGGCGAGATAGGAGAGAGAAGGATATAGAAGGGTAGAAGGGAAAGGAGAAGAGGGGGAGGGGAGAGGGAGAGATGTGGAGAGGGGAGAGGTGGAGAAGGGAACACGGAGAGACAGGAAGACATGGAGACGGGGAGAGGGGAGAAAAGGAGACGGAGAGAAATGGAGAGGGGAGACGGGGAGACGGGGAGACAGAGAAAAAGAGACATAATATAGAGGCAGGGAGACAGGGTGCCAGTTGAAGAGGAGAGTGAAGAGAAGAGGAGAGGAGGAGAGTAGAGAGTTGTGGAGAGTGAGACAGAGGGACGAGGAAAGGAGGATAAACCCTACAGATACCTGTCTTGTTTTGTACAGACAAAGAATCAGAGAAACTTGTTTTACTTTTAAAAAAACTTGCTTTAGTTAGTAACTACCACATCATCAGAGTCAAAAGTAAGCACACGACATGCCTATGCATCACAACAATTATTTAAAATGCATGCTAGATATGCACATCTCCTTTAAACACAGTTTAACATTACACGACACAACACTGCTACACTCGTCATTATATAGCTGGCATGCCCGTATTTGACGGGTAAAGCGGCAACATGAAACTTTTTATATAGTATAAATTTAAGTTACGCATCCTTCTAATAATATCACTACTATAAATAACATATAAACGTTGAAAATGTAACTCACTTACCAGGCCGTGTATATTGATATCCGTAATACGGAGCCGAGAGAACTATGTGCACGCGTCCATAGCCCAGAGCAAATTGTGCTGGGTAGCTTTACTTACCCGTCGAGCTAGTTTACTGGGTGTGGCACGAGCTACCTTACCCGCATCTGGCCACTGACATAACAACAGAAGGTCTGTGCAACTGCTTGCAAGAACCAAATCCGCCAGGGTTATACAATATTCTATACAGGTCGTCTTACAGATCCTTTTGGGAGTCGTAGATGTCAACCGGCCCAAACGACGAACGGATTTCATTCATTATTATTTAAACATTTACTACATCATAATTAGTTCACTCATTTCCAAACATGTTGTTTCGTTTTATTACGTTATTACGTACAATAACCAAATTCGTGGATTGCACTTTGACTAGTGACTTGTTTTGATTTTGATTTGTAATATGTTTAAACGAACATTCAATAAATATTAAATGTAATTACTGCAGAGTATACAAAAAATCTCAGATGTCATCAGATATACAAGATTCCGGTAATTTGCGCCCCGAAAAACATATTCAAAATAACCCCTCCCCCGTCTTCCCCGTGTTCCGATGTCATCATCGCCAGTCGAGACAGAGCGATGAAGACGAAGTTACGGCGGCGCGACGGCAAACAAATTTCAAAACAGCACCCTACCACCCACCACCCCCAGTCTTCCGATGTCATGGTTCGACAGCGGAGCGGAGTGGTGCTGAAGCACCGGTTCTCAGCTCACAATATTAATTTCATACTCGCGCCAGTGGCTGCAACTTGTAGTAGGTCTACTGTATACATCGATCGTACTGTAGACATCGTGTTAACCAGTTTGATAGCGTGGATATTTTTGACAGGCAGGACTGATACAAATTAATGTATCTTAATGTTATGCCTGTCAAGTGTCCAGAGATTTCTGGGAGTCTCCCTGGTTTTGGGTGTATCTCCCGATCTTCCGGAATACAGGCACATCTTCTGGATTTTCGCTTCAAATCTCCAACAGCACCCCCGTCCCATCTTCCGATGTCATTACCCGATCGAGACAGCGCGAAAAATATCCAACAGCACTGCATCCAACGTCTTCCGATATGAAGATCCGAAAGATAGCGTAACGATCGAGTCAGCGCGACTTGGGAAACGTGCTGAGCAGCTGATGAATCTCCCGGAATAAAAAAAAAGATGGCAGGTGTACTATATCTTTGTAACGTGCATTACATTTCTAGTAAAATGCTAAGAAATATAATGCTAACTAATCACAATAAAAATACTTAACTGTGACAATGTGCACATTTTACGAGAGTCATTTGAGGCAAGAGACAATATCTCGTGAGAGTCAACAGATACAAAACATAACATCCTGTGACCGTCAGCAGAATCAAAACACAACCTTTTGTAAAAATCAGCAAATACATTTTGTGAATGTTAGCTGAAACAAAACATATTTGTGTTAGAAGAGACCAAATGTAACATTTTGTGACAGTCAGACTGTCACCAGAGACAAAATATAACATATTGTGACAGCTAGCAGCTCTAGACAAAACATAACATATTATGAAGTCAGCAGAGCCAACACATAACTTATGTTGTACACGACAATGTGTCACAGTGGAGCCCTTGGAGTTTGGCTCACCACTGAAATTAATTCAGTCCGTTTTTTAGTTTAAAAATAAAATCGACACACACCTTAAAAAGGCGGGATACATGTAGACAAAAACAGCATGACAAAAGCAATGCATGGCGCGGCGCGATGAAAATGTGCGCAGCTGTGCTTTTCTTCGCTCTTCTAAACAATGTCACAGTTCCTCATCATCGCAATCCAGAGATGGTAGTTGACTACACCAGTCTAAGCATAATAGGCAGTAAGTAAATAAGTTTGCATCTACAAGTTCTTTCACAACTTTGTAGATGCCTTCGTACACCCGTGACCATGGAGCATGCAATAGACCAAGCACAGTAGTTAGACTATCACCTTTTTATTCGTGTCATTTCTGCTGTCGCCATGCATTTGACAACATGCCAAGAGATAATCTCAGAACGCCGACGACTTGTTTTGTAGTGTATATATAGTGTGTTTGTCACGCATGGTTGCTAAAAGACAGTGGCCAGATGAATGATGTTACAGCAGTATTGTGTAGCAAGTGACTACGTAACACGTCTGATATCAGACGAAATCATTTTCATCTGGCCTCAGCCCAGGGGCGATGCCAGAGAGGGTAGTCTAAGACGGGCACAACACAAATCTCCAATATTGCACCCCGGTTGAGGCTCAGCAAAAAACCCTGGTGGCCGAAACAAAATTCATATTGGGAGGGCTGAGACAGAGATTCAGCACGACTTGGATCATGACGTCGGAAGACGGGGGTAAGTGCTGTTGAAAACTTTTCGCCGCCGCGCCGCTGTAACTTCATCTTTTCCATCCGCTGTCTCGGCTCCACTAAAAACATCAGAAGACGGGGGTAGGGGATGCTGTCGAAAAATGTTCGCGGCGGCGTTCGCAATTTCCGAAGGTCTAAGGAGGGCACATTCAACAGGTTTAAGGGGGCACGCCACTCTTGCGCGGCAAAATTCCAGGCCATCCTGGATACGCCTTTGCAGCTCCCACCCCCTCTCAGAGTTAAGTTTGTAAACGTTGGTATGATTATATCAATACATTAATAATATCGGTCCAAAGCATAAAATATCGCCAGACAAAACTGTCTCTGACCGAACGTTCTGAGATGATCCCTAAGCCGATAAGCGAACGTACTGTCACAGTGGAGCCCTTGGAGTTTGGCTCACCACTGAAATTAATTCAGTCCGTTACATGGAAAATATTGAAAGGTTGCAAGTTTCCACTAAACGCTCCAAAGTAAGTGTCAATTCTTGCTGCTCATTCATTCAGTCCGGTCACTGTTTTCATCTTTCTCCCATATGTAGACAAGCATAATGCCTATTGGGTGCGCATGCAAACACATTTACATTGTAAGTAACTCTAGTTAACTACTTTTGTGTGGTGTTTTATATATCGCCAATTGGTAGGTCGAATGCCAATGTTTCCAGGAAGCGAATGATCATGCATAGAAATTAAGAGGCGAGTGTGACATTGGGCCTAAATGGGAGGATATGTACAGCCATACCGCCTACCCCAAAGTTAACCTATAGAAGAATGGATTCCACCTTTCATAGGAGAACAATTTATAAAAACATATAATTAATACACAATAACTTTAATTACTATGTAGGCGTACAGACCGAACCAATTTAAGCTAGCTGTAATATTTGGACAGGTTCTCATGAAGTTATGATTTATTTATATTTAGACAGATAGTTGCATAAGATATGTATATATGTTAAATAAGTAATGCCATTTTTTCGAAGTGTTTGCTGGGTAAATAATCTTTGCCTAATTAATTTAATTTAACTGTGATCAAGGAAGAGCTCTAGTATCTACAGCGCAGACTTTTTACAAGACGCCATCAAACAATTTTTTGTGGCATGTCAGAAAGTGTTATGGCCGCTAGCGATAACTATTATTTCTGAAAATAAGCATTCGTAATAATCACCACAGGAAACCGGTAAGCTTTTACTTAACTGGCCTATATTATAAGGGCCTTCATATAGAAACAAATATAATTTAGTGCGTTGCGTATTGCCGTACAGTATTTTTCAAACAACTGCCTTCGAGTTTGTGATGTCCAGCATCACATCTCTGCAGTTAACTTCTCGCTACTAAAATCCCACTGGGGGTAAACTAAAATAAGATTGGAATGTACGAAATTACAAAGTGCATACAACAAATCATCACATGATTTTAGTTTGCACGTAAGGTACTACCGGTTTTATAATGTTGTGTAAACTCCCATAAATAGTCCTCTGTCTGTCAGACGTTGCGTAGAGTTTGCGCGGAAACGAGCGATAAACGACGTCACTCCAGGGGGTACATGCCCAGCGGCTGCAGTGACACCTGTCGCCTCCTCGTCTTAGTCGTCGTAGCTGTAACTATGTGATAATTTAATTTTAACTACATTTCTTATTTGGTAATAAGTAGGTGAAACTGTAGGCTGTGTAGTTTTAATCTTCGTTTAATTGGATCCAGATTACATTTGTATTTTTTTGCTTAACTTTAAATGAATGTAAATTTGACATCGCATATTCTCCATACTAACACGGTCGGCTCAGGCCTCAGCTACGTTGTCTTAGTTGTTATCCCTTGTACCCACCGCTAGAGCAGTGACAGTGCAATGGCTCGGACAATAATGACAGGTCCATGCTCATGGTTGATACAGAAAACAATGAGTATCTCACTCTTTAAGATCTCTCGTGAGATTGATTTTTTCACTAATCATTTCAGTGGATATCCATTTCAATAAATTGGCTTCAATTTGTTTTGATGGATTTTATAGTGGGGAGGAGTGGTGTACACTATACATGTATAAATGTCTCCTCAGTTTCCCCACATACATATGTGAAACATTCAGTGCAATATCTTGCCTGCAGACAGCTTTCATACTTTGATTGTTCTTCCATTTACTTCCATGAGGATGTTTTCCAGGGACAAGAGGTATTGTGATTTACATTGCTTTTGCAAAGAACAATTGAATGTAAACTCCTGTCTTTGTCGTCTATAGTACTTTATAGTTATACCGTATCATTTGCTAAAGAAAGAAGTGAACAAACATAATACGTACTGGTACAAGATGGTAATCATTATGTATCAGCACTAGTGGTTGGAGGTTAATGACAACTGTTAATTTATGGCTGCTGAAAATTGGTTGTTGACAGGTGGCGGCTATCATTTGGTTGCTGACGGTTGGCTGCTGATAATTTGTTGCTGGCTGTTGTCTGCTGGCAGTTGTAGTGTTAGGTATTAAGCAGTGCATTATTTTTTAGGCAAACGATAGCTCTCGTTCCGTATCGCTCACACTAATCACTCATCTAGGGAGCGATTTATTGCTCGCGCTAATTGTCTTTATCACTCACATCACCAGACCTGCTACATGTAGTGCCCTCTAGCGACAAAATACACACCCATTTGTTTCAAAGAAAGTCTGTTCTTGTCACATAAGTTAGCTTTGGCGCGCAGTCGTTGACGTTTCCAGAGCCATGATTTGGAGTTTGCATATTGCTCAACGGGATTGTCGCAGATCATTAATCAGATGCAATTTTCCCCACTGGGTAGCAGTGAAATCGAAACCATGTCGACAGCTGGCGTCTGTCCCATAAACAAAACAACTTAATCATCAGCGTCATTACACTGCTGTAATTTTCTGTAATATCATTGCTAGAACTTCCTGTCTCAAATGTTTTATCAGCATGCAACTTTTCAATCTGTGCCAACGCTTGATGTCCCGAATTAACCTGATCGAATTAATCTTGCATAATGGATACCGCTATGGCATGGCTAGCCTCGTTTGCGTTTTGGCATGGCTGGGCAGTAGCATTGTCACCAGACGGACAAACAGTAACGCCATCTAGCAGGACAAAATAAATCGCTCATGCTAAATTATTTAGGCAAGCGATTAACGCTCGCCTGGTTTTTTCAAACGTGAAGCACTGATTAACCCTTACCTAAACCTACCAGTAGCACTGAAAATAAGAAATCTTGTTATCTGAAGTCAAGGTCCATTGTTAAGTAGCAATACAACCAATGGATGTTTAAGCTAACTATGCTATCCAGTATACAACAATGTTTCTCTTTCAGCATGGCCCAGTGCATGATCACAAGTCTCAAGGACGAGGAGGAGGACATGGCAGAGGACGGAGAGATGACCGACACCAAAGTCACAGCCATGGCCGACATCTCCGACACTGGTGCAAAGAAGACGGAGTGTTGCAAGGACTTCATGGCGACACTGCAGGCTGCTATCCAAAGCACCAACTCCCCCAGTCTTGTACCAACAGACAAGCTGCTGATCCAGCACAATGACCAGTCTTGGAGTGACAAGAACGATGGTCTCATGATGAATCAAGGTAACGGCAAAGACAAGGTCACAGAGGCCGACCTGGAGTCGTTTGCCGCATACGAGCGTCTGTGCAACTCTCACTCGCAGGCGGATAAGGCATCTTTGTCGAACTACTTCAAGCCCCAGCACCCCTGTCATGTGTGCAAGGGTCTGTACCCCACCTGGAGTCACCTACGACGACATCTACAGACACATACGAGCTACCGACCATATAAATGCCACTCGTGCGAGAAAAGCTTCCGCAACTACAGCAAGTTGAAGCGCCATCTGTTGACGCACACAGGAGTGAAGCCGTACAAGTGTCCAGTGTGTAGCAAGGCTGTCAGTCGACATGAACACCTGAAGCGCCACCTACTGGTGCATTCAGAACAGCGGCCGTATAAGTGTAGCATCTGCGACTACAGCGCGCGGCGTATCGACAGCGTGAAGACCCACCAGAGGAACAAGCATAAAGAGGATGAGGTGATGCAGATACTATTCATGGGATCCATTCTTGATGAGAGCAGAGTTCAGGAACTCAACCAGCATGAGGCAGGTGCGATGAGTAGGAATGTGTCGGCTAGTGAGGGTCGTCCGAAGCGTTCGCACAAACGCAAGAAAGCGAAGCCCAGAGCCGATGACACCGCTTTGTCCGGGTCACTGCAAGACAGCAGTGTTGAGTTGGAACTGAAGAAACGTGAACAGATAGCATCTGAAATGTTAGGAATGATGGCTGGCCAAAGCAGTGTACCTGTTACAAACTGTGGCGCCAACACCAAGGAGTTAGAAATGACACAGAGCGGTCAGTTCTTGCATGACCAGCATCAAGTTGCGATGGCCACAGCGTCGGCCTTGTGTCAGGAAAAACTAGTTGGTGACGTAGGTAGGGACATGTTGCCGCCTGACCTCAGCAAGACGGACTCGGGCGGTAAACAGTTGCAGGAGAGCGAGAGTAAGACCGTCGCGGGCCACTTACAGCTGTTCCCGCAGCCACAACAGCTGTTGGCTCAGCACCGCATCGTGCCAAACATCAATAAGACGATGGCCAACGACGTATCCTTTCACAACCAACAAACGACTGAGACGGATCAACAACAGTGTGTATTGATGGAAAGTGACGCGAATATAAAATCAAACAATCCACAGCATAATCGCCAAGTGTCTGCTCAGAGCACGAGTGTGAGTAACACAGTGCTGCAAACCTCCACTGCCGTCAGTGACGCGACTCGGCAGCAGACGAGTGCTGTGAGAACTGACATCAGCCCTGGCCATCTCCTGGATCAGAGTTTCCCTCTTGCATTGCTCGGCCGACAGAAGCAGTCGCAGATTGTAGCGAACACCTACACTGCGCCATTGCTGCACAACCCAGAAGGAATGAAGCTGAAGACTAAAGTGTGGGATGCTGGCAGTCAGCTGCAACAACCAGTGCCGCAGTTGTCAACGCAGCAACAACAACCAAACACAAACATTGTGGCAGCAGCTTACACTGGCGGCTACGCTAGCTTCCCACCGTTCTTCAGCCAAGCCATGTCACCACAAGATGCGTTCATTGCCAACAGGTACTTCATGCCACCTGAAAACACTTCCATGGCAGCTGCTGCGGCGGCATTTGAGATGCAGAACTCCGCCTTCTACATGTCCCGTCAGCATCCTAGCGCCGCCACTCTGGCAGCAAATACTGTCATGTCAGAACCATTGCCCGATTCTGTGCCACAAATTCCGGAGTTTTTCCGGAAGCGAATCCGCCAGGGTTGCGAGCAGCTGAACAAACTCACCCACTCTCCCACACCAGCCGTCTCACACGAAAACACAGACTCAAATTTCTAATGGCCTCTGAACAAGCTCACCCTTTTGGCTGTGCCAGATATCTCGCACAAAAACACAGACTCAAGTTTTTAGTTTATTTAGCATCAGCCTATGGTAAGATGTTAATGAATTTTTGATGGTGGTTTCTGGCTATGCCAAATTTCAAACAAGCATTACAAAATTTTGAAGAAATATTGAAATTGACTGCTAATAGTGCTGTTTTGTGCATGGAACCTCTAGGTGTGTTGCACAGTGTGCCCAGGTTATACAGACCTTATCGTAGATGGACCCTTATTCAATTTACTGTACCGAATCTTGAAATATTTTAACGCACCATACTACATAACATGCCATATAAATGTATAATTCATATCACAAAAAATAATACCATCAGCTTCTTTTAAGATTTTATCGATGTGGCAATGTTCTGCCCTATATGCACAAAGCAAGAAGTGTTTGTAGTAAAAATTGAAAGAGATCGAGAGAGTGAAGTGAAATAGCCTGAAGATAACATTATAACATTTTTATTTGGCCATGCAAGTGTTGTCAGTGCTCAACATTTCTCTATCTTAACAGATGTAAAATAGTTTTCTACTCTATCTGAACAGATGTAAAATAATTGTTTTCGCTTGGGACTCAATACACTGTAATCAGTATAATGTATGTATATATAACTATCTGCCTAGTTTCCCTAAATAGTTAATTGCTTCGAGTAGACAGTCAATAGTGCCTACAATGTAATCAGTGTTTCTCGATGCACAATCTCATTCTGTTCTTATCTTTCTTGCTGTCATCATGTCATGTGTCCTTGGCTCGTCTGGATGTGTTATCACATGTGTGTAGTTCTTATCACACATGTGTAGTGATGGAGTTGTATCATTTCCATTGAACGTGACACTTCATGGAGATGTTGACTTCATTAAAGACGAAGTGAAATGAAATTGAAAATTTATTTGAAACTTTGTATACGTAAACTTAATAGTGTTGTCAAGTAATGAGCCAAATATGAAGCCTGTTCATTGCAAACTCATGTCACTAAGCCCGCACAAACATGGTCATTTGCATGTCACAAAGCAATCCAGCCCATCAGATGTTGCTGATGCCACCACAGGCAATGCCGCTGAGCGCGCCCTATCCTTTAGCACGGCTAGCGGCGGTGTGACTTGTTGTTTCAGACTGTACATGAAATTGCAATTGAACAATTTAATATTTTTTGCTCAACATAAAGATAATAATCTTGTCTATAAGTTTGTCGCTGGGTGTGCACAGGAATTGTTTAGCTGTTTGAGTTATTTCTGTTTGAACGTCGCAAACACTCAACCTTTCATTATATCCAGTAAGCATACGGAATGTTCAAACGGCAATATCTCAAATAATAAATCATGAGTACATCCAGCGGCGTATTTGTAGATACGATTATTATCTTTACTGTGACATCAAACAGTATTAAATCCCATTGCAAGTTTAAGTGTTCGCAATCTTCAAACGGCAATAACAAAAAATAGTATAAAAAAATCCTGTGCATCCAGCGACACATTTATAGGTAAGATTATTATCTTTACGGTGATAAAAATTATATAAGGTACAGCCTGAAACACCAACCTGCATATATGCGCGCCATGCTAAATCCTAGCAGTTCTACCTGCTGTGACGTCACTTCAACTGCTAGCTTGCAACAAAATATGCAGAAAAGCACGACCAAAAAAGGCCTTGAACAGGGTGACTGAGGGGGTTAACATATTAGTTGAATATTAGGACACTATTTTTAGAGTATATTTCATTCAGGTTGGGAATAAAAAAGGTTAATTTCACTAAGCTGACCAGTATATATGTTATATACGTATCACCCTGTTTCAATGTCTTAAGTCTTAGTATCTGGGTTTTTTGGGTGCATTGCATATGATCATATCTGGTTTGCTCTCAATTCTATTTCTACAGTATATGTTTCTTGTTCATCCTTCGTTTCAGTTTCCAGGTCAGTATTAGTTTAGACTTCATCTATTTGGATGATTTCATTCTCTCCGGCTGTTCTTGCTCTCACGCGAAAGGTGCTTACACGAACTTGATCGTGATTAATTATGTATACAATTATTATGGAGAACAGATGATTGTCATATTCAGTGCATATGCCAAGAATTATAAGAACGCTCAAAGGAAGCAATCGTGTGAGGTAATGTCTGCTCAAAGGTAGCAAACCAATCATTTGCTCTGTGTCAGCCATGAAACACTTCAATAACAAATTATCTTGTTAATCGTAAAATAATGTGGATCAACATGAATAATAATTACAGCAAAATTGATACATTACCTGGCTTAATTACCGGTATTATGAATGTATAGTAACAGTTAATGCTGTAAATGCCCTATATTGATCATGTAACCTGGCAAATCTGCTTATAGTATTATACTGTTCTCGGTGCAGATGGTCTTACAAGTTATCCCACTTTCTTCACTGCCGAGATCTTTACATAACTAGTTCTGTGATTAGATATTGGCTAGTTCTGTGATTGTATATTGACAATGTATCATTCTATATGCGCGCATAATAATTCAGAATGCATCATGTACCTTATGTCGTGGCACGGCATAATTGTGCTTCATAATTTGTAAGTATTGATGAGAAAATATACTCAATATACAAGTTATACAGTAGTAGTTGTTACGTGTATTCAGTATTACATTTGACAGTGACATGTAATGTCATGTAAAGGTTACATTTTGCAATAAATGCCTTATTTCTGTAAAACGATGATAGTATTTTGCATGTTGTGTGCATTTTTCACCTACCATAATGACTGTGTATTCAGACACCTAAAAATAATTGTATTCTCAGCCGTCCGAAAACATTGGTTCACAAAAGTAATTCAGTCCGACTATTTACAGGCACAAACGAGTCCTTACATTGTGCCTCTTTTCTCGCTTTGTAACGTCATCTGTTAAAAGTTACATTATAAAATATATACATAGGAAAATAAATGTTACAAACGTGTCTGAATGCATAAGGTACACAAAAATAACCAGTTTTGTAGAATTTTAGGGTGTCCAAAAATATGGTATTCGAATGCATATGTGATCTTCCGCAGCAAAGTGCGTATCAGTTTTAAAATAGAGGTGGCTTTTCGGATTCCACTGATTAAAATTATACCTCATTTGTTGGAATATCTTCCATAGTTTTTTATTATTGCTAAATATGAAGCAAACTTTTATAGACGTTTTGAAAAATGAGGTTGAAAAATTGGGCTAAGTGTAAAACAAATCCCCACAGCAACCATGCATTTAGTACTTGTGGATCTGTTGATGAAAATAAACCGAGCATTGAAAGACGAGATTAAAACTATGCATATCAGCCAAAATTGCTATTTTTAGCTCACGTGCAGAGTAGGCCTTTGCAACGTAACACCTGGTTCGCTGTGGCGGGGCACATGTGGCCATTACGATAATAACAACAGTGATGGGAGACGTCAGACGTTGAGCATTGTGTTTAATTTATGAATTTCAGAAGTCCAGTTTATGTGTGTTTGTTGTCTTGGAGCACGGAGACGTGTCTGTGTCGTCCTCCTGAGACCGACCGGTGGAGTCAGCAAGCTCCGGGGGCAGGTGGAGCTTCTGTGGAGCAAACAACAGTGTCAAAGTCAAAAGCGTTATTGGTGTAAAGTTCGAAAGGAGAAACAGAAGTAAAAATACATACTAAAGTCATGCTTCTCCTTGGTCGACAATTTCCAGCAGCTTTTTACGTGATGTTAAGTTCATTAGTCGTACACACATGGCAATCATTTATGTTCCGGATGATTGTTATAAAATAGAACAATGTGAAATTATATTTGCTTACAATAACTTTATAGTGTGCTGTAGTGTGCCTTAAAACTGTTAAATGAGCTAATATTGGAAAAAATGACATTCAACGAATTCCAGTTTGGTTCCATAGACAATTAACGACGTACACCTTCTGGTGGTCGACGTGGTAAACTTCTACACTGCATAACTCGTAGAGAACTCATACGCACAACAAGCCAAAATTGACATATCCATCATGTGACCTGTTGCCTAGCAGAAGCTCCGTCAAGCCACCAAAAATGGATGCCGAGAACGTGGTGCATTCGTGCATTCCGTTGTATATCTTGTTGAAATTCTGGCCGAAAAGTGTTTCTTTATGACAAAAACATAAGAACAAGTTTTTAAAGTGACAGCTTTAAAAACTGGGATGTTTGATTTATGAGATGTTATGCGGCAATGGTAATGTACTTCATGTATACAACTGTTATCAAATTGGTAGCAAAGGTAAAGTTGACGGAGGTTACGCACAACATTTTTATTGTGATATACACAAACAGCGATGTGCTGGACACATAAACTGTTAAGCAAGATATCACAAAGAGGGATGTACAAAAGTCATCATTACAAAGGATTTTGGGTGGAAATTACAAAGAATGACCATGGATGCACACACAGCTTAATTGTTGTTTTCTTAGTAAGGTATTTTGTAAAACAATTTTGATAAATGTAACACTCATAGAATGCTGTGTATGTGGAACCAGTCTGTAATGTTTAGATCATCTACAACACAGACTCAACATTGAAGGGCAGCTTTAAAAAGATGTACCGGGTAGGTGTATATAAAACAAAAATTAATGGAGAAAAATGACACCTACTTCGATGGTAAATTTCTTCCGCCGAAGTTTGAAAGCGAGATCATATGTGTCAAGCTCGTGACATGTCAATGCATTCAGTCGTGGCAGTTTCACCACTTGGAACAAGCCTGGAACAAACACAACATGAATGGATACTGTAAGAAGTAGCAATCTTGTAATGTTGATTACACATGGAGTACAATTTCTTCTTTTTTAATCAATAGACTATCTGTGCTCGGTGACTTTCCGAACACTATAATGTGTGATCCATCTTAACGAAATGAGTCGCATGTCGGAAATTTTTAATATTTAGTTATTGTAGCGTTGGAAAGGGCAGAATCTCTGCTTTCACATGGTGTATCATGTAAGAAGATATCGTAATTCTAACTGAAGTTATGGCTTAACAAACACATGTGGGGTAGAAACCTTCAAACCCAGAAAACGGCCGTCAAAGTTGATGCAAAATATTCGTTATGTTTCATGACATGTACCTTAGTTACCGCGGACAGATCTAGCTAAAATGTTGTGCTCGTCAGGCTCGCTTCCATCCGTTAAGTCTTCCAAAAAATACTCCTCGATCAAACTGTCAATCTGTGCGCAATCACTTCCATCCGAATTTAACAGCTTCGCCACGTTAAACACCGTTCTTCACGTCTTCTTAATCGTTATTTGGGTCAGCAGTGACGCGGTGAAATACATTGTGCGCATGCGTGTGTTTACAGATTATGTAAATGACCCATCACTGAACCAATGAGAACAGTTGCCTGGGTCACGCAGTTGCTACCATGTGATCCAAATTGTTTACACAGCTGGCGTAAACAGGGGGCCTCTTCCAAGCTCTCTGGAGGTCACAGAATGTAGTTATTAGCATATTTATGCCCATATATAGGAAGATGACGCGTCAAGCTTCGTGGTGATATCCCATATGTTAGGAGCGTCCCAAAATTAGCAGTTGCGAATGCGCGCAATTACTGGCATTTTCTGCATTATTTTAAGGAAATCGAGCGGAACACTTCGCACAGCTCTACAAAAATCGCTTTAAAATACACAAAACAGAGTTAATTAGAGGGTAGCAAGAGTAGCAATTGATAATACAAATACCAAAGAATAATTTTCAGGGGAAATCTCAAAATCAATGGATTCGCGATTTATTCACATAAACGGCATTTACGGAAAATCAGATTTGCCGACATCCGACTCATTTCGTTAAGATGGGTCACATATTATACTATGAATATATATACACGTATATACGTATATATATGAATATATACATAATATATGTATTTATGCATGCAAGTATCTGCTTACATTTAGTTTATCTTCTAACAATGTATTAGTTTTAAGAAATAACATTTTATCATGTTTCTTGTAATTTATTCAATCTCACGATTGCAAAGAAATAAATTATTATATTATTATTAATCATAGGAAATGGATTTTGCATTAGCTTCAGCGCAAATGTTATAAAACTGTCATCAAAGGGGATGACTGTGGTAAAGGTAAGTTCTTATATAGCACAGTAGACAGTCCTTGGCACTGCTCAAAGCACTTTACATTTTACTCCTTGGCAGACCTGTTCAATCGAACACCATCTCGACTTCTCTAGGAAGTATGCAGCCATGCTGCAATTAATACACAAAGACTATCCGTACACAAATATCCACCACTGTCTATACCCAGATACTCATTCATAAAGCTGAGTGAGCTGGACAGGAACAGCGTAGAGTGAACAAGCTTGCCCAATGTTCGACACCGCAGCACAGGATTCGAACCCGGCTTCTCTCAGTCGAGAGTCCGAAGCTCTAGCTTCGACAGGGCAGCACAGGATTCAAACCCAGATTCTCATTTACAAGGAGAGAGGGACTGTACCCCCCTCTGATTCCAAGACCTACACGTCCTGGTGATGTCTAGTTTGTCCACCCACCGTGGTATTCCTTAAAAACTGGGTTTTTCTCTTTGTCGCTTCCTACGAAGGAGTGGAGCCACACCACCGTGTCACACATGTGTTCTATCCTCTTGGTGAAAGCTGTGTCCTAAAACACAAACACACCTACATACACACACTCATGTCAAACACACCTACAACACAAACACACTTGTATCAAACACATTTGTGTCAAACACACCTACGACACAAATACACTTGTGTCAAATACACCTACATACACACACGCATGTCAAACACACCTACAACACAAACACACTTGTATCAAACACATTTGTGTCAAACACACCTACGACACAAATACACTTGTGTCAAATACACCTACAACAGAAACACACCTGTGTCAAACATACCTACAACACAAACACACTTGTGTCAAACATGCCTACAACACAAACACACTTGTGACAAACACACCTATAACACAAACACACTTGTGTAAAACACACCTATGACACAAACACACTTGTGACAACCACACCTACAACACAAACACACTAGAGTCAAACACACCTACAACAGAAACACAACTGTATCAAACACACATACAACACAAAAACATTAGTGTCAAACACGGTACAACAGAAACACACCTGTGTCAAACACACCTATGACACAAACGCACTTGTGTCAAACAGACCTATGACACAAAAGCTTGTGTCAAACACATCTACAACACAATCACATATGCACTAAACACACAACACAATCACACCTCAGTCAACGTGGCAACTGATTACCTGGAAAAATTGTGTTGACTTGATGATTACCTGAAATAAATGTGTCGGCAGTGATGATTACCTGGTATAGATGTGTCGGCACAGTGATGATTACTGGTATAGATGTGTCAGCAGTGATGATTACCTGGTATAGATGTGTCAGCAGTGATGATTATCTGGTATAGATGTGTCGGCAGTTATGATTACCTGGTACAGATGTGTCGGCAGTGATGATTACCTGGTATAGATGTGTAGGCAGTGACGATTACCTGGTATAGATGTGTCGGCACAGTGATGACAGCCGTTGCATAAGAACTCCTGAGTGTGGCTCGGAGGGAATAGAGGAACTGACAGAGGGAGGGATCATAGCACCCCCCTTCTGTGATCCCCCCTTCCTCCCCCCACTGGGGTGATCCCAGACTGTGCACCCCTGCAAACAGTAGCACAGTCAGATCCAGGTTCTGTTCCATGTTTGTTTTACCTTAAGTCAGTTCACTGCTAGTTGTGGTGCAAAGTTACAGATAAAAGGTAAAAAGTAAGTTCTTATATAGCGCTATGTCGAGTTCATAGGACTGCTCAAATTGCTTCATACATTACTCCCTGGTAGAGGTGTTCCATCGAACACCATCTCAACGTCTCTGGGAAGCATTTAGCGCAAAGAGTATTCGTACACAAATATCCACCACTGTCTATAGCCAGGTACTAATTCATACAGCTGAGTGAACTGGGGCAACGTAGAGTGAATGAACTTGCGCAAGGTTCGACACCGCAGCACAGGTTTCAAACCTGGGTTCTCTCATTGAGCATCCAATGGTCGTGCCACTGTGCCACTGTGCTACTGCAATTGTTTTTTTTTATTTGTGAAGAGATAAATACTTTATTCCTCTGATAGCATTATCTAACTGTTGAAACTCAAAAACAACCATATTTGAATATGTCAAGTACGAGTTAAAAATTATGTTGGTGATATCGGTATGATAAAGAAAAGTACTATGAAGACATTTTACGGATTAGCAGTACCACTAATACAATTTAATCAAATGGTCATGACTTTGTGTTGATGTGTGCGTGTGTGTATGCGTGTGTGTATGCATGTGTGTATGCGTGTGTGTATGCGTGTGTGTATGCATGTGTGTATGTGTGTGTGTATGCGTGTGTGTATGCGAGTGTGTATGCGAGTGTGTATGTGAGTGTGTATGCGAGTGTGTATGCGAGTGTGTATGCATGTGTGTATGCGTGCGTATGTAACCTTGTGTGTACACATATTGCGAGACACCACCAGTTGCTCTAGTACAACCATCAACATACATTACCTATCCGCAGAATATTCCTGTGCTGTGACGGTGCATCAGTGCCAAAGTTGCCGCGGTCGATGTGACCTTTGATTGCCTTCAACAGCATTGAATATGATGGCCGCATCCTCCCATGATGCCCGGTTTGTGAACTACAAACAACATGGATGTGACAAAACAATCAGAAATCTGATTCTGAGAAATGTGATTATAGTCAAATTGTGGATTAACGTACATACAGAACATTCAAAAGGTAGGATTTTTATTGTTATATTTCCTTCCTTGGATAATACTTTAATTTATCATCGTTCTACTTTAGTCCCTTTTGATCCCTATTTTTATGGCTCTTAGTGTAATTTATAATTTAAATTATTATATTCCATGTGTATATGTCTTAGGTCTAACGCCCTTATATTTAAATAGTATTTTAACTGTTTAATATGATGCATGATTCTTAGTCGTATTGTTTTACATTCATTAACTTACTATTTTAATGATCTAACCGAGTGTATAGATTAGTGATATTATAATTTTATTGTAAAGTGCCATTGAGCACTATGTGATAATGGCATTATATAAATATTGTATTTTATTATTATAAAATTCCCATTATCTGTATATACAATTTTTGCATTATCGTCTCCCGACATGTATTTATAAAAACATAATACTACTGAACGATTTCTTCTGCTTTTTATCGCTGGTCCTAGGTTAATTCTGTGGTGTTGTTTGCCTCGTTTACTCAATGCCCTTCTACAGCTGTGATTGGAGCCTCGGGTAGTTATGTTCTTTAAGCTAAGCTCCAAGTAAACAGCTAGTTTCGACGACATAAGTCTGATGACAGTCCGAAAGTGCTATATCGTATATCACCTGCATATATTGTTGCAGGTTTTGTCCTTGGGGTTCACCGATATAGGTCTTATGGTGTTGTTAGGTTTGTGGCATGTGCTTGTGGAAGATCAAAGTCAAAGATGACATTGTGTTCGCCAGAGAAAACAATTTCTGTGATCATCGTAGAACAACTGTCACATGTTACTTATCCACAGCAACAACTGTCACATGTTAATTATCCACAGCAACAACTGTCACATGTTATGTATCCACAGCAACAACTGTCACATGTTACTTATCAACAACAACTGTTACATGTTACTTATCCACAGCAACAACTGTCACATGTTAATTATCCACAGCAACAACTGTCACATGTTAATTATCCACAGCAACAACTGTCATATGCTAAGTATCCACAGCAACAACTGTCACATGTTAATTATCCACAGCAACAGCTGTCACATAACAATCAAGAGAGGCACACAGTGACTCTGCTGAAGACACCACAAAGGTACCAATAGCTCCAATGATCACAACAAAGGATTCTGAGTGGTACATTACACTGAAAGTTTGAGAAATGTTTTCCCAAAACCACTTGCCTCTGACAGTGACAATCCTGTTCCTCAGGATGAAAGTAAGTCACATCTGTTGACTGCAGCAACTCCTCACTCATCTGTTTAGTCATATCATAGTAGTGTCCAAACTGGACACCAGATGGACTTGACTGAAAGGGAAACACGTGTTTAGCAGGAGAAATATGTTATGATCCATTTGTCTGCACAGAGTACCTGAAATACCTCATTAACCAGATATCTGTTTATCATGGACATATGTCTATGATGGGCATTTGTGTTGTGTACAGGGCTGCATACCCGACAAAAACAATTTCCGTAATGACCCCCCCACACCCCTTCCCAGTCCACAAAGTTCCAATGAAACCTTTCTCTGGAGTAGACACAGTGACAAGCACGTTCACGGTGCCTGGGAATCCATGAAGTTACTAATTCAATCATCAAATGTAGATATACTTTGTTTCAACATAATGCTGCTGTACTGTAACTCCTGTCGGCAGTTAGGTCGTGGGTTAGTACATCAAAGGGGTGCTTGTTTTGCAGCATCCAATAAGTTACAATGTGTTGATTACAGCTGTCAAAGTGCATGCATGGCTAGACATGCCCAAGTGTTTACGTCTGTAGAGCATCACCGTAGGAAAGATGGTGCCAGTGAATAGCCAATAATAATCCAACGAGCTTCAAAATTTACAACACATAGCAGAAAACATTATATTACTAACACTCAGTGACAATGTTAAATTATTGTATTCAAACAAAAAAGCTTTGCAAGTTTTCTATTGCAATTACAACAATTATAACAGGGCTTATTTTATATTATTCTAAGACATTTTACAATTATATTCATAACTTTCAGAAAACCATAACTATTTAACGTGATTTAATGGTTCTACCTAACGTCGTCTTTATTTATTTATTTCATTATATAATTTGTAAATTTTATTAATGTCTAGACGCACATTAATGATATGGATATTTATTCCGCTGTAATTGCTTTTGACTAACAGATGCTGACATAACAGCCAAGGCAGTCATCAGCAGGCTGCAGGCAGTCGAAGTTGTAACATTGTACACATGCACAACATTGGATGATGTCACAGTACTGACTCGGTAGAACTTCTAGTTGACTAAACATTTGTTGATAAATTGTAAGAGTGATCAATGGTGACAGTTTCTCCTGGGCATCTGAAGCAGCATTATTTTATTATATATTTCTGTAATATGACGACAGTTTCCGTAATGCCGTAATCTGAGGTGAATTTCCGTAATGATTACAGAAAATCCGTAATGGTAGGCAGCCGGTTTTTCTACACGGTTTTGAAACCAGTTTTTTTATTCAACCAAACCGGTTTTCCATACAGTATGTAAACATCGTCAACTAATAATGCATGAATAGTCTCAAACAACGTAAACATAACTGAATATGAACCACTAAATCAAAGACAAGCCAGCCGCGAACCGTGCATGTCGTTGCGTCTAGCAAACAACCAGACAACAGACGCGACCTGCTACACCACCTTACTCCCACGACCATTATTTGTGTTGTGCTCCGACGAATGACATAATGTTACCCCACAAAATGTACTGTTTTAATATATTTTATATTAACACATAAAAAATTAATGTATTTTGTTTTGATGTCGTCTATGCAGAATGGAATTTTGATGAAAAGTGACCTGTGTTTCAAACCAACAATTCTGTGGACGATCACGGTATATAATAAAAAACAACATACCATACCGTATAAAATACACGGTACGTATTGTACACCGTATAGAACCATGTGGACCACAACTCTAGTAAGCACACACACTACAAGTGCCAGCTAATATAAAGGTTGTGTTACTAAACTGATTATATATGTGCCCTTGTATATGCCATTAATCAGGACTCGTTGTGGACATAAAATAGCCACATGTGCCCAGGTTTCATGGTGACCCGACATCGCCAAAGTCGACACTTTTTGAAAAAAGGCAAATTTCTTTAGAAGAGATGTCACAAGGCCACCAGTTTCTGGTCCATCAGGGTTTTAAATGATTCGGGAATTGATTCATTTTGTGTAATTGAAAAATACTCCAATTACCATATTTTTACATATCAAACTTGATCTAAAAACTATCAAAACAGTTGTCCCATATATGCTGTTTACTGATACATAAAATATCGAAATACACTGTCTATTCATCTGAACTTGAGGCATGTTCTGCATGGCGCACTCTGTACTCACCTGTTCTGAATGGCGCACTCTGTACTCACCTGTTCTGAATGGCGCACTCTGTACTCACCTGTTCTGAATGGCGCACTCTGTACTCACCTGTTCTGAATGGCGCACTCTGTACTCACCTGTTCTGAATGGCGCACTCTGTACTCACCTGTTCTGAATGGCGCACTCTGTACTCACCTGTTCTGAATGGCGCACTCTGTACTCACCTGTTCTGAATGGCGCACTCTGTACTCACCTGTTCTGAATGGCGCACTCTGTACTCACCTGTTCTGAATGGCGCACTCTGTACTCACCTGTTCTGAATGGCGCACTCTGTACTCACCTGTTCTGAATGGCGCACTCTGTACACACCTGTTCTGAATGGCGCACTCTGTACTCGCCTGTTCTGAATGGCGCACTCTGTACACACCTGTTCTGAATGGCGCACTCTGTACTCACCTGTTCTGAATGGTGTACTCTGTACTCACCTGTTCTGAATGGTGCACTCTGTACTTTTAATACTCACCTGAACTTGAGGCATAATCAGCATGGTGTACTCTACTTAAACTGCATTGTGCAATCTGTACTCACCTGATCTTGAGACATCTTCTAAACTTGGGGCATATTCAGGATTTTATACTGCATGGTGTACCCTGTACTCACCTGAACTTGAGGCATGTTCTGATACCGCCATGCAATCTTCATATCGTTGTCTCTCGATTCAGTGGATGTTGTTCCCAAGCCTGGGTCCACTACGACCGGACCTGGCAGCTCCTACAAGCAAACAGCAAGAAGATCATGCAACATTAGGAATCACTGTGTCAGGGGGAACAAATTTACTGTTTAATATTCCCTTTTTTCATTTAGAATTTTAGACAAGTTAAAAACTTTCTCATCGGCTGAAGTCTGTGTAAGGCTGTGAGCAGTAACTTTCTCATTCTGAGGATTGCCAACAATTTGGAAACTTCTCAGACTGAAACAAACAGCAGTGATGAAAGGTGAGAAAGGCCATCAAGGATGTAACTGTCCACTATAATTTTAAAAGTCAATTGAATTGTTATTAAAAAAATAATAAAGTGACAATATTTTTATAATGTACCATTAAACATGATAATTGTTATTAGAAACACATTTTAGTGAATACAAAGTTTTATATTGTGTAGCAAAATCGATACAGCAAATGTTTAACATTAAGTTAATCATACAAGGATGCATTATGTATATTACGTATCTTAGTACAATCACATTGAAATTTCTTTGTATTTGGCTTGTTTATGTGGGGGGATACCCCCACATTTGGGATTGTTATAATTTTAGATTTAGTGTTTTTGGCAGCAGATAACGTGGTATTCAGAAAGGCACTTTTTAGTTAACCATGTTGGCTTAGTTAATCATGTTGGCTTTAAAATTAACTCTACACATAACAAGCTCTGCTGTGATTACGTGTCATTCCTTTCAATTGTTCTAGGAATACCGCTGCTGCTTTATATGTTGAAATGTGGGCTCTAACAGCCTGACGCTCAGGAGACTAGTATGGGCTCAGTCACAGGCCTGGCATTGGGTTGTAGAGTCCACATTTCTTTTATTTAGATATTACAGTGTGCCAAAAAGGCTTATACACATAATAAACAAACGTCATCCATTTGGCCTTTTTCATATCTATATTTGTCTCCGTGTTGTTACTTGCATAAATAATAAAAAAATACTTATAGAAATAATTTGTGCCAGGATGCGAGTAAAAACAAACTAGTCACAGCAACCAGATGACCTAAATAGAAGACACAGAGAAGGTTACGAACAATTACATGTAACAACATTAAGTTCCTACGAACAAATATTGTTATGACTGATACATTATATATTTACACCATCACTTGTACCCATGCTTGTGTTATCAGCATTTTATTGTATGGTTCAGAGACATGGATAATATATCGCAAACAAGAATGGAAACTCAACACTTTTCATCTTTGTTGCCTGCGAGCAATCCTTGGCATAAAATGGCAGGATAAAATTAGTATTCTCGAGATCCTGCAGCACTGCAAGTCAATGCCACTAAGCAACATTCTCAAACACAGACGTTTACGATAGCTTGGACACGTACAGCGTATGCCCAGTGACCGCCTCCCAAAGACCATCCTCCATGGGGAGTTGACTGAGGGCAGATGTCCAGTAGGCAGACCCCAACTAAGATTCAAAGATGTGGTCAAGAGAGATCTAAAGGACTACGACATCGACCCTCTATGCTGGCAGACTTTTGCTGAGGACAGTCATCTGGCAAGCCTGTCTCACTGGTGGTTCAGCAAATGACATCGTGGCATACCAGATAGACCGGGAAACCAAGCGTGCGAGACGTCATGCCAGAAATCCAAGTGAACCTACCTGATTCAGCTACAACAAGCATTGTCTCTCGTGACAGAGCTGGCCTCTACTACTATCTACGCTACTACAATGTATACCTTTGTTAGTTGTTGAGGATCAACATCAGCGCTTGCTACAAATGAGCTGTGTTTGCTCAGGACTGCTTCAGCCAGATAGAACTTCAGCATTAGCTTGCTGTAGCTTCCGTAGACATCTTCCTCTAAACAAAATAATGCATAATTTGTTTATTCTTTCCTTTCCTTATTGTTAAATGACCAGCAGTTTCTCAATATGGATTACTATTTCAATCACTAATTTCCAAAATAAACTACAGACACAGACAAACATGTGATCCATGAATCTACCTCCAGATTCACCATGACACTCAGTGGTCAACTGACTCTTGTCTGACATCATGGTCATTTTTTTAGGGACCGCTGATGATTGTTAATGAAAACAAATTTTAATAATAAACAATATTTGGTTTATGTAAACTAGGCTACTATAATGACCTTTTTACAAATACCATTAGATATAATTGTACCTATTAGAAGAACAGTTCCAACTGCCAGGCCTCCGCCTACAACAGAAACACAAGAGACACAGCTTATTTGCTTTGTTTATTTACATTAGGTTTCTTCTATAGATACCTAAGTATGTAGACAAAAAGCTGGGTTCGGGGAGAAAAGTCACAACAACTAAATAGAATATAATTCATCAGTCTGCGTCAACAACTATGTAAATGACTATGTGAACACATGAATTACGGAATTGTCAACGTTGTAGGAAAACGGGAAGATTTAACTAAAATAATAATGAAAAGAATAACATTTTGGAATTCATCTATGACCCTTTGGGTTCTTACCAGTTTTATGGTTTTTACCATGTTACATGGACGTAAATTGACTGTTCGCAATGTTATGTCTATTCTCTGCGACTGTTCCGTGGAGCATCAATAAGTTGGGGACATCTTACGTATCTGGTGTTAATGCGAAAAATGATTGCTAATTACCTCATAATAAACGTCAAATATGAATATTTGGGAAACCATCTTGCGCGTTTCTAGCCTGTAGCACCGCCCAGAGGAAGGGCATTTTGGGGAAACTAGTGTCAAGTTTTAGTAGCATCCATGCTTTAGGTACTCTCCTGGGTTGATGAGTAATTTAGGCCATTTAAGTAAAACTAAAAGATTATTATATTAATGTTTGCTAGTTATTGTCAATATTGAATAAATCCATCAACTCAGGCCAACTTCACTGTATATAGCAGTGTAGGCTGTAGGTGTGCATCTTTATACACTTATTTTATATTACTCGCTGTCGATGTCATACACTGCTCCAATCCCACTTTAGCAGCGATCAGGGATCAAGTAAGCTTGAAGGTGTACAATTCTGGTGTACCAGCAGTGCACAATTCTGGTATACCAAGACCGATGAATGGTGCAATTCTGGTATGACAGGACTGGTGAATGGTGCAATTATGGTATGACAGGACTGGTGAATGGTGCAATTTTGCTAAATGAGGACTGGCTAATGGTGCAATTTTTGTATACCAGAACTGGTGAATGGTGCAATTTTGGTATACCAGGACTGGCGAATGGTGCAATTCTGGTATACCAAGACATGTGAATGGTACAATTCTGGTATACCAGGACTGGCGAATGGTACAATTCTGGTATACCAGGACTGGCGAATGGTACAATTCTGGTATACCAGGACATGTGAATGGTACAATTCTGGTATACCAGGACATGTGAATGGTACAATTCTGGTATACCAGGACATGTGAATGGTACAATTCTGGTATACCAGGACATGTGAATGGTACAATTTCTGTATACCAAGACATGTGAATGGTACAATTCTGGTATACCAGGACATGTGAATGGTACAATTCTGGTATACCAGGACATGTGAATGGTACAATTCTGGTATACCAGGACATGTGAATGGTACAATTTCTGTATACCAGGACATGTGAATGGTACAATTCTGGTATACCAGGACATGTGAATGGTACAATTCTGGTATACCAGGACATGTGAATGGTACAATTCTGGTATACCAGGACATGTGAATGGTACAATTTCTGGTATACCAGGACATGTGAATGGTACAATTCTGGTATACCAGGACATGTGAATGGTACAATTTCTGGTATACCAGGACATGTGAATGGTACAATTCTGGTATACCAGGACATGTGAATGGTACAATTCTGGTATACCAGGACATGTGAATGGTACAATTTCTGTATACCAGGACATGTGAATGGTACAATTCTGGTATACCAGGACATGTGAATGGTACAATTCTGGTATACCAGGACATGTGAATGGTACAATTCTGGTATACCAGGACATGTGAATGGTACAATTCTGGTATACCAGGACATGTGAATGGTACAATTCTGGTATACCAGGACATGTGAATGGTACAATTCTGGTATACCAGGACATGTGAATGGTACAATTCTGGTATACCAGGACAGTGAATGGTACAATTCTGGTATACCAGGACATGTGAATGGTACAATTCTGGTATACCAGGACATGTGAATGGTACAATTCTGGTATACCAGGACATGTGAATGGTACAATTCTGGTATACCAGAACATGTGAATGGTACAATTTCTGTATACCAGGACATGTGAATGGTACAATTTTTGTATACCAGGACATGTGAATGGTACAATTCTGGTATACCAGGACTTGTGAATGGTACAATTCTGGTATACCAGGACATGTGAATGGTACAATTTCTGTATACCAGGACATGTGAATGGTACAATTTCTGTATACCAGGACATGTGAATGGTACAATTCTGGTATACCAGGACATGTGAATGGTACAATTCTGGTATACCAGGACATGTGAATGGTACAATTCTGGTATACCAGGACATGTGAATGGTACAATTCTGGTATACCAGGACATGTGAATGGTACAATTCTGGTATACCAGGACATGTGAATGGTACAATTTCTGTATACCAGGACATGTGAATGGTACAATTCTGGTATACCAGGACATGTGAATGGTACAATTCTGGTATACCAGGACAAGTGAATGATACAATTCTGGTATACCAGGACATGTGAATGGTACAATTCTGGTATACCAGGACATGTGAATGGTACAATTCTGGTATACCAGGACATGTGAATGGTACAATTCTGGTATACCAGAACATGTGAATGGTACAATTTCTGTATACCAGGACATGTGAATGGTACAATTTTTGTATACCAGGACATGTGAATGGTACAATTCTGGTATACCAGGACTTGTGAATGGTACAATTCTGGTATACCAGGACATGTGAATGGTACAATTTCTGTATACCAGGACATGTGAATGGTACAATTTCTGTATACCAGGACATGTGAATGGTACAATTCTGGTATACCAGGACATGTGAATGGTACAATTCTGGTATACCAGGACATGTGAATGGTACAATTCTGGTATACCAGGACATGTGAATGGTACAATTCTGGTATACCAGGACATGTGAATGGTACAATTCTGGTATACCAGGACTTGTGAATGGTACAATTCTGGTATACCAGGACATGTGAATGGTACAATTTCTGTATACCAGGACATGTGAATGGTACAATTCTGGTATACCAGGACATGTGAATGGTACAATTCTGGTATACCAGGACATGTGAATGGTACAATTCTGGTATACCAGGACATGTGAATGGTACAATTCTGGTATACCAGGACTTGTGAATGGTACAATTCTGGTATACCAGGACATGTGAATGGTACAATTCTGGTATACCAGGACATGTGAATGATACAATTCTGGTATACCAGGACATGTGAATGGTACAATTCTGGTATACCAGGACTTGTGAATGGTACAATTCTGGTATACCAGGACATGTGAATGGTACAATTTCTGTATACCAGGACATGTGAATGGTACAATTCTGGTATACCAGGACTGACAAATAGTGCATTTTGTGTATACCAAGTTTGATAAACAAATGCAATTTTACCAAGGATTCTGTGCGTAGAGCCAAAATGAACCAAACTCCGAACAGGTCAATCGTCTAAATAACAACGCACCCTGATGTCTGACAGCACCACTTGGTGTTATTTTAGTGTGCATTATTACAAATGTTATGTAAATGTTTATAAATAAACTTCCTCGCATAATTATCTTCCTTTTACAATCTGTCGTCTTCCACACATGTGATATGTGCCTAAAATATTAGTGTCATATCAATATATTATATAGATGTGAAATAATATTTTCAATACAACAAATTTAAAGTTGAAGAACGATCAAACGAGAATCACATGATTTGAATGGGTAGGTGACATGTAACTAATATTAATTATTATATTAATAATTACCCTGTTATAATATGGTCAGAATAGAAACTGCTGTTAAATTAGCAAAATTACTGATCTGTGCCTATGTAAAACCAACACCTCAATTCAATGATA
The DNA here is from genome assembly GCA_963995525.1 of Escarpia spicata. Taxonomy (NCBI): domain Eukaryota; kingdom Metazoa; phylum Annelida; class Polychaeta; order Sabellida; family Siboglinidae; genus Escarpia; species Escarpia spicata. Next base: position 5,808,439 of record OZ023212.1, read on the forward strand.
GTAAACTCTTCCATAAATATGTGCGTAGCTCTGAAAAGAGCTGCTTGTTTTGTGTATGGCTCTGAAAAGAGATCATTGGTCTGTTCAGAGAGCGGTTAATTTCAGCTCTACGCAAAGTATCCTGCGTAAAATGTGTTCTTCAGCACAGCGTGATATTCAATCGGCAGTCCAATCACAATGCCAACAAATAATTTTAGCTAAACATTTCTCTGTCTACATTTTTGACAGAATTCTCCCAATTCCATGTTCACCCAATTCCATGTTCACCCATGTGCAGTCACAAAAACTGGCATCAGGAATAGGTCAATGGTGAATTGACCTACATATCATGTGTCCTGTTACACAGGAAACCTCCACCAAGCCTTCAAAAATGTTTTAAAAGAATGTATGTCATAAGTAAGCTAACAACCGTTTCTTGTATACCTGAATTGTATAATTCTATACCAGAATTGTATAATTCTGGTACATTCCAGAAATGGGATGCACTAACAGCAAGTTAAAGACCGTTTTTTGTATAAAAGGTAAGTTCTTATATATTATAGGCTATGGCGCAGTATCCAGTCCTCGGCTCAGGACTGCTCAAAGCACTTTACACTTATAGTTATACCAGAATGGTAAATTCTGGTATATTCCAGAAATGGGCTGTGCCATCAGTACATTGCTGGTATAAGTATAACAGAATTGTTCACTTTTGGTATATACCAGGAGTGCGCCTCCAAGCTGATTTGCGGAATTATATCAATCAAGCTATAAGAGCCACCATGCGCACTGGCGTGATGTGTCCATAGGACATTTTGCCAGTCAAAAAATAGATACAGAAGCCAGGTGCATCAACTTCAAGGCAAGCACCGCACGCGGGCGATAATAGGAAACAGCGGCTAATAAGTATGGTAAACAAAAAATCAACACGCAAACCTATGGTATTATCAAAAGATGGTATTCCAGTTGATATAAGTAGCTGGTTGTTATGTAAGGAAGGTTTCGTTCCTGGTATTTGTACCGCTTTGTGACGTGTTACTTTCTTAAAACTAGTCGCAGGGCCCGCCATGTTGTGTATTGTGAAAAACGGTGAAAATGTGTATCAGATTGCCACGGTCTTTGAAATCGATTAACATTGAACTTACTTTCTGTACTAATAATAATAAACTAAATCACATTTACAACACTTTCATCGACCTGATAGGCTACCATGGTTATAATAATTATGGCTTAACTGACATACGCTTGATTTACTTATGAATCTAAACCCGTGCAACCGAAACTCGTCAATCCGCCTTCGCGCCAGAGAATGATTGCGATGCAGACGACATTGCCGAAGACGCGTATGGCAGTTAATTTTTAAAGCTCTGCAGGTGAGGCGTCTGTTTAGACTTAAATATGCTACAAATAATACTAACATATTATTTTATCGTTAAGTTATACACCCGGTACAGAGACGATGATGGCGGTGGTGTTTTAATATTCTAGACAATTTTATTAGCAACGTCGAAGACTGAAAAGTAAGTTCACTCGGCCTCAGCTCAGGCTTGGTCCGTTCCCTTGTAGGTGCGTTGTTGACGTCTGAGTGATGTTGCGTGGAAATTGTGCACCAACAACTATTAATTGTCAGTAAGATGACCTCATATACTTATATAATTGTTACTTTTCAGATTGAACGTTGTTCGCTGGTATTGACAACAATTATGCATTTATAAAGTCTTTGATCGTTGTTTAGAACATAGCATTATTAGCCTAGCCTAGCCCTAGGTAGGTGCATTACAGAAAAATCAAAATGTTTATATAATCATCTGTGTGATAGTGTATGCTATGTAGTTTACAACCCTTTTTGAAATATTTTTATTATTAACAAAGTAAATCCACTTTTTAGTGTTGGGGGAAAAAAGCGTCATTGTGACTATAGGATTCATGTCCATTTCTTGTGATCTGGAACTTGTCCAGGCTGTACTGCCACCATGTAGGCACTTCAATGGATTTCGCAAACTGGGACGTTTCGCGTGCGTCGATTCGCAATCACCGCAGTCCGTCTTGTTTGCCGGGACTGCAGTGATCGCTTTGTTTCAACTCATGTTTTCGCACTCTATTTCCGGTCATTGACGTCATTCATTGCTGGGCCGCTGTCGAGAGTAAGTTGATCTTCGTCTACGTTGTTTAAATTTTGAAATTTGACCATAATTAAGCTATATTACATCAATTTTATGATCAACTCTGTGTTCATTTGCATATATTTTATATATAGCCGCAGATAGCCTAAAATATTTTGCGTTTAGCGTCATCTATGAGTTTTATTTAGTCTGTGTTGACAAAATTGGTGCTGCGTTCCGATGCGGAATATGGTTTTGCGCCGTTCAAAAACTCATCACATTTGTAAGTTCTGTGTTTTGCGCACGTCACTGGAGCGCGATGCCAGATGCAGATCGTGACTTAATCTATTTCTTTGAATTAAACTACAAAACCAATACTATTTATATCATATTTAAATAATATCCTTGTAAATTCTGCAATACAGAATCTTATATTTAGGTTTGCTAGTTGTAGGAATATGGCCCATGCCAGCCCATACTACGGGTCAAGCGTGGTAGTCGTAGCCTTAAGCCAGTGTTGGTTACTGCTTACTCTTGGGTTTAGCATGGCTTATTCCATTATTTATGGTTATGCTTTTATTTAGACTTAGAAATAATATATTTCATTATGTAATAATTTTAATTAATTGTTGTTACCTATTAAATTAACAATTTGTTAGAAAAGTTGTTTTTGTGGTCAAATACGTAAATTATTTGACTTAATTTGTTTTAAAAAGTGTTTCAAGATAAACAGTCACTGCACAAAATTTTATAAAACATGTAATACAAACCATAATTCATAAATGCCTTGATCAGTTGTAGCATCATTCGTTTCATTGTGTGACAACACGCTATACATTAAACACCACAGTTATACATCTCAAATATCATAATTATAATGAATTTATAGTGTGACATAATGCATTATAATAGAATTTCACACTGCTCTCTTGAGTAACAGAGGCAGGGATGTGAAAAGTAGTTCACAAGATTTGCATGCAGAATCAAAATAGTTATCATAATATTATACACATTTGCCTTTTTATTTCAGATATTGTTCGCAATTACATGCAGTGACACTGATCTTGCGCTGATCTGTGTCTGACTGTGAAGGTACCGAGCCACACAGTCGTCTGAATATGACACCCATCACCTGCCTGCATACGTACACATTTAATCTGACTGATTATCAAAAAGACTATTATGTGCAGAGCAGACTTCTTCATGGCTTGACTCCCATGGGCCATGGGTAGTAATGCAGAAAGCAATCTTGCATCTGGATTCAGCGACAGAATACTGTGAAGAATTTATAAACATTACTTCTTCAAGATCATGTTAAAATGCAGAACATTACATTATGAAGCAGTAACAATTGATTACTGGTGTGTATAGAGCCTGCAGCAGTCATCCAACCTGTCATGACACAGTCACACATAGACACAGTGAACTAGGAGTATGACAATTGTATTTCATTGTCATGTATTGATATGTTGAGTTTATGTGATATTTAGCCAATATTTACTTATTAATAATGTTACTGTTAATGCTATATGACTGGTTAATGTATATTTTTTTAATGTTTAATGTGGTTGTAAACATTGCATAAATTATATAACTGTCTTCATAATTATGGACATTCCAGCCTTTCATCGAAATGTAGCGGTCAGTCGTTAGCGTGCTAATATTAGCCAATATTAACTTATTAATTAAGGTACTGTTAATGTGAAATGACTGGTTAATGTATATATTTATTATCATAATTAATGTGGTTTACTGCTTGCATAAATTATACAAATATCTTCATAATCATGGACAATATGGCCTTTTACTGAAATGTGTCGGTCTGTCGAGATCGTGTGCTAATTACCCAATATTTACTAATTAAATTATTATTAATTGATTTGTTAATGAACATTTATTACCATCATTAATGTGGTTATACACATTGCATAATATATATATAAATATCTTCATAATCACGGGCATTATGGTCTTTAATTGGAACGTATTGGTCTGTTGAGTTTGCATGCTACATTACTAAAATTAACTAATTAATTGCATTAATTTGGTTATAATTATTACTAGAAATATTAAATATTGTAAATGTATTACTCTGGTCAATGTGTTTGAAAGCCCTGAAAACAGTATTTAAATATATGTATAAAAAAAAAAGTTATGACATTTAAAAGGAAATATTTATCCACAGAAAACACAAAAATGAGTCAATTTTGCCATTGTGAGATACACACAAAAATTACGCTATTACCTTTAATTTAGGCCCATTCTCAATGTTCTAGCATGATATAAATTTTTTTGTTGAAGTGCCTACACCATGTGGCACTGAATAGAGGCATATATTACATAATCTGTTCTAAGGAAGATATTGTGATAAAATAAAAAGCTATGACCCAAAATGTCATAATACTGTGACCTTGACATGACCTAGTTATTTGACCTTTAATTACCATTGACCTATTTATGATGACAAATGACATAATTAAATTATTATGTGTGACACAATGGCTTGGTAAGTTTATAAATTGTTGGAATGGAACACTTATGTACACATTGACCATAAATTAGCATATTAAAGCAACAACCAATAGTGACCTAATTTCTTTAAAAATTGACCTTTGACCTAATTCCATGTTTGAATATCCAATCTATTTTTACTTATTAATTATAGTACGTTGTGCTAGCAAATTAAAGGTAACTACATGTTTAGCCTTGACCATAATAGCATATGACCTTGACATGACCTAGATAATTAACCTTGAACAAATATTGATTTATTTATGTTGACAAATGACTTAAGGCTGGTCGAAAAGAGGCATATACCATATTCTCCCTTAATATTCAACAAATCTTGACTAAATTTGCTACATTTGTTTATTATGTGAAAACAAGCCAAAATATGAAATCAGCTCATTTGTATAATGGTTGCCATGGTAACCGAAAATCCTGTAATGACTGGCATACGTTTCGAATAATCACTATTCTGAGAAATACATTAATCCCACATTGATTATTTTGCATTCTGTGACAACTAGGATGGTTATTGTATACAATAATACATGGAACAGTTATTTAAAATTTCATGACTATCTTATAAAATTTTCCTGTTCAGTTTTTTCCGTATGGAAGGAACGTATGCCGAAAATACAATGTTGAGAAAAAGGCACACAACTAAAACATGTTTTGTAAAGTTGATGTGTCATCATGACATGTACCATTAACTACCCATCAAACATCTTATTGTGTGCACTGCAATACTGGGAATAACTGCTGAAAATGTCATTCATGTATATCTAATAGTTTTATTGTAATGATGTTTATACTATTGACATGTGTTAAAAATTAGTATTGATAAATATTTGAAAAACAATGACTGGTATCATTGAGGTGCGAAAATTTTGTTATTCACAGAAACACTGTATTGTATTTATTTCAACGCATGCTTTTCTTTTGATCAGTTGAAAGATTTACCAGATGGCTAGATATCACAATCACTTATTTTGATCGCAACAAAATTCACAAGATTGGAAATGCTGAAATTGTGATATAAAACCTGCGAGACTCACTTGAAGTTAATATTATATCAGTATTCCAAGAAATATATTTAAATATGCAATAATGTACTTCAATGTAACTAACTAACATTGCAGTGTAATTGGCATTGTAATGTAGAATACAACAGTTTGACGTAAGATCTAAAATAATGACCTGGCACTCAGCAGCCGAATACGCAAATTATTTGAGAAACGCTGTGTTAGAGTTGATTAAGGATTTAAAGCTATAAGTACGCTCATATTGGCTTAACTTCGTCTTTCAATCAATATCAAAATACCAATTTAGAAAGCACATTTACCGTGCCGAACAATATTACGATTCACCAATTCATATGCGGTTGACGAATTAATATTTTGGCGCACCAGTACAGGCAGCAGCTTTGCGTTCATCGCAGCGAAAAGCTAATATTTGTTACGCAATGTTAGCTTACTGATTTTGCCTACTAAGCTGTATTAAAACGTTTTTAACCCATTCTTAAGCAAGGCGTATTTGTGAATTTCAATTGCACTTTACAAGCCGCCTGGACTGCTGGAGCCGAAACCTGGCGATCCGCGGAAACCATGAGCATGACTAGCAGATTGGAAACGATTCGTTTGATGTCGGCGCAAAAACAAACAATAGTTTGTCATAGCGCCCATTTTCCCCCTGGCGGCAGAAATTCAGGGTCCACGACCGACCGCGTTATAACCGAATCCGCGTTATAACGGGGCGCATTATAACGAGGCGCGACTGTATATTGTTCACAGTATGCAGCCGACAAGTAGACAAGGAAAACAACTGAAACAGCAGAAGTACAAGAACTAGTCAGCTTCACTGCACATACAGGGAACTATAGAAGGAGGAACAGAGTACACTGCCGACTCAAAGTAGATATAGTCGGTTCACTGATATATATCGCAAATAAAATGTGCCAATGTTCCCAGGATACTATTGGCCAAGTACAGATATAATCAATTCAAAGTTTCATATTCATGCAAGTGCAGTGTGCCAATGTTCCTAGGACACTGTTGGTTGGGTGTAGCTATAATCTGTTTACTGTTTCGTATATCCATACAATTGAAGTGTGTCAGATTCATAGGACACTGTTCGCAGGTTCAGTGTGGATGTTAGTTCAGTGTTTCATATGTCCATGTAAGTGATGTGTGCTTGTTTTCACAAAAGTTATCTTCACTGTACCGTCACTCTTCATACATTTGCAGCAGAATCCTTAAACATGAAGTAGAGGAAAACTGTATTAATGTATATATATGTGTGATACAAATTACATAATGCACTACCACTAGTGTTAAATACCATAAGAGTATTCCCAAAATAAAACAATCATTGGTGTCACTGGACTTTGTTTTTGTATAATTAATCTTACAGTACAGATTATTAAGAAAGCTATTAAAAAGCTGGCATTTAATTGTGTTGTAGTAGAGTAATAAAATATCATGGCAACATTTTTGTTACTATTTTTATTATAAACAATAATAAATGTTAAATTAAATGCACATAATTACAAAAGTGCTGATGGCACTGGATTTAATGTTAAATGGTTCAATATCAATAATGTAAAACTCGGCCAAAACGTGCCAAGGTCATACACATTTTAAATTGTGAACCTAACATTTTCTCAAAGCTATTAAAAAAAAAATAACACCATACATTATTTACATATATATAATTCATTATTCGCACAAAATACATCAAGATTTACGTGCAAAAAATGTTTATTGCGTGGATTTTAAATTGTAGGAAACGGCGTGACCTACATTCTGTTCGCATCACATACGAATCGAACATAGAAATATTGGATCACTTCAGTCTACACTCGCATTCTCAGACCCAATGCTACATGTGTAAATCAATTAAAAACTATGACTAATTTATAGAATAGCTTGAAAAGCATACACTTTAATCCGTGTCAGAACAAGTATTTTGTGATTTGTATAGCACGCGCGCACGCACGCCCGCTCGTCAAACATAATTATGCCAACACCAACGTGGTACATGCTGCCGCACAGCTAGTGCGCTTGTCTGCTAACTGCGCTTTTGCATTTTGAATGCCAAACAGCGTGCGACATGCCTATTTTCGATGGGCCGCTGCATTTTTCCGAATAAGCCTACAACTATAACATTCATATCATATTAAATCAGATGTACATAAAATAACGTGCATACGATAATTACAAGGCTAACAGTAAGTTTTACCGTATTTTTAAACGATTGTTTAAACGTCAAAGTTAACATCCACTTACCTCAGTCAAAATTGTCGAAACACTGCCCGGGCATGTGGCTATGACGTAGTTCAGTCTTTCATTGGTTCATGTGATCATCAATATAGGCCGAATAGTAATTTGATTAATGTTGCCAAGCAATCTTGGGGAAGCCCCGTGAGCGGAGCCACGCGAGCAAAAGCATCACAGACTTTGGTCTAGATTCTGAAAACAAATCTACAGTGCTGCCCCTAGCGGATTGTAATGTACCTAGCCTAGGGCTAGGCCAGTTTAAGTTTAACTTTTTAGCCTAGGGATTATTGGGTTATTGACACATCAAGTCTTTTTGATGTGTTGATAACCTGCAGTAAAAAGTTAGGCCTTTTTTCTTTGTCATTTAACAATTCTACACAAGTGCTTAAATAAGTTTTCCTTTATATTTAAGTTATTTATTTATTTGCATGCTATGTTTTTAGGTAATTTTCTTCAACAAATTACAAATGTCGATGGCAAGTTTGAAGTTGATGTTTCCCTGTAAAAAGCCTCGTCGGTCACAACGATTGGAAATGAAGGAGAAAACTGACTGCAAAACAAAAACCATCAATACGGGACCACTTGGTTTCTTTGAAATCTTGCCATTGGAGTTAAAATTCTTAGTTTACACGTATCTTCCAGGTAATGCACTATCAGAAATATTTGTTGTACCGTGTTAATAACTATGAGTGGAATGTGGCAGGAGGTGGGAGGTTTGTGCAGATAGGCTGGATTTAAAAGGGTGGGAGGGTAGGCTGTCAATGGGAGGGGGAGTGTTGACCCTCAAAAACAGGTGGGAGATGGGGGCTTGGATCCTGCTACAACACCCTCGGTAATTATGACATGTAGCCAGAAAGTGATCTTTCTCGGGTATTTTATTAAGCTAATAATTTAGGCAATTATAACCTTTTTCCGCTGGGAAGTAAATGTTTTGGAACCATTTGCAGATCACTTTAAGGTTATACCATGACAAAGGAACATATTTTATTCATTATAATTGTCTGTATTGTGCATTGTCTTTGCCATTGTCGTTCAAAAAGCTGTTAATTGTTCAATCTGAAGATTGTGGTGCCATTAATATAGCTACACCAATGGTTGATAATACTCAGAGAAATTCCATTTGAAGAACACATTAAAATAACTTAGTTACATTGAACCTAAGTAATTGATGGTATTCAGGGTACACTAATCCTGAAAACACAAGATTCTTTTACTCAAATTGAATGGAAAGATTCCTTTTTGAAGGATATATTTTACAATTTATTTGCTGCAAATTAGCAGGGTGTGTGCTATGGCTTCCAGCAGTATAACATCAACAGTCATTACTTATGTGAATAAATGGCCCATTATGCCTTCCACCTTTATTTAAAAACATGATCCATAATATGTAATTGACAAAGTTGTAAAGTTACATCTCAGGATCATTGGTTCTGATTTACCTTCATGGTCTCGTCTTTTGGGACCTTCATGATCCCTTCGACCATCAGAACCAAGGATTCTGCTACAGATAACTTTAAAACCTTTGTATCAATTACGAACATAGCAGAATATGGAATCAACATACATGTGCTGAAACAATCCATCTAATTTGTTTCCTTACATACATGGTTCATCCTAGCATTTCATGGTTTGTGAACCGTACATTGGTTTAAGCCGATTCATACAAAACATGTTTACTTTTACAGTGGAAGAACTGAGTATCATGACAATCACATCAAAGGCAATGAGAAATATGGTAGAGTTATACAAGAACACAAGTTGGGCTGAGCAGCATCTCCTTCCCCAACCCATCCTACATTCAGCACTCACTGTTCCACAACAGGCGTACTTCAGCAAGCAGTTCCACAGACTGGGTGAGTGATGTTTATATGCCAACTTGTCATGTTAAAGCTTTGTTTTTATAACTGTGTACAACATTCTTTTATATAACTGAACTTTTAGTTGTAAATAATATTATGTGGCAAATTTAGGTCGTTCATACGGTAGCTTATTGTTTATAGTTGTTCTCTTGAGATATTGTTTTAGCATGATAATAATGACTATACAGTGCTTAATTAATGTTAGAAAAAACCAGGCGAGCAGTAAATATGCCAAATAATTTAGGGCGAATGATTTATTAGATCTATTTTTATCTGCTAGGTGGCGTTCCTGTTTGTCCATCTGGTGACGCCACTGCCCAGTCATGCTAATTGAGGCTAGCCATGCCATAGCGATATCCATTGTGCAAGAATAATTCGATCGGGTCAAATCGGGACATCAAGTATTGGCACAGATTGAAAAACTGCATGCTGATAAAACATTTGAGACGGGAAGTACTACTGATGATGTCACAGAAAATGACAGCAGTGTGATGACGCTGATGATTAAGTGCAGTCTCTGCCAATTTATGTGACGAGCAGACTTTCTTTCAAACAAATGGGCGTATATTTTGTCGCTAGAGGGCACCACATGCAGCAGGTCTGGTGATGCGAGCGATAATGGCAATTAGTGCGAGCAATAAATCGCTCCCTAGATGAGTGATTAGTGCGAGCAGTAGGAACGAGAGTGATTGCTCAACTAAAAAATAATGCACTTCCTTTATACAAATTTTGATTGAGTAATTGTGCATTTAGGTCTTTTAATGAAGAGGTCAACCTGCCTGTATGCAACAAAAGACAGATTAAAACTGATTCAGCAGTTTCTACAGAAAGTGAGTAAGAATTGATCTATTTAAAAACACTAGCCTTGGTCTTATTGGTGGCTTCTTAATGCAGTTTTGTTGGGTTTCGATTCAGATTCATCTTGCAAAAATCTAACCTCTAAATCTAAAAGCAATATAATCAATTATGATTGCAAAGGTTACCAGAATATTTTGTGATAAATTTGGACAAAGAAAACTGTGTTTACATTAGAGTGATATGCTGCTTTCAGTATCTGTGCAGCTTCCACAAATCGTGTGAGAACCCAACCAAGTGTATAGCCCTGGTATGCTATGGCAAGTTCCTGCACACAGTGATTGCTGGCTGGGACGACAAGGAGTGCATCAAAACCTTTGAGACAGTTGGAGAAAACACACTCATGCTGCGACACCTCAACAACATTGTCAAATGTAAAGCAGGTACAACAAAGTTGTTAAATTAAAGTTGGCATTGTGACAATATTGTCAAGTGTAAAGCATCTACAACAACATTGTCAGATGTAAAGCATGCACTGCAACAACATCGTCAAATGTAAAGCTGGCATTGCTAGTACAGTGTCAAATGAAGCAGGCATTACATTGTAGATATGTTTTTTTCTGTTTATATGTCTCCAGTTTTCAGAGCATTGTGTCAAGATATAAATCAACATGAGTGACCCAGTCACTGGTTTCTCATAACTGATGTGGTTTCGCTTTCAATATTTTTATAAAAAGAGTAATGCTTCTCAATATCTATCTAAGACGTTACATAATTTTTATATTTTAAAAACGTTGTCACAGCACCTAAGGTACTGTCATACTGTATTGTCGCAGCACCAATGTGTACTGCCATGTTGTGCCATTATCTCAGCACCAACATGGATTTTGATAATTACCCAGCAAAATCCTACCAGGATATTTCGCTAAGTTTTTTTTCTCAGAGTGTCCTCTAGGGTTAGTGAGTCCATTACAGGTTACACATTTTCACCCTGCATGGGATCCTTTACTTCCCTGGCATAGACATCAGATAGAAAGGACCCGTGTCTCTTCCGAAAGACACAGACAATGTGAGCTGAACATGCAAACAAGTTCTTTTTGATATATCCAATACATGGTTTTACCTTGTAGTTGTAGTCTTTTGTCAGCGTAGCAGACCAACTTCTTCAGTACATGTGACGTATGACGTCGTCGTACATGTGAGGTAGTTCGTAATTCCCCTCGTCTCGGTTGATTGGTGTTCTGACCTTTCTGACCCATATGGTTTCTTCTATGTACCCTGTTCTTCTGTAGGCTTCCTTGTCCACTATTTTCACTCTCTCTCAGTTTATGATGTTATTTTGTGTTGTTGCGTGATCCATGAGGGCGGATTTGTTGGCCGACATTGATTTTGTCTTGCTCCTCGTATATTTATCTTTTTTTGTGTTATCAATCGACTGAGACGAACCCAGTGGGCAGTTGTGGTATATTTTGACATCTAAAACACGTCAAATTTAGGTTGCCATGAAAGACTATTTTGTGTCTCGTTTCCTACGTAAATATGTAGATGTTTGATAGATGTCTAAATGACGTCTTTTTTAGACGTCATCCATATGACCAAAAATTAACTGCTAAAAGATGTCGTGTGTCAACTGGGAAGGGAATTACGAACTATCTCAGTTCTCACATGTACGATGATGTCATATGATGAAAGACTACACCTATAAGGTAAAATCACGTATTGGATATGTCTAAAAGAACTCATTTGCATAGAAATGAACTATCCTGAAGGATCCTTGAGTGGATTGAAGATCCGGTTTCTTGGTTGTTATAATATGGCATAATTACCTCACAAAAAACTTTTTTCTCTTTTGAATATTTTGACTGCATTTTGCAGTCTTCATCGGCAGAATGATGTGTCACATGACCACCGTCATGTGACAAAAGCTGGAGAAGGACTGCTAGGAGCTCCTGGCCGACATTGCGATTCAATAAAGGTTTTCATATGTGGATGTTAATTGCTTCCTTTATCTTTCTTTGGTGCCAGTTCTCTTCGTGGTCTAAAATCGTGACATCTTTCAATGAACACTGATGACTGTGTGCAGTTTATGTTCACTTATGGTTGACGACATGACAGATGTTCTTTCATTCTTGTGCCAAGTGCTCTAGCTGTTTCCCCCATGTAGTGCTGGTCATTGAATGTTGTATACCGCACCACACTTTTCTTTTCATTCTGCCAATGAAGACTGCGAGATGCAGTCAAAATATTCAAAAGAAAAAGTTTTCGTGAAGTAATTGTGCCACATTATCCTGAAGGATGTTCAACAATGTGAGGTGAACAAAATTGACCAAGTTTCAATGTAGTGTTGACTGTTGACCCAGGTGCCTACCCGACCCTGGAGCTGCATGTGAGGTTGTTCTTCCGTCGAGTCTTCCTCAGTCAGTGCACAGGAGGCAGTGACAAGGCCTTCTGGCTCAGTCTCATCCTCAAGCCCTTCCCCATGGTGCACCAGGCCCGCGTGCTCTTTCTGCTCTTCGGACCAATGTGCGGGGGTGAGTATACTTGCAAAAAGAATATTTGTGCCAGATCAAAGATTGTTTCACTGAAATCTCGTGTTCTAAATTTCTAATGCTCTTGGCCTATTTTAATACACTGCCTGATCCCACTTTTTGTAATGTTAGGATTTTTCCAGTCTGTTTTCGTAAGTACTTCACTCAAAAATAACTTTTCTAACAGTTTGTTTTCAAAAATGTTATGGAATAGATATTAGAGATTTAGCACATATAATTATTATTTAATAATTTTTTTTTTTTAAGACAATTGGACACACGATTTATGACCTCACCAGTATACTGCTCAGTATGGGTAATCCCAGATATGATAACATGATTGTGTTGGTCTAACTTTACTGGACATAAAGCTGTTCTTTCTGGATTTCTAAATTGTTATGTTTTATTTTAATTTATTACTACATTTAAGTTGTTGATCACTGAGGTTTTATAATCATTTAGGCCACACCAATTTTATTGTTAGGATTATGGATTTTTTAGATATTTTTGTTAGGGAGGAGGGGGGAATTGCTAAAACATTATTTAGCCTTGTATCAAAACTTACTAGACACATACTTTTATAAAAATTTAATTAAAGTTGAAGACTTAGAATTTAGAATAAGAAGTACTGATTACAAGACTTGGAAGATACCATTATGGTGTGTTACCATTACAGCCATAAACATGTTGATTAGAGGTAGGATATATCTTGCTGTGATAATATTAACTTGACTGGCATAATTAGGATTTAATTGTCGTACCTCCAAATATAACTATATTATTCTATTCCGAAGTAATGCAATGCGATGCTGACTATGCAAGCATTGAATAGAGTGTCTACAACCCGATTTCCCAACGTGTCAACTTGATTAGCCAAAATCCGATGTTCAGATTTTTGTATGTAGACAGAATGAGTAGTGTGTTAAACATGCGCACGTCACTGGTTTCACCTGTGTTGCGCATTGGCAGTTTATTTTCTTTATTGCTATTTTGCATTGTGTCTAAAATGTCAGCATTCGGGTTGCCTTTTCGCTTCATTTTGGTGACACTAACATTGTTATCATTCAAGAAAATAAATGTGTGAAATGTTGATCAAATCATTTCGACAACAATCCGTGCATTCGACGCCAACACATACTTTCTATATCAGAGCGGCGTCGCTACAAACACAGGAAATTACATTGTTGATTGTGTCGGACAATTTAAATTTTGTTACTTCCTCTTGGGAAGCAGTGCCAAACTTTCAATTTCTCGATACAAAACCACACTGCAGCGTCTGGTTCAGCCGTGGTTTAGATCAATTAGTGACAAGTTGGACTTTCGCAGATTCGTTGGATCGTAGACCAAAGATGCGTGACAACCAATGAAATGGTGTTTAACATACAATGTTCGGTATGATGCATATATGCTCGATGAATCGATACAAAGTTATTGGTTCGGCATTTCGATCAGAAATAAAAGTTGAAAATTGCTATTTTATTTCCGTTTTGTCAAAAACAATGTCGGCGTAATCCGAATAATAAAATTGGTGTCGCCTTAGTGAGAAAATATACCTATCTTATGCTGCTTGCTAATTTGTTCAAAAGTGTTATTTTGTTGTGGTTATCTGACCACATCTATATAATTGATTTGATGGGAAAAAGCCAACATGGTCCAGCTCTGTTTACTAATTCGTAAGACAGTAGTCATAGTAATGTAACGATCCAAGTGATTTAAAAAAAATTGTAAATGGACTGAGAATATGCACCATTGAACCTGATTCACAAAGACTTTTAAGTCCAATGAACTGAACCAATATGTATGCTCGCCAGTGCTAGTGGTGTGTTGCTAGTTGAGATCTAGTAGTATGAGATGTGATGCCTGTGTTGTTTACAGGACTGCCTACCATTACGGATTTTCCGTAATCATTACGGAAATGCACCTCAGATTACGGCATTATGGAAACTGCCGTCGTATTACGGAAATTAAAATATCCAACTGAAGAACATGATAGACACTAAAGAATTGTTAAATCTATAAATAATCCTCCAGCTGCCATGAAAAAACTGTCGTCATTCATTTGTTACAATTTATCAACACATGTTTAGTCCACTGCAAGTTCTGTGAAGTCAGTACAGTGACGTCACCCAATGTTGTGTGCAACATTACAGAAATTGTCTTGTCAGGTAGGCAGCCCTGTGTCTAGATGAGATCCAGTGGTACAAGATGTGACATCTGAGTTATCTAGATGAGATCCAATGGTATGAGGTGTGACGTCTGTGTTGTCTAGATGAAATCCAGTGGTATGAGCTGTAATGTCTATATTGTCTAGATGAGATCAAGTGTGATTAGATGTGATGTCTGTGTTGCCTAGATGAGATCCAGTGGTATGATGTGTGACGTCTGTGTTATCTAGATGAGGTCCAGTGGTATGAGGTGTGACGTTTGTGTTGTCTAGATGAGATCCAGTGGTATGAGATGTGACGTCTGTGTTGTCTAGATGAGATCCAGTGGTGTGAGGTGTAACGTCTGTGTTGTCTAGATGAGATCCAGTGGTATGAGATGTGACGTCTGTGTTGTCTAGATGAGATCCAGTGGTGTGAGGTGTAACGTCTGTGTTGTCTAGATGAGATCCAGTGGTATGAGATGTGTGAAAGTACACCTGTCAACAAGGAGCAGGCATCCGTGTGTTTCGGTGACTTGGCCAATGCCTTCAAGGTGCTGCACAGCTACAGCAAGGACTGGACTGAGGACGACATCATCAGTGTCATCGATGAACTCACAAGTAAGGACAACCTTTGACACACTCAACAATTAACGATATTTGGTCTATAATGTCCTTCCTGGATGTACAAAATCTTAGTATCATCCACGTGTGTCCATCTACTCATATCCATATTATTATTATATGTACAAATAAATACAATACACACTGATGTACGCATATAGTCTTCCCAGAGAAGTCGAGATGGTATTTGATTGCAGGGGAGTAAAATGTAAAGATTTGAGCAGTCCTAAGGAGTGGATACTGCGCTACATAAGAACTTACCTTTATTATATGGTCACAAATTGGTCTCGGTGCAGTGGTTTCTGGTGCAGCAGGCTTGTTGTTTAGTAGATATGAGAGTAACTTGCACCCAGAAAGCCTCATTATAGCGAAGTTAGAATATTGTTATAATGAGATAATAAATTGTGTGTTTTGTATGCAATCTTTCACTCTGTGTGTGTGTGTCAGGTTCTCCAGATGAGTGGCTGGCTGAGAACATTGCCAACCTGCTTTACCTATGTGGAGACACCATCACTCTAAACGTGCTCAACAGCAAGGCCATCAATGGCCGAGTCACAGAACTAGCCAGCATCATCACGTCTATGTGCCTTGTAAGTGATGATTATTACATGCCCATTGTTTCCATTTTTTTTTAAATTAGCAGCACTTCAGACAAGCACAATTTAAAATGTGTCCCTATTGGCTATTGGTGTATGATTTGAATGAATATTCTTGTTATAGCTGCACACTGTTGTGTCTGATGTAATTGATGGATCCACTGCCTTGCAGTTTGCCAATGTCACAACATAAAAATTCGGTTTGTGACATCCATCAAGCTTTGCCTTGCCAATAATGTTTTCTTAAGTAATATTCTGTGCATTACATTAGTAATGCGGCATGACATCTGCTAAATCTACCTTTCCCATGTGGGGTTGTCACTTCAACAACTTTGTTTTATGTTTTTGTCATAAAGAAAACTTTTTGGGCTAACATTTCAACCAAATATATGATGGAATGTCCGAATGCTCAACATGTTTGGCATCCATTTTTTATGGCTTGACAGATCTTTTGCTGGCCAACAGATCACATGATGTAAATTGATATACATTAATTGGCTGAAAATTATCAAGGTAGATGGCAGGGCATCTTATATGAATTTCCCGTACACAGTATGGATTTTGGTGATTTGGGTAAGGCGGTGCATGCAGTTTTACAAATTACATTGTCATTATTCAATAAATATGTAAATTCATTTTTGTAAAGCTAGATCTGTGTGTATTTCCTACCCTGATGGATGGTAACACATGCTAATTTCCGACAAATCCTAACAGATATTGATGATGACATTCAAATGGAAAAGGAATATGCCATAGACCAGTTAACCCAATACAGATTTATAGTCATGCAGAATTTTACGAGGCAGAAATATTGATTTCAAGCAAACAATGTTGCACATCTCGGTTAAAATGTGAGGAAGACCTCTCCTTTGTTTGCAGGTGTGTATTCGCCATGACAACTCAATCAGCTGGGTGATCAATATTGTCAACGACGTGTGTGTGGTGCTGGAGAACTCCCGTGACAAACTCAACTTCCTCTACGGCATTGCAGACATATTCAGAGAGGCAATCCTTGACATCCATGAGTTTGGTGACGGGGGTGAGTGACTGGAGTCAAACTCTTGGGATTAGGGGCAGGAGTGATGATTTCATACATCAGAAAAATATATAAGAAACAGTCATCAGCAGTCGAAACATTGACATAAGTTTCAATCTTGTAGTTGCGATATAATAAGAATTCAATTTGAATTATTTTGAAGAATGTTCAGTAGGTTTAGTATCAATCTTTTGTTGTGGAGGACAACAGTTGGCAAGAGATCCAGTTCATGCTGGATGCCTAGGCTGTGTTGTAGACGGCCTAGTGTGTTTTATATGTGTCACATATGTTGTAGATGTGTCACATGTGTTGTAGATGTGTTACATGTGTTGTGGATGTCAGATGGGTTGTAGATGTGTCATATGTGTTGTAGTATTGTAGATATGCCACTTGTGTTATAGATGTGTTGTGTATGATGTAAATGTGTCGCCTGTTGTCATCATGTGTTGTAGATGTATTGCATGTGTTGTTGATGTGTCTTGTAGATGTGTTACATGTGTTGTAGATTTGTCGCATGTGTTGTAGATGTGTCGCATATGTCATAGATGTGTCATGTGTATTGTAGATGTGTTGCATGTGTTATAGATGTGTCACGTGTTGTAGATGTGTCGTGTGTGTGTTGTAGATGAGTTGTGTGTTGTAGATGTGTCGTGTATGTTATAGATGTGTCACATGTGTTGTAGATGTGTCACATGTGTTGTAGATGTGTCGTGTGTGTTGTAGATGTGTCGTATATATGTCGCGTGTGTTGTAGATGTGTCACATGTGTTGTAGATGTGTTGTAGATGTGTCGCGTGTGTTATAGATGTGTCACATGTGTTGTAGATGTGTCGTGTATGTTATAGATGTGTCACATGTGTTGTAGATGTGTCGCATGTGTTGTAGATGTGTCACATGTGTTGTAGATGTGTCGTGTGTGTTGTAGATGTGTCGTGTATGTTATAGATGCGTCACATGTGTTGTAGATGTGTCACATGTGTTGTAGATGTGTCGTGTGTGTTGTAGATGAGTTGTGTGTTGTAGATGTGTCGTGTATGTTATAGATGTGTTGTAGATGTGTCGTGTGTGTTGTAGATATGTCGCGTGTGTTGTAGATGTGTCACATGTGTTGTAGATGTGTCGCGTGTGTTGTAGATGTGTCACATGTGTTGTAGATGTGTCACATGTGTTGTAGATGTTCGTGTGTGTTGTAGATGTGTCGTGTGTTGTAGAAGATGACAGTGGGCAAGAGATCCAGTACATGTTGGATGCCCAGGCTGAGTTCATGAAGGAAGTCATTCTGATGGCCTTCAGGAACATGCTCTCCAGCTGACTGCACTAAACATACCAACAGGAAGAGTTGTGTCACGTTACAGAGCTCCAACTCCTGTGACCTTGTCTGACTAGTTACATAGCTCTGTGACATTTGGTGACATGTTGCAGAGCTCTGTAACACAAGTGACACTGGGTTACTTGTGTTAATTGTGATGTCACACAGTGTTGACAGATTCAGGTCATTTCTAGTGTCAATGCTGTCAAGGTGTGGGAAGTAAATGTAGTGGCCAGGATAACATTTTTAAGTATTATCCAAGAGTTCGGCGATTTTTTTTGGTGAAAAATCAAAATATATTTCAAAGTTTATTAGAGTAACTACATAAATTAATCAGCAAATTGATCATTGCGTTGTGTAGCAACTGTTAAAAACTATTGATTGACTCAGTATTCAAGAAGCAACAGAATAACTTAGATGAATATTGTGAGGTCATAAACAAATCAGACTTGCTTCACCCTTTTTAATGTTATTAATTTTCTTCCTACACTATCTACAGTTGGACCAGTTTCTTTCATCACACTTGTTGTTATCCTATCGCAAACTTTATGGGAAATGTAGCACAGGAGACAAGTTTTAAATGCATTTATTTATAAGTTTTATTTATGTTCTATTTGGATGATTGTATTGTTGACCGATGCAGACATAACTAGAATTATTGTTCCAATTTAACTTTTTGTATTTGAGTATAATTACTGGACATATAGATACTCAAGCGACTGCTTTATGAAATTTAGATGTGTTATGGGAAGTTTTAGTGTACTTGTAAATACTTAGAGCTTATAGGCAAAGTAATGTATTTATTAAGTCGTAATAACCGTAGGATGTTTTAATATAAGTATATTATTTATAAATGATAATTTGATTGCCCTTGATCATAACAAATGTTTGTCATTATGTATGTTTGATTGTGATACATGGCTGTACCTTACTGGGGACAATATTGCAGACGATTCTAGTAAAATATACAAATGTTGAGCTTACTAAATTATATCTACAATCGTCTAGAACAACCATTTGTACATATTAAACTGTACAGCTGTATTTATGTAAATAACTTAAATAAATTATTATACAATTGTCTTGTGACATATGAATGCACAAAGTTGTTTCGGCCTAAAGCCAATACAATTCTCATCCATGCATCATAGATGTTGGAACATGATGAATATTGGGAGGGGGGCTTTTTTTACAAAAATCCTTCATCTGCATCTCCCATCGAGGCTTACCAAAAACCTCTAACAGTACCCCTTACCAAAATATTGGGGGCAAAACATATTTCAAGACCCCATAAAAAATATTGGGAGCCAAGCCCCACAAGCCCCCCTGGTTCCGACACCCATGATGCCTTTTTCCTTCGGTCAACCTAGCACCAAATCTTTGTTCCTCCTTCCATACCTAACAACCCAGAATCTGTCCATGATCATCCAATCACCATTCACACAAGGGCATATAGATGCAGGTTAAGTTATCGTGGAATCATAAATTCTTATTGAACAGCATGAAAAATCTAAATTGAGAAGATGGTGAAATGTTCGTTTACAGACGCAAGCAAACATTATGTACACTCCTGCCTTGCCAACATTAATTGCACCCAAGTAATGTGACAAAAGCAAGGGAAGGGACTGTTAGGTGACCAAGATTAAATTCCTTCCCCCAAACTATTCGGACAATAATTTTTTGGGGTTTGATTTCATATTACTTATATTATAGTAAAAGTCCTAAGAGTTGCAATAGGTGATTTGTGATTCTTGTAATTGTAACAAATGCATCTTCAAGCATCATTATCATAATGGATGGTTGTAAATGCTAGATATGGAGAAAGTTTCTACAAGTACCATTTGAACAAGAACAACATTCAACGTAGTCTGTACACTTTATTACAAAGGAACATGCAAGTTCCTAAAATAGTGTGCTGCTGCTGCATGAATATACAAACACATGAGACTTGTGCGCGTTTCTAAGATGCCAGCAGCAGAGCAAGCATCAGGTCTAAGTCATGCCTAGCTAGCACAGCCTCACCTAACTTCAACAACCACTGACCCTGTTATCACCAGCCACACATCAGACTCTCAGTGGAGCCCGCAAGCAGCAGCCAACCTGCTAGGTGCAGTCTTACAAGGCGCACTGCTGCGGGCCCCGACGGAGCTGGAGTCAAGTATTCAGATGCAGACATCGTCATTACACTTGCTACAGTTCCGGGATGACCGTGCGTGAATATCAAGAATTTTACATCACCCTCTGGGACAGCCGAGTTAACCGCCTATCACATCACTGGCAGAAATGCCAACTTAACACGTAACAGTTGTTGCATTCAAACGTCCCTCCTCGGTTCCATTTCTTGGCTCATCTAATTTCAGACTCGGTTTACAGACAGTTTAACCTATTTAGTTTCCACTGAAGATTTATGCAAATTTGCTATTTAGTTGGTGAAATCGAGCGACAAACTATTATATTATTTTTGAAGGGGTTCGGCCAAGATTCAGAAAAAAATTAGTTATACGGCTCTACGTACTGTAGCATATTCACACTCACAATTTAACATTCAGTCAATTGTCATGCACTAGACATTTGAACATCAGTGACCTTGAGTGACAATGACCTCGAGTGGCAATGTACTCGCTGAACCAAGGAGGGAATTTAAAATGACAATGTAAGCTTTGTTCCATGTAGGTACAATCTTACAAAACCACGGTGATAACCACCAAACTGTACTCTGTGACATCACAGATATACCTGGCTCCTTGACTTGGTTCTACATATTGTTGACACGGGGCACCAATTTCCATGGAGCACAGTAGGCAAAGGTTTCAAAGCAGCATACGATTTGATTTGATGCAACATCACGTTCTAACAGCATTGTGGTTTTTCTTGTGCGGTTTCCATAAAGATACAGGGCGCACGGCACGGTGCTAACTGTTCATCATATCCACTGTCTTGAAGCTAGTTCACGTGATGACCAAAGCTGCACCACGCAACGTAACAAGAAGCTTGGCCAATGAAGTGGTCCGAACAAAACAACGTGCATAAAAAGTGCCTTGCACTAGAGCAGATTGTAAAATTAAGTTTACGTCCAAAATTCAGACTTAATTTACATTTTTAAGCAGTATGATCAGTACAGTCTAAGTTATCACTAAAACAGCAACATTCCTCACTGAGGCAAGATCAAAAATCCTGTGTCTTTAAAATACTGTGCCATTAAAACTTCCAGTATGAGAGATTATTTGATATGGCTGGCTAGGTGCACAATTGGTAGACATGTAACTTGGATACAATCCCTGCTGATGTTAAAATGAAGGCGTCCTTTCTTCTATCATGTAATACCCATATTAAAGTATTAATATATAACCATATTAATTATGTACAAATTTAGTTGGAACCCCAAATCTGTGTGAACGTGAAGACATTGCATAAACATAGTCTATACAATGTTAACTGCGGGGTGAACGTATTCCAACTGCTGAAACTCTGTACCATGCAATGGCAAACCATGTTGAGTCTATGCCAATCACAACACCCTAGCATAACGAGAACTTTGAAGAAAATAAATTAACTAAAACAACTGCCTGAAACTACACATAAATAAATGGCACTCGAAATACAAACATGGCAAAAACTCTCAACAGGCCAATACAGCAAAGTACATCTGGAATTGTGAACCATTTGTTGCCAACAGAATTTATCGATTTAGGTAGTGTCGTCTGTATAATGCAGAGCTGAACAATGACTTCACACAAACCAAGGCTACTTAGAACGTATCTCTGAGCACCCAGTAAGTACCGGTTGTAGCAGTTTTTAAGAATGCAGAAATTAGCTGTATTTATTGATGGCTGTGAACGTGTATCTACATCTTACTTGTAAGCAGTCAAATCAGTACTTTAGTGAACGGTTAATGTCAGTGACATGCCCATGTTACTGATACTCACACCTGATCCAATACTTAATTAACTCCGCAATAAACATTCTGCAAACCACTGCTGTTTAACTCAGTGGGCCTATTAAGCAGCATTCCAAACTGGCATTCTCCATTGTCACACGTGCACAGGCAATCACACGTACACACGCGCATACACAGACAACACGCTCTCTTGCACGCACACACGTGTGCACACATTTGTAACCACAGCAGGCTGAAACCGGAATATAATTACAATATATTACAACCAAATGTTCAACATATTATGTACAAGTCTAGCCTATAAATAAGCATAATTAAAACAATTAGCAGAGTTGACTGAAACAATTGGTGGTACGGATTGTGTTTATCACAAAGGCTGAGGAGCCGAGCTCACCACAAACGTTACGGAGTGAGAGACTTGTCACTGACAACTTTCCTGGCTACGGGGCCACTTCCTGTCAATGCACCCAGTTCCTGACAACACACCCAGTTCCTGGCGACGTGAGTTGTTCCAGGCACCACACACACAAGAATGCTGCCTGGTGTAATGCTGGAGACCAACAATAAACAGCACGTCGCAGCGGCATAAAAGTTGGCCGACGTTGCGGCGACAGCCGAAATAAAATATGTATGCCGAAGGAAAACGATATGAGCCAGTGTAAAAGACGTCGTAAAACCAGCACGGACGGGAACATTTCCTCAAGACATGGCCTCGGCATCCAGCGCCCTCCGACCTCCGAACCTGAGGTCTGTAGCCAGCTCAGTGCACATTGTCCGACCCGCAACTGCACCGATATCACAAATGTGGAAACTACGACGTAGACGTGGGGCTGGTCGCCGACGACAATCCCACCTGCTCGCGCGGCGACGCCCGGTCTACACCACTGCCCCATAGAGTCCGCTGACCAACTCAACGACAGTGAAAGAACAAATGGTCTGCCGACTGGTTAGTGGCGACGGACGAGTGCAGAATGACAACGCGTGTGACAACATGATGACCATCGCCGGGCGAGGACAGGCATTTGGCACTCTCAGCTGTTGGCGAAGGTGGGCATGTGGTGGCCGCGCTGCGTGAGGCCTTCAAAGCGCTTGTAGGTGTAGTTGAGGAACACCCAGTCGTTGTTGTACTTGGCACCATTGCTCGCGTCGGGCTGCACGGCCGCTGCTGTAACACAACAAGAACGACATGTAGAAACCTCGGATCACTGCAAGTTGTCACATCAAGTGTAAATGGTACGTTTGTTCGGGTAATCAAAATCAGAAATACTGTTTCCACAATTGATGTATCTAGTCCATCGCGGCTTGCTTATGTCACAATCAAAATTTTGCGCATGACATCCGTCAAGCTTTGCCAACAATGTTGATAACGGTTATATGTGTGAATTACTATTCCTGTATATCTCACAAATCAAACCTTCCCGCACATAATTAACACTTTAAAAACGTTTCCTTATGTTTCAGTCATAAAGACAAACTTTCGTGGCTAGAATTTCAACAAAATAAACGACTGAATGCACAAACACATCATGTGTTCAGCATCCATTTTTGATGGCTTGACATAGTTTTTACTAGGCAACAGGTCACGTGATGGAAAGGTAAAATCCTTTCTTCACTTGTCTTGAGTTAGAATCATTTTGTAAAATCTTGAATAATCTATTACATATATGAAAGTCGGGAGCAACAGATGTGAACATGTGTTGTGTGGTTTTGATGAAAAGAAATCCTTGAACAAATTACAAATTTTTTTTCGGGAGGGCCCAATCTAAAATTTGGCAAAACGTGAAAAAGGTGAACATAAATCAATTCACACAAGTTACCTGGTGTGATGATCAAAGGCAATTCTATTCATGCATGGCAGTTATGAACATAAATGGACATGATTTGTGAATGGCTGAAATAGGCATGTGTAACAAATTGTTGCATGGTTCAATGTTACACCCCTCCTGGTTGTGTTGGACAGAAATAACTGTTATCACACAGTTGTGTACAGTCGCGCCTCGTTATAACGCGGTAGTCGGGGTCCACGAAATGAATCCGCGTTATAAACGAGGCACGTTATAAACGTGGCGCGTTCCCATATCTGCCGTCAGGGGCGGTACGATGACGACGACCGACACCGCTGCTGCACGAAGAACGCCATCGAAGCCAACCAAAGTGTGCACGTCGCGCAGTTTATACGCAGTTTATGAAGCTTATTAAACTGCCAGCCAATGTCAATGTGTATTCTGTTTAAATGTCGTACACTTTTGGACACTGTTGAACTGAATAAAATTCATGAATTGTGTACCGTTTTTAAATAAACAACGGACCAACAAGCCACAGTCAACTGAACGATAATATGGTACCGCTGACGTAAGATCTAAAATAATGACCTGGCACTCAGCAGCCGAATACGCAAATGATTTGAGAAACGCTGTGTTAGAGTTTATTAAGGATTTAAAGCTATAAGTACGCTCACAATTGGCTTAACTTCGTCTTTCAATCAATATCAAAATACCAATTTAGAAAGCACATTTACCGTGCCGAACAATATTACGATTCACTAATTCATATGCGGTTGACGAATTAATATTTTGGCACACCAGTACAGGCAGTAGCTTTGCGTTCATCGCAGCGAAAAGCTAATATTTGTTACGCAATGTTAGATTACTGATCTTGTCTACTAAGCTGTATTAAAACGTACTTAACCCATTCTTAAGCAAGGCGTTTTTATGAATTTCAATTGCACTTTACAAGTCGCCCGGTGCCGAAACCAGGCGAACTGGCGATCCGCAGAAGCCATGAGCATGACTAGCAAATTGGAAACGATTCGTTTGATGTCGGCGCAAAACAAACAATACCTCGCTCCACATTTACTGTTCCTAAAGTTAAAACTGAACATAATTATTGTCAACAAAACTTTGATAGCATTGGCAGTGCAGAATAAACAACGGCAACGCCTCGCACTTGATTCGTTGCAGTTGTACGTCAACGTTAAATTTATTGTCAAATAGTCTTTCAATATACACATGTCGTGGACAAAGACGGGGATAACTTCACACAAAACAATTTACAGTTATTACCGTGTTAATATAATTTGTCATAGCGCCCATGTTCCCCCTGGCGGCAGAAATTCGGGGTCCACGACCGACCGCGTTATAACCGAATCCGCGTTATAACGGGGCGCGTTATAACGAGGCGCGACTGTATTTGTACAAGCAAACAATGTCAAATATGCCACTACCAAAAGTAAACATATCCTTACAAACACGACTTCTAAAACATGAGAGTATTCTCTTCGGCTAGTTATTTTCAGGTCAGCCAGGGTCATATTGAAGTTAGCTAGTCATATTGAGATCCGCTAGGGTAGTACTGAAGTCAGCTAGGGTCCATTGAGGTCGGCCAGGGTTGTGTTGACACAGGACACTAGTACTTACGCCATCGCAGGTCTGCATCAGGAAAGTCATCAAAGTTGGACGTGTCATCGATACTCTTCACTGGGATGTTGATAGCAGCTGGTCTCTCCCTGCAACCAACACAACAAAAACACCTTCAACCATCTCCATTGTAGCTATTCTTGCATACGTCACATATGATATACTGTTGTTCTCCTCCTTGTTTCCATGTCGTCAGCGGTGAGGCTGGCCTTGATTCTGATCAGCAATTTTGGTTCTCTTTTTTTCATCACTGATCTTTCACTGCTGTCTTCACCAACTGTCTCCACTCCCCTCTACCTTTCACTGCTGTCTCCACCAACTGTCTCCACTCCCCTCTACCTTTCACTGCTGTCTCCACCAACTGTCTCCACTCCCCTCTATCTTTCACTGCTGTCTCCACCAACTGTCTCCATTCCCCTCTATCTTTCACTGCTGTCTCCATTCCCCTCTATCTTACACTGCTGTCACCATCAACTGTCTCCACTCCCCTCTATCTTTCACTGCTGTCACCATCAACTGTCTCCACTCCCCTCTATCTTTCACTGCTGTCTCGACCAACCGTCTCTACTCCCCTCTATCTTTCACTGCTGTCTCCACCAACTGTCTCCATTCCCCTCTATCTTTCACTGCTGTCTCCACCAACTGTCTCTACTCCCCTCTATCTTTCACTGCTGTCTCCATCAACTGTCTCCACTCCCCTCTATCTTTCACTGCTGTCTCCACCAACTGTCTCCATTCCCCTCTATCTTTCACTGCTGTCTTCACCAACTGTCTCCACTCCCCTCTATCTTTCACTGCTGTCTCCACCAACTGTCTCCATTCCCCTCTATCTGTCACTGCTGTCTCCATCAACTGTCTCCATTCCCCTCTATCTTTCACTGCTGTCACCATCAACTGTCTCCACTCCCCTCTATCTTTCACTGCTGTCTCCACCAACCGTCTCTACTCCCCTCTATCTTTCACTGCTGTCTCCACCAACTGTCTCCATTCCCCTCTATCTTTCACTGCTGTCTCCACCAACTGTCTCTACTCCCCTCTATCTTTCACTGCTGTCTCCATCAACTGTCTCCACTCCCCTCTATCTTTCACTGCTGTCTCCACCAACTGTCTCCATTCCCTCTATCTTTCACTGCTGTCTCCACCAACTGTCTCCACTCCCCTTTATCTTTCACTGCTGTCTCCACCAACCGTCTCCACTCCCCTCTATCTTTCACTGCTGTCTCCACCAACTGTCTCCACTCCCCTCTATCTTTCGCTCTCATTCTCCACTCCTCTCCCAAATCTCTCTTTACACAGTTCTCCAATCGCAATCTAGGTATTCCTTACCGCCTTTTCCTCTCTGATACTAAGGAATGTAAATACAGATCATTATAAAGTGCCAATAAGAAAAATATTAAATAAACATTCATGTTTTATTGCTATGTTATGGGTATTGACAGATATCATATGACGTAAACTCATAAGCATCTGCTGGCATGGACCTGTTTTTTTTTATTGCCCTAAAAGCACTATTTGCAACTTTATCCAAAAGACTACATCATATAATATAGTAACGATTCAATGACCACACATATACAAGAACACGTTTAGAAAACAACACAAACACTGGAGCATTGGATGCAGTTGTTTAATTGACAGCTGTCACTCACCGCATGTGTTCCCAGTCGACTCCTTTGAAGAAGACATGCTGTCTGATTTCCTGCACTCCTCCTGAGCCGATCCTGTGTTCACCATCACAGCAAAACCTGCATATGACATAATAATAAACTTCTATATCGCCTATATCCTCGGGGATCTGAGCTCAAAGGATCAACATACAAGAATCATTAGGCAAAATCATGAACACGGATGAGAAAGAGACCACTGAACATTATGATGGCAATGTGATTTAAACTAAATATGTGGAGTTTGTTTTTTATGAAAGGTAGCTGTAGTTTCAGATGATTTTAAAGTGATTGGGAGTTGATTAAAAATGTTGGGTACAGCTACAGAGAAAATATATTTGCCAATGTTAAGCTTGGTCTTAGGAACAAAAAGTTATTGTGAAAGAGATGATCGTAGGACCTGGAGATATGTAAAAAATGCAGGAGGTTACCCAAATAGGCAATCAGTCAATAATCTTATACAAGACTACAGCTATGTAGATTATGTACACAGTAACAAGGCAAAAGAAGTCAAAAAATATATCACGACAGCCTAACAGGAAATGTCACATTCTAAACTTTTACACAAGTCCTTTGTCACTGAAAGTGAAATATCCAATGTTCAGTTAAATGTGTTATATCCAATGTTATATATATGTGGAGCGCAGTGGTGCAGTGGTGCAGTGGCTATAGCTTCGGACTCTCAACCGAGAGAAGCCGGATTCGAATCCTGTGCGGCGGTGTCGAACATTGGGCAAGTTCGTTCACTTTACATTGCTTCAGTTCACTCAGCTGTGTGAATGAGTACCTGGCTATAGACAGTGGTGGATATTTGTGCATGAATAGTCTTCTCGCATTAATTGCAATGTGGCTGGATGCTTCCCAGAGAAGTCGAGATGGTGTTCGATTGAACAGGTCTGCGAGGGAATAAAGTGTAAAGCGCTTTGAGCAGTCCGAACGTCTGGATACTGCGCTAGATAACTTACAATATTTTGTATAAAATGTAAATAAAAACTTCAAATCTACATATTTTTTAATAAGATTATCTCCACAGCAAAACATTATTAAAGAGAACCCAACACATCTGTCATTTCTATGATACCCTACTAAAATACCTGCATTCCCAGCAGATATTTCAATGAGATCGTGGTTCATGCTGGGAATGTTTTGCCAACCAACTATTTAAAATCATTATCTGTGCCATAAACACGTCTCACTAGCCTACCTTTGAATGAGATCACGTGCATCGTTAGAGATGGGCACTTCAGGGGGGAAGACGAGTGTTTCCCTCCAGTTCATCACCTTGCGATATGTTTCCTGGGGACTCTCTGAGCAGAATGGAGGGTAACCTGTGCACAAACAAAACATATCCTGCTACTGCATTCAAAAAGGACTGCTTCAATATTGCTGGTCTCATCCATCTGATTTCTTTTTTGTTGTAATCTATATTATAAAACAGTATGGTTCTCTGTTTGTTTGTCTTTCTGTTTGTCTGTTTGTTTGTCTATCTGTGTGTTTTTGTCTATCTGTCTGCCTGTCTGCCTGTCTGTTTGTCTATCTATATGTCTGTCTGTCTGTTTGTCTGTTTGTTTGTGGACCCATACATCCATCAATTTTGTATGTATGTGGCAAAAATTGTGTATGTGATCTGGCAGGCCGATAGGGTGGTTTTTAGATTTAGATTTTTTCAAAGCTCATCCGGGGTGTAGAGATCTTATGGGGTCACAATTTAAAAATAGCACTTACCTCCGTTAGTTTTGCATGTATGGGTTTCAAATATGTAACGTATAACACATGTGTGGCGGCCTAGGAAAACCAGTCGGAAGTCGCCAGGCGTAATTGCCCGCAAACACGTCATAAAGTTGATTTTGCTTCATCGGGTTGATTTTGAGATTTCGCTGCGATCTTTTAGCTAACATACTTATTTATAAGTTCACCAAGTAGTTTCCTGATTACCTAAGTGAAAGTTGTACTTTTTTGTGTTTTTTTGTAACCGTGAAGTTCGTCCTAGGTTGCAGCGTTTTAGAATTAAAAGCGCTCTATTTTGCGAATGCTTAAAACCTAGGACAGAAGTTCCCATGCCCATATTTGGCATACTGTTCGAAAGCTATTTACAGCATGCAGTTCCCTAGCAGCAGTACGCATGAATACGTTGGAAGAAAATTGAGTGCGCAGTGAAAGTTAACGGAATTTTATTTGGAAGTTGAATTGGAGTTGTTTGTGTAGTTCGATTAATTATTAGTTTAGTTTGTTGTTGCTGTAGTTTATATCTGTACATATTTCTTAACAGTTTAACATGTTATCGAACTGGATTTCGTTGGAAATACAGACTACGGGATGAATTTCATTTCGTGTTTACGATCTTCGAAAAATCAAAGATGGCTACGCCCATAACCATGGCATGGATGGATCGAAGACGGCGAAGTCAAACGATCTTGCTCGGTGTTTCAACGCATTGGCATTGGTGAACATGCAGTATATCGCAAGTGGGGACATCCTCAACGAACATTGTCATTTGTGATGCACTGAGACAGCAGTAGACTCTTGAAACCAAGTCAAGTTGTCATTGTTACAGTCAGGTGATAGATTAAACACCCGGCTATGGGCATCTCGTACATAATGACCAGAGTGACCAGTTTGAACATTTACCCACCTATGAGCATCTCATACATGATGACCCCGAGTGACCAGTAATCGCAGCAGCTTGTGTAGCCAGCCTGTAGGAAGACTTCGGGAGCGATGTAGTCGGGTGTACCGACTGTAGAGTACGCCTACAACAGTCACGGTACGTCTGTCTACATCACTCTATACAGACACACAGCACACAACACTGACACACACACATCACCGGAGGAGGCAGGTTCAACACAGACACACATGAACATGACGGACACAGTAGGGAGGAGGAGAGGAGGCTCACTAGTCAGTAATTCTCTATCTTTCAACATATTCAAGCATGACAATATAAAACTTTCAATTAGAAACCCATCCATTGTTACATTTTCAATATGTCACTGCCAACATCTGGTTCTGACACGGTCAGACTTCAAAACCTCTTCAAACAATGCAACACAGTTGAACTTTCAAAAAGACAATGTTGTTTGTTAGCCATACAAAAGTATCCTGTCAATACGTCAACATGTATCACAGACAAACTTAGTCATCATAGTACTGACTCTACTAATGAGGAACAGAGAAACAGATCAAACACCAACAAGACCCTCTCTTCTCAACATTTGCATCAACCCATGTGTGTACAATGTTGTGTGACACAACTGAGAACAGTGTTTTATCCTACAAATATCCCCTTTGACCACAAGAACATTGTATTTTCAGTAACCATGACAGTATTGTTGAGATAGCGACAGAAGGAAACCTGTACTGACCAGAGCCCGTCTGTTTCGCTTCCAACTTTCTGCCTTCCGTTTAGAATCCATTGGATTAGATGATGCTGTAACAAATTTAGTAAAACATCACTTTGTAGATTCAAGTAAAGCAGTAACAAAAACAAAAACTCTCCTATCCGATGTCACAATTTAATAATCATGTCAACAACAAAATTTATTTAAAAAACAATATAAAAGCTGTGCAACCATTAAAATGGCTAAATTACTGCTTACGTTTTCAATATTTCTTTTACACCGTCATTACCAGAAATGGTGTCCAATTGAATATTACCTAAATCGTGTTTCTTTCATTAAAAACATACTAAAATGTTAACAATGGACTGATGTGTAACATAACTATCACTATTATTTCTTTGTGTCTCCAGTTGCACTCACAGAAGTCTGTGTGATGCTTCACTTGTGTAAGATCCTTGTAGAATTCGGTGCGATGTGATTTCTTGAGCCCCGTGCAGAGCCCAAAGTCTGACAGCTTTATGTGGCCCTGAGAGAGAGAGGACAGCACACTAAACAAATATAACTCACTAGGTGTGGATCATGTTGACACAATAAAATAAACAAACACAATTCAGGTGATGAGGAACATGTTCGCAAAATAAACAAACACAATGTTTTTGATGCTGTATCACTCAAGTAGTGGGGGGCAACTGTCCCAATTAAAAAAGGAAAACTATCTCCATTTCAAGTTTTCAAAAACTAAGTTTTAGAGTGCACATAACATAGTAATGTTTCACCAGATCTGCTGGTCTAGAGAACAACTGCGTCAGCCAACTGAAGAACACATCTGGTGTCACATTCACTTCACAAACATCTCAATCTACTTAGTATCCACTGAACATTTGAGCATATTTATTATTTAGTTGTCATTAAATCAATGTAGAAACTATTGAATATTTTTTACGGGGTTTACCAAATGGAGCAGAGATACTCACCCTGCTGTCTAGTAGTAGGTTGTAAGGTTTAATGTCCCCCAGATATTCACCCTGCTGTCTAGTAGTAGGTTGTCAGGTGTAATGTCCCCCAGATACTCACCCTGCTGTCTAGTAGTAGGTTGTCAGGTTTAATGTCCCTATGAATAAAGCCAAGCTTGTGTATTGAGTCGATGGCCAGGACTGTCTCGGCAATGTAGAACTGAGTCTGCTCCTCTGTCAATGTGTCCTTCTTCATCAGCAGTGTCATCATGTCACCTAAAGTGTCAACATGGCATGTGTCATCATGTCATTTAAAGTGTCAACATAGCAAGTGTCATCATGTCATTTAAAGTGTTAATGTATGTGTCATAGTATCACATAAACAGTGTAATCTAAAGTGTCAACAGCAAGTGTCATCAGGACATGTAAATTATCAACATAATAAGTGTCATTGTGTCACCTAAAAAGTGAGGTACAATGTTTAGGGGGCATTGTTTAGTGTGCACTTAGACGGTGCAGTGTTTACGATGCATTGTTTAGGGTCCACTGTTTAGAGTGCAGTGTTTATGGTGCTGCGTTTAGGGTGCAGTGTCTAGGATGAAGCATTTAGGCTGCAGAATATATGATGCATTGTTTAGTACGCACTCTGAGGGTGTAGTGTTTATAGTACAATGAATATGATGCATTGTTTAGTACGCACTGTGAGGGTGTAGTGTTTATAGTACAATGAATATGATGCATTGTTTAATACGCACTGTGAGAGTGTAGTGTTTATAGTACAATGAATATGATGCATTGTTTAGTACGCACTGTGAGGGTGTAGTGTTTATAGTACAATGAATATGATGCATTGTTTAGTACGCACTGTGAGGGTGTAGTGTTTATAGTACAATGAATATGATGCATTGTTTAGTACGCACTGTGAGGGTGTAGTGTTTATAGTACAATGAATATGATGCATTGTTTAGTATGCACTGTGAGAGTGAAGTGTTTATGGTGCAATGAATATGATGCAGTGTCTATGGTGCACTGTTTAGGGTGCAGTGATTAGGATGAAATATTTATCGTGCAGTGTTTCAGTGCATTGTTTAGGATGCAGTTTTTAGGGTGTAATATTTATGGTGCACTGTTTAGGGTGCACTGTTTATGTGTTTAGGGTGCCGTGTTTAGGGCGCAGTGCTTATGGTGCAGTGTTTAGGTAGTGTTTCGGGCACACTGTTTAGGGTGCAGTATTTAGGGTGCACTGTTTAGGATGCAGTGTGTAGGATGAAACATTTAGAGTGCAGTGTTTAGGGTGAAACATGTAGGGTGTAACATTTAGGGTACAGTGTTTAGGGTGTAACATTTAGGGTGCAGTGTTTAGGGTGCAATGTATATGAATCAGTGTTTATTGTGCAGTGTGGGGTGCAGTGTTTACATCACATTTTTTTAAGGAAGATGTGGGTCTAGGGCCAGTGGAGCTGAAGACGGCAATGGTAGACAGAGTAATCTAGAGATGGATGGTTGAAGCCTGTAATGTTCGACCCCAATGGCCGACATGAGTGAATGAATGAGATTAGGGTGCCCTGTTTCAGGTGCATTGCTTAGGGTACACTGTTTAGGAGGCAGTGTTTAGAAGGCAGCCACCGACCTCCGGGAAGGAACTCCATGATGAGGTAGAGGTTGATAACATCTTGGAAGGAGTAGTACATCTTGACCACCCACATATGGTCTGCCTCCACCAACACGTCTCTCTCTGCCCGCACGTGGGCAATCTGAATCACATCAATGCACACGGTTACCATGGCAACTGCCTCACAATCACCGCAGCTACAGCAGCAAGCTCACGAGAGCTTGCCACAGCTGAAGGATCTCTGTCAATGTCACACAGGAAATGACACCAATGACAGATGTCTGACTGTTGACATATATCACCAATAGTTGAATGTAAACATATTACGATGAGTAATTATTTTATTTCTAAATCTGTGTTTAAAGCTTGTTGGTATCAGCTGAATAAGATAAGACAGTTTATTATGCCTTTTTAGAAAGGAATTTGATATACACTTCATGGGCATTTTAAGAACTGAAGTGGCATTGTACTATAATGATATGGCAATAAACATTTCATAGCACATAAAAGTGTTAACACTGACATAATCACACCGGCATTTTCATATAAGTAAATCCCAGACATCGACAATCACATAATTATTAAAATTTACAACAAAAACCCATGGATACACAACTCATAACTAATTCAATATTGTCTCAGTCAGCTTATCTCAATGACTGAATCCTTTGAAACATGCAATCAGACTTGAGCCGTGACTGTGTCAACAGCCCTATACTCAATGACAACAATGACACGTAACACCAAGGTCTCATTAATTCTACTAGAATCTTTCACGTGGCAGACCCGACACAGCAGTTAGATGGACCCCCCCCCCCCTAACCCTATACTCAATGACAACAATGACACGTAACACCAAGGTCTCATTAATTCTACTAGAATCTTTCAAGTGGCGGACCGGACACAGCAGTTAGATGGACCCCCCCCCCCCCCCCGTCCCCTAACCCTATACTCAATGACAACAATGACACGTAACACCAAGGTCTCATTAATTCTACTAGAATCTTTCACATGGCGGACCCGACACAGCAGTTAGATGGACCCCCGTCCCCTAAACCTATCAACACCAACATTTGAGGACAGATTAGCAACAACAAATTGTGTGTCCTATGATACCTGACCAAGTCCCCTCGTTACTGCTCCATTAGGTCACAGTCAAGTCAGAGTAGTTCACACGTAATAATTGTCCTAATGATACACTGAACACTGCTCTCCATTGGACAGAGGGTAATATGGCTTGGTGATGAGCCATCCTCCCTGCAGGGGACAAGTCCTGTCTCTAGTCAGTCTGAAGCCACTCATGAGGAGAAATAATCTTACTTTACGTCACGCTTTATTGAACCTACTGAACAAGTTTATAAGAAATGCAGTAGACAGGACAATGCATACAGAACTAATCCAACACAAGTTCAATTGTATTTACTGAACACATCACAACATGTTAAGTTTGAGAATATAATTTAGGCTAAAACACAGCCAGTAAAACTGACCCAACAACTTGGCGCCACAGTGAAACTGATCCCAAGGTCAGAGCAGCATCAGTGTAGTGACTTGACCTTCGACTTCATCATC
Source organism: Escarpia spicata (assembly GCA_963995525.1). Lineage (NCBI taxonomy): Eukaryota > Metazoa > Annelida > Polychaeta > Sabellida > Siboglinidae > Escarpia > Escarpia spicata. Next base: position 5,843,646 of record OZ023212.1, read on the forward strand.
TACCAGACAAGGTCAGATAACACCAAACACTTTATGCAACAACATTATGCAACGAGAGATTGTATCCCATGTAAAACTGTTGAGTACCTGCATGGTTGTTGCATCTACACATATATTAATCATGAAGGTACACTGATGAAACATGGCCTATGAGAGGCTACAATATTTCAGGTGGCTTCATCTCCTACGCCTGACTCTATCGCCTGACTCTATCGGGGGTTGTCTCTATGGTGGCCAAGTGTGTAGTGCACAGACAACAGGCGCCCACTGACATCTCTGGTCTCCAGATTGTCACTGGACCCCCTGGTGTGAAGGGACATCACAGATGACGGAATACAAGTTGACTTCACACGTCTGGATCATTTGATTGCCTCACATTGGTTGTGGTTGTATTTAATGAGAAGAAAATGCATTCAAATGCCTACTTTTGTAGATTTATCTAGCTGGCTGCTTTGACTGTGATTGTCCCAGCTTGTTTGTCCTAACTTACTGATATATTTTAGAAATGGTAAGCACGTTTACAACAGAAATAAAACACCTGTTTTTCTGCCATAACCCATTCAGTGTATGTAGTAATATAATTGTCATGGTTACATTCTCTACAGTCCCAGGAAATGTCATAACAGTCACCTATATGAATTTAACATATGGTCTAACTTTTTTGAGAATTGCTGCAACAATCTGATAAGGGTTGATATGCAGAAGGGCAACTTGCAGCTCCCAAGTGTCAGATAGATGATAAATGCCTTTTGTCACTTGAAAATTATTCTATGCATACTTAATGTCGCGATGTACAGTATAGTAATAATTGAATTGAATTTTTGTGTACCAAAGTAGCTAGCCTCAGGTATATCATTTATGACAGCCATATATATATACATATGTATACATAAGCCTCAGGACAGCAGCTGTTAGGAGTATATATATATATGTATAATATATATCACTTATGAAACTAAAGTAATGTGCTAAGCTGCTATAACATATTGACAAAGGAGTAACATGACTTCAAAAGTATTTTTACTTTAATGTTTCTCCTTTCAAACTTTCATAAATTTGCTTTGTATATTTAATTTGTATATTTAATTGTGCATTCGTCATGTTTGATTTGCTTGAATAAACTATTTGACTTGACTTGGCTGTGTGACCTGTTACATCAAGTCGACCATATTTGGGGGAATGCTGTGAGGTATTAAAAACCCAGTATTATCTCTGTCCTTAGTTCCAGCTGAACCTCCGAGACCCCCCAGGGTGAGATCACCCAGGGTGAGAGAGAGGACAAAAGTGATACTATCAAGTGACACGCATTGTTATGCTGTCAACTTTGTACCATGGTGTTACATATAGGGTAATAATCGACTGTGGTCACAGATCAACCTTCTGACATCTGCAAACACTATAGGATAGTTGACAAACAACAGAGTTTATACACATTGATCCTTCCAAAGATTCACCCCACAAAGTCTGTGTGACGGTGTGTGTCATTGGACAAATCTCACATTGACACAATACAAGTCTCCATATCACTGATGTCAACTAGACAGAACTAATAAAAACCTTATTAGGCATATTTATTTCTCAAGAAACTTTGTTTGCGATTTGGACATTTCAAGTTTTTGAGAAGTAAATATGTATAACATTAATAACCAAGAAACTAGAAATAAACTGTCCAACCTGTTGTGTAGTTATCGTGTGTGGGTGTCCATCAAAAATAAAATCTTAGAGAGTGATTCACAAGAATGTTAATGAAATAGACCCAAGAAAGCAAACAGTCGCATGAGCAAATGATAATGATGAAGACAAAATTGATGTAGTCTCGGACCAGGCTGGAGCAAAGTTGTCACTTCTAATTAGAAGCTTTCAAGCAAAGTCGGCTAACTTAAAGAGTGCACTGAATCACTTAAGTAATTGGTGCTCGTAGAACTGGTTGCTATTATCACACCTCAGGACCTTAAGCACAGCCAAACTACACACTTCAGGCCTTGAAGGATATCACCTTGGTGCCTTGTAGGTAGCCAAACTAACACACCTCAGGACCTTGAGCACAGCCAAACTACACACTTCAGGCCTTGAAGGATATCACCTTGGTGCCTTGTAGGTAGCCAAACTAACACACCTCAGGACCTTGAGGGCAGCCAAACTACACACTTCAGGCCTTGAAGGATATCACCTTGGTGCCTTGTAGGTAGCCAAACTAACACACCTCAGGACCTTGAGCACAGCCAAACTACACACTTCAGGCCTTGAAGGATATCACCTTGGTGCCTTGTAGGTAGCCAAACTAACACACCTCAGGACCTTGAGGGCAACCAAACTACACACTTCAGGCCTTGAAGGATATCACCTTGGTGCCTTGTAGGTAGCCAAACTAACACACCTCAGGACCTTGAGCACAGCCAAACTACACACTTCAGGCCTTGAAGGATATGACCTTGGTGCCTTGTAGGTAGCCAAACTAACACACCACAGGGCCTTGAGGGCAACCAAACTACACACTTCAGGCCTTGAAGGATATGACCTTGGTGCCTTGTAGGTAGCCAAACTAACACACCACAGGGCCTTGAGGGCAACCAAACTACACACTTCAGGCCTTGAAGGATATGACCTTGGTGCCTTGTAGGTAGCCAAACTAACACACCACAGGGCCTTGAGGGCAACCAAACTACACACTTCAGGCCTTGAAGGATATGACCTTGGTGCCTTGTAGGTAGCCAAACTAACACACCACAGGGCCTTGAGGGCAACCAAACTACACACTTCAGGCCTTGAAGGATATCACCTTGGTGCCTTGTAGGTAGCCAAACTAACACACCTCAGGACCTTGAAGGCAACCAAACTACACATTTCAGGCCTTAAAGGATATCACCTTAGTGCCTTGTAGGTAGCCAAACTAACACACCTCAGGACCTTGAGCACAGCCAAACTACACACTTCAGGCCTTGAAGGATATCACCTTGGTGCCTTGTAGGTAGCCAAACTAACACACCTCAGGACCTTGAGGGCAGCCAAACTACACACTTCAGGCCTTGAAGGATATCACCTTGGTGCCTTGTAGGTAGCCAAACTAACACACCTCAGGACCTTGAGCACAGCCAAACTACACACTTCAGGCCTTGAAGGATATCACCTTGGTGCCTTGTAGGTAGCCAAACTAACACACCTCAGGACCTTGAGGGCAGCCAAACTACACACTTCAGGCCTTGAAGGATATGACCTTGGTGCCTTGTAGGTAGCCAAACTAACACACCACAGGGCCTTGAGGGCAACCAAACTACACACTTCAGGCCTTGAAGGATATCACCTTAGTGCCTTGTAGGTAGCCAAACTAACACACCACAGGGCCTTGAGGGCAACCAAACTACACACTTCAGGCCTTGAAGGATATGACCTTGGTGCCTTGTAGGTAGCCAAACTAACACACCACAGGGCCTTGAGGGCAACCAAACTACACACTTCAGGCCTTGAAGGATATCACCTTGGTGCCTTGTAGGTAGCCAAACTAACACACCTCAGGACCTTGAGCACAGCCAAACTACACACTTCAGGCCTTGAAGGATATGACCTTAGTGCCTTGTAGGTAGCCAAAAACTAACACACCACAGGGCCTTGAAGGCAACCAAACTACACATTTCAGGCCTTAAAGGATATCACCTTAGTGCCTTGTAGGTAGCCAAACTAACACACCTCAGGACCTTGAGCACAGCCAAACTACACACTTCAGGCCTTGAAGGATATCACCTTGGTGCCTTGTAGGTAGCCAAACTAACACACCTCAGGACCTTGAGGGCAACCAAACTACACACTTCAGGCCTTGAAGGATATCACCTTGGTGCCTTGTAGGTAGCCAAACTAACACACCTCAGGACCTTGAGCACAGCCAAACTACACACTTCAGGCCTTGAAGGATATCACCTTGGTGCCTTGTAGGTAGCCAAACTAACACACCTCAGGACCTTGAGGGCAGCCAAACTACACACTTCAGGCCTTGAAGGATATGACCTTGGTGCCTTGTAGGTAGCCAAACTAACACACCACAGGGCCTTGAGGGCAACCAAACTACACACTTCAGGCCTTGAAGGATATCACCTTAGTGCCTTGTAGGTAGCCAAACTAACACACCACAGGGCCTTGAGGGCAACCAAACTACACACTTCAGGCCTTGAAGGATATGACCTTGGTGCCTTGTAGGTAGCCAAACTAACACACCACAGGGCCTTGAGGGCAACCAAACTACACACTTCAGGCCTTGAAGGATATCACCTTGGTGCCTTGTAGGTAGCCAAACTAACACACCTCAGGACCTTGAGCACAGCCAAACTACACACTTCAGGCCTTGAAGGATATGACCTTAGTGCCTTGTAGGTAGCCAAAAACTAACACACCACAGGGCCTTGAAGGCAACCAAACTACACATTTCAGGCCTTAAAGGATATCACCTTAGTGCCTTGTAGGTAGCCAAACTAACACACCTCAGGACCTTGAGCACAGCCGAACTACACACTTCAGGCCTTGAAGGATATGACCTTAGTGCCTTGTAGGTAGCCAAAACTAACACACCACAGGGCCTTGAAGGCAACCAAACTAACATATCTCAAGGCCTTGAATGTAGCCAAACTAACACCTCATAGCCTTGAAAGCAACCAAATTAACACACCTCATGACCTTGAATGGAGCCAAACTAACACCTCAGGGCCTTGAAGGCAACCAATTTAACACACCTCAAGACCTTGAATGTAGCCAAACTAACACCTCAGGGCCTTGAAGGCAACCAAACAAACACACACCACAGGGTTTTTGAGGCAGTCAATCTAACACCTCAGGCCCTTGAAGGCAGCCAAACAAACACACACCACAGGGTTTTGAAGGCAGTCAATCTAACACCTCAGGCCCTTGAAGGCAGCCAAACAAACACACACCACAGGGTTTTGAAGGCAGTCAATCTAACACCTCAGGCCCTTGAAGGCAGCCAAACAAACACACACCACAGGGTTTTGAAGGCAGTCAATCTAACACCTCAGGCCCTTGAAGGCAGCCATACTAAGAGAGCAGGTGGAAGTATTAATAAAGGGAGCTACATGAACTACAGCATGCTGTCCCCCCAGTTAAGTAGACTACCAGGCACAGCAGCAAGCTCCAAATGGCAGCCCTACAAGGAACTGATTCCCTTATCAGAGTCAATAATGTACCAGTGTCAAATCTCTCAAGTCTGCCATTAAACACACAGCCTGCATTTACACAGTTTGTTTATCATTTCTCAGTGAGTGACTACTTCCCTTTATGCAATCTACATTGTCTGCAACCACTGGTAAACCCCAGAGACTGGTACTATACAACATTAGGATGCACAACCACTTATGCAAGTGATGAGAACCAACAGAGACTCAGTTGTTCTTATCAACTACAATTCACCAGTCTTTAAAACACTATACACAGAACATCTATATTTTCACAGTAGTGGTGCCATATTAAAACTGATCAATACTATGAAAAGGCAAGTCATTAATATAGCATATGATATCAGAATTACATGGGACATCTTCAATATTATCCCATTCCCGACAGCGCAGAACCATACTGGAAACACCTGAAGGTAGAGTTCTAGACAATGCTCTGGATATGGTGAATACCTAATCTGCGGGTAGTACTAGGGTGAGGGCAAGCACCCAAATAGACATCACCTGAGGCTGCCTTGTAAGTCACACCTGTAACGTCTGCATGTGTAACCCAGCCACGCAACCTCACGAATAGTACTACAAGTGGCCAATGATACCAGCATAGGTCCATCAATAAACTCAACTCACACCTACACACGGATCTAGTCATCTAGTCAAGTTCACCTATCTAGTCATCCTATGTAGACGGTATAAGTACAGAGACTGTTCATTCTATACGTAGACGGCACGGGTAAGGAGCTACATTGGACCCTTGCTACTGAGTCTGACAACTATTTTTTGAGGAAGTCAACACGCAAGTATTCTTCTAGCAGACAGATGTGATGAGATGACTGACAACTGTTTCCTTTTTTGCCAACGCTAGCTACAGGACCCTTCTACACTTGCTTCATCATTACATCAATAGTCACAAACGAGATACACTTTCAAGTTGTCTAACCCAGAAAATGAGATCTTTAACAGACTTGAATGTACACTGACTATACAGAGTGGATACAGGACTGATAATGTCAAAGTCCTACATACCTGTTCCTTCTCCAACATGTCAATCTTGCGTAGTATCTTCATCGCATAGATGTGTCCCGTGTCCTTCTTCTGCACCAGGCGAACCTGCAACACAAACACACACAGTTGTAGACTGCGTCTATCTACACAGATACAACACAATATAAAACCTTCTATCACGCCACCAAAATCGACACAATACTGAGTTCAGATGTGCGTCAAAACACAATTTTTTTAATCTCGTAAAGTAGTCGTCAACAGCTGAGGAAGATACAGTCAAAAGATAATTTAGATGACGATGATACAATATTTTATTTCCTAGTGATTTACTGCTGACAGGGAATGAGTTTGGAACACAGCAGAGGTTGAGATTGTCCACAGCTACTGAATTGATATTAACATGACATATACCCTGACATGTGGAGGCTGGAACAGTGCTGTACAATGAAAGACTATTATCAATATTTATAACTACAATATTCCACAGTTAATTACACAAAACTGGATTGTTTTTACTCACGGCAGAACTAGTCTGGGTTCATATTTTTTACCAGACACAAAACTGTTTCGGTTTAAGTAAATGACAAGGCCTTGCCAAATAAATTTGATGCATTCTGTCTTTCAATAGAGACCCTCCTAAGACAGACTCAAAGCTCTATCTGTCCTTCCCACCGCGAACTATAGAACACTCGCACATCAATAATTAACACTATCAATATAACAACGCACACAAAATACCATTTATTACTGCCACTGTTCCTTGCTATTCAGACACATACAGTGCTCGATTAATCAAATATCGACATTGCACACAAAAACACTATCACCGACGCACGAACCAGTGATACGTCACGAATAGACGTAGAGTCCCTAACCAAACGGGTCAATATTAATCTCCTTCTGGGTGTAAAAAACAAGGTGATGTCAACGTGTTGACTACAGCGTGGCTGTGTTTGCAGTGTGCTGGCCAGGCTGGGGGGGGTGAACAGGTTCCTAGAAGCCACGGTGTGGCTGTGTTTGCAGTGTGCTGGCCAGGCTGGGGGGGGGGGTTGAACAGGTTCCTAGAAGCCACGGTGTGGCTGTGTTTGCAGTGTGCTGGCCAGGCTGGGGGGGGGTTGAACAGGTTCCTAGAAGCCACAGTGTGGCTGTGTTTGCAGTGTGCTGGCCAGGCTGGGGGGGGGTTGAACAGGTTCCTAGAAGCCACGGTGTGGCTGTGTTTGCAGTGTGCTGGCCAGGCTGGAGGGGGGAGTTGAACAGGTTCCTAGAAGCCACAGTGTGGCTGTGTTTGCAGTGTGCTGGCCAGGCTGGGGGGGAGTTGAACAGGTTCCTAGAAGCCACGGTGTGGCTGTGTTTGCAGTGTGCTGGCCAGGCTGGGGGGGGGGGAGTTGAACAGGTTCCTAGAAGCCACGGAGTGGCTGTGTTTGCAGTGTGCTGGCCAGGCTGGGGGGGGGTTGAACAGGTTCCTAGAAGCCACGGTGTGGCTGTGTTTGCAGTGTGCTGGCCAGGCTGGGGGGGGGGGAGTTGAACAGGTTCCTAGAAGCCACGGAGTGGCTGTGTTTGCAGTGTGCTGGCCAGGCTGGGGGGGGGTTGAACAGGTTCCTAGAAGCCACGGTGTGGCTGTGAGTGACTGGACGAGGCTATCAGATATGGGCAGTTATTGCGCAGTTATTGCATGTAAACACACCACTAGCCACTTGCTGCCACTCAGGCCCACTGCAGATATACTCAGTCACTAGTCCACTCCAGCCTACTCCAGCATGTCCACACGTCCAGTTACTCCAGCTTACTCTGTCACTCCAGCCTACTCCAGCCTACTCCAGCATGTCCACACCTCCAGTTACTCCAGCCTACTCCAGCGTACTGCCTTGTGTCCAAAGACTCCACATGTCCAGTTCTTCCAAACACACACTCATGCTCTATGCCTGCTCTACATAACATGCTAGATACAACAGACCATTTACTGTAAAAGTGATCCAAGGAAGCAAATGAACATAGAAAGAAGTGACTGGACCTCAGCACCTGGGAGAATGTAGCCTTACAATGCTCCAGTGTCAGTGTATTAATATACACCTGGGAGAACGTAGCCTTACAATGCTCCAATGTCAGTGTATTAATATACACCTGGGAGAACGTAGCCTTACAATGCTCCAGTGTCAGTGTATTAATATACACCTGGGAGAATGTAGCCTTACAATGCTCCAGTGTCAGTGTATTAATATACACCTGGGAGAACGTAGCCTTACAATGCTCCAGTGTCAGTGTATTAATATACACCTGGGAGAATGTAGCCTTACAATGCTCCAGTGTCAGTGTATTAATATACACCTGGGAGAACGTAGCCTTACAATGCTCCAGTGTCAGTGTATTAATATACACCTGGGAGAATGTAGCCTTACAATGCTCCAGTGTCAGTGTATTAATATACACCTGGGAGAACGTAGCCTTACAATGCTCCAGTGTCAGTGTATTAATATACACCTGGGAGAACGTAGCCTTACAATGCTCCACTGTCAGTGTATTAATATACACCTGGGAGAATGTAGCCTTACACTGCTCCAGTGTCAGTGTATTAATATACACCTGGGAGAATGTAGCCTTACAATGCTCCAGTGTCAGTGTATTAATATACACCTAGGAGAATGTAGCCTTACAATGCTCCAATGTCAGTGTATTAATATACACCTGGGAGAATGTAGCCTTACAATGCTCCAGTGTCAGTGTATTAATATACACCTGGGAGAACGTAGCCTTACAATGCTCCAATGTCAGTGTATTAATATACACCTGGGAGAATGTAGCCTTACATTGCTCCAATGTCAGTGTATTAATATACAGATGCTAGTCTTGACAGCGAAAATATGCTGGACTCCATTCATCATTAGCTAATTGCCAGCATTAATCAGTAGCCACTTAAGTGCTGTTGGGAAGCCAAGGAAGTGGAGAGAATATCTGGTAACAAACTGACATGATCTACAAGATTTAACAAGATTGCCATCCAGAGAATTAACTCTAGTTGGCAGGTGGACAAGGAAGCCCTTTTATCTACATATATCCAGCCATTCTGAGGTATGTGTCGATTTTATTTTTAAACATTCACACTACTAGCACCCACACAATTATCAGATAATCTGTTCCATTCATTCACGGTCCTTTGTGAAAAAGAGAACTTTCTTACGTCTAATCTACACTGCTCTTTTACTAGTGTAACTTCATGTCCTCTAGTCTTTCTATCTTTCTTAATTAAAAAAACATATTTCTATCAATATTTTCATAACCATTCAATATTTTAAACACTTCTATCTGATCTCCTCTCAATCTCCTGGTCTCTAGTGTTGTTAAACCACATTTTTTTGGCGTTTTTCATAACTAAGATCCCTCAGTTTTGGTATCATTTTAGTCGCTCTCCTCTGTAAGCTTGTACACAATATTCTAAATGAGGCTTAACTATTGTTTTGTACAGCGGCATTATTAGTTCTTTTTCTTTATATGCTATATTTTGCCTAATCAATCCAAGGATTTGATTTTCTTTTGAAGCTGCAATTCCACACTGCTCTGAAAGGATACCATACACTGCACTCATTGTGTCTTAGAATGGCAGGAATCAGACACTTACATCAACCATCTGTCGCTGATTTCTAGCATGAGGAAGTTGCTGCAGCTGGTGATCACCGTAGAAAAACACCAAGTTACACGGAGAGCTTGATGAATGCTGGTTACATGTATCCCAAATGTCTGAGTCTACTTATGTTTTCAGGAATCTCTCACTATCCAAGTATCTATGGATCGAGTTTGTACACAAACACTTCAAGGGTCAGACCACAGTTCGCCTTCCAGTTGTGTTGGGGGTCAGACCACGGTTAACCTTCCAATTGTGTTGGGGTCAGACCACATGGATATTGTGTGACATGATGGCAGTGGCTGTGACATGATGGCAGTGGTTGTGACATGATGGCAGTGGCTGTGACATGATGGCAGTGGTTGTGACATGACGGCAGTGGCATTGACATAATAGCAGTGGCTGTGACATGATGGCAGTGGTTGTGACATGATGGCAGTGGCTGTGAAGAAATTTCAGATTTTTCAATGTAAATTTTTTTTTACAATCTGACCAAGTGTTAACATGGCCACCAATGGGAAAGTCAATAGTAGTGGTCTGTGTCCTTCACTGCCCCAGGTACACGCCACATCACTGCCCCAGGTACACGCCGCATCACTGCCCCAGGTACACGCCGCTTCACTGCCCCAGCTACACGCCGGATCACTGCCCCAGGTACACGCCGCATCACTACCCCAGGTACACGCCGCATCACTGCCCCAGGTACACGCCGCATCACGGCCCCAGGTACACGCCGCCATCACTGCCCCAGCTACACCCGCCATCACTGCCCCAGGTACACGCCGCCATCACTGCCCCAGGTACACGCCGCATCACGGCCCCAGGTACACGCCGCCATCACGGCCCCAGGTACACGCCGCATCACTGCCCCAGGTACACGCCGCCATCACTGCCCCAGGTACACGCCGCATCACTGCCCCAGGTACACGCCGCCATCACTGCCCCAGGTACACGCCGCCATCACTGCCCCAGGTACACGCCGCCATCACTGCCCCAGGTACACGCCGCCATCACTGCCCCAGGTACACGCCGCATCACGGCCCCAGGTACACGCCGCCATCACTGCCCCAGGTACACGCCGCCATCACTGCCCCAGGTACACGCCGCCATCACTGCCCCAGGTACACGCCGCCATCACTGCCCCAGGTACACGCCGCCATCACTGCCCCAGGTACACGCCGCCATCACTGCCCCAGGTACACGCCGCCATCACTGCCCCAGGTACATGCCGCATCACGGCCCCAGGTACACGCCGCCATCACTGCCCCAGGTACACGCCGCCATCACTGCCCCAGGTACACGCCGCCATCACTGCCCCAGGTACACGCCGCCATCACTGCCCCAGGTACACGCCGCCATCACTGCCCCAGGTACACGCCGCATCACGGCCCCAGGTACATGCCGCCATCACTGCCCCAGGTACATGCCGCCATCACTGCCCCAGGTACATGCCACATCACTGTCTCATCCACTCACTCTTGTGCTACAAGAGTCTGCTGAACGTCACACTTTGGATCAATCTCCACATGAACTGTCCACCCACATCAAAGCCTGGATCCTGGGCTGGGCTGGGCTGATCAACGAACGGCCAATGACATTTGTCACCTCTGCACAATTATCATGCCAAAACATCAGTAGGAATATGTGTATTTCCTGTAGCCATGTTGGTGGCATCGCTGTCTGACCTTCTGTAATTTCCTTTGGCTTCGTCATAATGTGTGTCACACCATTAATCCTGCCCACTCATTCTGTAAGTCTATTTCCTGGTATTCACAGTAGAAAACATTACCCAATGTCAAGTGATTCACTACTTAATTAAAATAAAACTGCTACAAATGCAACTTAGTGTGAAACGTTACATTAAAAATAAAAAAATTGTTTACTACCAGTTGTTGATGAATTATAGGTCAAAGGTCTCAAATAGATTCAGGATTTGCTCCTAACAAACTGCAGACCTGTGGACAAGTGCATTCATTCTTACAGTGGCTGCATCGGCTATTATATGCTTCTTTTGAATTAATAATTTCTAATATAAGTTTTGAAGATAAGCTAACCATTTTTTTCTCAGAGTTTGTCTCAGATATTAAACAATACTCAAGACTAAAAAGAATTGATTTTTATGTTGTTTAGAGATATTTAAATGTTTTTAAAGACAATAAAAAATATGTCAAAAATCACCATAAAATGGCATTTTATTTCATTTTGAGAGACTCCCCAAAAGAGAAATTTTTATGGGTGTAAGTACACACATGTTACTGACATTCAAACGGGTTTTTTTGTAAACAAATGCATATTAAGTTTGATACAGCTTCATAAACCTTTTGCTACAATGTTGAAAGACAGCAAAAATCCGTACTGCATTTTTGGCAAGACCCCTTCACCAAACAAAACCATCCTATGCAATTTTTGGTAAACACAAGTCAAGTTCATATGCCAAGTTATGGCTTTGTAAGTATTGTAGTTTTTGTAATAAAAAATTACATTAAGTAATACTTCCTGGTTGTTACAATTATAAGGGTGTCACCAGATGCTTGTTTTTTGCTTAGAAATGTGACTTTTTTTACTGGCATGTGGCTTATTTCAACAAAAGTTGACAGACACTTCTATTACTGAGATTTCCCCCCAAGGTTGTCCCGCCAAGTTGTCTCATGATATTGTGTTAGGAAGGGCCATGTGTTGAACTTGTGGTAGACAAGATTGATTGACACCTGCTGGGGTCAGTCACGTGTCATTGCAAATGGCTTTGCAATGGCGGCTGAGGTCGGGCATTATCGGAGAATAAACAAAACTATGCCAGTATTTGGTGATTTGACAGCGTGATGCATTGAGGTAATTATAATACAACAGCATAGTGGCATGAGAATAACCAGACTATTATGATCTACATTCTTGGTGAATGAATTTATGTTTGAACTGGGCTGACGCACACGTGATCGTCACTATGGAAACATCGTCAGTTTCCAAGAATTTGAAAAGGGACTTTCCAAAGACACACTAAAAATACTAGTTTTTAAAGAAGTGATTGGTGACATATGGTGATAGTGCCTTGGTTTTTTTAATAGTACACATGTTCATACTGACACCTAATAATGTTCTATGAAGAAAACAATAAAGAAATCAACCGACATGATACCCGGTGCATCTACTTTAAGTGGGTTCTTTTATTAGAGTGTGTTCTTTTATTGGCTACTATACGGTATTCTGTGGAACTGTATGAGGAAACCACAACTTAATACGGAAACAGTCCTAAACATCTGCTGACAACTCAAAGCCTCAACCTACAAGAGCTGCTGAATGAGACAGGTTCCACCTTGTGAGAGAGCCATCAAGGTCACTGTGACATAAGGCACTGCATTGTATGACAGTCCTCCCCTCATCTTTGAGGTCATTGTGCACGACACACACGTATTGCAAGGCAACTGAATGGAACGGCGCCACTCCTAATATGTGACATGGAAACAAGGCAATTGATTATGACTGGTGTGATTCAGCAGAACTACTGCCGTTCCTTAGGCAGGTCCACCCTTCATTCAGGCTGCAGTTTTTTTTACCACAACTTTTTATAACAAACAATGAATTGGAGATTGCTATAAAGAACAAACTAACATGGCGCAGATCACTTTGATCACGACTACTGGCTAACACTTCCTGACGTGACTTGGCTCCTACAATACATATCTAATCAGCTCATCTCGCAACACAGTAAATACTATGCTCCGGGGCAGATCCACCCAACTACTATTAATAGTGCAATTCTTGGGTGGCCAGAGGGAACAAAAGTGTGGTCTACAGTGCATACATGGCAATGTCTTTACGCTTAAAGGTGTTCTCTAGCGATTGCATGCTCAGTGCACATCTTGATTACAGTACCACTTGAATGACAAGTCTCAACATGAGAATATACAACACTGAACACTCCCAATATGACCCACTGTCTATTTATGTAAGACTAGCAACCAATACATAAACAGGCAGTTGGCAGGGTGAGAACAACACAATCCTGTTCTTCCTTCCTCCAGTAACTACTAGACAGCATCATCCTGTTCTTCCTTCCTTCAGTAACTACTAGACAGCATCATCCTGTTCTTCCTTCCTTCCTTCAGTAACTACTATACAGCATCATCCTGTTCTTCCTTCCTTCAGTAACTACTATACAGCATCATCCTGTTCTTCCTTCCTTCAGTAACTACTATACAGCATCATCCTGTTCTTCCTTCCTTCAGTAACTACTAGACAGCATCATCCTGTTCTTCCTTCCTTCAGTAAGTACTATACAGCATCATCCTGTTCTTCCTTCCTTCAGTAACTACTAGACAGCATCGTCCTGTTCTTCCTTCCTTCAGTAAGTACTATACATCATCATCCTGTTCTTCCTTCCTTCAGTAACTACTATACAGCATCATCCTGTTCTTCCTTCCTTCAGTAACTACTATACAGCATCATCCTGTTCTTCCTTCCTTCAGTAACTACTAGACAGCATCATCCTGTTCTTCCTTCCTTCAGTAACTACTATACAGCATCATCCTGTTCTTCCTTCCTTCAGTAACTACTAGACAGCATCATCCTGTTCTTCCTTCCTTCAGTAACTACTAGACAGCATCATCCTGTTCTTCCTTCCTTCAGTAACTCCTATACAGCATCATCCTGTTCTTCCTTCCTTCAGTAACTACTATACAGCATCGTCCTGTTCTTCCTTCCTTCAGTAACTACTATACAGCATCGTCCTGTTCTTCCTTCCTTCAGTAACTCCTATACAGCATCGTCCTGTTCTTCCTTCCTTCAGTAACTACTATACAGCATCGTCCTGTTCTTCCTTCCTTCAGTAACTCCTATACAGCATCATCCTGTTCTTCCTTCCTTCAGTAACTACTATACAGCATCGTCCTGTTCTTCCTTCCTTCAGTAACTACTATACAGCATCGTCCTGTTCTTCCTTCCTTCAGTAACTACTATACAGCATCGTCCTGTTCTTCCTTCCTTCAGTAACTACTATACAGCATCGTCCTGTTCTTCCTTCCTTCAGTAACTACTAGACAGCATCATCCTGTTTTTCCTTCCTTCAGTAACTACTAGACAGAATCATCCTGTTCTTCCTTCCTTCAGTAACTACTATACAGCATCGTCCCGTTCTTCTTTCCTTCAGTAACTCCTATACAGCATCATCCTGTTCTTCCTTCCTTCAGTAACTACTATACAGCATCATCCTGTTCTTCCTTCCTTCAGTAACTACTATACAGCATCGTCCTGTTCTTCCTTCCTTCAGTAACTACTAGACAGCATCATCCTGTTCTTCCTTCCTTCAGTAACTACTATACAGCATCGTCCTGTTCTTCCTTCCTTCAGTAACTACTATACAGCATCATCCTGTTCTTCCTTCCTTCAGTAACTACTATACAGCATCGTCCTGTTCTTCCTTCCTTCAGTAACTACTAGACAGCATCATCCTGTTCTTCCTTCCTTCAGTAACTACTATACAGCATCGTCCTGTTCTTCCTTCCTTCAGTAACTACTATACAGCATCATCCTGTTCTTCCTTCCTTCAGTAACTACTATACAGCATCGTCCTGTTCTTCCTTCCTTCAGTAACTACTATACAGCATCATCCTGTTCTTCCTTCCTTCAGTAACTCCTATACAGCATCGTCCTGTTCTTCCTTCCTTCAGTAACTACTAGACAGCATCATCCTGTTCTTCCTTCCTTCAGTAACTCCTATACAGCATCGTCCTGTTCTTCCTTCCTTCAGTAACTACTAGACAGCATCATCCTGCACACTAATGTATACATTACCTATTTCAGCACAACCCCAAAAGCAACTTATAAATCTCCACCTCCCAGTCAATGGATGTGTAATTACATAAATCAGGAGACTTTGTCATTCTTGTGACGTGACACTCTAGTGACACTATCGTGACACTCTAGTGACACTATTTCTGACCCCAGCTGTGTTAGATGTCATGGTGTCACCAGCAATGACAGTAATGACATCATCTTGTAAGTAGTTCAGGAGGACACTAGAGAAGTGACTAGAGAGCTCAAGGCCAGCATCAGACTTGTACGATTCATTTTATGCCAATTCATTAAGAATTAACCATTGGTTGCCGCCCTTTGCAGTGGCCCTGAAGTATTGCTAAATTATGGATCCTTCAGTGCATATGTGCGTGCATGACATGCAGCCATTGATTCCTGCTCAGGCACCGCTCATACACCACGAGACAAGGCAGACTAAGCACACACCGCCCTCGCTTACACCAACTCGCTGTGTTTTATTGCAAACAATTCTCTACTTAATTGACATCTTCCCGCGGAAACTATTCTTGGCAACAGTGCAAGCATTAATTCTCCATCTTGACTGTGGGCTGTGGGTGACTGCTGCTCGCTGATAAACGTGGTGTGCACAATAATCCCCAAACTAGATGAGTGCTGTAAGTTGCTCACTGGTGCTTTACTACATGCTTGTCACATTTCAGGAACCTGATGGTGCAAGCAGTTACGTCATCCATGAGACCTGCATAGTGCAGTAGACTTGGCTGAACAAGGCCAGTAGTGCAACAGCATGACTGATCAGCCCCTACAATAATTACACTTACATAGTAAACACAAGACTTCTGCATGGACTGAGACACCATCTGTTACCAGTGATGGCAGCTCAAAGGCATTCTACTCTCTCTCGCTCTCTCTCTCTCTCTCTCTCTCTCTCTCTCTCTCTCTCTCTCTCTCTCTCTCTCCTCTCTCTCTCTCTCTCTCTCTCTCTCTCTCTCTCTCTCTCTCCCTCTCCCTCTCTCTCTCTCTCATACCATTACTGGGTACACTCCAGGGGTAAACATGGCAATTAATAACAACAATATTTTGTCATTGAACTGACTGCATGGCAATGTAAAACTGCAAAGCTGTTGAAAAATGCCTTAAAAACAATACTAATGGGTGGTCTAAACTGGAATGGGTCCAATGTTTTAGTCATGTTTCAGTCAAAATAAATTTAAAAAGGACCAATGCTAGTTAGAAAAATCAGCAATGTCACACTGACCGACACTGACCAACACTGACCGACACTGACCGACACTGACCGACACTGACTGATGCTGACCGACACTGACTGTTACACTCACTGACTTGTTCATCACGTGTAGCATTTGTTCCTTATTTGTTTCACCTGTAGATGTCATTTGTTCCTTATTTGTTTCACCTGTAGATGTCATTTGTTCCTTATTTGTTTCACCTGTAGATGTCATTTGTTCTTTATTTGTTTCACCTGTAGATGTCATATGTTCCTTATTTGTTTCACCTGTAGATGTCATATGTTCCTTATTTGTTTCACCTGTAGATGTCATTTGTTCTTTATTTGTTTCACCTGTAGATGTCATTTGTTCCTTATTTGTTTCACCTGTAGATGTCATGTTCCTTATTTGTTTCACCTGTAGATGTCATTTGTTCCTTATTTGTTTCACCTGTAGATGTCATTTGTTCCTTATTTGTTTCACCTGTAGATATCATTTGTTCCTTATTTGTGTCACCTGTAGATGTCATTTGTTCCTTATTTGTTTCACCTGGAGATGTCATTTGTTCCTTATTTGTTTCACCAGTAGATGTCATTTGTTCTTTATTTGTTTCACCAGTAGATGTCATTTGTTCTTTATTTGTTTCACCTGTAGATGTCATTTGTTCTTTATGTGTTTCACCTGTAGATGTAATTTGTTCTTTATTTGTTTCACCTGTAGATGTCATTTGTTCTTTATTTGTTTCACCTATAGATGTCATTTGTTCTTGCATAAATATGTGGGAGAGTTTGTTATAGTTTGTAATAAAACTGGAATAAAATCATTCCATGTTACAAACTGCAAAAAACCCAACTGGTAGCCATCTTAAAATTTACTATTTTTGTGTGTTTGACAAGTATGTGTGTAATTTGAAAAGTAGCCACTAGAATTATTGGATAGCTGTTGTAATGGAACAAGACTAACAATTACACCTACAATGGATAACATTCGTCATGACAGTGGCAACTTATCTTTTTTATAAACGTTGGGTTGTGCCTGACTTGTACATGTCATTCATACAAGGTGTGAGCCATGTTGAACTGTCACAGATGAACAACAGTCCCCAGTGTCAGCGGAGGTCCAACGTTGCACATCAGTGACAACATATAATGTAAGTAGCTATGCTACATGAATCACTTTGTGTGCAGGACAGTGGGGCGTTTGTGTTGTGTCAGGCACCACAAGAGAGGGTGGGGTACAGGGGCCTTTATCGCCAAAAAACACATTGTGTACTGTTGCTTGTAAGGTTATAACAAATTTGCCCCGACAAACACTCACCCCTTCCCCAGGGTGCAGTTATGACTTTTGACATGGCCCCCAGATGCAGTAGGATCTATGCTTTATCAGGGTAGGATGTGTGAATATCTCACAGGCTCCCTGACATGTTGTGTTGGATGCCCGTGTTACACCACACTCTGATAAGACATCATTTTAGCTCTGTTATCACGAAATGTGACACAGGCAGCTAGGAAGGGGAGCTCAGGGGGAACAACAAACCAGTCAAAGTTGATGGAATGGTTCACAAGGGTACCTACCCTAGTGTGACATAAGGAGCAGTGTAAGGGGGAAAGGTAGCGGGTTGGTTAGCGAGCTCAAACAAAACAGAACTGTTTACCACCATAATAAAAATATAACTACCCCTGTTATACCCACCAGGATCAAGTAGGAGTAAAAATGATGTATGTACATTCATATAGGACCCAGTGATACAGTATATACTATCATCCTTAACTACCACTCCCCACAGTAAACATTAAAACACCCTACTAGCCCCCCCCCCCCCCAATACCAGCACCCCTCACTCCACATGGCCTAACAATTGCACTCTACAGTGAGCAGGCTTGTTGACCTGACAGCCAGAAGGACTGAGCCTCCAATTACTGGTGCAATCACTCACTAATCACAACAAGTAATTACCAAGATGTCACAGAGCACCACTTATTGCTCCACACCTGTTTGTCACCGCCAACCAGTGCAGTAGGTGAGTAGGTGAGTAGGCACACACACGGTTAGCTACGTCTACAGTATGGCTCAATATTCATGACCATTTGCACATATGCCTTCATTGTCAGCACCAACTGGCGCTGTTCAAATGGAGACATTAACTTAGCTAAATGTCTTCATGATAGCCGAGCACGCAGGTAAACGAAGGTAAACCGGCATCACAATTACAGCCGTGATTAGTCTGTAACACAGGTATAATGACTGCCAGCTGGAGGACAATAAAGTCTGTTACACTTAGTGTACAATAGAATGATTTTACCTACAGACGAAGCCAACACCTGTCTAGAGGTGACACACATCAAGCAAACCTTACAGTTCCTTCTCTTTACCATAACCACTGTATTATATATTCGGACACCGAAACATAATTAAATTCTCAGCTGTCCGAAACCATACAGTACAACAAATTATTTCTGGTGTCTGGAAACATACAGTATACTAATTATTTTTGTAGATGTTCAGGGTGTCCGAAAACTTAGTGTTCAAAAGGGTATCTACAAGGACATTTTTGGACTGGTAGAAATGTGATCCAGCATAAAGGCCTGGTCCAAATACCTGCTGTCATTGTGTGGTATTTTTACTGCCATTGACTGTCACCATTTCATACAATTCAGCTTTTGATATCAGATTACCCGATGAAATAATACTCTCATATTCACTGGTGGGGCAGCTCTCTGTAGACCCAACTAAAAGGTTTCCATCAATTATTAACATGTACTGAGCACATTAATTCCACAATGACCGCACATGATGTTTATAATAGCAGCAAACAGCAATATTCAGCTAGCCGTCTGATGGCATTACCAGCATTCTAAATGTCATAAACTGAACATCTTGTTCCTGTATCATAAGCGCGTCAGAGAGAGACCCAGTGGGCCTAAAGGGTTTCCACGGTTAATAATTGATATGTAACACAAGAATAAACTCACTGATTGTTGCTATGTATAGGGGCAATAATGTATAGATCCAACACCATCTGATGTGGGGCCGACACGACACAGTATTCTGACACAAACTGAGCCATCCCTCTCATTCATCCTCAAGCACTGGATGACCTGGAGATAATGAGCATCTTACGACAGACATCAAAACCACCGCACAAAAACATGTGCACATCACTCCTAGTTCTATCTCCCACCACCGTACCGCATCCCGTCGTACAACGACCAAACGTAGTGAATCAAGTTAATCCAGTCCAACAGGATGGATTGATGCAGCAGGATCACGGGTGAGAGGAGGTCATCCAAATCCATGCTGTGATGTAATTAATAACTAATTATACAAATTTTGATAGGATAGGATATCCAAAGGGGACGATGGGAAACCCAATGGTGGAAACAGGATAGCCAATGGGCTGTTGGAGACTTTTTACAATAATATGTCCCAGATTTTTACCAGACTCGCATTCAACCCTTGGATACTATCGGACATTACTTCAGAAGACAGGGGGGGAGGGGGTGTGGTGCTGTTACTTTTTAAAATCCAGCATAACTATTTTCCCTCACGTAGAATGCCAAGTTGAGTCCATTGCACCCCACAGCCTAAGGGCGTGAGAAAGTGGAGACAGTATAGCCAGTGGTGTAGATTACTGTCATAAAGAGAACAGGCAAAGGGACCAGAGATGCTGGCAAGTGATTATGCCATGTCAACCCTGCACCAAGACAGGAAACAGATGCTTTGAAATTATATAGAACTTTCCTGTGTGCATTTCCTGGACAGTAATTGTGCAAATGAATTTCTATCACATGTAACATGTACTACGACTTCACAGTGCAATATTGACCAGGTGATATTTTAGTATAACAATTACCTGCACCACTTTTTTTTTAGACAATTATTAGCATTTACCAACACATAATTTTTAGTAAAATCACCTTAATGACGACCAAATCTCGTTAAATGAGTACAAACATTATTTTTGTTCTCATAAAATATAATTTCTCATACAGCAACTACCTGGTCGTGTCTCTTTGTTTTCTAGTCAAAACTGCATGTGTGGAATTTACCAAGAGATCCTGTTTATGTTGACTGATGTAGCTGTGTACCTTTGGGCTAGCCATATACGGAATGTTTATGTTGACTGATGTAGCTGTGTACCTTTGGGTTAGCCATATACGGAATGTTTATGTTGACTGATGTAGCTGTGTACCTTTGGGCTAGCCATATACGGAATGTTTATGTTGACTGATGTAGCTGTGTACCTTTGGGCTAGCCATATACGGAATGTTTATGTTGACTGATGTAGCTGTGTACCTTTGAGCTAGCCATATACGGAATGGGAGATCACCAAAGACAGGAGACTACAGCTGAGTACTGAGTGACTGATGACAGGCGCTCCAGCTACCCAGATGAATAAAGTAAACAAACCACCTGACACCTGTTTGCTGTCCAGCAGACCACATTACATGAGGTGTCCAGGCACCATACACTCTACACCAAGTGTGGCCTATGACTACTGCACTATCTGGAGCAAATGGGGTCAACTGTCTGTATGTGGGTCAACCGGGATCAGCCTGTCTGGGGACAGATCAGTATTTCTTTCTCCGCAGACGACCATGTTAATGTCTTTTTTAGTCCTGCACACAATGTAACGATTAAGATGTTATCTCCTTGACACAAGTTTTCGAGTGCTACGTTGCTGCCCTCGTATATGCCAATTTTGTGGAATCCTACAATCTTGAGGCACCAAGCTGTCTATAACTAACGTAGCACAGTAACCACAACTACCATTAAACTTGAGTTTGCCAGGGTGACCAACAAAACCAACAAATCCATATAATTAAAACCCTGCTGATGTCACACTACATTAGACAATGTGTGCATGGTGTGACAGTGAATGCTGTGACAGTGATGCCTGCCCAGTGACAATAGAGCTCCATCTAGTACTGTGTGTGACATCAACTGGCCATATACGCAGTGACAACACAGAACAATGTTGTGACCAACCAGAAACACCATGACCTCACGTAAACATAAACACACATAAACAAGATGTAAACATACAAAAACAAGTCATACCCATACATAAACACAACGTGAACACACAGAAAAATGACATGAACATACAAAACCATGACATGACTACAAAAACGTGACTTTACCTCACCGAAGGCTCCTCTACCGATGACCTTGAGTGGTTCAAAGTCGTGCACTCCAAGCTTGGACCGCTTGAGTCGGAGGAATTCTGTCTCCTTGCACGCATGCTGCTGCCTCTTCTCCTTCTTCTGTAAGTCAAACACAGAGGACACGTGAGATGAGGAACAGGTGAGGACAGGTGAGTTTCACTAACATTCTTATAAGCTCATAAGCACAATTTTGATCTTTAAAATAAATTTTGCTTGTTAACAGTGATCTTATATGTAAAGTGAAAATTGTCAACACCAGGATATGTAACCAGGCATGCTCACCCATACGTCACAGGAATAATGTCCTTAGTGATATGGTGATGACATTTTGCATTTTTTAAAAGGTTGTATGGAGCATTTCCCTCGTTGGAAATACACTTTCAACGTCATAACTGTCCTTATCATAGTTTAGAGGCTGATTTTATGCCAGTCGTATTTGATGCGAGACTAATGAAAGACGGCAATAACCCAGGACCTGGAACTACTTCATCGAGCATGGTGCTTCACTTATTCACACTACATTTTTCTTGTACAAAGAAATTCACAGGTAATGCTACAATCTGGCAGGGGATAAGGTCAATATGCGTTACCAAGCATTCACAGTAATAATACATGGTTTAACTGTGCACCAGTAACCACCTAGAGAAGGCACACGCGCTGTTTATTCCATTATCACTGCAAGTGTTTTGGCAGCCGCTAATGCAGCACCAGATGGGTTTTTGTAGATCAAAAACATTGGCTTCGTGAGTACCTGACAGGTTTTTTCCATTTCTCCAACTGGGAAATATTACTACTCCCATCATGGACACCAGGTTGAAGAGTTTAACAGATTTTCTTGTCTCTTCTAAAAGACAGGCAGTGAATGAATGCGTCCACATTTTTTGAAATGGCAATAGTTGGACACAAACCTCAGGCCTCTAGATTGGCAGTCTAGTGATCTGATTGCCAAGCTACCTCTCCCTCATGACTTGAGGTAACCTCCCTATTTGTCAGGTAACTGATTAGGTAATGTTTTGCACATAGTGAGATCAGGTGATATCATTCTGATCAGTCCAAAAAGAGGAAGTAGGAAACACGTGCAACATGACATATATGAAAGGTGACCCACATTAAGGTCAAGGTGCATGCTGTAGTCACCACTAACAAGAAGTCACTAGCCAATTATCCTTAAGAAGTAGCAATACCAATGCTTACGAGTATCAAGCAAAACAATTATTGTATATTGGTATATAATTATGCATAAATCAATGAAAACATTTAGTCAACCCACATGTCTACGAGTAAAGCAGTTTTGGGTTCTTCTAACAGCACATCTAGAAACATGATGACTCTGACTTGTGGGAAGGAACACATTAAATGGGGTCTTTCATGGTATTATTTATAATAAGGTCATAAACAGTAGAACAATAAATTCAGCCATGTTGACAATACACACTAACAGAGTAGACTGTCACAAGTCACAACACTGACAGAGTACAAACTGTCACAAGTCACAACACTGACAGAGTACAGACTGTCACAAGTCACAACACTGACAGAATACAGACTGTCACAAGTCACAACACTGACAGAGTACAGACTGTCATAAGTCACAACACTGACAACTGTCCTCCCTGTCTTTCCAGTGCCTGTATCCTCATTGTCCCCATCCTATCTTTCCTATATCCCCATCCTCCCTATCTTCCCGTCCTCCCTATCTCGCCATCCTTCCTATCTCCCCGTCATCCCTATCTCCCTGTCCTCACCTGTTCCTCACTGAGTCCCTCCTCCTGCATCGACTGCTCCAACTTCTTGTACCTGCAAGCAACCACAGGTGTAAACAAACAGCCACAGGTGTAAACAAACAGCCATAGGTGTAAACAAAATGCCACATGTGTAAACAATGCTGTAAACAATGTACAGACAATGGCGAAACTATATAAAATGTAACTTAATCATCACAGACAGTAATCATCATTATATAATATATGCAAGAAGAACCATAACATAAAATAAATTTTTCTTCTGATAACACAACTTGAAATTTGAAACTCATTCTGATGTTTCAACTACCATCTGCACACTTTTTTTGTGTTGTAAGAAAACTAAATTGTAAATTATTCTTCCAACTTGATGAACATTAATCATACCCATAATCATAACTTTTAACAGTAATTGATTACATATGTGGTGTAATTACCCCAGCTCTACTGCACCTAACTATGACAGCTCGACCCTGCCTTCAACCGACATTCAGCATTGCAATTAATCTCCCTATCCAGGTTAGCAGAGACACCAAAATACAGTGTATCAAATACATGACAATCCAGCTTCAGCTGCTTTGACATGAGTGGACAAGGAGGATCAAGTATAGCTTGTCATGGCCCCAGCCTCCCTATACAGCCAGTATCTGACACGAGTGGACAAGGAGGATCAAGTATAGAGTGTCATGGCCCCAGCCTCCCTCTACAGCCAGTATCTGACACGAGTGGACGAGGAGGATCAAGTACAGAGTGTCATGGCCCCAGCCTCCCTCTACAGCCAGTATCTGACACGAGTGGATGAGGAGGATCAAGTACAAAGTGTCATGGCCCCAGCCTCCCTCTACAGTCAGTATCTGACACGAGTGGACGAGGAGGATCAAGTATAGAGTGTCATGGCCCCAGCCTCCCTCTACAGCCAGTATCTGACACCAGTGGACGAGGAGGATCAAGTACAGTGTCATGGCCCCAGCCTCCCTCTACAGCCAGTATCTGACACGAGTGGACGAGGAGGATCAAGTACAGAGTGTCATGGCCCCAGCCTCCCTCTACAGCCAGTATCTGACACGAGTGGATGAGGAGGATCAAGTACAGAGTGTTATGGCCCCAGCCTCCCTCTACAGCCAGTATCTGACACAAGTGGATGAGGAGGATCAAGTACAGTGTCATGGCCCCAGCCTCCCTCTACAGCCAGTATCTGACACGAGTGGATGAGGAGGATCAAGTACAGAGTGTCATGGCCCCAGCCTCCCTCTACAGCCAGTATCTGACACGAGTGGATGAGGAGGATCAAGTACAGAGTGTCATGGCCCCGGCCTCCCTCTACAGCCAGTATCTGACACGAGTGGATGAGGAGGATCAAGTACAGAGTGTCATGGCCCCGGCCTCCCTCTACAGCCAGTATCTGACACGAGTGGATGAGGAGGATCAAGTACAGAGTGTTATGGCCCCAGCCTCCCTCTACAGCCAGTATCTGACACGAGTGGATGAGGAGGATCAAGTACAGTGTCATGGCCCCAGCCTCCCTCTACAGTCAGTATCTGACACGAGTGGATGAGGAGGATCAAGTACAGTGTTATGGCCCCAGCCTCCCTCTACAGCCAGTATCTGACACGAGTGGATGAGGAGGATCAAGTACAGTGTCATGGCCCCAGCCTCCCTCTACAGCCAGTATCTGACACGAGTGGACGAGGAGGATCAAGTACAGAGTGTCATGGCCCCAGCCTCCCTCTACAGCCAGTATCTGACACGAGTGGACGAGGAGGATCAAGTACAAAGTGTCATGGCCCCAGCCTCCCTCTACAGTCAGTATCTGACACGAGTGGACGAGGAGGATCAAGTATAGAGTGTCATGGCCCCAGCCTCCCTCTACAGCCAGTATCTGACACCAGTGGACGAGGAGGATCAAGTACAGTGTCATGGCCCCAGCCTCCCTCTACAGCCAGTATCTGACACCAGTGGACGAGGAGGATCAAGTACAGAGTGTCATGGCCCCAGCCTCCCTCTACAGCCAGTATCTGACACGAGTGGACGAGGAGGATCAAGTACAGAGTGTTATGGCCCCAGCCTCCCTCTACAGCCAGTATCTGACACAAGTGGATGAGGAGGATCAAGTACAGTGTCATGGCCCCAGCCTCCCTCTACAGCCAGTATCTGACACGAGTGGATGAGGAGGATCAAGTACAGAGTGTCATGGCCCCGGCCTCCCTCTACAGCCAGTATCTGACACGAGTGGATGAGGAGGATCAAGTACAGAGTGTCATGGCCCCGGCCTCCCTCTACAGCCAGTATCTGACACGAGTGGATGAGGAGGATCAAGTACAGAGTGTCATGGCCCCGGCCTCCCTCTACAGCCAGTATCTGACACGAGTGGATGAGGAGGATCAAGTACAGAGTGTCATGGCCCCGGCCTCCCTCTACAGCCAGTATCTGACACGAGTGGATGAGGAGGATCAAGTACAGAGTGTCATGGCCCCAGCCTCCCTCTACAGCCAGTATCTGACACGAGCATGTAAGCTGTCTCTGACCGCGTCAGTCATCCCCCAGCCCCTCACCTATCAAGTTGGTGCCAAATCCCAGTCCCTCACCTATTAAGTTGGAGCCCGAGGAGGAGATTGGTGACAAAAGACAAGAGCCACTGCTCAGATATGGCCAAATGTCAATCCAATATGATTCACTGTTGTCTAGCTGCACAATGTGTTAGTATGTATAGGGCCTGCGAGGTGGTAGCAATAGAAACAGGCAGAAATAGACTGGCAGTCGCTATGTTTACACTCGACTCAACAGATTTATGTGGGCAGTGATGGGTATGGTCATAACACTTTAAGGTTCATGCCCAGTTAGAGAAGGCAGCTGTCACACCAATAATGACCAACTGACTGGTCAGATTCAACTGACCAGTACCATTTCAAGGAGGGAGGAGATTGGGCCAAAGTACAGTATAGTTGGTTGGTACCACACAAGAAGACTGCATTACAATGTTAGCCTATATTACTGATCATTACAACGTGAACCTTATTACAATGTGTGTATGTATTACTATGTACACCTGTATTACAATGTATGTATGTATTACAATGTGAACCTGTATTACAATGTGTGCATGTATTACAATGTCACCATGTATTACAATGTGAGCCTGTATTACAATGCGAGCCTGTATTACAATTCAACCTTGTATTACAATGCAGTCGTGCCAGATGTTGTGTCCCCAGGGAGCCCCTGTGAAAGACCATCAGCAGAGAATGGTGAACAGCAGCAGTTATATAACAAAACTGCTCAATTAAATGCAAGTTTGTCAGCGGGCCCTGCTCATTCATCACGCGATATGTCATGTAATAGGTCACGTAATACAGCCGCATGCTTCTTCTAATTACCTTCTACCGTCTACGCACACATGTTGCCGTTTCCTTTACGCAACAGAATCCATTAAACAGTAATAATAATAAAAATGATAATGGTGCTATTGCAATGAACAGACTGTCGTTATGAGCCAGGCAGGATGTTGTTTGTGAGGTGCTTTCATGACAGGGGAGAGAGAGATGTCCTCAGACATGCAGGGCCACAGTCCCATGGCCATGTGTGCCATGTGTATCAACAAACCAGGCCACTTATTGTAAGTGATGCCGTCTGCTCATGGTTTACCTCTGCCCAGTCATTGCACGAACTCTAATATGTTATCCCTGACGTATGCTTTCTCTACAGTATTTTTTAATTAAACAATTTGTTTTCAATTATAAACTACATTATTATTATTTGTAAACCTTATCTGTAATATCACTAAACAGTGTGCCTGTGTGCACTGTTCAATACCTGGCAATTGTGGAAGTTTAGCAAATGAAAGATGAATAAAAAACAACTCTTAAAGGTCTGGTGATATTTTTGTTCAGACACGTCAGCTTTATTGCTAACTAGTTCACGGTAGGTTCAATGGGACACTACTGACAAGATGTCTTGCATAAAGTACATTATGGCACTGGTCTGACACTAACAGACTGCTGCTGCAACATCCTTGATATAAAATTATAAACTCCTTCTGACTCATATGATAACATATTTACTTTTAACTAGCACGTTTAAAGCATAGCTGTAGGCCTGTTTTCATTAAAGTAATCAAAGTATCTATGAAACAGATCAATTGCAAATCACTTGCTATTGACAGCATATCTTAACTAATCTATTTCTTTATACATCTGTCAAACAGGTCATAACGTATTTAGTGTAACGTTTCTACAAAACTGATTGACACACAGGTCACATTGAGCATTACAGCAAGATATACTAACCATACTGTTTAAAAAGAGAAGTGGAACCACATAAAAAACGCCACTTGCCTAGTGGCGCCTGTCGATCGGCACCCATTGCCCTATCTCAGAGATTTACCCCAGATGTCTACCCTATTATTACTTAATTGCTGGGTTATGTATCTGTCCAATAACCTTTCTCTGCAGCACAGATAATGCATCAATCAGAATTCCCAAATCGAGAACGAGTGCCTGAACTTCATTCGCTTTGGAAAAAACTGCGTGATGCGATAAGGCGTGCAGGAAATGTTGCCATCTGCAACAATACAATTACACAGAGGACGACCTAGTTCCACTTTACAGAGCCATTGGGCACAGTCGATCAGCCATTGATGGAGGGAATGAGCTTATACAGGGAGACAGAAATAGAGTGATCTACATGTTCCACTGCTCACACCAAGCCAACTTCTTTTTATGGACCACCGGGCAACTGTTGCCAAACAATATTCACTGCAGCTGCTTTATATGTCGGACAATTCAGCGACCTGATGCCAAGGCTGATTTAGCTTGTATTCAATAGGTTGTTTATTGGGTTTCACAAGCCAGGAGATCGCATCAAAGGAGCATTGATATAAAGTACAAGTCTGTAAGTAGGCCCAGCTATCTGATGTAGGAGGTGCTAAGCATGCTGACCAGATAAGTTTACCTGGTGACAAAGAGAAACTGCTGAATCACCGCTTCTATCTACTAAAAATGCCTCAAATGACACTATGCCAGTATTATCATGGTTTTTTTGGGGGTAGCTCACAAATTACCTTAATTTACACCATGTTCTATTAGCACCTTGAAACAGGGGCAACATTCTGTTGTTTAAATAATTAAAACTATTTAAAAGGTATTCGTGGGATTTGTTGAGCATCAAAATGTAATACAAAATATTACTTGTTTGAAGAAAATAAAAGGTAAGTCATCACACTGAATAAAACCCTTCAAAATGGGCAACATCTCAGGGGTATTTGATTAGGTTTTGTTGGGTAATAAATCTCTACCAAAGTCATTAAATGAAATGCATCATTATAAAGCTAAGTGGCATAAAATAAATCATATATAGTAGTGTAGTGATCTGAAATTTACCAACAAAATGCAGAAAAACAGAGTTAATATGAGATTGTGTTCTGCCAACTGAAACGCTGATGCCAGTGTTGTATCAACGGGTTATAAGTTACCAGTCTAAGTATGTCGCAGCTCAAGAGGTCTGATCTATTTCTAAGAGGTATTTCCTGGTGCCGTTGCCTAGATCAGTAACCCAGTATGTCGGGACTAGCGTGGGAAGACACTATCTACACTCGGCCCTGTTGTGTGGGTGAACAGTGGACATGTACACTCAGATACCCAGACATACACAGCGCACACAGATACCTGTACACTCAGACACCTGTACATGCTGAAACCTGTACATGCACAAATATACCTGTACACAGACACATCATGTACAAACATACCTGTAAACATTGAAACCTGTACCCGCATACATCTGTACAGACATACTGATACCTGTATACACATATATACATGTATAGATACGTATATATACAGAGATACCTGCACACAGATACCTCTTCACACTGGTAAACATGATAGGGTTCTAAATCGCAGATAATTCCCTCAGTGCAGTGGAGGCAGGTTCAACAGCACAAACAGAATTGAGCTATTCACCAAGTTTTTTTCCATTACTGGGTGCAGTGAGGGTAAAACACAAACACTGCAGGTTGTTAACCTTTCCATGCCTGACTAAGCTCAACAAGGTCAGACTCATTAGTGGGATGTTATCGTCTACAATGACACAGTGGTACAGTACTCTCACTCACGTCAATCACAGGCTGTTACATTCACTCACGTTAATCACAGGCTGTTACATTCACTCACGTCAAGCACAGGCTGTTACTCTCACTCATATGATCACAGGCTGTTACTCTCACTCACGTCAATCACAGGCTGTTACTCTCACTCACATCAATCACAGGCTGTTACTCATTCACATCAATCACAGGCTGTTACTCTCACTCGCATCAATCACAGGCTGTTACTTCAAACATAGAACTCTGATGAGACGACTTAGAATACACATCGAAAAGCTTCTAGATGACAGGTTGACATGACACTACCTGGCCTGACTATGTTTATCATACCATCATATATATATATGACATTTGATTATGTCACATTGATACTCATACTGATGTATGAATCATATGATGGTGTGACTGAGAGGGAGATGGGGGAGAGGGAGGGAGGGAGATAGAGAGGGGTGTGGGAGGGAGAGAGATAGGGATGGGAGAGAGAGGGGTGGGAGAGAGAGATAGGGATGGGAGAGAGAGATAGGGATGGAAGAGTGAGTGGTTGGAGAGAGGAAGGAGAGAGAGAGTGAGAGAAGAGATAGAGAGAGGTGGGAGAGAGAGGGGTGGGAGAGGAAGAGAGGGGGTGGGAGAGTGAGTGGTGGGAGAGAGGAGGGAGAGAGAGAGGTGGGACAGGGAGAGAGAGGTGGGAAAGTGAGAGGAGGGAGAGGGAGGCAGGGGGACACAGCTGTTGTGTACTGCAGATATGTCAACAGTTATACCTATTTCTTTCCTGCTGGCCCCACTAAGTGTTGTGAACTGAGCCTTATTACGTCCCATCTACGTAAGCCTTGACACTGTCATCACAGACTGCCCAACTTGTTGTCAACAACTTGTCTATATATCAACGTGACATCAAATAACTGACACATAAAGTAATCCAAGTGTAAATAATGTGCATAAAGGCACAGTAAAACCAAGGCAGTAATGACTCAGTCATTACTGAGTACAATCTAATGACTTCATCAATAATAAGTACGATCATTGAAAGAAATATCCACGCCATTGATCTGCATGGCTCAAAGTATCAATTTATTAGCATGGTCAACAGATTATGGAGATACATCACAGAATAAGAAGATATATATATCTTAGAGATGACAACTGGCCTGGATGTTAGAGCGGAACAGTAGGATTCTTATAGGGAAACCTAATGCACAATGTTGTCATAAGAAACGCTCTATTATGCTAGGCATGTCCACACAGCATCTACTCAAAGATATATCAAACACATTTTGTCTGACTAGGAAGAAAAACTAACTTGGCAACATCAGATATGGATGAGCACCAGCGAGTGAAACTGTTTGTGGCGGCGCGTTTCTAAATGAGTCAAGCGTATAAGATTACAATGTTGATGTAAACTGGCAAGGCGTGTCCCTCTGTCATTTGACATGACATAAGATGGCAGGAAATGGATGAGGCACTACCTATGCTGGACCATGTTCTGTGGGAGAACACTATACAGATACCTGTACACAGATACCTGTAAACAGATACCTCTACACAAATATATCGGACGATACAGTTGGGTAGGGTGCTTTACATGGTTTCAAAAATTATGACTGCTACAAAAATTGGCGTAGTTATGGAGCATTGAACATGGTAAGGGTCAAAAAGTGAAAATGAAGAAAACGGCTGTTGAAGTTTTATATTATATATGCAAATGGGTTGCATGGAAATATTACATGCAGTATTACATTACGCAGTATGTATGTTATGTTGCAATGATACACTGGAAGTACAAATGTGCTGCTACAAAGACTTAGCAAGTTATGCCAGATTATGTCTTTATGTGTAAAACTAAGAGGACAGATTATTTGAGAGCAAAAGGTAGACTGAAGAAAATAAAAAATGACGAAGCTAATGCAGAGTTAAGAGAATTAGCTAGTGGGTATAAATGCTTGATAAAACAAATATCAAAATGCTACCATAAACAGTTACATGAAAACTTGCGCAACCTAAAACATAGCAAGCCTGCAGAATACTGGGATATACAGTATATATATATATATGAAGATACACCTGGAAATAAAGTATTCGAGTAGACCATTTCATGAATATTGCATATATTAGTTAATGTTTTATTAAAAAAATACTGTCGGATTTTATCCCAATACTCTGCTATTTAGGCACTGACAACCTAGTCCAGGCAGAAACAGAAAAATGTGAACATTTAGCTTTTTGGGAGGCCCTGAGGTGCCCTTAGAATGATTCAATCAAACATAAATTTGTGTACAGTGACACTACCCTAAGAGATGTCTATGCAAAATTAGAGAAAAAGTTACTGAACAGTTTTTTAAATAACAGAAAACACAACCCCTGATCCATGCAAGACACACTCTGCACGTGACATATGTTGTAGGAAAATGGATTAGTTGAGGAAAGGACTGTAAGCCAGCCAGTTATAAATAGAGGTACTGCTTCAGTAGACAATTTAGTTAGCAAATTTTGCATTTTAGGGGACCTTTGCTGCCCTTAGAGTGATTCAATCAAATACATATTTCTTGTGTATAGTGGCACTACCACATGAAATGTTTATGCAAAATTAGAGAAAACGTTACTGAACAGTTTTTTTTAAATAGGCAAAATGTGAAAATTTACCAGTTTTTGGGTCCTTTTTGGGGGTCATTAGGTGCCTTTAGAATGGTTCGATCAAATACAGATTTCTTGTGTACAGTGACACTACCACATGATTTGTATATACAAAATTAGAGAAAAAGTTACTGAACTGTTTTTTTTAAATAGGCAAAATGTGACAAATTACCAGATTTTTTTAATGATTCAATCAAATAAAGATTTCTCGTGCATAGTGGCAGTACCCTAAGATACGTCTACGCAAAATTACAGAAAAAGTTACTGAATGGTTTCTGAGATACGGAATGGCGGACGGTGGACATCGGACGCAGAGTGATGGCAATAGTCCGTTGAACCTTCGGCCCAAAGGACTAAAGAAATTAATAGAGAAATTGAAAAAACAACTATTGAAAACCAAACCTTGAGACGGTTCCAATGCTCAAACAGGGGCAACTACTCATCATTCTTGAGGTAAGAACTTGACGTGTATTTTCAGTATTTAGAGCAATGATTATGAGTGAAGATCAGAGTGCAATGGCACAAGGCTACATCAATAACAACAACCTGATTACTGGAACCACAGGGACACAGTGTGAGACCATCTCACATGAAGCTGGGTGGAATAAACAGTCGTGACCAAGTATATTTATTACTGTACCATTCGCTGAAGACAGACAGGTGTACAAATAGACACTTGACAGACACATGTACATTGTCAAAAGGGTGACAGCCCGACTACAGTGTCACACCTGACTCCCTGACCTGAGTGACAAATCTGGGTGTGATGAATGTGTCCGACACCATTGTAAACCATGGCTTTGATTCAGACCTACCTTAGATGTAACCATAATATTATTGTGTCTATGAGATGCAACCTATGCCAGTTCTTAGAGTTCAGCATTTGTCAATTGCACTTAACCCTATGTCACTCAAACTTCACCATATGTCACTTGCACTGTATATAAATAAACTGTGATTGCTAAATACTTGTAAACTCTTATCTCTGATTGAACATTTAAGATTTCAACGACCAATTAAATACAAACAAAATTTACCTAGCTTATTCCATATTTTGGCGAAAGTTTCAAGTTTTATTTTAGTGGAAAATCTGTCTGCAATGTTGATACATGTATATCACTAGGTTGATGTATATCAGCAAAACAAAGCAGCA
The DNA here is from genome assembly GCA_963995525.1 of Escarpia spicata. Classification (NCBI taxonomy): domain Eukaryota; kingdom Metazoa; phylum Annelida; class Polychaeta; order Sabellida; family Siboglinidae; genus Escarpia; species Escarpia spicata. Next base: position 5,877,224 of record OZ023212.1, read on the forward strand.
TATGTAAGACAGGTGCCTTCACACAAAACATAACCAACACACTAACTCTTTGCTCCAGTTGATACAAATAAAACAGCAGGTTAAGTTGACACTGATAAATGACGATACCGCATGACAGGACTGAAATAGCAGTGAGAAATGGAAACATGGGTTTCTCTCCAGGCATGGCATGGCGAAACAAGCAATGAGTCAGAGCCACGTGAGGGAGTTACTTCACTGATTCCTGAGTGAGCGAAACAAATGCACAATGCGAGTTGATCTATGATCACTTACACCTGATGGGTGTGGGATGCACGGATCAAACACTCGCACCTAGTAATGGCATCCACACAGATCTGTTCTCGTCAAAGTCAGGTGCCACATGGGCCAAATCGACACCTGATTCAATGTGTGTATGTGTGTGGTCTGGGGACCGTTTCACCAAGATATTAAGGCCTTAACGAAAATCCATCCTAGAACAGAATCAGCTGGAAAAATCAAGAAGTATTTCTTCAAAACGCGTTTCACTAACGTGATCGTTAAATAAATATTAAGGCAAAGAGCGATATTCCCATCATGATGATCGATAATCTAAACAGTTGGCACAATTTGGCAAGAGATTGAACAGTTGTCAAAAAGTGTTTGAAAATTCGGCCCAACAACCACTTGTCAACAACATATGACTTTTTGTTCACTGTGCGAAGAATTTAAAAAAAATCTTGCAGAAGCCGCCGACATATCACAGGGGACACTATTTCCGTGTCACACAATTGACATGGTGCAATGTTTTGACGAGAGCATCGTTGTTGACAATTTTCAGTTTACAAGAGCGAGAGAGCGCCAACAATTTAAACCAAAATTGTGCCGTCGAGTATAGTAATATGAAGGGCAGTAGTGCACAGGTTAAGTTATATACAGCTTAAACTTGGCTCAAAATTTATTAACAAATGTCACAACAACCATGACCTTCACAAAGCCGTAAACCGCTAGGCACACGTCAACTGGTCACAACGCTAATGTCGCGTAAAAAATTCATGCTTTAGCAAACTTTTAATCGTTAACATTTGGAAGACTTATTTGACTGTGAACGACTGGTTCTCTGTGTGAAAGTGGACCCAAATTAACAGGCAGTTAGTAAATTCTAGCTGTTTACGATAGTTAAAGAATGGTGTAACTTCGTCTTAGAAATTGGCATGTTTAGGACTGTTTTATAAACCGTATCCAGGATGAATTGTTCCTGAAACGCAGTTTTTCATTTTCGCTTCTAGGTATGGAGCAAAATCGGGCTTAAGAGCTCTTAAGAATGTTAGTGAAACGGTCCCCAGGTACTTTATCATACCGACTAATTTTGGACTGGTACAAACTAAGAAAGGCAAGTTCTTATACAGCACGGTATCCAATCCTTAGGACTGCTCAAAGCACATTATGCTTCACCCGCGGCAAACCTGTTCATTCAAACACCATGTCAACTAGTTTATGCAGCATTCAGCCACGCTGCAATTAATGTGTATTCTTACAATAATATCCACCACTGTCTATAACCAGGTACTTAATTCATACAGCTGAATAAACTGGAGCAATGTAGAGTGGTTAAACATGCCCATGGTTTGAAAGGGTAACAGGAGGATTCCAACCCGGAATCTCTTGACCAAGTCTGAAGCTCTAGTTACTGCGCCACTGCTGTCACAGTTGTAATTATTCAACTGGAAAAACAGTCCAGATGCAGATCTAAGAATAATACCTGGTAATAAGAGTTCTTTGCTGCGCAATCTGTAGCTTTAATTAATACTTAGGTAATCAATGCATTCACATATGAACAAATAAAAATCAATAAAAAGTCAGAAAAGTTTTGCAAGACAATGTTCATTACATATACATGAATGTTATGCATTAAAAATGCTTCGCAAGAACAATTTTGTAATCTGAGCCTGCAGGGTCATTCCATTTGTAGAAAAGTGCCAGGGCCCAACATCCAACGCAGGAAACACGTCTATCCCCACTGCAATACTAGTTGAGCCATATCAATCTAATGGCCACATCGCTGAGTGCGCCCTGTGATGTCACATGACACTCCTGACAGTTGTGGTGCACCTCTGCAGTTATCCACAGCCACAGCCTGTGGAGGACTGGGCACAGAGACAGGAAATGGACTGATCCAAATGGATGTTTTTGTTGGCAACTGAGGCAAAAAAGAATTTTTTTTTTCTTGGTGCTAATTTCCCATGAGGACAAGAACAGCGGGTCGTCCCTGTGAGCAGTCCCAGTGACTACACACTACATGCCTGTGGTTAATTGAGGCTCGAGGTGATAACACAGCCATGTACAGAAGCAATCGACACATGCGCGATTATGACCTGTAAAGTAGCGGAACTCACGGCCATAACCGACGTTTACTCTCCTTCTCTTATTGCAGCCAGATGGAGCCATCATCCGACAACTACGGTGGCAAATTGCTCTGTCTAATATCACTATCATACTACAGAAAACTACCTGCAACTTTCAGTGATCTTAAAGTTTTTTTTTAATCAGACATAATAAATATATATATATTATTATATATATATACTGATAGGGTCTACTATTCAGATTGATATTGTCATTGCTGCTGTACTCCATTGAACAACTTTTTTAACATACACGCACAGGAAACTTTTTTGAAATCGTGAGGACATTTTTTTGAAATTGTGTTCTTAATTTTGTTCTCATCCTGGATAAAAATATTGTTGTAAAAACTTGTTGTCTTCACATCATAAGTCATCAATTATGACCAAATGCTAAAATACTGACACATACTAGCCATGTTTTAGTGTCGTTTCAATATCAGCTGTCGACACACACTGACACAAACAATGACACATGCACTGACACATGTGATAACACACACAGTCACACACACACATGCTCAATAATACGCTGTGCACACAATAAGACATGGATTGACACTGACAGAGAACTACGTGGACTGACAAGACAGGCAAGTAGACCACAATAACAACCTTTTCCAGCTGGTGCCCACTGGGAGAAGCCTCAGGCCCAGCGTGGACAAACAGGACACTGCAGGACAGAGTGGCCAAGCAGCTACCTGTGACCACTGACAATAAATGAATGACTTAGTAGGACTTGAGGGATGCTCAGCAATCTGACAGCAGCATCTGTTGCTACACAGATTCCACATCCCCATCCCTGTGTTTAATGGTGCAGTCCACGCACTCTGTGCATCTTCAAGTGCTGCAGATAAGCCTGTGAGAGTGCTTCACTTGGTTGGCTGGTCATCTAGAACCTGCTCCGAATCGATGCCAGAGATTGACAATAACAGCGGACATGTCAATGCATATTGCATCACGGTTACGATCGCCCATGAATGGCAGGTCGATGCTCTCAACAACTACTTCTTGCACACATGCAGGACTCGGAGAAATTAACGATCCGTGGTTGTATTAATGATCTGTAACATTTATAAAACAGACATGTACCAACACAAAATAGCAGTGGCACCAGACAGGCTGCTAGTGACATTCAGCACTGACAGCAAACACAGACAAGCTGCCAGTGACATTGTCACAGTCAAAACTGCTTAAATCAAACCAAACGCCTGAATGCGCAAGTGTTACGCCAAGACTTTTCCCCGGGGTACGGACTGGTGACATTTGTGGAATTGCATCCTAGTCACACTTCTGCACTGGCTGACAAGTGTGACATATCTTGAACTCACTGTCAACAATTGAGAAATGTCTGTCTTCAGTTGACACTGTTTCCAGGATATATTGGTCTATTTACTACGTGAGTTGGTTAAAATATCCTGGTCATAAACAAAATGTTGAGAAAGTTCATGTGCAAGTTGACTTGGTTTTCCTTGAATCCTGACTCATGGCCTACTATACATTTCAGGATGTCTTCTTTCATTTGTTTTTATCCCATCTTTTTATGTAGTGCTTTGAACTAGCAATGAAATGTGCTATAGTAAACAAAACTTATTATTAATAATAACAATTGCCAGTTACTACTTAATGTTCTATGGAGCATGTACAAAGTACTATGCACACACCAGCAGACATTCGCAAACACGCATGTGTGTTGGACACTTACGTTTATCTCCCCGGTCGCCTTATCTTGTCATATTCTCCTTATCAATGTCTAATATGAGATGTCTTGTTGACTCAAGGAAGAAGTAGATCAAATTAGACTCATGACTCACTAGTCGTGCCTAAGATCACCCCACCCAGACAGTTACACTGCAATGGCATGGTTTTATGGCTCCACACCACCATCACCACCATATAAAACAAATTTATGAAGTTGACACATGAACCATTCTGCAATATGGCCAGCTGTACAACTACATGCAATGACACTATCATAGAATTAGCAGAAGAAATGTGACATTTTATCAGTAATATAAATTTGTCGCCATTCCAGAGAAACACCCTGTCAAACCAACACATGCAAATACATCTATAACTCACTGTTGACCAAGACCAAGGCACCAACCTAGCAACCGTAGACAATTGTAAAATCAACACAAATGGTGTCAGATAAGAACGCCAACAGCGCGATGACACAATCGTAAAGCAACCACACCCATGACAGGCCTAGGTGTAGTGGAGCACCGGAAGCAACTGTTGCCATGTTTGGTGCGTTTCATTTATGCTGATGCTGTCATTACTAAGCATTCTGTCCTCCCCACCTGAGTGATTGCAGTCGACCATTGTCTAACATCACTGACTGCGACTTCACTCCATGTTCATGTGAATGCAATACAGACACTCTGTTAATGTGATAACAGCATTCGCACACGCCTGGACAGGCTGCCATTAGGGGATGGAATATGTAAACTGCAATGTGATCCTGACACGCATCATATAGATGCCTTGGACTTGTCCCAGCAGTTAGTGGCGGTGACTAAATGACTGGCATTAGTTGCAGCAGAACTAGTGCCCCACACTGAGTAGCAACACATGGTTATGACACTGACAATCCTGCTTCATTGTTCTGTCAGACAGAACTTGTACTGCTGTACATAAATGGATGACAGTGGACCCGCATGAATGCCCGATGTGAGTCTTCCTGTTTGCCAGTCAGACAGATGACAGGAAAGACATTGTGCGAGTGACAACAGAGATGACCTGTACAGACACTCAGTGGCGGTGTGTGTCCCTCATACAATTAGTCAGCTCAACTCGTCCTGTTCCGTACTTATGGATCACGCAACAGATTCACGTTTAATATTCAACTCTGTCTCAGACCCCATCGTATGCTTTTCTGAGTTTTCTCAGCTACTTGTTTAACCACAACTCTCCATCTTGTCTCTGGTTAACCACGATGTGGTTTGGTTAACCACAACCCTCTCTTCTCTTGTTTCTAGTTTTAGAACAGTACCTGCCCTGGTTAACATATGCGTTATAATAACACAAACTCTGAAGAATTATGCTTCGTTACCACTCTGACACCCCTGCTGGATAGGTAGTTGTCAATACCATCCAGGGGATGGACTTGCAATACTTGAGTCGAGGAGTGACAGCGATGAGTCAGTGATTTGAGTTTATGGATTTGAGGAACGGAGAGAATTAGTGGATTCATGTTAATGAAATCAAAGAACTGAGTAAATGTCTCAAGGAGTGGAGCCAAGAGAAAAATCAAGGAATGGAGTAAAGGCATCTATCACAATCTGCAGAGTCATGGAATGGAGTCCAGGAGTAAAGTGAATGAAAAGAATAAAGGTATAGTGTCAAAGTCTGAAGGAGTGGAGTCAAGGTGTCTATCACACTCATTCAATAGGTGGCAAGCTAGCAGGAAGTCAGTGTTTGTATCAGGTCATTCCGCCTTTCTAAGAAAGCTAGTAGGAGTGGACATGCTTGAATGCACAGTCACTGACCCTAAACATCACCAGATGTTACCATTGGCGACAGCTCCAAGTGAGATCATGCTACAAGAAGCACTGACTCAAGGCTATAATAAGACAAACACGCTGGAGGAATCAACAGAAATAGCCGCGATCCGCCTGCAGGCAACAATGGCATGCCCAAGTAAACAAAGGAAGCTACATCAATACTCGGGCAACTAAATGGCAGTTCTTACTGCAGGCTGCGACAACATGATCCAAGTTTAGCTTAATACGATCACGTTACAAATGTTATTGGAGTCACATAGCGGATAGACCACAAACCACACTGTTATTTCTAGTCACCCCGATGAATAACTGTAATTCCTGTAACCTTCAGAGGTAACCCTCCATTTGCAGGACGGGTCATATAACTTGAATACTTCACATATGTCTGGTAACTTAATTTTGGCTTGATCTTCAGAGTTTAAGAGAGTTACAAAGAACCAACATCTGACACCAAGTTAAAGCTAATCCAGTCTTGCCACATGTTTCAAAGTCACTAAACGAAGGGGAACTAGTGCACCCAACCCAACTAATCCACCATCCATCACACGCACAAGGCTAAATGACAACGCTTGCAGATGTTTTCTATAAATACACCCATTCCTATATAGCTGTCTATGAACGATCTACTCTGGAGGTCAATGCCATTAAATGATTGATTTCCCCCAGCAATTCACAATAACATGAGCAGGTTGAATGTGCTGCCCTTAAAGTGCAGTCTCCACTGTCCCTGTGAGACCTCTGTCAAACACACTTCACCTCCCTGCACCAACCGACAACAAGTGTTGAGCACAAGCAGAATGTAATAAAGAAATCTGCAATGCATTAAATATGCACACTTCACATGATGCCAATGGGTGACCCACAAGTTTAAGCCTGTAACTGATCATACTTCAACTGGCCCGTATCAATGACCCCCACTCCATGTGAGTAAATCCCTTGCAACTACCCCCCCCCATGTAAGTTACTCCCCCAGCAACAAACACCCCATGTGAGTAACCCCCTAGCAACTAACCCCCATGTGCGACAAGAGTGACCCCACTGACCAACTGACCACCCTAGCAACTACTTGCCATTACGTTATGACACAACAGTACAAAATACCAGTCATTTCTTTCTGTAAACGTTCTTTGTCCACATTTGCAGTGATTTATGCTGGTTCCTAGCTCACTACTTAATCTTCTGTTGATTACCAGGAATCCCAGCTCCAATGTCCTTAGCCAAAACTGCTGACTTTGATCTCATAGACAGTCTTCAAATGGGAAACACATGACCTAATGATTACGTAGAATTCACACTGATGGGATGAAACCTAACAAGACAGCCAGGTGAACTGTCAACACAGGCTAGATGCTACAAATCTAGTGCTCACTGCTCAGACCATTTAGAGATGCAGACCTGTTCACCAGCTCAGTCAGTCAGTGTTAGCTCTGTGTGTTACACGGTAAATGGAACGCAGATGACACAAGGCTGGGCGACTGCAGGTTTATAAGCGTCTAACCCTTTAGGTGGCAGAGATGCAGGTTACTATAGAAGTTAGGGATAGGGTGAGTCTAGGTGTGGCCATGGGACTGACCATGTGACCAGGGGACTGAGTCTGTGATTGACCGTGAGACTGACCATGGGACAGATCGTGGGACTGACCAAGAGGGTGACCATGGGTCTAACCATGAGACTAACCATAGGATTGACCATGAGACTGACCACAGTGACCAGTGACTGACCTGTGTTCTCGCTCCTCATGTTGGGCCACCAGGTTGCTGTAGAAGTTCTCGAGGGACAGCTTCAGCTTGGTCACCTTGTCCGCTGTATGGCTGCTCACCTGCAGGTGCTCACCCACCGTTGCCATCTTCGACCGGACACCCTGCAACAACAACCACAGTTAGCAACAACCAACAACACCTGCAACAACAACAACCAGTCAGCAACAACCAACAACACCTGCAACAACAACCACAGTCAGCAACAACCAACAACACCTGCAACAATAACAACAGTCCCCAACAACTGCTCAAGCAGACAAGATGTCTGTTAGAGTACGTACAATTTAAATTATTTTACATAACGATTGATAATAATTATTCAATGGCAAAATTGTATTCTCATTCCGTTACAGACTTTTGATTTGACATGATGTCATAGTTTGCTAATATGAACAAAAAAGACATCATCATGACTGGAATTACCAAGCACAACAACACTTAATTACTGAACAATCAAACCCACTGGTTACAACAACTTGATTACGCTGACCCGTGTAACTGATTACACTGACTTGTGTAAGGAATGACCCCACCACTAAATGTGAGCTGCACGTGTAACTAACCAGCATGTACATTATATCAGCAGTAGTTGTACATTATATCAGCAGTAGTTGTACATTATATCAGCAGTAGTTGTACATTATATCAGCAGTAGTTGTACATTATATCAGCAGTAGTTGTACATTATATCAGCAGTAGTTGTACATTATATCAGCAGTAGTTGTACATTATATCAGTAGTATTTGTACATTATATCAGCAGTAGTTGTACATTATATCAGCAGTAGTTGTACATTATATCAGCAGTAGTTGTGCATTATATCAGCAGTAGTTGTACATTATATCAGCAGTAGTTGTGCATTATATCAGCAGTAGTTGTACATTATATCAGCAGTAGTTGAAGCTGCTGTTGCTAGTCACTGGGTTGTGTCCGTAACTATGGCACTCCAGTGTGTTCTACACACACAGGGACGTTAGGAACCATAAGTGACTGTTGACACACTCCATCCAAACTGAGTGTAGACACACTACAACTGCAGCTCAAGTAACAGTGCTTCATGCTGAAAGGCCGACTATCTAGATTGTCGGCACGGAAACCCAAACAGGACTGTATATGACTGTGACGGAATCAAACCAAATCAATGACAGCTGTTATAAAAACTGACAATGTGTTTTTCTTGCAAATTGTTATGTAAAGTACTATATAATTGTACTCTTCCTTGCCATTAACTGTTCCGTGGACCGCCATAGATGTGACATGGTGACACCAGTACGATATGAGTGGTGACGGTGCCCACTTCTATCATTCTCACTGCTGCAACTACTACCTCTTGTGTTGGCTCAAATAGGACACATACAGTGATGATATACAAGATGTTTACTTACACCTAAATAAAGAGTAACCACACCTGGCTGACCCTCACCAGTGTCCCCCTAACTACACATGTCACCTGAGACAGGCCTCACACTGACCACTAAGTCCTGGAGAAGGGTGAAATTAGAAGGAAGATGGCACTACCAAGTTCCCATTGACTTAAGTCACTGCACAGAGAATCAACACTATCGGCTTAATGGAGCGGCACTACTCAGCTGCCCAGGATTAAGGCAAGAGCTGCTAATAGAAATGCTGTCTGCTGTTTACATTTCGGATTCTGTGGCAGCTGATCAGCGGATTAGCACAAGCTGAGAGTAGGAGATGCTCTAGGCCTGTCACTGACACTTGATGGCCTTCAGTAGGCCAAGGCCTCTTGACCGGCCAACCTGTCTATTCTTTACACTACGCCAGCTGGGTAATTCTAATGCGCAGCTATCCACAATCACCAGTAATAACAGTCATACAAATGTGGCGCACTTCTTAGAACTACTGTTAATTGGCAGGATCCATTTTTGGACATTAAAGCTAATGGAAATTTAGAGAATGAGATCCCAGCTCAGTGAGTCCATGGCAGGTTTTCCATTTCCCTTTGTAGGACCTTTTACTTCTACCGGCATACACACCAGACTGAAAGGGACCAACAACTCACAATGTCTCTTCCAAAAGATACGACGACCGGCACCAGTACTGAACCACCTACCGGTCGGCACCAGGATTCAAAGCCCGGTTCCTCCAATCAACACTCTTTAAAGCAGACTTGTTTATCAGAACATATTTGTACAAGTGAAGTAACTTGGAAGAAGTTTCAAGTGCACATTAAAATCAGTGACAGCCTCTTAAGTCATTAAACGGGTCTCTCTGGCAGAGGACAATATGATATCTTTGGTGCATGGCCACAGTGCCTAACATTGATTACAGCACAGGGGTAAACACATTTAAGGCACCCTCTGAGTTCACCACGTGCACCACCAAGCCAGTGTCCATATGTTCTCAGATAACAAGCCATATAAAAAGACCTTTAGATTTTAGAAGGATTCCAAATGTTCCAGTAATGCAGGCTCATGTTACCAAAAGTTTATACGTTGTCCTGGCTACTTCCTGTGGCTAGACACTATAAAAAGGACCAATGGTTTTCCTTTTAGTGTCTTTTCTGAAAGACGCAGGCAATGTGCAGTAATCAAAACTGACCACGTTTGAAACAGCGTGTTAGTACTAGATGCCATAAAATATTCAATTTGTAAAATATTTGTCCAATTATCAGTACTAGTTCAATACAGAGTGTTAGCCATGATCTGAAACTAGGGGAGTCCACTAAAAAAGCAGCAAACCTCCGCTATGAAGTGATGGGAGGGGAAGTGTCGGGGAGGGGGGTTTTCCCCCTTCTGCAGTTGGGGGTCCGGAGAAAATTTGTTAAATGGAGTGCTCTCAGGTGGCTTTTGGAGGTATTCTTTATGATGTTTGGCACAAATAATGTGTCAAATCCTAACCAATGTTGTGATCAATTTTTGTTTATGTCTGATGTTGTGATCAATTTTTGTTTATGTCTGATCAGTGAGTATATTTGTTTATGTCTGATCAGTGTGTATATTTGTTTATGTCTGATCAGTGAGTATATTTGTTTATGTCTGATCAGTGAGTATATTTGTTTATGTCTGATCAGTGAGTATATTTGTTTATGTCTGATCAGTGTGTATATTTGTTTATGTCTGATCAGTGAGTATATTTGTTTATGTCTGATCAGTGTGTATATTTGTTTATGTCTGATCAGTGTGTATATTTGTTTATGTCTGATCAGTGTGTATATTTGTTTATGTCTGATCAGTGTGTATATTTGTTTATGTCTGATCAGTGTGTATATATGTTTATGTCTGATCAGTGAGTATATTTGTTTATGTCTGATCAGTGTGTATATTTGTTTATGTCTGATCAGTGAGTATATTTGTTTATGTCTGATCAGTGTGTATATTTGTTTATGTCTGATCAGTGTGTATATTTGTTTATGTCTGATCAGTGAGTATATTTGTTTATGTCTAATCAGTGTGTATATTTGTTTATGTCTGATCAGTGAGTATATTTGTTTATGTCTGATCAGTGTGTATATTTGTCAATCTTAACATAAAGATTCAATAAACTATGTGTTCAGCATCAAAAATGTTTATTGATCAACAAGTTTACAACTAGCTTATCAACAAAAATGCTACATTTAGAAGAAAAAACCCAATATAAACAACAATGTAAAACATGGAACATTAATAAACCAAATATAAAAACATTTTACATCCTTCCTTCCAATCTGTGGAACATTCAAACTTTATCAACAAAAAATATAATAAAACCTCATGGAGACCAGATAATGATAATGACTAGTACATCTGTCACCTTTCAACAGTTTGATAAAATCAAATAATAAATGCATTCTGTGGAGCACTGACAAGTGTCTGCCGACAGACTGATCAGAAGTAAACATATTTACATACACAAACATTGCACTGCTATAATACTACATACATGTGTGACAACAGAGTGAGCGGAGGCCAGTCATGAGCAGATACTATCACAGGCGTCACACTATCGACTTGTAACATCAACATGTAACTTTTTGTCTTTCATCGATGGTTCCACTCGTCATCATATGAGAAACTCAGCACCGGCTGCAGTCCATTGAAGTTTCTGATATTCCTTGAAATTCAATATTCCTGTGGTTGAAGTTTACCAAAAATTCTAATGAAAACGCCACACGTCTAATCGATTGAGCAACAATACTGGACAATGATTTGGGTTCTGCATGAATATGATCTTGTTAACTCTCGCATCAAAATGGATCGGAAACGAGAAACACTTGCGCCCCCTATTCCAATGAAAACATTGGGAGGCAACTTGGAAATTTCACATAATAGTTAGCAAGATTTCAGTAATAATTTGTTGTATATTAAAATAAACACAAGGCTCTTTGTGGACGGCCGACCCATGCCGCTCATGGCTGAACCGTCCACACTCAGTTTAGGCCATCCGGGTGGACGGGTCTCTGGCTAACTGACTGGTTCAATATATGTTGTACTGTGTGAAAAACTGATTGAACATTAGTTATCAGACCAATTACAAGTGACAAGCTCCTGTGAAACTGGCCAGATCCGGCTGCACTAATTAAACGTCAAGACTCTAGCCAAGTCCTAGTGGCTTTGTGCAGACATTTTATGACACAAACAGTCACAGAGTGCAGGGCTAGTCACAATATGACGGCACGTATGTTGACAACAGCCATGACATGGCCACTCAAATAAATCCTGACTCACACATAATGAGCCAACATCCACTTTCCGCTCTTTAAGTGGCCTATCTGCGACGATTTACTCTGAAATACTGCGTGACCTACATACAAACTATATTTAACAGTTGTTCGCAATTGAAAACTGAAATGTTTTTTGTGTGTAAATACAAAGGACAATGCAAATTTGAAATTTTCCTATGCAAAATGTGAAGCCGAGCTAGGTTAAAATGTCATGGGCCAGTATCAATAATACAAAAAATGATGACGTCATTAATACAACTGTTTATATACAAGGTAAGGTATGACACATACTGCAGTAGATTGTTGTCTAAGAACACGTGATTGTGTAGAACAACAAAGCTAGCATATTAATATACATTATCTAATTATGTTTAGAGTTGCATGGATCTTTAATAAGAGTACCCCCTCTAAGGGTAAGACTAACAACCTGTCTTTGAACAACACATTCACCACAGTGAGAAGATATTTATTTGCAGGCAAACTAATTAAGGAATCTAGCTGATTTGGGTGCATCGAAACAATCACTTTTCATTTGTAAAATAAATACTAGCTTTGAAAAAATGTACATGTCAAGGTTAACACTGACTTATAATTGTAAAAACCATAAATATTTTAGCACCAATTTTACACACGCAAAACCAAAAACAAATTGCACCTGAAACAACTGCATTAAAAATATAAATGAGACAGTCAATCAATAACAGAAATGTCATTTCTAATTGCGTCATATGAGCTGCATAACTAGCATGCCATTGATTACCTTCTAGCAGCTACATCACTGTCTGGCGATGAATGGAACTGATCAACCCCGACAACTACATATAGTTTCATGAAAATTATACACACCAAAACAACACTGTAATGGTATATAAAATGGCACAACTGAATTAATGAGAAAAACTGCACATTTTGGGCATATTATATATTTAATTAAGATGTATCAACGTTTTATTTATATACTCATAATCTGTTGTGAGGTAGGTATTAATTAGGATTCTTTCGATCAAATGTATGATGCAAGGGGGGTATATCGGTGGCATGAGCGAAGCGACTGGACCAGCCCTCTGTCCCAGCACACACACACACACACAGTAATATGGCTACCACAGACATTTCTCATGATGTGATTAGCGACTGGGATAACCAAGTGGTCAGTGTATGTGCGCACTGGGAGGCAGCTCATAATTCCTGCCAAACACCTCCAATGTGGCATGTGTCATATAATTGCATTGCCTGCACGCTCGCATTGCCTAGCAGCGCATTCTGATTGCGCTCACCAGGAAATGCCACATGAGTCTGCCACAAGACAGATAGATCATGAACCGATTGCAGAATCAATCTTGCAGCATTCGGCTGATCCCAAGAGGAATTAGTCGGCATCTACCTCTGAGAAATGGCTGTCATGGCTGCCAACTTTTTATAAGTGTTCCTGGAATCTGGAGTGTCCACAGTTGACACAGCTGTGCAGCTAGGTACCTGGCCATGGCAGTTGTAGAACCAGATCCAGGTAGGACCTCGTAGACCGATGAAAACTTACCCAAATACTTGCAGCGCAATTGATGGCTTCCAGAGAATGTCAGTTGGGATTCACATAGCCAAAATCATACATAGTGCTAGGACAACACTTGCCAATATACACGTCTCTGTTGCTGTTCTAGTGCTGCAAAACCGTTCACCTGTTGTGACCTCACAAACTGAGCATCCACTAACTACTTGGGACAAGCTTTCAGGTGAAGCCCATGTTATGAGAGACCTCTGCTGACCCTCTCCACGGACTCAGGTAACCATGTAGATTCTGATGGCATCAGCACTGATCAACTTAGGAGACATAGAACTGTAGATGGTGTAGTTATGGCCTCTCAATGGAGGTAATCACATTGGTCAGCTGACATAATGAGATCAGGGAGACACAGGCTGGATGTGGCCCACCAAGTTGTTTGTGTTGAGCAGACCCTGTTGGTGTGGTCACCAGACTGGACCATTCATGCTCACAATTGGGGTTCCGTGTCCTGATGCTGGTGCTGTTCAGGGCATTTATAGATCTATGACCGGGTAAGTCATTCGGACCAAGATGCCAGTGGGTCAAACCATAGCTGCTTCCTGCTCCCATATGTGATTTTACTGTAATTAATCAACTTAATGAAGTGCAAAGGAACAGCAAATTTATCAAATGTGACAGTGATGGTGATGGCAAAGTTCTGCATGATGGATCTAATTTACAAGTACATTACTTCGCTACTTCAATTATATAAAATGTTTGCAATGAAATAAACTATTATGTACTATGGTTGTGTTGTGTTAGGTAAATGCCTATTATATCAAATGTTTGTCTAAGATGTAAAGGACAGTGACCTAGATATGCTATAAAGATACAAGTTGATTTCACAGATGCTGCTCAAGTGGCAGTGACTACGTTTTGTCACGAGTCACTAACCCTGGACCAGTGCTGCGGGAGGTGTTGCTCTTTAGGTCCATGAAGGAATAACCAGGATAAACAGATTGATGGATGGTGGATCATATCACCACCAACTGATATGAATGCACTACTTTATGAGGAACTAAAGAATCAAGGCCTTGTCTAGCAAGTATTACCATTGCTAGCCCTCAGAGACAGGTGACATAACTGCACTGCTGGTGTCAGTGCCTTTTTTCCCTGGGTGACAAGTTGAACTGATTTGTGGAAGAAGATAAACACATTGAGTGGGTGCGTTTACACTCATGCAGAAAGATAAACTGTGTGCGGTGATGCTATGGACCACAACGTGCTAGTGGACGTACACCCCAGATGGAAGACTGGCCACAAGTTATGGACACGTGTCACTACTTTTCTGTTAACTAACGCCACAGGACATTGTGTCACTACGCTGTTATCTAATTATATGGGATAGTGTGTCAATATGCAGTTATCTAACGCCACAGGACATTATGTGACTATGCTGTTATCTAACACAGAGTGAAGTTAAACAATCAATAACATACTCCACACTGGAGGCAACAGAAACAGCCTGCATTCAAAATGTCAAGCACAAAATCTGAGAATGACTAAATTGATCGATTTAATTAACCATATAAAAATATACTATTGAACTTTCTGTTATTATCTGCCTCATAAAAATATTAGTGATGCAATCACAACTGAAATTTGATAACTTTGCTTTAAACTATTAGCATAAATGGTACAAGGTAATGCCTGCTTTCCACTCTGACATCAATACACTAGCACAGGGGTAAATTACTAAAACCGATGGCATGTAATATTGACATTAATTATAAAACAAAAAAAGTGGTAAACATTTCTAGACAAATGCCAAAGGTTGGAGAGTTTACATAACTGAAACTGACTGATATTACAGGTTTCCAACAATAGCCTTTCTAAAGACAGGCTGTTGCTGGAAATCAGCATTTGTGTAGATGTGTATCCATACAAACAAGCTCAGATGCCTAACAAGCATCAATAATCATAAATGTAATAATGTTTTCATGGAATGCCACATCAGCACTCATATGTTATGTGCATGCTGCGACTCAAACTTTATTGACACAAGTTGGTAAAAATAAAATACTTTTTTTCTGTTAACAATAAAACTACTTTGTATAACTACCACTAACTTAATTAATCACTTTGTGATCAATATGCATTCTCAACAATTAAATAATTAGGGAAACTCTTTCAAGACATGTCACATGACAAGTGCTGCAATGTACACACATACCTCAAACTGTTGTCCTTAACTCTGAATATATCCAGGTAAAGTTTACATTTGACAAACTCAGATGCAGTTAATTTATGCCATGTACACATGATAATTATGGTGTAATAATATTTTGTAATTGTAGACAATTTGTGAGTAATCACACTCATTTGTACCTGACAAAGACAGCAAAGTAATTGTCATCTGATTACAACCATGATAATACTTGTGTACATATATATTTTTGCTATGTCACAACTATAATGCAAGTAGTCAGATATATGAGTCAATTCAAAATCTGACTTGTTTGGCATTTATGTCAGCTACATGTTGTTATATCTGGTAATAACCAGGAAGCTAAACAATGTTAACCATTAATATAAATAATTATTGGAATCATTACATGCAAAAGTAACCATAATCATACTGATCAATTTAAAATCAATTTATTTGTGAAGTAATCACCCCATCTCTGATTACTCGGATAATATGGTTATAATATTGCTTTGTTGTTGAACAATACACTGTTACAAGATATTCAGCAGCAATGATGACTGGTCTAATTTATTGAGCCCTAGAGCCTGATCTGTGTTGTTGTGCCCTAGGGCCTGGTAAGTCCTGGGGCCTGGTCTGTGTTGGTGAGACTTGAGGCCTGGTCTACTACTGACAACGTCAGGCAGACCTATGGGTTTCTCGACTCAAATATCAGAAATGTATCTGTACAGAACCTCTACTGGCACCTAGTTAGGTCCAATCTAGACTGTGATTTACTTCTTTTGGCTACAAACACTTCATCAAAAGGTAGTGAGCCCCCCTCACCCCTGGACATCAGACATTATTCAGTGTGTATAACAGTGTATTACAAGTAAATCTGATGATGCATTACAACTACTTAAAGCACAGAAAAGGAAACAAACCCATTGTTTTGCAAAGCTATGTTTATGTGTTGTCCCAAAGGATGTTTGTGTATACTTAGGGCTGAGTTACTATATGGTCACTAGCTAGAAAACCTGACATGTTTGCACTTGTGCTCATGAACAACTGTACATGGAACATTGTTTTAGTCAATAAATTGTAATAATTATGTTTGAATAACTGGCACTACTTCCATTGAAATGGCAACGAAACCAAGCTTTTGTAGACTCATGTGTGGACATGTTCCGTCAGTGCTGATAATCAGCAAAGGTTAGTGACTATCTACTACCATTCACACGCATAAAGTGGGTCATCATAATAATTAATCAAATGGCTACTACATGGTTAATCATTACTTTTTACATCTCTTTGTACTAAGTAGCTGTTTTTTAAGATGCAGGAAATGACCCTACTTACAGGCTTTGTAAATATAAAAAATTCCAATAATAAAAAAGTATATTATGACACGCCAGTGAATTGCAATTAGTTTATTATATTAAAAACTAACTACACGTTTATAGACACAACTGAAAATGTATATAAAGAGCAGAATTTGTCCACATTTCGTGTTCACTGTGGAGTAACTCATTTTTTCTTCTGCTGTGTCCCAGTGTTTGAGCAAGTAGTTTTTTCAAAAAAATACTTTGCATGCTGTATACAGCTTTCTCACTTTTGCAGGTGACTGGGTGTCGTTGTTGCTGTCATGTTGTGTTGCTTTTTACTCTGAGCACAAGTCACACATGTTGGTCTTTATCGGGAGTCGAATCACCTTTCCAATTTTTTATTCCAAATGGACCCCTCACCCACCCACATCCAAATGTTGTTTGGATTATTGAAATTTGTTTATATTTACAAAGCCCCTTAGATAATTAATGTTTAACTTTTGGAAGATGGTGAAGTGTCAAAATATAATACCCCTGGTAAAACTATACATCATTAAAAATTATGCAGATCCTGTACTAACAGGGATTTAGCATAAGAACAACAGGACCCAATCGGTTTGCATGGACAATTTTTGGTGTTGTCACTGGACTACCAAATTGACTTCTAACGAAAGTCTTTTCAGCTCTCTTGAAAGTAATATTGGTGACTCACAAATAGGTTACCAGGTACTTACGTTAGGGAATAATGCAAACTATTCATTCTCGTGATAAATTAAGACCTTACCATTAATGCATCCTTTGGTGTGGAATTCATAACATCCAGTAATGCAAATGTCATGTTGTTCCTTCAAGATGCAATGACAGCATACCGGTAGTATTTTTTCCATTTATCAGCGGCCAGCCCAGATTTACAACCAACAGCACTTGGCCCAGCAGTGAATCAATCGGCCACCAGTGAATCACTAAATTCAAACCCTTACTCCCCTTAACTCTTAAGTCAGTCGGCAACATAAATGGTTGCAAAATCCTTAATCATGTCAATCATAACTTGCAAATAAATTCATTACATTGGTACATACATTAATATCACACTTTGTAAGTACCTAATTTTACATGTACACATATGCTGAATGGTTCAACCGAGTTCTAAAATTGTGGTGTGGCCTATACAATGCTTACTTCAGTCTGGACATGAATTATTTAGATTAGATTAAAATGTGAATGACTCAACACATGCTTAGCCCCTCCTACCAGTAAGTGCATTGCAGATGTGGTCTAGTCGGTATTAATACTATAGTCTACTTACACCAGTCATAATCCGCAAGAATTCCATTAACATCCTAACAGGAATTGCTAAAATAAAATGTTAAACTAAAGTCAGTGATGTTTGTGTCAACCACATCTTCTACCTAAATGAATCACTAAATCATCAGGTTTCACTTCATGCCGTGGGGCTGCCCCTTCCCGTGTTACAAGTTACATGAAATACATCCTTGGTGATAGCACAAGTTTGTCACCAACATAAACCCCTATAGAGGGTTATTCAATACACAAACTGCTGAACAAAAGGTAACTAGATTCAGGAAGTGATACGGTTCACTTGCCACCAGGATGGTTAAGAGTGATTTAATAAAAAATTCAATTACAAATACAGACACACAAAAATAATCGTCCAAAAGTGGCTGGAAATGTCCATGGTTACTGACATCTGTCTGATGACAGTGCCTACCAACAACGTACTACAGAAATGCCATTAGTCTGAGTATGTGAAGCCGACACACATGGCAATCTATGGGAGACTATGCTAGCTAGCAAGGCCATGCTCTCAACAAAATAAATTTGAAATATAATACCCACCCAGTCTGTTCAAAGAAACTTAGGTACGCCAGACTCACAACCTGTGAAAGAGCTTCATAACCCTTCCTTGACAACCAGTGTCATTTACCAAGAAAGGCACATGTCAAATACGAGACAATGCCACTGCCCAAAGCCATCTTTCAAAGATGTGCCAGAAAAGGAAACAGAAAATTATTATCAATATATGAGAGCAGTTCTATTTTATTCAGTAGCAGAGTCTATCAGTCAGGATGTAATGCCCATAGTACATATATGGTTTACCACCTGCTAAAATGACTATGCTAGAGATAAGACCTACATGTCATGGTCTAGAGTTTCGCACTGATTCACCTGACACGCGGAACAATTTACACACCGTAGATAGGACCAACGATTTTTGACGCAGGCATCTTCGACTAGATTTGGATTTTGCCAGTATATTTTCGTGACATGATTACTCAAAACAACTTTTGTAAGTTTGTTTGCAAAAATTGATAGGAGTATGAATATCTTACAGAAGGATTTGAACAGGTTTGATTAAAAATGGCAAAACACGACTGCGGCAGTGTGTCCACGATTATTGCCCACACCAGTACTAGTAGTAGTAGGCAGTAGTATAAAACAATAACAGGCCAAAATCCTAACATTAAACTTGCCACAATAAAATTAAAGTTACCATTTTAACATAAAATATCGACTTTCTATAACAAAAATTGCAGAAAGGTTTAACGCATGTGCACACATCATATCATATGAATCACCACCAAAAACCGAGGTCATGCAATGCCAATGATGCATGTGTAAGTTGACCATAACGCCGTAAGAATAAGATTCAATAATTCACTGTTTGACGGAGACGTAAACCATGTTGCGATTTGTACACATCTTCCTTTGCTGGCAAATGCCCGTTAATACATACCCTTGTCCTTCGGAATCTAACCCGCAGCTTCCAAAGAACGAACAGTTTGGCTGTTTGTCGGCATAAAAATAAATACAAAACAATGCACGCTTGTACATTTACACTAACAACACGTCCAACTCCACTGGCACATTGCTCACTGTCAAAATTGTAAATGATACAAATTACTCCACCGGAATACCCTGAACCTTACGACGAGCTATATAGTCTAGTAGTCGAACGATATTTTGTTGATTTTAGATGTGTTTGATATATATTTCTCCACCTTTATGAATGTTTAAATAAGGTGTATTGCTATGCATTATGAGAACATATATACTAAATAATTTTATAACATTTTAACGAATTTGAGCGGAAGCACCAGATCACAACAGCGCAACAATACAACATTTGTATGGGACTACTTATAGAAACAGCTGATATCAGGGCATGTCATTTTAACACATTTTCATGGCATAACGAAAGCTTCACATGACTTTATATAACAATATTCCATGTAGTAGATGCGTATGAAATCTAAATGCCTGTCTGTTTGCATCTCTGATTTTATTTGAAATTAATAATCGTCTTTAAAAGTGTTCGCGAATCACATTCTGAGCCCACGTAAATGTTATTCCCAGTAAATTGATGACAATTAAACTATTCACCAATATACAACATATGCACATATATAAATAATTATATTAATTCTTCAACATATATATATACAACATCAACACTGTCGTAGTAAGATTTAGTAATTTGTTCCCAAGGTCAAGTTACGTTTAATGAGCATCTATTTTAT
Organism: Escarpia spicata; assembly: GCA_963995525.1. Classification (NCBI taxonomy): domain Eukaryota; kingdom Metazoa; phylum Annelida; class Polychaeta; order Sabellida; family Siboglinidae; genus Escarpia; species Escarpia spicata. The sequence goes on from OZ023212.1 coordinate 5,898,042, forward strand.
AGGGTCACATATTGCATCGTCAAGTGTAAACCACTTCCGTAAAGTAAAATATCGCTCAATGTTTTCTTTGATACCTTAAATTCAACGCCATACGTTGTTTCGGTTCTGTGTACACCAGCAGCGAAACACCTAAAATAATGGATGGTTTGTCAGATTTGGGCTACACCAACCCTAAAAGGTGGTATGATGATGCATTTCTCCAGGAAGCTGTCACTAGTGACACTACTCCTACACAGTCACTGACACAGGAGGCTATGCCTATTAGCATTGCCAGTACTGGCACTGGTCAGATTCAAAGTGGCTGTAGTACTAGTGGGAATGCCAGTGCCAGTGAAAACAGTGGTGTTGTTGAGACCTCTTCTAATTCTCAAACACAGCCTCCCCAAAAAAGGCCAAAACTAGATTCGAGAGAAAGTGACAGCGACGTAGATGTCACTTCCATCAGCATGCCTACTTGCTTAAATGAACCAGTTCAGGTGTGCAGTTCCTCGCAAGATGTCATCCAAAGTGACATGTCATCTAGTGCAAACATACAAACACTGACAGGAAGTGACACAAAAAGTGATCCAGCATCAGTAGAGTCAAAGACGGATGAGAAAGAACTGTCAAAACAAGAAACGTCAACCGATTCTAAATCTGATAAGGATGGAAACAGTGGACAAGATACTGGAAAGAATAAGAAAGAAAAGCTTGAAGATGAACAAACTAAAATGAAGTTAGTATTTACAGTAATATTACAGGTAATACAAAATTTTAACTGTCATCGGGGCAGACATGGGGTCAAATGCATTTGCATTTAAATGCAACTGATCCAATATTTGCATTTGAAAATTTGGAGCCAAAACTATTTGCATTTATTTTAAATACATTTTAAAAGTATTTGAAAAATCAAATACTAATAGCATTTAATAATGTCAGTGAAAACTGTTATTACAGCTGTGCTTAATTAAATTGTTACTTGGTCTAGGCAGTTGATACAGGTCACTCATGTTACTTATGTGATCACCGAGGCATGACATTCACCAAGAGAAAACTGGCCTTACTGGCTCTTATTAGCTGACCAACTGCAGCCAGTTGCATGCTTTGATCATTAACTCAGCTTTAACTTGGGTCATTATCAGATGGATGATCAGTGTATCAGCTGGCCTGTGACAGGGTCAGGTTAGCAAGCATTTAATTAACAGTGGGTGGCTTAATCTAATTTTATTGGAAGACAGTGCATCAGTGGGCACAGGAAATGGAAAACAGGATTAACCTGTCACAGGAGAACAATTTAATGTGTGGCCAATTATAGCATGGTACTATTGACTCAATGAACTCCCTTAATTCTGAATAAACAGTGGTCAAGTATAAGTCTTTTTTGTCATTATTTATTGAGCACGAGGACGTATTTGCATTTAAATACTTTTCAATGTGTTTGACCACATGTCTCATCAGGGGTAGATTTTAAGGTAAAAAGCCTGGTTACCCGGACTGATTACTAAAATGTAGAATTTAGTAATCCGTCTAGAAATCTGGTAATCTGTCTAATTCATGTAAAATGTGTCCAGTCAGGCTGAAACTTTATTGTGCATTTGGTCTTATCATAAGTCGTGTCACGCTCCTTCGACACTACTGCATTCGCAACTTCCCGCCACTTTGCTTCGCTAATATGATGCCACATAGTTATATATTTGAAGATTGCAAACTGGTGAACAAGTAAATTCCTATGAGATGATGTTTGATGCAGCAGTAACTTGACTTGATTGCAGTTGACAGTCACACCTTCCATGCAGTCTTAGGCAGAGTTACTAAATAAACAACAGCACAACTGGCATTTCACATCCAGCTCACCACAATACTATCAGTACTGTAGGTCCCTAGTCATCCCACACGTTTAATCAAATTTGTTTTAGCTAACTACAACTACAGTGGATGTATTTGTACACTGTACAAGGTTTAAACATATCTTGATCAAAGTATACCACAGAAAATGGCTAGACCTAGCAAATTGTTAATAATAATGTCTGGTACTTCTGGTACTTCTGTTTTCAGAGTACTTGTGTCGAACTTCACTGAAGAACAGCTCAATCATTATGAGATGTACAGGAGAGCCGCCTTTCCAAAGGCAGCCGTTAAACGGGTAAGACATCAGTTAGTTACAACTTCATACAACAGAACACTGGTATATTATGCTGATGTAAGTTTTGTTTAAACTGAACATTTTATATTTTGAAAGACCTTATTGCTGCCAATGAGCCCTCTAAGTCATGTAAATATGCAACAATAATGAACAATTAGCACAGAACAATTTGTTTATGCACCTCGGAGCTCAGGTTTTTGAGGATATACCGGTAGTCGCTATCAAAGTCTAAATTATTATTATTAGGCAGAGAGCAAAAAAATGGCTAGCAGAAGACAGACTTGGTAATAGTATTCATGCCTATCAATATATTCACTGTGTACCATGCCCACAGTGCATCTAAAATTTCACTTATTGTTTCTGTTAATTTGTGTTTTGTCAGTATTTCAACACAATGATTGACATAAATATATACTTAAGGTATCTAACAATCCTGAGAAGCAATGTTAGATTGGTAGTATGGTTACTAAGTTACTAACATATGTGGTGTTTTTCTGTAGTTGATGCAGTCGATCGCTGGCGCGTCAGTGTCACAAAATGTCATCATAGCCATGTCGGGGATCGCTAAGGTGTTTGTTGGAGAAGTCGTAGAATGCGGTATATATCATTTCATTTTCCATTAAAAATATTGTTTTATTTTCCATGTCCAGCCATTGTTATCAATCTTCATGAAAAGCGCATTAGACATGTCAATTGTTATTAATTCTTGCACGATTAAAGTTGTCAAGAGTATAAAATGCTGTCAAACATCATCATTTTTGTAGCATTTCAGATTAGCATAAGTGTGTTTGGCAAATGTTTTCTATGCAGACTTAAATTGTTGTATATTACATGTCCTTCTATGATAAAAATATGCAGTTACAATATATATATATATATATGCATACCAACTAACGAGGGATATATCCTGAAAATGTACTCTTTAATACAATAATATACCTCATGAAAATTGCAATTCTTCATTGTTTCCCAAATTCATAAAAACGACACAAATCAATCTTCATCTTTTAAATGTACACTGCATTGTAGCTTTTGCACACAGAAACACAAGATGATGTATTAACAGTGCTGATTTTCCCTGTGCAGCCCTGGACGTCTTGGAGGGGTGGGGGGACACCGGACCCCTTCAGCCCAAGCACCTGAGGGAGGGTGTACGCCGACTGCGGCACAGAGGGGCCATTCCTAACACCAAGTACAAGAAAGTGTTGCTACGATAAACTTCTTCAAATAATTTGTTTAATGTATTTAAAAATCACATATTGAGACACAGTCTTATTTATGAATGCAGTGCTGTTTTGAAAGTGTTTTGACAATGTATGTATGTATGTAAGACCATAATAAAGTGTATATGACAAACGTGTAATCCATGTATTAGTATATTATTTATTTAAAAAATAATGGACTTTGTGTGTGTGCATTCGTGCGTGTATGGTGACTGGGTTAAACCACAAATTGAGCAATTATTTTGGAATTAGTATGCGGTACGCTGGTGCTGCCCTCTGGCGTTTGATCACAACGTTAGATTGCCAATGATAGTGGATTACCATCAGATTGTGCTGCCACCTGGAGAATGTATTGTAATTAAAAAATAATGTTTTTGTTTTCATATCTAATGTTTTCATTATTGTTGTACATAGTGATTTTGTATATAATGCACATAAGTATTTTAATACCATCCAGTAGTGTGTATAATATATAACTGCTCCCTAAATCTGGTAAGGGGTGGTTCCCCTGAAATTTTCCACCAGATGACCAATTAAGCCTAAACGTTGAGTGGCATTGAAGTACATCTGAACTAGGGCTTTAAAGACATGAGCACTGTTTAAGTTTGTATCTGGACTGGATTTGGGCAAAATATATTCTGGAGTTATTCCCTTGACAAGAATTCTAGATATTATCTATATAATTCTATATCATATTAAGTAAGTAAATCATTTATTTCCAACAATATTTAACATTACACGTCACAATATAACAAACATAATGTTGTATGTGGAAAGGGGGTGAACAGAAGTATGTAGAATATTCTATAGCTTTTTACATTGCCACCTCAATTAATATAGAATATTCTATAGAATTTTCATGACTAATAATGTGTAAAATTCTACAGACATTCTATAGCAAAAATATTCTATAGAAAAACTTTTGGAAAGAATCCTACTCTCAATAGCATATATTTTATAGATATTCTATAGAATTTTTGTGCTAAGAGTTTTCCCCCTTGTTGATTTTTGCTTTCATTTATAAATAATTGTATCTGTTAGGAAGTTTTCTTAAACGCTTTTGTCTACGTTTTTCGAACTGTTAAATTGTTTTTAAATGCTTCAAATTATTTCAGTTTAAAAAAATCACAAACATGGCTACAGTATACTGAAAGAATATTTGGAAGAGGATTTAGTCAGTTTTTCATAACTATAGCATTGTTTCATGTGCATGCACATGTGCTGTGAATTTATATGTGCATGCGTGCATGTTTAACATATTGGGTAGACGAACTTCCAAAATTAGATGCTCTCAACACTTGTATTTCTAATCTTGTATACGAGAAATGTGCCGATAAATTATGATTCCCGCATTTAATTATTGCTGTACCCCCGAGGGCTTGCTCTGTGCTGTGGAAACAGGTTGCTAACAAGTATTGATCACCAGTCGGATCGAACGGCCACAATTGATTGTTGTCTAACGAGTCTCCACTGATCTCAAGCTTGACCTTGTTTCAAGATCAAACACTTAACTCCTTCGCTTTGTAATTCCCTTACTTGCTGACATTATTCATGAAAGCAGCTGCATGCATACATATTGTATAGGTCATCTTTGGACATTTCCTTTTTCTGTATTTTCTATACTTGAAGAAGAGTTAGAAATACTGAAATTTAATTAAGAAATTAAAACACTGGACTTGACTTACCCCCCAAAACACTTATTTGTCACATCCTGGTGAATTCCAGGCTAACACTGAATATAATTTTTCAAATATTCTGTTCACGGGTGCAATAGCTGGTAGATTGGATACCTGTAAGAACTGACCTTTTCTTTTACATAATTTTTTTGATTTATCATTTATAATAAAGATGTAAGCATCGGCATCAGTAAGTGATGCTTTTAAATTATTTTCACAAAAGTCAGGAACATGCAAGATTGTTAATATGCCTATTTCACCATTGGTGACATTCTCTGGAGTTGATATTTATTTTCTTCCCAAATTCTCCATGAGCTCTGCATACCTTCTCACATGTACAAATGACACATGGTTAAAACGTGGCTCACTTATTATAGGCACTCCAAATAGGTGCAAATTAAGTATTAATAACGTAACTCGCATTGTACAGCCCCAATTAATTAACTTGATTACTGTCTAAATATTTAACGAAAAAATTGTGTGTAAAAATTAAAACTTCAGCAACTATAATGAAACTAATTTGTCTATAGGTTGTAACTAGGACTGTTTATGCATGTATATTCTTTGTTTATGTATATATTTGGAAATGTATGTTTGACAAATGGTAGCATTGTTTTATAGTAATGAGTGACATTTATGGTGTTAATTGACATCTATATATCTTTGAGTGATTTTGATGTTATAATGATTGTTTTCTCAGAAAATAATGAACACTTGCCTGCTGTCTACTAATTATAGCACCAAGTGCGTTTTGATTATTCAGATAAATACATGTTTGTTTTATACGTATAGATTTATGACAATTATAGCATGCACGCACGCACATGCACACACGCATGCACACACACACACACACACACACACACACACACACACACACACACACACACACACACACACAGTGTACTCACATACATACATACAGTTGAAAGTACTGACTTTTAGTGGAAGGCTAAGCAGTATTAAGACCATGAAATAACAGCCACACAAACAACATAGCAAAGGGTACAAACTTCAACACACAAAGAGCCATAGATTCCCGAGGGTGTGAATGAACTGGCCAAGGGAGAAAGTCAATACCAGGCTGTTGTTGCTAGAGTCTAACTAAAACACACTTGACATCTACTGATCCCTCCCACCTGAACTCTCCACACTGATGCAGCTGTCTGTGTGGTGCTGCCTTCAGTACAGCGTGTGTCAATTACATTGTGTTGCTTGGTCAAGTTAGCTACTTGTACTTGTACTCACTTGTAACTGTGACTAGAATATGTCCTTGATCACCTATGCAACATGACAATTAGACAGCTGGGAATTACTGCTTCATCTAATGTAATCAAAAAGAAATGAAATGTTCAAATAATATCACCAAACTACACATTGGCCAAATGTAGACACATGTACATAGACATAATCATGAACGCACGTGTTGTCACGTACACACCTGTAGTCATGCACACACATGTAGTCACGTACACACAGTCATATACACACCTGTAGTCATATGCACTGAGTTGGTCAAGTACACACTTGTGGTCATGTAGATACTTGTAATCATATTAATATCTACAGTCATATACACACTTGTAGTCATATACACCTGTAGTCATGTACACACATGTAGTTATGCACATATAGTCACGTATGTACATGTAGTCACGTACGCACACGTAGTCACATACGCACATGTAGTCACGTACACACATGTAGTCACGTACAAACATGTAGTTATGTACACACATATAGTCACGTACAAACATGTAGTCACGTACAAACATGTAGTTACGTACACACATATAGTCACGTACACACATGTAGTTACGTACACACATGTAGTCATAAACACACATGTAGTCATGTACCCACAGTCTTGTTCACATCTATCTAGTCATATGCACAACTGTAGTCATGTACACACTTGTAGTCATGTACACACCTGTAGTCATGTACACACTTGTAGTCATGTACACACTTGTAGTCATATACACACTTGTAGTCATATACACTACTGTAATCATGTACACACTTGTAGTCATATACACAACTGTAGTCATGTACACATTTGTAGTCATATACACAACTGTAGTCATGTACACACGTACTTATGTACACACATAGTCACGTACGCACATGTAGTCACGTACGCACACGTAGTCACGTACGCACACATAAGCACATATGCACATGTTGTCACGTACACACATGTAGTCACGTACAAACATGTAGTCACGTACAAACATGTAGTTACGTACACACATAGCCGCATACGCACACGTAGTCACGTACGCACACATAAGCACATACGCACATGTAGTCACGTACACACATGTAGTCACGTACACACATGTAGTCACGTACAAACATGTAGTTACGTACACACATATAGCCGCATACGCACACGTAGTCACGTACGCACACATAGTCATAAACACACATGTAGTCATGTACACACAGTCTTGTTCACATCTATCTAGTCATATGCACAACTGTAGTCATGTACACACTTGTAATCATATACACAACTGTAGTCATGTACACACGTGTAGTCATATACACAACTGTAGTCATGTACACACCTGTAGTCATGTACACACCTGTAGTCATGTACACACTTGTAATCATATACACAACTGTAGTCATGTATACACTTGTAGTCATATACACACCTGTGGTCATGTACACACTTGTAGTCATATACACAACTGAAATCATGTACACAACTGAAATCATGTACACACTTGTAGTCATATACACAACTGTAGTCATGTACACACCTGTAGTCATATACACAACTGTAGTCATGTATACACTTGTAGTCATGTACACACTTGTAGTCATATACACCACTGTAGTCATGTACACACGTGTTGTCATATACACAACTGTAGTCATGTACACACCTGTAGTCATATACACAACTGTAGTCATGTATACACTTGTAGTCATGTACACACTTGTAGTCATATACAACACTGTAGTTATGTACACACGTGTAGTCATATACACAACTGTAGTCATGTACACACTTGTAGTCATATACACCACTGTAGTCATGTACACACGTATAGTCATATACACAACTGTAGTCATGTACACACGTGTAGTCATATACACAACTGTAGTCATGTACACACCTGTAGTCATATACACAACTGTAGTCATGTATACACTTGTAGTCATGTACACACTTGTAGTCATATACACCACTGTAGTCATGTACACACGTGTAGTCATATACACAACTGTAGTCATGTACACACGTGTAGTCATATACACAACTGTAGTCATGTACACACCTGTAGTCATATACACACCTGTGGTCATGTACACACTTGTAGTCATATACACAACTGAAATCATGTACACACTTGTAGTCATATACACAACTGTAGTCATGTACACACGTGTAGTCATATACACAACTGTAGTCATGTACACACTTGTAGTCATATACACAACTGTAGTCATGTACACACGTGTAGTCATATACACAACTGTAGTCATGTACACACCTGTAGTCATATACACAACTGTAGTCATGTATACACTTGTAGTCATGTACACACTTGTAGTCATATACACCACTGTAGTCATGTACACACGTGTAGTCATATACACAACTGTAGTCATGTACACACGTGTAGTCATATACACAACTGTAGTCATGTACACACCTGTAGTCATATACACAACTGTAGTCATGTACACACTTGTAGTCATATACACAACTGTAGTCATGTACACACTTGTAGTCATATACACAACTGTAGTCATGTACACACTTGTAGTCATATACACAACTGTAGTCATGTACACACTTGTAGTCATATACACAACTGAAATCATGTACACACTTGTAGTCATATACACAACTGTAGTCATGTACACACGTGTAGTCATATACACAACTGTAGTCATGTACACACTTGTAGTCATATACACAACTGTAGTCATGTACACACGTGTAGTCATATACACAACTGTAGTCATGTACACACCTGTAGTCATATACACAACTGTAGTCATGTATACACTTGTAGTCATGTACACACTTGTAGTCATATACACCACTGTAGTCATGTACACACGTGTAGTCATATACACAACTGTAGTCATGTACACACGTGTAGTCATGTATACACTTGTAGTCATGTACACACTTGTAGTCATATACACCACTGTAGTCATGTACACACTTGTAGTCATATACACAACTGTAGTCATGTACACACTTGTAGTCATATACACAACTGTAGTCATGTACACACTTGTAGTCATATACACAATTGTATGCACACATGTAACCAAACATGTTATTTTAAAATGTATCTTTTGTGAGGTTTTTCAATGTAATATTTATTATGTAATAATAGTCCCACATTGTTAACGTTTAAAAACACCCCCAATCGCGAAGGTTGTGTCACTTTGAGCAGCTCCCTCTGCCACTAAGTGTGTGTCAGATCCATTGGAAGTGCTGAGGGCTAGCAACATATAGATCAGTGCTGTAGGTGGTTAGATAATCCATGTCTGACTGCGGCTTGAGCAGCCTTCCCTGGGATTGTGCTTGGCTTCACCTGATTAATTGCCAATGTCATGGCATTCACTTTGCTGTGCCAAACTGGTCGTCACCGGTTCACCCAAAATTATGACCATGTGTACCATCATCTGGTGACCCAGAAGCCTATATAATAGATAAACATTACCTCAGTTGGGGGGCCAGTTTAAAGCTGTTTAATGACTTGGCAATAACAATACATATAGTGCTGGACTTGACAGGAGAGAAGAGCTAATTGACAACTTGTGTTGAATTTATTTTGACAAAACATTGCCACATTAATTCCATTTATACATATAATGAAGTGCATCTCATTGAATGCAATATTCTGACAAAAGAAGTATTATTGTTTGCCATTTAATACATTTTAATTAATAACATCTCGTAAAATGTTGGTACCTAGTTTGATATACAAATAGTGTATGCAATTATATCTCTTGGCGCTACTTGGCATCAGACTGTATATAGAGGCACTGGATGGTCTGACAAATAGTCACCAGCATGCGGCTGAGAAGAGGATGCGGCACAAACAAGCTGCATCACCATTGTCATCTTGCTTCATCTGCACTGGCTACGACCGAATCAGACTGCACAGCCATAATGGATGCTACAGAATTTCCAGAAACTGAAACGAGGGCGCATCAGCAGCGTCTCAAAAGACTACGCTCTGTCTACAAGATTACTACTAGTGTATGCAATTATGTTTCATTACTATTAAAACTTTTCGTAGCATCAAAACAATGGGCGCATGAATGGGAAAACTGAATATAACAATCTAAACTATCTCAGACATTTTTACATGCAACAAAACATTAATTAAAAAATTAATTAACAATGAGATGATCAAAAGATATGCAATTTCTAGTTATCTCACAAGAAATCATTAAGAATTACAGAACTGTATTAAATATTTTATTAATCTAAAAGTAATGCATTTGTAGGTCATTTATATGTATGGAAATTGTAATTAGACAAATTTTTTCACTAACTAAAGATAACCCAGAAGCCATTTTACCCAGTCCACTATTGTGTACCAGCCAGTGTACCCGTCCTTCCTCTACTGCTGTCGAGAACCAGGAACATGGAGTATAATATGAAGAAGACTCTGTTATCACAGAACTAAGCAACCATTATCTCTCTCATGTGATTTAATTATATATGCAGTTTTGTCAAAGTGCTATTTTCTTAATCAGCCATACCGATTGGGAAAGTGCTGAGACGTTCTAGGGGGAAATCACAGCCACTTTGCCATGAGCCGATTTGTTGCGATTACTGGTATATAACAAATTAAATTATGATATCAGAATATCCTTTGGCATTAAGCGCTAGACATAAGGGGCTGTAGGAAGTGTTGCTGAAATTAAGATGTAGAATAGAGGCCCCATAGGCTGGGGGGAGGGGGCAATGTATGTGAAGGCACCCTGTTGCTGTGGCATGAGTTCCGCCTAGGAGAAGTAGTTCCAGTTGGTTGGTTGACAAAAAAAGCAGATGCCTGGAGAATGGAAGGGAAAAGTGGGGAGGAAAATCTAAACTGTGATGGGAGGACTGTGTAAAGAGAGATTTGGAAGAGTGCGAAAGATAGATGGGAATGGAGATGGTTGGTGGAGAAAGCAGGGCAAGATCATTGAGGGAAAAGAAGTAAAAAACGAAAACAGAATTTGAGGATCGGAATCGAGGCCAGCTTCACCCATGACACACGTATACAGGGAAACAAGAGGAGAATAACATGTAAAAGTTGAGCCAGAGAAAAACCTACTCCATTTTTTTTAATACTACCCCTCCTTGATGGCAAAATATCTTCCAACATCACCCCTCGCCATAACAGCAGTTGAGGCTCTGGCTGAAATCTGATGGACGTTTGTAGGAAATGCAACCTCAGGGCAAACCCCAAAAAATCAACCATGCTATGGGTCTGTTTCAACATATATCAAAGTACTGGTTGACAAAGTTTAAAACCCAACTATCTTACCACTTGAATTCCTTTCACACTTCCTCAGTTTTATTAACCAGCTGCTTTCAGGTGGTATATAGGCCTATTTGAAGCAGACTGGGCTTGTTCTAGTAGCAACAGATATTTCTAGGTTATCTTTGCATCTCCAAATGGCATTTCTGATGTCACAATTCATTTATGATAACAACATCACCTACTGATCCATTCCTGTCCAAAGGGTGTCGATTCAACTGCTTTACTTGTAAACAGCTTCTAAAAGAGGTTGTTTAAGCAGAGATCACTGGTATCTGGGAGGGAACTGTTTTTTTCCCTGCTGATTGTGAGGTTATAATGAAGAGTTGCCTAGCAACAAACGCAGTAGATGGTAACATGCAAGAAACGCGCAGACCCCAACAGATAAAGACAGCATTGTAGTAACACAGTAATGTTACTAACAGCTTTCACGATTCGCTCAAATCAAGGTACAATGCCAACTTGTAAAAACTCCTTATTATCTGTCTGGGTCTAGGCTGCACATCATTACAGCCCAAGTGTGAACTTAATATATTTTTTATAAGAAACTGAATGTCGAATTTGATTAAATAAAGAAAACTGGCATTTTACAGTGTTCAAAAGATTTTAAAATGATGGACTGAAGTGAGTGATCAGATGTGGATTTGTTTAAGTTTGTGAAAACTGTGTACCTGTGTATATATTAGACATCTCAAAATTATATGCCATTTAATTGGATTTCTTGGAATTACTGAAATTAACTAGAATCTCCATATAGAGCCAGCATAATAAGAACACCTTACATCTGATAGTTGTCAATTAACACAGTTTGACGTATTTACAGGGTGTATAATGAAATTTGATCACATCAGTATAAATGTATCCTTATCAATTATTTAACTATTTTCTAAACGGTTGCTGCAATATTTCTAATTTTTTTGCAATAGAATCAAGGAAATAATGCTAACAAGTGTTGAAATAAGGAACACATGACAATGTTCATATAATAAACATTTTTTTCTTTATTTCTTCTTCTTTGTTGGTGCTATTAATACAACCGTGGGATAAGTCGTTATCAATCGTGTAAATCACTACCACTGTACCACGTTCCAAGAGGGAACTGGCATGCCATCACCCCGTAACACACATACACCAATGTCCCTGGTATTTCATTCCCATCGCCCTGCGAGTCTGTGACTAGTTTGTGCATTTCATCACTTCACAGAACGTAGCTACGGTTCTCTTCCTACTCTACGTGTGCCTCTAGAATTAACAAAATTCAAAAACATCAGCCAGGGTTGGGTTTTATTATGAATATGACTGTAGTCAGCAATAATTATTATATCTTAACTTGCAAGTGTACTTGGATAAACAATTATATCACAGACCTGTGTAATCATAATTATGTTATGTAACAATTGTAATCAATAAGGTAATATTATAAATACACATCAGCAGAGTGTTGAGGCATAGCCACGGACTTTGGGGGCACAGCAAGTGATGCTGGTGGAACAGCAACTGGCATTGTAGGCACAGCAACTGGCATTGGATGTACAGCAACTGATGTTGGTGGCACAGCAATGGGCATTGAGGGCACAGCAACTGGCATTGTAGGCACAGCAACTGGCATTGGATGTACAGCAATTAATGTTGGTGGCACAGCAACTGGCATTGAGGGCACAGCAACTGATGTTGGGGACACAGCAACTGAAATTAGGGGGAAAGCAACTGAAGTTTGGGGCACAGCAAATGGCATTGGGGCCACAACAAATGACATTGGAAGCACAGCAAGTTACTTTCGGGCCACAGCAACTAACACTGGGGGCACAGCAACTGCTGTTGGAAGCACAGCAAGTGACACTGGGGGCACAGCAACTGACATTGGGGGGGGGCACAGCAAGTGACATTGGGGGCACAGCAACTGATGTTGGAGGCACAGCAATTGACATTGGGGGCACAGCAAGTGACATTGGACACACAACAAGTGACATTGGGGGCACAGCAAGTGATGCTAGGGGGGCACAGCAATTGGCGCCAAACATCAACCGTGATTTGTGGTACAGAGACTGTAATCTAGTTTCTGTAGTGGTACTTTGATAGTATAACAGTTAACCCATCATTCATGTTTGTTGTAATAATCAAAATGTCATAATAAAACCCGACCTTGCTAGTGACAAGAAATGTTGAGAACATCAAAGAAAATACAAGAGTGAAAATACATTAACAACATGAAATACTGAAATGTTAGTAGTAGCGAAATTGCATTCCATGTAAAACAAATGTTGTGCAGGCGATAACAATGAAATTCATTGTTTAATTCATATCAGCACAAACACTAGTCCTTTCAAATATGGCCATACGTAATCTGAAAGGTCATCCATCACGCCATCCATGAAAATAATCATATAAAACATATCAATAACACCAGAACTGGAGCACACAATAAAGAGTAACTGAAAATGTTAATATCATACACATTGAAAATTATAATAACAAAATCATACTAATTACAGATTGCATTGAATAGTTGCAACAGATTGCATTGAATAGTTGCATCAAATCTGTATAAAACTCAAAAACCAAGTTTAAACATTTTGCATCGTTTGGGCATTATCATACATTTCTTAATTAATGCAGATGAATTAAGAAACAAACAAAATGCAATACAACAAAAAGAAATTGTCGCAGATAAAGAAATCTTGACTGTGATTGGCCAAAATAGTTGACACTATTAGAGCACCCTTCACATTACATGTATAACTTGCATACAACAGTGTGTACCTACACAGACCCATTCTACACAGAACATAAGATTAATATATGAACAAACATTATGAGAAATTACAAAAGTAATGCAGAACTGCAGAACTGCCATCGTGGTAAATGCCTTACCACTATTAATTGGCATGCAGCTCAACTCACACAAAAACTGTACTGAAAGCTAATCACCAGTTTCATACCTTTGTGCATTTATGATTTGTACACGATCAACCCTAAGTAAACCAATACTGGCAATGCTTCCACAGTAAATATTTATCCTGAGATTGTTTTACATAGCTGTCCTCTATTGAAACATCAACTGCTTGTGGTTCCCTTTGTGCATATTAAACTATTCAAACCATATAAACTCAATACTGTAGACTGGTCTAAAACAACCGATATCTGGCTTAGCTAAGTTCCTTCAAAACCTTGCAAGCTAAAATCTTTAACTGTGTAGATCTGCTATATGTTATTATGACATGCTCAATAATGTCAGTTATTGCAGTAAAACATGTAAATGCTTAGGAATTTCTCGAGTTAAATTTGGTAGAAAAAGCATGCCACACAAAGAACTTACTGTGAAACATTGTGTACATCAATTCATCTGTGTCTAATTCCATTGACACTCCTTTAATTAGATAAAAATCAAAATTATTCATTTATGGTAACCAATGTGCCAACAAGATATTTTGGACACATTTCTATGAATGTATTGTTTCAACTGCGTACTGTTTGGTTAGCAAATATTTGAGACATGGAAATATGTCAAATTTTGTGTTTCAATAAGCGTACATGGGTGTGCACCCATTTTCTTTGGTTCCTGTGTTTTCTGAGTACAGCAATCTCAGCAGACATGACTGGCAAATGATTTATACATCTCACATGCGAGCAACAGGATACCAGAACACTGTAAAATCTGATAATTTAGGTGGACTTTTCGATGTTGTTTCATCACCAAGCTTTGAATCTAGTGTGATATTGGTAGAAATTAAAACACAATGATGGATTCAACAGTTAAGATTGGCATTGAGATCACTGTCACGGCATCGGATGCTGCTAAAAAGGGGGTGTATGCTAATTAGGGTGTGTACGTTTAATAGAATGAATACGGTATTTACGATTAATTAATGTATATTATTACATGTGGTGTTCATCAGTCATCAGGAAGTGGAAGACCTCCAAGAAAGACTAGGTCCATATTTACCTGTCGAATTAACATCTTGTTGATCCTGTAAGGTGAAACTGAAACTGCCACCGGTGTAAGCTCTCAGTGCCTTATCTACACTGTCAATGGTCCTCTTACAATGTCCCTGTATCTAACCTTAGCAAAACATTCTATAGAAATCCATAATATTTCTGTAGATTTCTATAAAACTTGATGTGGCCATAAATTACATAAGATCATATAAATACTCTATAGAATTCTTATGGTCTATAGTTTTTATGATCACATCAATCTTTATAGAACTCTACAGAAATTTTATAGTACAAAATATTCTACAGAAATCATCCGCAAAAATCTTGTAGAATACATTCTACAGAATATACTCTATAAATTGTTTTGCTAAGGGTAAGGGATCATCTCAGAATGTCGATGTCTGATATCAGACAAAATTATTTTTGTTTGGGAGAGGGGGGTCAAAGGCAGTTTTCGTCTGGCATATATATATATATATGACAATGTTTTACACTTCGAACTGATACTGTTAATATATCATCCTATCAATGTTTACAAACTTCCATCTGCATCTGAGGGCGTGGGGGGCTGAGGCCAGATGAAAATAATTTCATCTGATATCAGACCTCAAAGTTCTGAGATAATCCTTCAGCTGTGCCTGGTTCACTTGGTCTTCTTGTGCAGGACCTGACTGTCGACTACAGAAAGCGCAATACCGAGCTGTGCGGCGTAGTAGGTGCCCATGATGGCGATGTGACTGTGAGGAACGGGGAAACGGAACTTGTTGATGGAGATGATGATATCGGATACGACGAAGCATATAGCGCCCATGCAGCTACACAGCTTCGTCCACGTCCACAGGTCGTCGAAGAACTGGACACGCGCCACCGCACGCCACACCATTGTGAAGATGAGCACACAATACCCGGCGCCCAGGTACACCATGGCGCCTGTCATCCCCGGCAACATGTAGGTGTACATCGCCACCGCCAGGGCGGCGCAAACAGTGCCTGCGTATGGATTAAACGGCTTCACACCAAACGCAGACGTGTACATGATCTGTGCAAGAGCGAACATGACGATACCACACGTGAAGTAGGTGCTGTGTTTCCACACGAGGAAGGCATCGCCGATGCACGAGAATATGAGGCCAAGGAGAACCTTGCGGGAGTACGCGTACGCCTCCGAGAAGTTCATGCCATGGAGGAGGACGAAGACCATGAGGGAGATAACGGGGAGACACTTGACAATGCAGTAGAAGACAGACGACAGGCTGGAACCATGGCCGAACAGCACAAAGAACACAGCCACGGTCTTGAAGAATGGCACGAGCTTCGGTCCAACGCTCTTCAGCTGTGAAGAGAAGAGGCATTTAATCATTAATGTCTGTGTGTTGTATTCTCCCCACGGTTGAGGTCACGTACATATATTTGTAATTAAGTACATTTTTCTCAGAACTTACACTTGGGTTTTTTAAGTTACTGGTACTTGGATTTGCGCATGTTCAAATGTACTTGCCAACATACCAACTACATTTGACCAATTACAAGTCCGACATTCCAAGTACCCAAGCACATAACTTGAGCATTTAGAGTACAAAATAATACTTCTCTACAGTCTTGCCTGAATGACTGACAACATGAGTTACATCTATAATTAATATACACGCTGTACGTTTTTTTTCAAAAAAGTTAACAATATATTTAAAGTTAATAATAATAATTTAGTCATTTTACTAGGCACTTGAATAATATAATATTTGTTGTTTGTTACACTTTAAGTCATCAGATAAGCCTGGACTTGTATTTGACCTAATGTTCTTATACCTGATCTAATGTGCTTGTACTTGGAAGTGTATATAATTAAAATGTACATATCTGACACGACCCTGATTCTCACATTTCAAATCTACACTGTTTCAGTGTTGAACGTTACTAACTGCACATAGCCAGAGTTGAATTGAGAAATACTTAGATTTGAAAATAGTTGATAAAATTATGCAGAGGACATAGTATTGTGATAAAATTGTTATTGCAAAGCCCAACCGAGGTCATGCTGACCTGGACATCCTTGATTTGAGGGATAACAAAGACACAATTCATTGTTTTGTCTCAAAACCTTCCCATCTCAGCTGACCAGCTGGATCTGGGGGTTATAATTTACAAGTTGGGATATATATATACTTATTATATAGTAAACCTGTTGTCACGTGAAATTTATTGTATTTTGTTGGCTCCTATCTGATAGATCTGTCATCACATTGACGGGTTGATCGCGGACACTGACCATAGATGTAGTTTTTGTATTAATCTGTAAGACAAGTTACGGGTTCAACATTTTACAAACAAAAGCCATCTGTGATTTGAACTTTACTGGATCGGCACATAGAAAAACAACAACTTACAACATTAAGGACAGTTCCAGTTCACTACTTACAAAACTGGACAGTGGTTTTATCGCATTTTTAGCACACATCTTACAAATGCACAGACTGACAAAACTGGCATATTTTCAGTTGCATGTACAGCTGAACACACACAATTATTATGCATTCCAATTACACATACAACTGTAATGGTATTGATGATATCTTCTTCAGATGTTATTACAATTACCTCCGTGCTAACATGATTACAATTTATTGTTTTCACCACACCTACATTTCACGTACCAACATTCCAATAACATAATTAAATCAAAATAGTATACTACTGTATTCATACCATTAAAATATATAATATTTTTGACATTACTGGTAATACACTACACGTATACCAAAAGTCCAAAACAATGACAGAATTTTAAACCAATTTCAGGCTTCTGGTCATTTTCTCCACTTAATATGACACCCAATTTAAACGTCAACTTAACTACAACAATTCACAAATTCAGAAATACCCTGTGGTTGGGTGAACTGACTAGTAGGATCATCACAGTTGGTGGTCTTATACAACGAAAACGACATTCAGAAGCATATTATATGCATAGTATATTATGCATAGTGCATTTAAGGTCAAGCAAATCTGGACAACTGAATACTGGACAACTCAACTCCTTGCAACAGGCCAACCAGCAGAGCTTTGTAAATTTATATAACCAGAACACAAGTGGGACCGGGATAATAGACTGTCCAAAGTCATTAACTCAAGAAAATAATTACATAAGAGTAAAATTACTTCAGACTGATATTTAGTGGACAAGCAATTACGTAGTATTTTTTCTGAAAATTGCCTCCATTAATCAGTCTAAATGAACATAAAAAGTACAGTAATTATTTTATTACATGGTTTTCAGTGTTTTCAATTTGCTGTATATTGACTATACTGCACAATCAACATTTCTCTGTAAGCCAATATTGAAACAAAGTAATTAGGATGAGTCCGATGACAGCAAGAATAAGTTATAACTATCTGAACACTGCTCGCAAACCTCATAATAAATAATACACATTTGTGCTGCAATAAGCAATCTGCATTTAAACTGAATATTTATTATAGTATTCAATGAAATATTAGTCTATACCTCTCATTATTCATACTAGTGGGCGGCAGCATCAGGGGTGTCTGAGTTATACTACTATAACAAAGTATAATCGTATATATTCAATACTTTTTATATTATATAACATATTTATTATAATATAAATATAATATAAATTTTATGTTATGCCGTCAGTGCACACGTGATACTGTTGGCATGTCTATTATACACATTGACCTATAACTGGAATAAGCTTACATTAAGATTGGTTTGAATAAAGTCACCCATCTGGCTTAACCTCGCCAATGTTTACAACTGTCAAAGACAAAGGAGCCTAAACACAGCGTTAAATAATACCAAGATTGGAGGTCACGCATTGACTGACAGCGCGAAACCAAAGAGCAGTTTCTTTGTGGACATCATTTACTATGACTGTCATTCAGTTGTAATAACATAATTCCATGGATTGTGTTACACTTACCACCGACAAAGGTTTCGTCATTTTGTTCCACCTTCTGTATCCAAAGATTGATTTTCCGTTTCCCAGCGTCACCTTTCCTTTCAGTGTGTTCAGCTCGTTTTCCTTCGCTACTGCTTTCCTATGTCTATTTATACAGTCCACGTGACAGTCAATGACGTCACATGTTTTCCTCTGTTCCTTGTAATATTTATCACTATTACATTTAATATTTATTTGGACAATTTAAGGGGCATTCCATTATGAAACAAGTGCATTAAAGACAACGCGAATGACAATAAATAGCAGCATAAGGGTGTCACAATATTTTTGAAAACTCATAGAAATATGCGTGGGAATTGTTTGCATATTAAAGGTAATTAAACAATGCTGTCCATACGTGATACGGTCGTTGTGCTTACTGCTATCGATCTAATTTATCAATGCTGTGACTAAGCCATTCGATGATGCCATGGAGGCTATTTATGTTGATATATAATATGCAAGAACAGAGTAAACTCAATCTTAAAAAACATAGGTGCACTGAAATTGGCACTTGAAATATTCGCCGCATTAAATATCCGAAGGTTCTGCCAGTTCGCATTGACGGGCCGGTGGTTGAAATTTTTTTTGTAAATGAACATTAGTAAATTGTGAAAGTCGTTGCATGTCAATTAAAGAGCCAACCTTTACATTTGAAAGTTTTCTTTTTAATTTGTTTCAAAGAGAATCATATAACTATTTGTGGAGAGAATGTATTAATTATGTTTTCATTAATCAAAATGGATATTATTTATAATGATAAGCTATAGGTTGATAACAAAACATAACCGTCAGTTTATTATATCGTATGCACTGATCTCTATATACATAGGCGCGGGAACAGGGGGGTGGGGGGGCATTAATTTCTGCCCCCCCCCATTAAATGTGAGCGTGAATGTTTTTTTGTGGCGAGCGTCAATGGCCGGTGAAAATCAAAATTTTATGAGACGATTAATGTGTACTGTAGTTGACTGTGAGAGATGTGTGCAATTGGAGGGCAGACATATATGCTTTTCTGCCCCCTACCAGTAATAGTTAGGCGGGGCAGATGCGAAAAATGTCCAACAGCATGCTGTGTGAAATATGACATAGGATTTTTGAGCAATTCTGTTGACGATTCTATAGAATTCTTTAGAAATTGCAATGTAAAATTCTGTAGAATGATTTGCTTCGCATAAATTCGCCATAAGGCTAAGCCTAAGGCCAGAGGCTACAGACGAAGCGAATACAGAACTAATGAAATATTGATCATAACAAAAGTGAATTATGATTCCAGGTGGCGATTACATGGTAAATGGTGGCCCTTCATCGTGTAAGTTATTGAAAGAGATTACACAGCTAGAATATAGTACAGTCTGGACAATAAACTTTCGTCGCACTTTTACGAAGCGTCAAATTGGTACAAAAGATTCCACCAGAGGCCGCCGTGTTCCGTTGTCGAACCAACTGCTTCACTGGTCACCAGATGGCGCGTGTAGTGTGATGAATGGGTGTAGGCGAGACTAGAGTCGAAAAATGTCTGTCTTTTTATCCAGATAATAGTGTGGCTGCGGACCTATATACGCCACCATGGGAAGGGAACACGATTTGTTGGATGCGGCAAGGACCGGTAACTGTAGCGTGATCGAAAAGATCGTAGCACAGCGGCACAAACGGATGGGGCAGCTTCCGCTTGCCCTGCAGGCTCCGCTGGCAAGGTAATGTACTGACTGTGTCTGTGACACTGTCAGGCTCTACGCTGTCTAGTAACAGGTTGTCTGAGGCCACGGGTTGGCTCGAATGATGTCAGTAGAAGTGATGTCATGACTATGTTGTGCCTGCATGTGTCTGTGGTTAATAGTGTACAGTCTGTGACCTAAAGAGAAATGCTGTTCCCATCATTAGAATTTTGTAATTATATCTCGTCTCAGACTACCAGTACCAGTCTTGCCGAGAGACGATTAAAACTTAGTTCCGGTTAGCTATATCCCTCCCCACCCACCCATTTACACTGTAGGTGTAGGGTCTTTCATTCCTCCTTTTGATCTGAATGTATGTATGTACTCACATGTATAAAAAAACACCTCGGAAACACACTTCTCAGTCACATCTTTACTTACCAGCAACCCTAACCAGTGCAGCACTGAAACTGTTGTTAATTTTACAGGTATGCCCCCTTTGGAAATATATGTTACCTTTAAGTTTAACCAGTATATACTCTAAGCTTTGACCACCATTACAAGATCCTTAATATATATGTCACCATGCAACTATAATAGTCACGACCAGAAATTTCTTGTCATACGCAAATTCGGGTCATTGAAATCTTGTGTTCTAATATGCTAGGCTGCTTCAATACATTGTGTGATTTCGCCTACAGACTACATGGCATGGAGCAATTTACGCAGCTATTAGATATGATTCACGGTTTTGGGCAATCATTTTACAAGATTTGAACTTCATCGGTCTATGTTCATTAAGTATGTCACTCCAAATAACTTTTCTATAAAATCTCTAGTGACTTAATCACAAACAAATAATAATTAATGTACTATAATTATATAATTAATTATCTGCAAACTTTTAAGATAAATTTAAGGAATTTGTCAGAATTTCACCAAAGATCAAACAACAAACCATTACAATCTATTTTTCCATTCATGGACCCTACCTGACATTATTCAATTTCAATGGCTCACTGGATATCAGATAAACATATTGTATTGTTATTGTCCCTTACACTGTCTTTGAATGAGCCAATCATTGCACTAATGGCATAAAGACAATTTTGAGTTATTGTTTTCAGGAAAAATCTTCATTACTAGCATACATGTATTCAATAGCCAAATCATGGCAGTGATACTGGGCACATTATAGAATGTCTGTGTCATCATTAATGGTCTGAGAGATGTCTGATTCAGAATGAATGACAAGAGAGAAATCAGTGTATACTACAAACATTTGGCTACCAAATAAAAATAAAAATTGCACGTCTTGATGGTAGAGGATGACAGGAGTCGGACACAATTTGTCTGCATCACTGCCTTTCCAACTGAGAAAGAGTAGATGTGAACATTTCCATTATTGACATGACTGTCACGGTTATAGGTCATTCTGTGTCAGACCAAACAAATTCAGGATATTAAAAAAGCTTATACAGGAATTCTGAAGCATTAGCTTTTTTACCGTATTATTGGTTGATTTGACCCGTAGTAGTAATAGAATGAGAGGAGCTAGTCTTAGATCGGTGCACTCAGTAAATGACGCAGTTAACTAAGACACTAAACTTGGCGGGTAACTGATGTACAACAGACCTTTGTCTTCGAGGTGGAACAGCAAGATCCCAATGCGCCAGTCAGTACTTAGCAAAATTGCAATGTTTCTATTTCAATTTCCTGAAATACAAAGGTTGCTATTTTGCACACATCAGAATGTAATTAATTGTAAATGTAAAATTGTCCACCAAAGAACTATAATGGGTAATTCTACTTGTTCTGGTCAATTATCACTTGACCCAAACAAACGGACATGTAAGCGCAATTTGGAAAGCTGTCTGGAATGTTCCTTAATACCATTCAAGTTTCAAAGATTATAACTCTGCATATTTAAGAAATTAATTTATGCGTGGAATGTTTGTGTGAGATATTAATTATGTGGAGACTATGCAAGGGGTAGGCATATATTTAGAAGGTATGTGACTGGCAGAAAGAAAGTATTAATTTTATATATAATTGGTATGTAGACAGCATACATAGGTACACATGGTATTAGCTTTGACTTGGCAATCGTTGACAGAACAAGGATGAATCAAGTTCTTGACAAATAGTCAGCGCATATCATTAATATAAATAATGGATGCCTTATCGTTTATGCCAAATTCCTTATTTAAGACTATGCTGTGTTACATTATGTTGTTCAATACCATTGTTATAAGTAACCATATTATGATGTAACGAAAATGGAATGAACTTAATAATTAATAATGACAATGTGTAGGTGTTTTTTTCCAGTAGCACTTACCTTTGTTTAGTTGTGGTTGCAATGTCTCAAGCTTTGCTAGTGGGACTGACACTAATCAAAGTTCAGGTCCCAGTCAGCATCATATGATGTCACTTGGTACTTATGACAGGAGAAGATATTCAAGTTAAAATAGAAATGGCTTGAATCCATAGTCATACTGAATTTAATTGAATCTAGACAAGGTTATGTTCAAATGTGGTTTCCTTTTGGATATCGGTGTTAAGCATTCGTTTAATAACTTTTATTGGTTGGTGATTATAAAACACATTTTAATAACTTCAAGTCATATTACTTGTAATGCACTAGTTGAAGTGTGGTTGGTGAAGCTGGGTTGTGTTTGTATTGTCTCATTAGTTGGAATGTTCACTTGTGATTTCACCAGATTAAGCTCACACTGACAGATACTACCGGGTAACTAGTAATCACATGGAACAGTAACAAAACACAGTTATTTTCTTGACAAGTAAAATATTTACTTCTTTTTTTGCAGGTTTTTTACTTACTAGACACCATGTAGAACGAATATACAGCTGTATGTACATTAGAACTTTGATATCATTTTCCGTAATTGAGTGGAAACTCACTATTTAGGTCATCCTATGGACTGGGCAAGTGGCCCGTATAGCGAGGTGACCGTATTAGTGGGGCTAATTTCTTACACTTCACTGTTATGGAAACACTGTGGGACTCTCCTTCATGAGACCGTAAAGTGAGGTTCAACTGTATTTCTGACTTTTCCCTTTTGTTAATCGGCAAGTCAACAGTTTATAATATATTATATTTTTATTGCATGACTGGACAGGGGAATTTGAACCTGATACCTAGATGGTTGACTTGTGAGTGAAGTACTATTCTGACACACTTTCCTAGAGGGGTCACGACAGGCACAGGATGGTGACAAAATACCAGCGGTGATTATAGCTGCGTTCACACCTACAGAATAAAAACAGTTTAGTTAAACTGTTTTAGTTAAACCGGTTTATGTTTGTAGATTGAGAGCGTTCACGCATACATTTAGCTCAACTGTTTTAAGGAAGAAGTTGGTATGTGCACATGCGCAAGCTGGCATAGCAAAATGGCTACATTGCGGCCAACTGCGTCCAATTCAGCCTGCGCCCGATCATCCCCACGCAACTCAATTAACAATTTAAATTTAACTCCATCATCCCAATTGTCACGTCGCAATTGCGGTTCTTTAGCTTTTTCGTTGCTTGGATCATGATGCCGCCAAAATCTTGTTGATGTTGTAAACAGGAAGCGGCGAGGCACAAGATCGAATGCGCATGACCATGACGTACTTAATACATTTTAGTGGTGATTCATCAATATCCTTTTCATTTTGGCAGTAAAATTTGAATTTAGACTTACTTTACGATAATGCAATGCACTGTTCTGCAACATCATAATGACAGTATCTTACAAATATGGGCCTAGTGCAGATAGATTATAATTATAAAGGTTCTAATGTAGCAGTATCCAGTTTGTAGGACTGATCAAAGTACTTCCTCTAGGTGGCAGACGTGGGGAATGTTTCGCTAAGATAATAAATTCGTAAGGAAAATCCATCATTAAACAGAAGATATATTGTTAAATTTAACTTATTTATCTTCACTTCACTTTTCCCATAACCCGTAAGGATCGTTGGGGCATCACTGATGACTTCTTAACCAGCTCTCTCCACGTTTCCCTGTTCTCCACAGCCCTCTGGGAGTCAGCAAACTCCTGTCCCGTCCACTCTTTGATGTTGTCTTCCCATCTTTTGTTCTGTCTAACTCTTCTCCCTTTCATGGTACCTTGCAAGATGGTCTTTGCAAGGCAAGATGATCGTGAGATATGGCCGTACCACTTCAGTTTAATTATTTATGGAGCTTTTAAAATTACCTTGGCACCAAGGACACTATTTCCATGACACACCTGCGAATGTGGCCCGGTGACTCACCCTGGTGTTAATTTTCAGCATACAAGATCATTTTTAAGGAACAAAGTTGATTTTAAAGAGTAAAATTGGGCTTATGAGCTCGTAAGAATGTTGGTGAAACGGTCCCCTGTTCCTTCCAATATCAGTTCCACTTCCCTGGGCTCATCCTTACGGGGGGCCTCTATCCAGGGAGGTTTGTGGTTGTGCAGCGTGTGTACCAAACAGCCAACCATACAACAGGTGTGCCAGGTGTACTGTAGTTCATCCCTACACTGGTGATTAGTTAGGCATCTGTCCACGGGTGATTGTTAAGCATAATGACAGTGATTGGTATCTACAGTGCATTGATCATATCTGCATTCAAGTTGTGTTTGAATAGTAATAAACCCGCCAGATGAAGGCAGATGACAAATTGGCGGCTAGGTAATTACAGACTGCCTTTGATGATTTGCACTTTATTGTTTTAGTCATGCATAACGAGTTAGTTTTCGCTGTCTGTCATCAATACAGTGGTGTATACAGTTTTACTGCTTACATGTTTATCATGTTAACACTATTTATAATTTAAATTTAGATTTTTCTCATTTTATTATGTGAAAACGTTTTTATAATCTAACTGTTGATTTTCTCATATAATGTGAGCACTGATGAAAACGTACCTGAATTGGTTTCAGTGTTGTTAATAGAGCTAGCTGAATATGTTTGTAAAATAACCATTTTGTTCTAATAGTGTCAATGTTTATATAAATTTTTATTTGAATTAAACTATTCCATCATAATCAAAGTCTACACTGTAGATCGATTTACAAACTTCTGATTATGATTATAAAATAATGTTGTTAAGTGGATGTCTCAAGTCAAACAAATAAAAAGAGAGCACTACTATAAAACTGTAATATGTAGTTAACAGTTACTTACATGGTTGTATATGCTAAATCGATTAATCATTAGTTTTATTAGAATTATTTTATTACAAGGGAAATTGCTACAATTCTGTTTGATGTACTATACAGCAGCATGTCAGACCTACCCGTTGTCACACTCACTGTCCCCTTGTCACACTCACTGTCCCCTTGTCGTAACAGTTGTCACACTCACTGTCCCCTTGTCATAACAGTTGTCACACTCACTGTCCCCTTGTCGTAACAGTTGTTACACTCACTGTCCCCTTATCATAACAGTTGTTACACTCACTGTCCCCTTGTCATAACAGTTGTCACACTCACTGTCCCCTTGTCGTAACAGTTGTTACACTCACTGTCCCCTTGTCATAACAGTTGTTACACTCACTGTCCCCTTGTTGTAACAGTTGTCACACTCACTGTCCCCTTGTCATAACAGTTGTCACACTCACTGTCCCCTTGTCGTAACAGTTGTCACACTCACTGTCCCCTTGTCATAACAGTTGTTACATTCACTGTCCCCTTGTCGTAACAGTTGTTACACTCACTGTCCCCTTGTCGTAACAGTTGTTACACTCACTGTCCCCCTGTCATAACAGTTGTCACACTCACTGTCCCCTTGTCGTAACAGTTGTTACACTCACTGTCCCCTTGTTGTAACAGTTGTTACACTCACTGTCCCCTTGTCGTAACAGTTGTTACACTCACTGTCCCCTTGTCATAACAGTTGTCACACTCACTGTCCCCTTGTCGTAACAGTTGTTACACTCACTGCCCCCTTGTCGTAACAGTTGTCACACTCACTGTCCCCTTGTCACACTCACTGTCCCCTTGTCACACTCACTGTCCCCTTGTCATAACAGTTGTCACACTCACTGTCCCCTTGTCGTAACAGTTGTTACACTCACTGTCCCCTTGTCACACTCACTGTCCCCTTGTCATAACAGTTGTCACACTCACTGTCCCCTTGTCGTAACAGTTGTCACACTCACTGTCCCCTTGTCGTAACAGTTGTCACACTCAATGTCCCCTTGTCGTAACAGTTGTCACACTCACTGTCCCCTTGTCGTAACAGTTGTCACACTCACTGTCCCCTTGTCGTAACAGTTGTCACACTCACTGTCCCCTTGTCGTAACAGTTGTCACACTCACTGTCCCCTTGTCGTAACAGTTGTCACACTCACTGTCCCCTTGTCGTAACAGTTGTCACACTCACTGTCCCCTTGTCGTAACAGTTGTCACACTCACTGTCCCCTTGTCGTAACAGTTGTCACACTCACTGTCCCCTTGTCGTAACAGTTGTCACACTCACTGTCCCCTTGTCGTAACAGTTGTCACACTCAATGTCCCCTTGTCGTAACAGTTGTCACACTCACTGTCCCCTTGTCGTAACAGTTGTCACACTCACTGTCCCCTTGTCGTAACAGTTGTCACACTCACTGTCCCCTTGTCGTAACAGTTGTCACACTCACTGTCCCCTTGTCGTAACAGTTGTCACACTCACTGTCCCCTTGTCGTAACAGTTGTCACACTCACTGTCCCCTTGTCGTAACAGTTGTCACACTCACTGTCCCCTTGTCGTAACAGTTGTCACACTCACTGTCCCCTTGTCGTAACAGTTGTTACACTCACTGTCCCCTTGTCATAACAGTTGTTACACTCACTGTCCCCTTGTCATAACAGTTGTCACACTCACTGTCCCCTTGTCGTAACAGTTGTCACACTCACTGTCCCCTTGTCATAACAGTTGTTACACTCACTGTCCCCTTGTTGTAACAGTTGTCACACTCACTGTCCCCTTGTCATAACAGTTGTCACACTCACTGTCCCCTTGTCATAACAGTTGTTACATTCACTGTCCCCTTGTCGTAACAGTTGTTACACTCACTGTCCCCTTGTCGTAACAGTTACACTCACTGTCCCCCTGTCATAACAGTTGTCACACTCACTGTCCCCTTGTCGTAACAGTTGTTACACTCACTGTCCCCTTGTCATAACAGTTGTTACACTCACTGTCCCCTTGTCGTAACAGTTGTTACACTCACTGTCCCCTTGTCATAACAGTTGTCACACTCACTGTCCCCTTGTCGTAACAGTTGTTACACTCACTGCCCCCTTGTCGTAACAGTTGTCACACTCACTGTCCCCTTGTCACACTCACTGTCCCCTTGTCAACAGTTGTCACACTCACTGTCCCCTTGTCGTAACAGGTGTTACACTCACTGTCCCCTTGTCACACTCACTGTCCCCTTGTCATAACAGTTGTCACACTCACTGTCCCCTTGTCGTAACAGTTGTTACACTCACTGTCCCCTTGTCACACTCACTGTCCCCTTGTCATAACAGTTGTCACACTCACTGTCCCCTTGTCGTAACAGTTGTCACACTCAATGTCCCCTTGTCGTAACAGTTGTCACACTCACTGTCCCCTTGTCGTAACAGTTGTCACACTCACTGTCCCCTTGTCGTAACAGTTGTCACACTCACTCTCCCCTTGTCGTAACAGTTGTCACACTCACTGTCCCCTTGTCGTAACAGTTGTCACACTCACTGTCCCCTTGTCGTAACAGTTGTCACACTCACTGTCCCCTTGTCGTAACAGTTGTCACACTCACTGTCCCCTTGTCGTAACAGTTGTCACACTCACTGTCCCCTTGTCGTAACAGTTGTCACACTCACTGTCCCCTTGTCGTAACAGTTGTCACACTCACTGTCCCCTTGTCGTAACAGTTGTCACACTCACTGTCCCCTTGTCTTAACAGTTGTCACACTCACTGTCCCCTTGTCGTAACAGTTGTCACACTCACTGTCCCCTTGTCATAACAGTTGTTACACTCACTGTCCCCTTGTCTTAACAGTTGATGCCACGTTATTTGCTCTTGTAATACTAGATTCAGTAAAACAATCAATCATACATGACATCTGCTATGTCTAAGTAATCAGGGATGCTGATTGTGTGCAAACTGTGCTGGAACAATTCCACATAAACCAAATATCAAGAGAAATACAACTGGAAAAGGCTAGCTCTTCAACTGGAAAATACAATTATTTTTATTATGGTTTTACAGGAAAAAATTGGGAAATTCCTAGTAAAACAGAACCTTCTATAAATGATTTTATGCAAAGTTTAATATTGTTATCTTGACTGTTTTGTGCAACTTTGTTTCATACCAAAAACTTGGTTATTGTCTTAGAACAACTGAATCTGTTTTTGGTACCACTATACAACGTCAGATCTCTGCAGTATATATGTGCTGTCCTGGACAATAATAGACAATAGCACCCCAACACATATACAGTGACATTTGGAAATTGAAAGGTGTTGTTATGGTACCAATAATGGAAACTCACATTTACGTTACTGTCAGATGGGAAATATAGTAATATCTTGCACGTCTTTCTCTGTTGTCTTTACAGTTCTTACCATCGTAAAATATTATATCAAAATATGTGAATTGTACCTGTAGAGTCTCATTATCTAGTCAAGATGGCCTCAGCAGTACTAATGAGTAATGACGTTCCTGGCAGCATGACGATTCCACACATACAAGATGACGTCATTCTGTCAGATCGTCATTAATACTGATGAGGTCATCTTAAAGTGTGAGAAAGACTACAAGTAAAATTCTCCATCCTGCTATAATAAGAATTGATGTGAATAATAAAGTGCAACTGGATAGCTTACACCCACCCACGGAGCCACAACCCAAGGGTAGCTTACACCCACCCACGGAGCCACAACCCAAGGGTAGCTTACACCCACCCACGGAGCCACAACCCAAGGGTAGCTCACACCCACCCACGGAGCCACAACCCAAGGGTAGCTTACACCCACCCACGGAGCCACAACCCAAGGGTAGTTTACACCCACCCACGGAGCAACAACCCAAGTATAGCTTACACCCACCCACGAAGCAACAACCCAAGGGTAGCTTACACCCACCCATGGAGCAACAACCCAAAGGTAGCTTACACCCACCCACGGAGCAACAACCCAAAGGTAGCTTACACCCACCCACGGAGCCACAACCCAAGGGCAGCTTACACCCACCCACAGAGCAACAACCCAAGGGTAACTTACACCCACCCACGGAGCAACAACCCAAGGGTAACTTACACCCACCCACGGAGCAACAACCCAAGGGCAGCCATTCTTACCAGTATAATATTTTGAACTTAAATACATTCCCATAACCATTGTTCTGCTGTCACCAATTACAACATTGCATACAGCAGGTAATAATTGTAATGTAACTATACCAGTGGCGCCACCCGGGGAGTGGGGGAGTGACTGACTCATAAAAAAGTTAAGAAAACTCAAAATGACCACCATTGTTTTCTTCAAATACATCGCCATTTGGTAGATCAGAGGCCAGTGGTCCAAGGATCTATGGACATAGAAGGAGGCAAGTGGACCCCAGCACCTGAGAAGAGATTTAGATTTACAATCCTCCAAAGTTAATGTATTAATAATTTAGTATTACAAATATAGATTGTAAAGACTGTTGGAACCGTTACTTGTACTCTGTGATAGACTGATAGTGACAGGCGACTGATGTGAGATGTGTGTTTCAGCCTGACACGTCGCACTCTCAACATCAACTGTCAGGACAGCAACGGAGACACGCCCCTCCACCTCGCAGCACTCAACGGACACATGTGAGTACTTGCAGCGACACCTGGGGGAACGATGATGTTCTAAAACTCACTATTTGTAGTGGAAGTAATGTTACTCCCTCCCTCATATTTGTTCTCTCTCTCTCTCTCTCTCTCTCTCTCTCTCTCTCTCTCTCTCTCTCTCTCTCTCTCTCTCTCTCTCGCTCGCTCGCTCGCTCGCTCTATTCCCTCACTCTCTTGTTCCTCCTTGTTTTTCCCTATTTTTGTGTGTGAGTTCTGTGTGTGTGTGTGCGCGTGTGTGTGTATGTGTGTGTGAGTTCTGTGTGTATATGTGTGTGTGTGTCACACTGTGTGTGTTTGTGTGTGTGTGTATGTGTGTGTGTGAGAGTGAATTTTGTGTGTGTCACACTGTGTGTGTGTGTGTGTTTATGCAACATGTGTATGTGTGTGTGCATTGTGCATGTTCCATCTAGACCTGTGATTACGACTGTTTGATGTTGCATTATGATGAGCCGTGTAATGACAGATGGCCATTACTGTCTATTAATCTACAGCAGCAGATAAGATTATTAGTGGAAGTGTATTACAATAACAGTTAATTATTATAATTAATTAGAAAGAACCATTTAAATATGTCAAATAAAAACTTTTTAGATTAGCTCATTTGTTAAATCAGAATCTGTAAATATATGTCATGATTGTTTTTATTTTATGAATAATTCTCACATCCAAACACAAATAATTTATATTGACTGATTGTGTTGGACAGACTGTGGCGCACCTAGTGGCTGACGTAATGTTCACCCTGCAGCATTGAGTAAGTTATAAATAACTCTAAATTACACCAGTCCTTTGTGATAATATAGCAACCAGTATAAATATATGACCTGCATCTGATTCGCCCAGTCACCAGTCATTTGTCACACCTACCCATTTCCTCTTTGCACTTCTAGGGCTCAATTAGACACATCACTCAAGAGCCACACTCTATAGTCACTTAGGGTTGTCACTTCGGATTGTGACCTTGTCACATTGGGCCCAAAGATCAAGAACACATGTCACAACAGCCGTAAAGTTGGTGTGATATAAGAGCCACGATTCAGTCCAAACATAAGCATAGAAGAGAATGAAAAAGTACAAAACGCTATAAGGGAAGTGAGCAAACTCCCATCCCCTCTCCTCTTCCTTCTTCCCCTCCCTCTGTCCATCCCTCTCTCCCATCCCCTTTCCTATCCCTCTCTCCCATCCCCTCGCCTCTTCCTCCTTCCTATCCCTCTGTCCATCCCTCTCTCCCATCCCCTTTCCTATCCCTCTCTCCCATCCCCTCTCCTCTTCCTCCTTCCTATCGCTCTGTTCACCCCTCTCTCCCATCCTCTCTCCTCGTCCTCCTTCCTATCCCTCTGTCCACCCCTCTCTCCCATCCTCTCTCCTCTTCCTCCTTCCTATCCCTCTGTCCGTCCTTCTCTCCCATCCTCTCTCCTCTTCCTCCTTCCTATCCCTCTGTCCATCCCTCTCTCCCATCCTCTCTCCTCTTCCTCCTTCCCCTACCTCTGTCCATCCCTCTTTCCCCTCCTCTCTCCTCTTCCTCCTTCCCATCCCTCTGTCCATCCCTCTCTCCCATCCTCTCTCCTCTTTCTCCTTCCCATCCCTCTGTCCATCCTTCTCTCCCATCCCCTCTCCTCTTCCTCCTTCCCATCCCCCTATCCATCCTTCTCTCCCATCCCCTCTCCTCTTCCTCCTTCCTATCCCTCTCTCCCATTCTCTCTCCCTTCCTCCTTCCCCTCACTCTGTCCATCCTTCTCTCCCATCCCCTTTCCTCTTCCTCTTTCCCATTCCTCTGTCCATCCTTCTCTTCCATCCCCTTTCCTCTTCCTCTTTCCCATTCCTCTGTCCATCCCTCTCTCCCAACCTCTCTCCCCTTCCTCCTTCCCCTCCCTCTGTCCATCCCTCTCTCCCATCCTCTCTCCTCTTCCTCCTTCCCATCCCCCTGTCCATCCCTCTCTCCCATCCTCACTCCCCTTCCTCCTTCCCCTCCCTCTGTCCATCCTTCTCTCCCACCCCCTCTCCTCTTCCTCCTTCCCATCCCTCTGTCCATCCCTCTCTCCCATCCTCTCTCCCCTTCCTCCTTCCCCTCCCTCTGTCCACCCCTCTCTCCCATCCCGTCTCCTCTTCCTCCTTCCCCTCCCTCCATCCATTCCTCTCTCCCATCCTCTCTCCCCTTCCTCCTTCCCCTCCCTCTGTCCATCCCTCTCTCTCATCCTCTCTCCTCTTCCTCCTTCCCATCCCCCTGTCCATCCTTCTCTCCCATCTCCTCTCCCCTTCCTCCTTCCCCTCCCTCTGTCCATCCCTCTCTCACATCCCCTCTCCTCTTCCTCCTTTCCATTCCTCTGTCCATCCCTCTCTCCCATCCCCTCTCCTCTTCTTCCTTCCCCTCCCTCTGTCCATTCCTCTCTCCCATCCCTTCTCCTCTTCCTTCTTCCCATCCCTCCATCCATCCCTCTCTCTCCCATCCCCTCTCCTCTTCCTCCTTCCCCTCCCTCCATCCATCCCTCTCTCCAATCCTCTCTCCTCTTCCTCCTTCCCCTCCCTCTGTCCATCCCTCTCTCCTCTCTTCCTCCTTCCTATCCCTCTCTCCCATCCTCTCTCCTCTTCCTCCTTCCCCTCCCTTCGAGTGTTTGAGTCGACTGGGTGGGCTGTGATAGCTGTGGGCTTTCAGCGACACTGCTGCACTGTCAATGACATCTAGCTATTGTAATTGGAACTAACCCCCTATGGCATCCTACAGCAGTAGTGAACAATTAGAGCTCACAATCAGCCAGGCAGGACTAGACACACACTGGTAATAGAAACCCCCTATAAACACAAGCAAGTCCTTTTTGTACTTGGAAGCTAGTACTGATTTCCCTTGAATCCCAAAGGAATGCACTCTGCCTTTGCTGGCTGCTCATCTGTAAATAATTAAACCCATCTGGTATTTTTGCCTCAAAGACATGGGGACAGGCCACAAGTTATTTTCATTTAGCTAGCATAATAACTTCCCTTTCTCATGGACTATGTTTGTCGTTCATTGTTAGGGGTGACCCATGCACACTCAGTCAGTGATCAGTATTTGGTCGTTCAGACATATTTAAAGTGAAAGTGAACACCATTCACACAGATTTAGAGTGAAAATGAACAACCTTCACCCATTCACACATACTAAGAGTGAAGGTGAACACCCTCACTCAGTCACACAGACTTAGAATGAAAGTGAACAACCTCACTCATCCACACAGACTTAGCATGAAAGTGAACACCCCCACGCATTCACACAGACTTAGAGTGAATGTGAACACACTCATTCACACAGACTTAGAGTGAATATGAACACACTTACTCATTCATATTGACCTAGAATGAATGTAAACATCCTCACTCATTCACAGACTCAGAGTGAAGGTGAGCACCTTCATTCATTCACACAGACTTAGAGTGAATGTGAACACCCTCACTGATTCACACAGACTTATAGTGAATGTGAACACCCTCACTGATTCACACTGACCAAGAGTGAAAGTGAACACCCTCACTCATTCATACAGACTTAGAATGAAATTCATTCATTTAAACTTTAAATGACATTACTGATATAATACATAGCAGACCATTTACTGAACAAACCAATTCCATTTTACTGAATTCTTGATGTGTCATTATGCAAAGCTGTAATGTACAATTCTTAAGAGTCCACTACTCGCATATTATATAACTAGGCATGATGAGTAAGTTATAGCACTTTTTGAATGTAAGGTATTGTGAAGTATTGTGGACCTAGTCAGAAACCCTCTCAACTGTCATCCTGCCTCTTGTTAAGTGTGGATTATGTTGTCACTTGTTCACGAGTACAAGACATGCATGTTTGATTTGGCCTTGATCAAGATTCTGAGATGTGAGTGTTTGCAAGCACGTGTGTGCTTATTTTGGCGTGTGTGTGTGTGCATGCGTGCGTGTGTGCGTGCGTGTACACAGTCGTGTATTGAACCAACAGCAGTGACACAGATATATCTTGTTTCTGTGTGTATTCTAATATGGCAGGATGTAGCTAATTTAGGACATCTTTCACCAGTGGGTATACTCTGTACACAAAGGCCAGGCCCATGCCGTCTGTCTAACCACTGGTCCTATATGTCTACAAGTCTGGTTACCGGTAGTCTGATGATATTCACATGTGCTCAGGCAGGCCGCTGTACGAACCTGTCTGTCTGACATCTAACACTCTGGCACGGAACAGATAATCATATTAAAACCATTTTGTTTGTAATTTTTATACATGCATGTGACTCAACTAATTATGTAATTAATTTTTTTGTTATAAATCATGATGACCAGCTTTTAAGGGCCAGGGAGGGAGGGAGGGAGGGAGGGAGGGAGGGAGGGGGAGGGAGGGAGGGAGGGCACCAAATATATTTGGAGACAAATAGATTGTATTTTCTGTTAGTAGAGATCAGTTGTAGTGCATTGGTTGAGTAGACATAGTCCCAGACGACAGGCAGGCAGGCAGGCAGGCAGGCAGGCAGGCAGGCAGGCAGGCAGGCAGGCAGGCAGGCAGGCAGGCAGACAGGCAGACAGACAGACAGATTGTATTGTTGGTAAGTTGAGACACATATGCAGTTTATTGGCTGAGTAGGTACAGTCCAGACAGTCAGACAGACAGACACACAGTCACACAGACAGACAGACATATTATAGTTGCTGGTAAGTAGAGCTGTACTTGTAGTGTATAGCTTGAGAAGACACTGTCCCATGCATACATATTTAATAGTCGCCTGGCAGTGCTAGAGGCCGACCAATACAGGGCCTGCTGAGGCTCCCAAACCCAGGAGATTCACGTTTTGATTATCTGACTGCGGCGCTGGCAAAAACATTGTTTGTATTGATCGGGAGCACCTGCGGCTGGGTGGGCCAGTCGCTGGGAACAGTGTCCCCAAACTAGGGAACATCCCCGGGGAAATGCCTTGTTATGGACAGGTCAATTATGTAGTTATTGGCTTTACAGAGAAATGACAGCAGCAGATAATATTATGTCCAAGCTTTACTGTTAGTATCTACGGTGGAACATCACTGTTAAGGTCAGCCTAGGCACTGAGCCAGTGACCTGAATTGCAAGGTGACCTTATTTGTAGGACTGATTTTGTATACTTTGTTGGGACGGAGATAATTTGCGATTGTCTCAGGGTGGCCATAATTGTGAGGTAGATGGATCAGATGTTCAATTATAAAAAATAGTTCTTTATATGTAATATACTAGTATATTCATGTTTTCATGAAATATTATTGGTATAATATGCAATTAAATGTGTATTATTATTATATCTGATGTGTTGCCTGGAGGTGGTGTGTAGGATGAAGTGTAACTGTGGTCTGACCCCATGGAATCTGCGAATGTATAACTGGTCTGTCCCCATGTAGATTGTGAAAGCATAACTGTGGTCTGACCCCATAGTAGAGGGGCAGTCTGTAGGTGAAAGTCTAACTGTGGTCTGTCCCCTATAGAGAGGGAGTGTCTAACTGTGGTCTCCCCTTAGGGAGGGAGTGTCTATCTGTGATCTGTTCCCTGTAGGGAGTGAGTGTCTAACTGTGATCTGTCCCCTTTATGGAGGGAGTGTCTAACTGTGATCTGTCCACTGTAGGGAGGGAGTGTCTAACTGTGATCTGTCCCCTTTATGGAGGGAGTGTCTAACTGTGATCTGTCCACTGTAGGGAGGGAGTGTCTAACTGTGATATGTCCCCTTTATGGAGGGAGTGTCTAACTGTGATCTGTCCCCTGTAGGGAGGGAGTGTCTAACTGTGATATGTCCCCTTTATGGAGGGAGTGTCTAACTGTGATCTGTCCCCTGTAGGGAGGGACTGTCTAACTGTGATCTGTCCCCTTTATGGAGGGAGTGTCTAACTGTGATCTGTCCCCTGTAGGGAGGGAGTGTCTAACTGTGATCTGTCCCCTTTATGGAGGGAGTGTCTAACTGTGATCTGTCCCCTTTATGGAGGGAGTGTCTAACTGTGATCTGTCCCCTGTAGAGAGGGAGTGTCTAACTGTGGTCTCCCCTTTAGGGAGGCAGTGAGGCTACTCCTCCAGCACGAGGGATCGGCCAACATGGATGACAGTCGCGGTTGCTTCCCACTACACCTGGCCGCGTGGAACGGTCACGCTGACATCTGTCGCGTCCTCCTCACCCACGGACCCTCTATTGCCAAGGTCAACGAACAGGTCAGTCTCGCTGGTGAACAGGTGGTCATTTGATTAAACACTGGACATCAGCCGCTGTTTAAAAGATTTCATTTCCATCATAAATCCCTCTGGGTGCTCAGCTGGACTCTGTATCCTGAGGATTTAGGTGCTGTAAATGCTTATTATTATGTAAAGAAATGACTTGCATTCACTTATATTGTTGAAGGGAAACAAAAGTCATCTTTTTGGGTCTGTGCGTCTAAAAAAGTTTATACAAACTAACCATTAGCAAATACAGTTAAGAATATTACGCCAGTAGTTAGGATAACCCCTGTTGAGGACATATCATTTAAATTGGACCGAGAGCGCCATAGTGACCAATGCCTATTCTTCTTAATTCACCATTCACCAATTTGAGAATATTACTGTAGTTTGTGTCGTCAAATTTGTTTTAATTTAGGTGCTGTAACTACTAAAGCTACACCCGCATGGTGCCTGTACGGCATTGCAACAGTTGTTTCACGTGTAACTCTGAATCGAAGGGAACAGGATAAACCAATCTATGAGCTGGCATATTCATATACATATCGAGGAAACAGACGAATTCGACGCGTCACCACGGGGTCAAGGTCAAAAAATGTCTAGGTGCTTATTGGTCAATCATCGGGGGCGTGTCTCAATATGGCAGACGTCGGAAACTGTGAGATTTCACTAGAATCTCCCACTTATAAAATGAATTCTGTTTAAACCACAGGCATGATATTGTTTATTGTAATTGCAAATGGTTAGATTGTATTTAACTTTTTTAGGTGTATCGGCCAACACAATTGCCTTTTGTTTCTCTTTAAAGAATCACTGACGGTAGAGTGTTGATAATGGCATACATACATACATGATTGTCCAGGTCTGATCCTCTATTGCAGAGCTTGACGTGTGATCAATATCTTGTCACATATCTAGATACACAAGGTTACTGCTGCGTTATGTCCACCATGTGGCTCAACCTCAAAAATTGCTATATTGAGTCATTTGAAACAAATTATATTACAGACATTTGGGGCAGATTTATAATACAGAATAATTATGGTATTATAAAAAAATCAAAAAAAATCCGTTGACTGCATGTGTCTGTGTTTGTGTGATGTGGACTTCAGATGCGTTATGGGTAAAGGATATAGGTTATATCAAGTCACAGACAACCAACGTTCATTGATTCGGTTTTCATGTTGGGACACATTAGGGGTTATGTCAGAACGTTGATGCCCAATATCAGACAAATCACTTTCGTTTGGTGGAGGGAGATCAAAGGCAGTTTCGTCCGGTGTCAGACATCAATATTTTACACTTCAAACCGACCCTGTAATATATTTTGATGTCATCAATTCAATGTTAAAAAAATTTCCTCTGAGTGGTTGGGATGGAGAGCTGAGGCCAGGAAGTAATTTTGTCTTATTTCAGACATCACCGTTCTGATGACCGAGATGATCCCTTAATTAGGTCAATGTTTTCTACTGTTTTTCCACAAACAACAAGGTATTAACTTGACTTATCTCAAAGTCAGGTGTGAAAATATCGCTTATCCCTGCTGCCATAAGATCGTTTAACTGCTCATTGTTGATTTGTCAGCCCTGCTATCCACTTTAGATGGTCATACGGAGCCTGAGATATCACTAATAGATGCTAAGATTATCATGACATTGCATGACTATCAAGATGGAAACTTACGAGATATCAATACAAGGCTTCCCCTATAACTAATATCTGCAGAGACAGCCATGAATTAGATACACTGCTCAGTTGTATATCTGTAGTAGAACGACTGGCCAGGGACAGCGTTGTGACACAGTAAGTCAGGAGTAGTCAATCACAGCACACCAGGGATTGCCCATCACACTGTGTTCTTGGCCGGGTGATTAGGACAACCATTTTTAACAAATTATCCACTGGTGGGATTGTACTGCAGTCTTAGGAAGAGCAACATGTACTTTGACCAGGCCCTGTATTTTTTGCCTGTCTTTAATTAATCGAAAGTGTGCCTTTTAGCACGCGAACGGCTTACGTAGAAACCATTCATATCAATCACAGCCGTTATTGGCCAGTTTAGATGTTATTTGTTTCACTACCAGTTGTGTCAGTGATAGTCATTCATGTGGGCCCCTAGACATGGAACTATTAGTTAATCTAGTGACCAACTGGCCCCTTCTAAATTCCACCAGTCTATCAGTTGTAATTACCCAACTTGGCCAGTCCTCTGTCAGTCTTAAAGATGGACAGACAGGTCTCTGGCTAACCCCTTGACGTATTGATAATGTATTACTTGTATCGTATTGTACATATGTTGGGTGTAATAAAAATGAAAGTTACACACAAATGCTACTTGGTAATTATGAATAGGAGCATTTTGAATGGTCTAGCTTTTATTTTTTATTTATGCGACTTACCACAAACTCTTGGCCCATTCCCATTTTAACATTTAACCAAGTTAAGTACCCGGGGTAATACCTGTTTTAATAAAATGGATACTGGCAATTAGTAGTACACAGTTTATTCATTACTGGTGGCCGTCACGTAACGTGAGTGATGAATATGTGAATATTTTAATCTCGTTTTTTAAATCAAGAAGTGTATTCACAGAAACTGCTGTTTCTCCGACTACTAGCTTAATTTTATGTAAAACAAAAACAAATTCAGATCTAGGACTGATAGAATTCATTCAATGTGTGGTTAAAATCTGTAACATGACTAACAGTGTAATGTGAGTGACGTCCTTAGAATCATACTAGTTGTGGCTCTGATGATCTGGTACCTTGAAACTAGTGACATGCGGTGATCATATTAATTAATGTGATCATCCAAAAAAAATTTAAATATTGATTACATAACTTTCTTCATTTGAATGCTGAAATGAAAATGGGCCTTGATTTGCAGACAGTTTTAGAGAAAATTAGAAACATTTACCCCTGAAACCATTGCAAATCTTCTGTTCACAACTGCAATATGTACCATTTAATTGTAACTCTCTTATTTGTTGCACCCAAAATATGTGTAAAACATATTACAAACATTAACTTGTCAATATAGGGGAAGTTATATTTGTTATTGCCATGTCCAAAATTAAATTAAATTGACTACAATTATTTATTGACCCTAACACAACAGGAAGGTTAACTGTGGACTGACCCCAACACAACAGGAAGGTTAACTTGGTCTGACCCCAACATAACAGGAAGGATAATTGTGGTCTGTACCCCAACACAACAGGAAGGATAATTGTGATCTGAACCCTAACACAACAGGAAGGATAATTGTGGTCTGGCCCCTATAAGTGGAGCTGTGTTCAGATTAAGTGGTCAGTGTAAGTCACTCATCAGACCAGCTTGACTGGTCAGACAGTGATCTTGTTTACTTCACCACCACCCCCCCCCCCCCCCCCCCCCACTGGGCCACTGTTGACTTTGTGCCCTGTAATGACTAGCAGGGCTAGTGTCCAGGGCTCACTCAGGACAGTGATGACCAATGATTTATATTATGTATGCAAGTAGTTTGATGTTATGTCATCAGTTCATGGGTCAACAAAGGACCACTATACCTAACCTGTCCTCAACTGAACACTTTGGAATGTTAACACGCTGTGACTTGTGTTACAAATCATTAACACCTGTTGACATGTGACCTGACATCATGTCCCTCAAAGACCGAGTCACATACAAAAAACACATGACACATTTTTTATGTTTATGCGTTTAACATCGTCTGGGTATATAACATGTATCTTCCGTGTATAATATGCATTTTTTTCTTTCACTTTTTACTCAAAAGTCGGTGTGTATATTATACATGGTGCTAAGGCTAAACAACATTTTCTCTGACCAATTTATCAACGTTTGCAGACCAGGATAACTCTGCTGGAAAACTAGTAATATTATCAAAGTTGGTGTGATGTCACAATCACGTAAATCACTGCAGCAACGCAGACAAATGGTAAGAATCGCACTCCCGTAACCGCCTCTCTAGCCCTAAACTTTTGGTGTTCCTGAAACACGTGAATGATGCCTGTGTCACGGGTCGAGTGTCAACAAGTGTGACTCCATGTTTAAAGTTGTGAATGCAAATGTTGTGAATGTAAATAAAGACGAATGTAGCGCTTGTATGCTTCGCAGTTGAAAGTACCAGGTTTGCATCTAGCATTTCAGAATAGAACTTGGTGTTAATTTAAAAGTGAAATCAGAACAACACAATGTAAGTTCTGTAGTTACGTAGTGCTTACACACTAGTCACTAGTGAGCAACAAGCCGGCAGCAATGCCGTAACTTGCGTAGGTGACATGTTTACGATTCTGAGATGGATTCATGGGTTCAGGCAAAATATTAGAAGCGAGGAAATCGGGGATTTATGTCAAAAGTCGGGGTGCGTATTATACATGGGGGCATATTATACACGGAAATGTACGGTATATATAATACCTGGATTTGTTTAGATTAATTTCATGAGTTAGTTAGATCCGTAGATTCATAGCACCAGCTGTTTTTCTTGTGATGTGTTGACTAGAGCAGTCCAGCGCATGCCCCCTTAAAATATCTGTTAATTTTTTAATCATTCAAAGGCTATTTCCTGTGAACTTTAGCTTCACAATATAGTTAAATATATCATAACGTAAAGAAATTATGAAAATAAACCATAATTTAACACATTCAAAATCTACCTAGGTAAATCCACAAAATGTGCTGCTTTCTATTTTTAAAGAAAATTTTTCTGTTTTGAAGGGTATAGATACTACTTGCATTATGGGGAAGACTACTGATCCTGATGTTACCCAAACATTTTTAAAATCTGAAATTGTGATAGTTTTTATTCAGACGAAACACTGTTGTTGCCGATTTGCAGACTAAGACTACACAAAATCCAGTTTATTATATTAATTTCAGCAGAATGATTGATCACCAGCGGCTGCACTAATCACAATGGATATCATGTTTTTGATGGAGATATTTGATTTAGCAGAAAATGTAGGACGGTTCCCTGTTAACTCTGCTTCTGTTTGACGTGTGATCTGGAATTGTCAGTTATTGATTAGTTGTCAAATGATGTTGTAGAATGCAGTCGTTGAGACGGCTCTCCACTGTGCAGCCCAGTATGGCCATGACAAAGTGGTCAGTGTGCTTCTAGAGGTAGGTGTATTGACCAGTGGTCAGTGGGCATCTATTGGCCAGTATGTTAGGTACAACATGTCCCAATGAAGTAGCAATAATGAACAGAACAGTGCACTATGTAATGCTAACAATTAATAGTCCATAATATATCTACCAACCCTCCCGGATTTTCTGGGAGTTTCCCAAATTTGTTGTGTAAATCCCCACCTCCTGGA
This sequence comes from Escarpia spicata, assembly GCA_963995525.1. Classification (NCBI taxonomy): domain Eukaryota; kingdom Metazoa; phylum Annelida; class Polychaeta; order Sabellida; family Siboglinidae; genus Escarpia; species Escarpia spicata. The sequence goes on from OZ023212.1 coordinate 5,940,479, forward strand.
AAAGAAGAAAATCTTCCAGATTGTTGTTTGAAGGGAGATGGTAGGAGGTTACTGGTGAACATCAGTGAAGTGCAGTTGGAGGTTATTGGTGAACCTCGGGGTGGGGGTGGGGGTGGGGGTGGGTGCATTTGGAGACTTGGTGAGGCTCCAGGGTGTGCAGTTGAAGTATTTCTAAATTTCTTACAAATTCTCCCAGATTTTGACACTAACAAATTGGCAGGTGCACAATAATGTAATTGTCATTCAGACAACACACAATCATCCAAGTAGGCATTTACCTATTTCTTACAATGGTCTTAGAAATGGCAGATGTTATTCTTGTTTGGGAAATGTAAATGTTGACACATAGGACATCGGAAGTTTTGGAAACACTGAAGGAAAATGTAAAACCGGAGATACTACAATAAGAAAACGAGTTATAAGTTACATTAGTGCAGACATCGGAAAGGAACAAATTATCTACTGATTATGCTAATGCTAGCAGTGTGAATATGTTTGTGATTAGAAAGTCACAGTTGAATTCCTACAATGAGTAAAGAAAAACTACATCAACCGTGTCATTTCTATTTACCCATAAAATCATGACTTGTAACCTAAATATTTACTGTTTTGTTTTCAGTTGTGTATTACTTTGCACAAGTATTAATTTGTCGATAAAAGCATTTGCAGATTGTCAAAGAAACGTGAGTTAAAATAATATAGATTATTGCCAGGTTTGTTATATAACTATTTTTTAAGTAATGCTTAATTTAGTAACACTAGGTATACCTCAGTGGTCCTCAAGTCAGCTAAACCCACCCAAAAATAATTGTTATGAAACATTCAAGTGGCACCCCTCTTGCGAAGGTTTTGAAAACACAAAAATACTTAAATGATGCCTGATCGAATTGAGCCAAAATTTTTCTATATTTTTTCAAATAGCCGACAAAATAGGTACTTTAAAAATGGCTGAAATGTAAAGGGTTCATTTATTGGTGTTTCTGTTGTGTAGTACCACGCGAACCCAAACATCCGCAACCACCACAACGAGTCTCCGCTGGATCTCGCCTGCCAATATGGCCGCCTCGAGACCGCCCAACAGTTGCTACGGCGACACCCCACACTGCCCTGCCACAACATCGACAAACACTCCCCGCTCCATCTCGCCGCTCGCAACGGACACCGCCAGGTGGCGCAACTGTTGCTCGATGCCGGCTTCGACATCAACACGCGGGTCAGTGCAAAACCTCGGTTGAATACATCAGCTTTTCAACTTTGCCTAGAGTCTGTGTAACTTGCATTGTTTGTCCCTTTAACGATTTTGCCCAATGATTTTTGCATGTTGCGCCTCTGAGCTCAGATTCCTGGGGATTTAGACGTTATAGAAGTTTGTCATTATTATTATTATTAATGTTCCTCCTCTGATGATTTTTATTAAAATTTGAAACAATCTAGTATTAACTATGATGTGGTAGCTCAGTTGTACAAATTTGTTATTTAGTTTCGCAGAAAATATTGGACAATCTACTTAGTTAATTTTGATCAGATCCAGTCAAAATTCTGGGGAAAAGGCATAATTGTTCCTGTTGAATACTCTGTTTTGATACCAGTTTTATTTGTTTATGATTTGACTGTTTTAACAAATATAATTATTACACTATAGTATCTAAGGATAACATTTTCTGAACCTCACCATCCATCTTATAATATATTTGTGCATAGTTTCATATCTGTAAAATGGGTGCTCATCTTTAGGCAGACCATGTCTATTGGTAACTATATGGTATCTCATGATGGTGGGCTTGACATAGATAACAAATGGTTGGATCTTACGGTGTATGGTGGGTGACATGTTGTGACATTTAATGATACATTTTGAAGGATACAGAAATATTTCAAGAATCATATTACATTCCAGACTTTGTTATGATATTTTAAACATCCCTGATAACTTGTGATGTCACATTTGCATGTCCTCGTTGCTGGACAGATGGAGACAGGGACAGCGCTACATGAAGCGGCCATCTTTGGCAAGGGGGACGTCGTCCGACTTCTTCTGGACAAAGGTCAGTACTTGAGACATTGACCACTACACCTCTGACTGTGTTCTAAATCTCCTGGTTAAGTATACCAAATGTTTTATCAATCGCTGTTGAACTTTACCTGAGTTGCTGCATCAACTAATGAAATTGTTAGATCTTTAATTTTGGCGCCACTGTGAGAACAAATTTTATATCAAGATACTGTAATGGTGATAAGAGCTACCCTTGGCGGGTTGCTTCATGGGTGAGTGTAAACTAGTTTAATATGTAATATATGTTTGGTACAACTATTTTCTTGGGTTTCCAAGGGATGATACATCTTGTGCATCATATCAAGGGTGTAATGATTCAGTAATAGACTTGCAGCCATTTCAAAGCTTGGGCAGTTTCTTTCTTTCCCCATTGCCTTAGTTCATTCGGCTGTGTAAATAGGCACCTGGCTATAGGCAGTCATAGGATTACAGTGATAGAATTATCAGAATGAGCACCCATTGTCAAGTAATTGCAGCGAGGCTGGATGCTGCCTGTGACGACAAGTCTGTGAAAACAGGCCTGTCTTCTTGGGGTGGGGAGTCTGTCTTCTTGGGGTGGGGAGTCTGTCTTCTTGGGGTGGGGAGTCTGTCTTCTTGGGGTGGGGAGTCTGTCTTCTTGGGGTGGGGAGTCTGTCTTCTTGGGGTGGGGAGTCTGACATGCTGAGAGGAGGAATGATTGTCTTGTTTACCTCTGTATTTTTTGCACGTATGTGTGTGCGTATGTCTGTATGCATATGTGTGTGCGTGCGTGAGTGCGTGTATGTGTGTGTGCGTATGTGTGTGCGTATGTGGGTTAACGCACCTCTTTATAAGTTCATTATCTTTCTTGGACCATTCACCTCTGATTTGGTAATTGCCAATGCATTAAAAAACACACACACACATATATATATATATATAATTCTATCAAATTTGTACACAAGTATGTTTGTGTATTGCGTATGTGACAACTCATGTATTCATTGTATTGTATAGTGTATGTTGTATTACGTACATATGTATGTTGACGTGTTGTGTACAGTGTTGTATGTTGTGCATCATGTGTACATTGGTGTGTTGTATACACAGTGTATGTTATGTTACATGTATTTTGGTGTATTGTGTACACAGTATATGATGTGTTACGTTTACACTGGTGTGTTGTATACACAGTGTACATGTATATTATGTTATGTGTATATTGATGTATTGTATACACAGTGTATGTTGCGTCATGTGTACATTGGTGTGTTGTACAGGTATTGACACGAGTCTGACAGACGCTGAGGGTCGCACGGCGCTGGAAGTCCTCAGTGAACATCGCTCTCAGATCTCACTTGACATTGGCAATATCATCCTTGGTGAGTCCCTCTATGTCTGTCTTCATTCACCTTTCAGAGGAGCTATAGCTCGATGACCTTTACTTACGTTATGTTATAATGTGGTGAGATGTCAAGTTGTTTCCACTGTTTTCTGTCTGTCATTGTGACAGCCAGACAAGTCCAACTGAGGCCGGTGACCCTCTCAATGGTGACTTAGTGTCATGTTCGGGCGACCTGTTCTCCGAGGCCCCTCAGTTTCCAAAGGAGAACTCGGTTAGTAATTTCACATGACCTGTCAGATGTAGACGTTGTTGCCTCGCGGTGGTGGATATATATGTTAGACTATCGCACAACTCCTGGTTAGTGATGTGATTGCCCCAGAACACATTGATGATTTTACATAGTAATCTTGTGTATCAAGGTAGATGACTAAATGATACAACATGTGCAGTGTTATGGTTATATATACGGGAAAGAAATAAGCAAAGACATCACTTTTGTATCTCACCATCACACATTTCACAACTTTTACTTAACTGATTACCCTTAGAGTGGAGTCCAGTGGCACAGTGGCTAGAGCATCAGACTCTCAATTGAGAAAACCCGGGTTCAAATCCTCTGCTGCCATTTTGAACCTTGGGCAAGTTCATCCACCCTACATTGCTCCAGTTCACTCAGCAGTGGTGGATAAATATTTGTTTAGTCTTCTCATAGTAATACCAGCATGGCTGAATGCTTCCCAGAGAAATCAAGATGGTGTTCGATTGACAAGGCCTGCCAGGGAGTAAAGTGTAAAGCACTTTGAGCCGTCCTGAGGACTGGATACTGCGCTATATAAGAACTGACCTTTTTTACCCCTATTTACCCTGTGTTTTAGACCACACTGAGGGCATTGACACCCTCTACCGACGCTCCTGTTACCTGTCGAATTCGTCTTGTGCCGTCTATGACACCGTCAGTCTACAGGAACCGCTGAACTCATTACGTTACCGTGACAACAAAGTGACCTCGGCTACCTCGCCTGATGTGTTTGAGTTGTACTCACAGGTGGTGAGGCAGGACAGAGCGAGGCCCACCTACAGCAGTAAGGAGAGGTGGGTGAAACAATGTGCTAACTTTGTGGTCAGTGTGGTGGTATCTCCTCCCAGTCACCGATGTTCATTAGTAATTTTCTGTATTCATTTCTTTTATCTTTGGCCTTTGATCTCATGAACAGTGATGACCAATGATTTATATTATGTATGCAAGTACTATTTTTATTTTGAAACTGAATATTGACACAATTCCGTAAGTAGTGCTGTATTACCGAGACATCTCTCCCCCCACAGCGTGTCCAGTGCTGGTAGCTCCATGCATGAGGTGCCCCCTGTCCCACCGAAATTGTGTGATGCCAGGATAGAGGAGCCGATCTACGACACACCAATGCCTGTCTCCATGGCAACCCGCAGCGCTCCAGGTACACAGACAGCAGCGGTCATGGTGACAATGATGGAAATTAAATTATATAAAAAATTCTTTTGATGCCACTATACAGTTAATTTACTTTCTACATTTTGGAACTCTTAAGACAATGACTAATTATGTGTTTATTCCAGTTAGTTTTTGCTTTTGAATATACTCCCCACTTATGTTTACATGCACCCACACTTACGTCTCTTTTGGTGCAGCGACACACAGCTGCTTGGCGTATTACTGTTAGGACAATTTTAGGACGATAAACATCTCTCTGTAAAGAAGCTCCATGCCGACTGTCTTGTGAGGAACGTATTAACAATGGACAATGGATGCATTTCCTGAAAGTGTGCTATTTATTATGGCACCGATGTGACTCTGTTCACGCTTGTAGCGCCCATTCCAAAACTGAGACTGTTGCTGCCCTCTAGTGCATTAAGTGGCTCAACAAACTCACTGCCACATTCACCCACTGACTCAACAAGGGTAAGTTATAGTTCAACTAGGGTAAGTTATAGTTCAACTAGGGTAAGTTATGGTTCAACTAGGGTAAGTTCAGATTCAGCATGGGTAAGTTATGATTCAATTTGGATAACTTCTTATTCTACATGGGTAAGTTATGATTCAGCTGGGGTAATTTATTATTCAATAAGGGTAAGTTAAGATGTAACGAGGGCGAGTTATGAGTTATGATACCGTTCGCAGTATTTTAACACTTTTCCAATGATCTGTTTGATCCCAGTGACCCACATGGTGTAGGTAGGTTTGTTACTTGGCGGTTACACTATCTCGTTGAAATGATTTACTGTTTACAAGATATCAGAATATACCTATTAAAATGTAAAAGAAATACTTTTCCATAATGCTTTTACTCAATCGATATCTGTATGAAGATTTGTTTTAATATTGTTTCTTTTCCATAAGGGTGTAACGCCAAAAAAGCCGCCGCGACGACACCTCCCGCCCCCCCGTGGGGGTGGTGGCAAGTCTGTAAATGGGAGCCCCCCGCAGCTAAGGGTCGTAGATCACTGTGTCAGGCCCAGTCCTACCAAGGCTGAGACATTTCCAGATAGACCCGGAAACATTGCCATGGTTGCACATCCTGCTGACACCAAGGGAGGTAGTTTGGTGGACGAACGGAGGTCACAGAGTGCAGGAAGCGAACGAAGTGAAAGTGAAAGAACTGAAAGTGAAAGTAGTGACACAGGGCTGAAGTACAGGGCATCTGTACGTGTCCAGGTCGCTGGCAGTCAGCCTCTGATGACCACAACGTCGACCAGTCGGACAGAGAAGATCCTGAGTGTGCCCGTGGAGCGAGTACAAGCCACGTGTGAAGTGTGTGAGGATGGAACGGAATACTACGTCTCGGAGAAGACGCCGCCTGCTGAGGGTGAACAAAAAACAGGTGAGTGAGCTGTCCAGATATGGAGGGTGATTTCAAGGCATATAAATGACTGATTCTGGTGATTGCAAGTATTCCGGTGTAATTCCATCAATTTTCCATGTTTTGAGTGACTCGGATGGCAAACATTAGCAGTGGTTTCAAAAATTCACAAAATCAAAAAGACGTACAGTGTTTTGTTTGGCCAAAATGGCTTCCAAAACACTGCCAATTTGACTAGGCACCATATTTAATTGATGTGTCATTGTTGTCAAGACGTTACCCGCCATTTTGCCGGGTCTTGCATCCACAGTAGCTTCAGTGTGCATTAATGTCTGTTCTATGCAAAAGATGACACCCCTAGGTATTTATTTCCATGCAATACATGGTGACGATCAAACCACTATCTATGTCATACAATGCTATACGTTTTTGTGTGACCGCCCTTAGTGTATTATTCAAGGATTTAAAAATGAAATTCAACTTTCTTGATTTAAAAATGAAATTCAACTTTAATAGTTGGCTTTTTGTTTTTGTTTTAACTCGTGTTTGAGCTGCCTGATCAATTACATTTTTGTCAAATAATACATGCATTTTTGCTGTTATCCCAGACATTTCTCTGGCAAAATAAAAACTACTGATAATTTATTTATGTTCAGTTGGAGGCTCTCTGCGGGACAAGACGTCACGTGACACAAAGGAGGCTGCTACATCATCATCACGGCCACCGTCGCTAGAGTTCAGCAGTCACAGGACCCGAGACTTCCCCCTGAGTCCCACGGGCTACATGCAGCCCCCCACCCCCGACCACCCTCCCCCCTCTCCCTCCAGGGCGGCTTGTGACATCCAAGAACAAATCAACCCTGGGGTGAGTGACATCATCATGTCTTGTTTTAACAGGGGCTTAGCCAGACCCGTTGCCCGTCATCAAGATTGGTAGATGACTGGCCAAGGCTGCAAATTATAACTGATAGGACAGGTGGAATTTAGAGGGGCCAGCTGGCCACTAGGTTAACTAATAGTTCCAAGTCTAGGGGCCCATTATTTACACAACTGGTAGTGAAACAAAAAGAATGGATCACTATCAATTTAATAAATGGCCGAAATGACTCTGGTTTGTCGATAAAAAATGTAAATGGCCAATTATGGCTGTGATTGATTTGAATGGTGTCTGTGCAAACTGTCCGTGCTCAAAGGCATACTTTTGATTAATTCAAAACTGGCAACAAATTATTTCTGGCTAGGGGCCTACGTCTCAACCCCTATCTTAGTACCTCGAACACTGTGAGTCCTGTCTCAGCTACAGATATCAATTCTGTGTGTTTCATGGACCGTATTCATTCTGTTAAGTGTACAGTATGCTTAAAAATTGTTTATGAGACTGGTAGTTTCCCGTAACTGACTGAGCCAGTCAGGCCTGTGACTTGTGGCAGTTACAGAAGATTCACAGGCCAGTGGGCCACTGTTATATAAAATAAATAATAATAATATTATAATAATTTTATTTATAAAATGCTGTATATATCCGGAATATAATTCTGCTCAGAGGCGCATAAAAATACAACATTGTTAAAAATATAAATATACAATTGTTCGAGATTACACGGTAAACATATTACATAAGATATGTAAAATATTATGTAAAAATGTAAGGCTTCTAAAACTCGTAATGTATAAGCCTAACTTATCCATAATAAATTAATAGAAAAGTAAAATAATAAATTAATAAAATAGGATAAGTCAATAATTAGTAATAAAATAAGATAATAAATTAATATTTAAAAAATATGTAATTATGACTAAGATCAATTAAATATAGTACATACTAAAAATGTAGTATGTACTATAAATGCTGCACACACAGCTCTATTTCACACAGTGGTTACGGCATTCAACTCCCAGTTTAGACAACCTGCGTTCAAATCCTCTCAACTAACATTTTGGACAAGTGCGTTCATTCCACTGTGCACAAGGTTTACTCAACTTTACGGACGAGTACTGGCTATAGACAGTGGTGGATATTTGTGTAAAATTATCGTTGTGCAGTAATTACAGCATGGCTGAATGCTTCCCAGATAAGTTGAGATGGTGTTCAATTGAACAGAGAGTGACATTTAGAGCACTGTGAGGACTGGATGATGCACTATGTCAAAACTTACCTTTTTACTTTGTTTGTGGTGGTGATCTCATTGTTTGTGGTGATCTCATTATTTGTGGTGATCTCACTGTTTGTGGTGATCTCACTGTCTGTGGTGATCTCTTTGTTTGTGGTGATCTCACTGTTTGTGGTGATCTCTTTGTTTGTGGTGATCTCATTGTTTGTGGTGATCTCTTTGTTTGTGGTGATCTCTTTGTTTGTGGTGATCTCTTTGTTTGTGGTGATCTCATTGTTTGCGGTGATCTCATTGTTTGTGGTGACCTTGTTGTTTGTGGTGATCTCGTTGTTTGTGGTGAGCTCACTGTCTGTGGTGATCTCTTTGTTTGTGGTGATCTCGTTGTTTGTGGTGATCTCACTGTTTGTGGTGATCTAACTGTTTGTGGTGATCTCTTTGTTTGTGGTGATCTCACTGTTTGTGGTGATCTCACTGTTTGTTTGATCTCACTGTGTGTTGTGATTTAATTCATTGTAGTGATCTCATTATGATTTCATTGTTTGTAGTGATCTCACTGTTTGTAATGATCTCACTGTGTGTTGTGATTTAATTCATTGTGGTGATCTCATTGTGATCTCATCGTTTGTGTTTATTCCCAGGAGAAGCGGAGGTCGAAGGACATGGAGACGATCACGGAGGCTGAGCTGCTCTCCCAGTCGGCCAGTCCCGCTCCCAGACGATGGGAGCAAAGAGCACCCGACTCCACCTCCGGCCTCTTACAGTTGCTGCGGGACCACACAGGTCGAAGGTCAACCAGTAGTCAGGGAGACGCCATCGAGATCGTCGCCAATGAAAACAACCCATTCCTAGGTGAGAGCCTTGGTGTCGGTGACAGAGTAACTATTACAACAACCACACATAAAATGCAGCATAATACAATAACACATCATTGTAACATTATGTATCCACCTTAGCTCCCTGGCGTATTGATCCATCTGTTGACGACTTTAAAACGGCTTGTCGATTCAGAGATTGACTAACCCTTTTGTATTGATGCGTCTCTGAGCTTGGTTTCCGAGGATTTAGGCACAAAAGAATTTACCTTATTATTATTATGTAATGACACAGTGTGATAACATTAGCACATACAGTAATGACACTTAGTGTAATTGCACACATTGTAATGACACAATATGATGACATTAGTACATACAGTAATGGCATTTAGAGTAATTACAGACAATGTAATGACACAGTGTGATAACATTAGCGCATACAGTAAATGACACTTAGTGTAATTGCACACATTGTAATGACACAGTGTTGTAACATCGGCACATACAGTAATGACACTTAGTGTAATTGCGCACATTGTAATGACACAATTTGATACAATTAATACATACAGTAATGGCACTTAGTGTAATTACATACATTGTAATGACACAGTGTGATAACATTAGCACATACAGTAAATGACACTTAATGTAATTGCACACATTGTAATGACACAGTGTGATAACATTAGAACATACAGTAATGACACCCAGTGTAATTGCAAACATTGTAATGTCACAATGTGATAACATTAGCACATACAGTAATGATACTTAGTGTAATTGCAGACATTGTAATGACACAGTGTGATAACATGCACACAATGTAATGACATACACTGTAATGGTACATATTGTAATGTCATGTAATATAAGACACACAGTGTAAGGCCACATCTAGTAATGACACAGTATGTAATGGTCCACAGTTTGTAATATGTTGGTAGTAGTGAGACTATGATTCTGGTGAACGCTGCTGTAGACTCTGGTAGTTTCCTTCCTCACTGGAAGGTAGTTTAGACATTCATCTAAAGTCAACACTTTGTAGAGTGGGTAGGATGTGTCAGTATGTGTGCCCTACAGTAATGTCTTACAGTAGTGTCCTGTCATTTTGGTCTGTTTGTCAGTAGTATCCTACAGTAGTGTCCTGTGGTGTTGGTCCATGTGTCAGTAGTGTCCTACAGTACTGTCATGTTTTGTTGGTTCATGTGTCACTAGTGTCCTGTAGTGTCGGTCCATGTGTTAGTAGTGTCCTACAGTAGTGTCCTGTGGTGTCGGTCCATGTGTCACTAGTGTCCTACAGTAGTGTCCTGCTGTATCAGTCCATGTGTTAGTAGTGTCCTACAATAGTGTCCTGTGGTGTTGGTCCATGTGTCAGTAGTGTCCTACAGTAGTGTTGTGTGGTGTTGGTCCATGTGTCAGTAGTGTCCTACAGTAGTGTCCTGTGGTGTTAGTCTCTGTCCCCAAGCCTGGTGAGCCACTGACATCATGCCTCTCTGCTCTAAAACAGTGCGTCCAGTTCTTAAATTTCATACTGAGGTTTGAATCTGAGATTAGCATAGCATGATTCATAGTCGAGTGCAGCAGGTCATGTGACCATGTCATGTGACAGTGATTGACAGACGAAGCCAGTCTAAATGACCCACTCACTGCTATGCAAGGTTCAATGATAAACAATTCCGTTTAAGAAATTTGTGTGACTGGTCGGTAAGTGTTCTTATGACATCTGCGTGTGCACATACATGATTCATGCAATTGTGTATGTATGTGCTTGCATGCAGGCCAGCATGTATGCCTGTGTGACTATGTACACTTGTGCATGTGTGCGTGCGTGCATGTGTGCAGCTGTGCATGCATATATGTGTGTAGGTTGGAAATGTAATCTTGCATCCTGTTTATAACAAGCGGCTAGCTTTCTGCTTCACTTTGCTACTAACACAGTTAAGACCTACTCCTTGTCATCATAACAGTGTATCTTGGTTGTGTGGTTGGAGAGTCAGTTAAGACCTACTCCTTGTCATCGCAGGAGTGTATTTTGGATGTGTGGTTGGAGAGTCAGTTAAGACCTACCCCTTGTCATCGCAACAGTGTATCTTGGATGTGTGGTTGGAGAGTCAGTTAAGACCTACTCCTTGGCATCGCATCAGTGTATCTTGGATGTGTGGTTGGAGAGTCAGTTAAGACCTACTCCTTGTCATTGCAACAGTGTATCTTGGATGTGTGGTTGGAGAGTCAGTTAAGACCTACTCCTTGTCATCGCAACAGTGTATCTTGGATGTGTGGTTGGAGAGTCAGTTAAGACCTATTCCTTGTCATCGCAACAGTGTATCTTGGTTGTGTGGTTGGAGAGTCAGTTAAGACCTACTCCTTGTCATCGCAACAGTGTATCTTGGATGTGTGGTTGGAGAGTCAGTTAAGACCTATTCCTTGTCATCGCAACAGTGTATCTTGGTTGTGTGGTTGGAGAGTCAGTTAAGACCTACTCCTTGTCATCGCAACAGTGTATCTTGGATGTGTGGTTGGAGAGTCAGTTAAGACCTACTCCTTGTCATCGCAACAGTGTATCATGGATGTGTGGTTGGAGAGTCAGTTAAGACCTACACCTTGTCATCGCAACAGTGTATCATGGATGTGTGGTTGGAGAGTCAGTTAAGACCTACCCCTTGTCATCGCAACAGTGTATCTTGGATGTGTGGTTGGAGAGTCAGTTAAGACCTATTCCTTGTCATCGCAACAGTGTATCTTGGATGTGTGGTTGGAGAGTCAGTTAAGACCTACTCCTTGTCATCGCAACAGTGTATCTTGGATGTGTGGTTGGAGAGTCAGTTAAGACCTACTCCTTGTCATCGCAACAGTGTATCTTGGATGTGTGGTTGGACAGTCAGTTAAGACCTACTCCTTGTCATCGCAACAGTGTATCTTGGATGTGTGGTTGGAGAGTCAGTTAAGACCTACTCCTTGGCATCGCAACAGTGTATCTTGATTGTGTGGTTGGAGAGTCAGTTAAGACCTATTCCTTGTCATCGCAACAGTGTATCTTGGTTGTGTGGTTGGAGAGTCAGTTAAGACCTACTCCTTGTCATCGCAGGAGTGTATCTTGGATGTGTGGTTGGAGAGTCAGTTAAGACCTACTCCTTGTCATCGCAGCAGTGTATCTTGGATGTGTGGTTGGAGAGTCAGTTAAGACCTACTCCTTGTCATCGCAGGAGTGTATCTTGGATGTGTGGTTGGAGAGTCAGTTAAGACCTACTCCTTGTCATCGCAGCAGTGTATCTTGGATGTGTGGTTGGAGAGTCAGTTAAGACCTACTCCTTGTCATCGCAACAGTGTATCTTGGATGTGTGGTTGGAGAGTCAGTTAAGACCTATTCCTTGTCATCGCAACAGTGTATCTTGGTTGTGTGGTTGGAGAGTCAGTTAAGACCTACTCCTTGTCATCGCAACAGTGTATCTTGGATGTGTGGTTGGAGAGTCAGTTAAGACCTATTCCTTGTCATCGCAACAGTGTATCTTGGTTGTATGGTTGGAGAGTCAGTTAAGACCTACTCCTTGTCATCGCAACAGTGTATCTTGGATGTGTGGTTGGAGAGTCAGTTAAGACCTACTCCTTGTCATCGCAACAGTGTATCATGGATGTGTGGTTGGAGAGTCAGTTAAGACCTACACCTTGTCATCGCAACAGTGTATCATGGATGTGTGGTTGGAGAGTCAGTTAAGACCTACCCCTTGTCATCGCAACAGTGTAACTTGGATGTGTGGTTGGAGAGTCAGTTAAGACCTATTCCTTGTCATCGCAACAGTGTATCTTGGATGTGTGGTTGGAGAGTCAGTTAAGACCTACTCCTTGTCATCGCAACAGTGTATCTTGGATGTGTGGTTGGAGAGTCAGTTAAGACCTACTCCTTGTCATCGCAACAGTGTATCTTGGATGTGTGGTTGGACAGTCAGTTAAGACCTACTCCTTGTCATCGCAGGAGTGTATCTTGGATGTGTGGTTGGAGAGTCAGTTAAGACGTACTCCTTGTCATCGCAGCAGTGTATCTTGGATGTGTGGTTGGAGAGTCAGTTAAGACCTACTCCTTGTCATCGCAACAGTGTATCTTGGATGTGTGGTTGGAGAGTCAGTTAAGACCTATTCCTTGTCATCGCAACAGTGTATCTTGGTTGTGTGGTTGGAGAGTCAGTTAAGACCTACTCCTTGTCATCGCAACAGTGTATCTTGGATGTGTGGTTGGAGAGTCAGTTAAGACCTACTCCTTGTCATCGCAACAGTGTATCATGGATGTGTGGTTGGAGAGTCAGTTAAGACCTACTCCTTGTCATCGCAACAGTGTATCATGGATGTGTGGTTGGAGAGTCAGTTAAGACCTACCCCTTGTCATCGCAACAGTGTATCTTGGATGTGTGGTTGGAGAGTCAGTTAAGACCTATTCCTTGTCATCGCAACAGTGTATCTTGGATGTGTGGTTGGAGAGTCAGTTAAGACCTACTCCTTGTCATCGCAACAGAGTATCTTGGATGTGTGGTTGGAGAGTCAGTTAAGACCTACTCCTTGTCATCGCAACAGTGTATCTTGGATGTGTGGTTGGAGAGTCAGTTAAGACCTACTCCTTGTCATCGCAACAGTGTATCTTGGATGTGTGGTTGGAGAGTCAGTTAAGACCTACTCCTTGGCATCGCAACAGTGTATCTTGATTGTGTGGTTGGAGAGTCAGTTAAGACCTATTCCTTGTCATCGCAACAGTGTATCTTGGTTGTGTGGTTGGAGAGTCAGTTAAGACCTACTCCTTGTCATCGCAGGAGTGTATCTTGGATGTGTGGTTGGAGAGTCAGTTAAGACCTACTCCTTGTCATCGCAGCAGTGTATCTTGGATGTGTGGTTGGACAGTCAGTTAAGACCTACTCCTTGTCATCGCAGGAGTGTATCTTGGATGTGTGGTTGGAGAGTCAGTTAAGACCTACTCCTTGTCATCGCAGCAGTGTATCTTGGATGTGTGGTTGGAGAGTCAGTTAAGACCTACTCCTTGGCATCGCAACAGTGTATCTTGGTTGTGTGGTTGGAGATTCAGTTAAGACCTACTCCTTGGCATCGCAGCAGTGTATCTTGGATGTGTGGTTGGAGAGTCAGTTAAGACCTATTCCTTGTCATCGCAACAGTGTATCTTGGTTGTGTGGTTGGAGAGTCAGTTAAGACCTACTCCTTGTCATCGCAACAGTGTATCTTGGATGTGTGGTTGGAGAGTCAGTTAAGACCTATTCCTTGTCATCGCAACAGTGTATCTTGGATGTGTGGTTGGAGAGTCAGTTAAGACCTACTCCTTGTCATCGCAACAGTGTATCTTGGATGTGTGGTTGGAGAGTCAGTTAAGACCTACTTGTCATCGCAACAGTGTATCTTGGATGTGTGGTTGGAGAGTCAGTTAAGACCTACTCCTTGTCATCGCAACAGTGTATCTTGGATGTGTGGTTGGAGAGTCAGTTAAGACCTACTCCTTGGCATCGCAACAGTGTATCTTGATTGTGTGGTTGGAGAGTCAGTTAAGACCTATTCCTTGTCAACGCAACAGTGTATCTTGGTTGTGTGGTTGGAGAGTCAGTTAAGACCTACTCCTTGTCATCGCAGGAGTGTATCTTGGATGTGTGGTTGGAGAGTCAGTTAAGACCTACTCCTTGTCATCGCAGCAGTGTATCTTGGATGTGTGGTTGGAGAGTCAGTTAAGACCTACTCCTTGTCATCGCAGGAGTGTATCTTGGATGTGTGGTTGGAGAGTAAGTTAAGACCTACTCCTTGTCATCGCAACAGTGTAACTTGGTTGGGTGGTTGGAGAGTCAGTTAAGACCTACTCCTTGTCATCGCAGCAGTGTATCTTGGATGTGTGGTTGGAGAGTCAGTTAAGACCTACTCCTTGGCATCGCAACAGTGTATCTTGGTTGTGTGGTTGGAGAGTCAGTTAAGACCTACTCCTTGTCATCGCAGCAGTGTATCTTGGATGTGTGGTTGGAGAGTCAGTTAAGACTTACTCCTTGACATCGCAGCAGTGTATCTTGGATGTGTGGTTGGAGAGTCAGTTAAGACCTACTCCTTTGCATCGCAGCAGTGTAACTTGGTTGGGTGGTTGGAGAGTCAGTTAAGACCTACTCCTTGTCATCGCAGCAGTGTATCTTGGATGTGTGGTTGGAGAGTCAGTTAAGACCTACTCCTTGTCATCGCAGCAGTGTATCTTGGTTGTGTGGTTGGAGAGTCAGTTAAGACCTACTCCTTGGCATCGCAGGATTGCATCTTGGATGTGTGGTTGGAGAGTCAGTTAAGACCTACTCCTTGGCATCGCAGGAGTGTATCTTGGATGTGTGGTTGGAGAGTCAGTTAAGACCTACTCCTTGGCATCGCAGGAGTGTATCTTGGATGTGTGGTTGGAGAGTCAGTTAAGACCTACTCCTTGGCATCGCAGCAGTGTAACTTGGTTGGGTGGTTGGAGAGTCAGTTAAGACCTACTCCTTGGCATCACAGCAGTGTATCTTGGATGTGTGGTTGGAGAGTCAGTTAAGACCTACTCCTTGGCATCGCAACAGTGTATCTTGGATGTGTGGTTGGAGAGTCAGTTAAGACCTACTCCTTGTCATCGCAACAGTGTATCTTGGTTGTTTGGTTGGAGAGTCAGTTAAGACCTACTCCTTGGCATTGCAACAGTGTATCTTGGTTGTGTGGTTGGAGAGTCAGTTAAGACCTACTCCTTGTCATCGCAACAGTGTATCTTTGTTGTGTGGTTGGAGAGTCAGTTAAGACCTACTCCTTGTCATCGCAGCATTGTATCTTGGATGTGTGGTTGGAGAGTCAGTTAAGACCTACTCCTTGTCATCGCAACAGTGTATCTTGGATGTGTGGTTGGAGAGTCAGTTAAGACCTACTCCTTGGCATCGCAACAGTGTATCTTGGTTGTGTGGTTGGAGAGTCAGTTAAGACCTACTCCTTGTCATCGCAACAGTGTATCTTGGATGTGTGGTTGGAGAGTCAGTTAAGACCTACTCCTTGTCATCGCAACAGTGTATCTTGGATGTGTGGTTGGAGAGTCAGTTAAGACCTACTCCTTGGCATCGCAACAGTGTATCTTGGTTGTGTGGTTGGAGAGTCAGTTAAGACCTACTCCTTGTCATCGCAACAGTGTATCTTGGATGTGTGGTTGGAGAGTCAGTTAAGACCTACTCCTTGTCATCGCAACAGTGTATCTTGGATGTGTGGTTGGAGAGTCAGTTAAGACCTACTCCTTGGCATCGCAACAGTGTATCTTGGTTGTGTGGTTGGAGAGTCAGTTAAGACCTACTCCTTGGCATCGCAACAGTGTATCTTGGTTGTGTGGTTGGAGAGTCAGTTAAGACCTACTCCTTGGAATCGCAGCAGTGTATCTTGGATGTGTGGTTGGAGAGTCAGTTACCTTCCGTTTGAATTTGAGATAGCTTACAGGAAAAGTAAATAGCAGGGAGCCTGTCTGTATGTCCATCTAAACAGTGCTTGTCAGTTGGTCTACACACATGCATGCACATGTGTGTATGACACATACGTGCACGCGCACACGCTCGCACGCACACACACAGAAACACACTCACGCACACACACACAGAAACGCACGCATGCACAGAAATACACACATGCACACACATACACACACATATATGCACGCATGCATACACTACTGTATTTACGAACACTGAACAGATAAAAGAACTACACGTTGGTAGTTTGAAGACATGTTATTGAGAGAGAGACATGTCCAGGGAGTTTGTTCACTATCTGAGCCAAAGATTTATATTTGTAATGAGCAAATAACAGCTGCACTCTTATGAAGTGGTGGCAAAGTGCACCAGACTGTTTACTTGATGCTGTAAATAGTGCTCATTGAGGGTTCTTGGCGTGCCCAGGTGTTACCCAGGCACTCCTTTCAGGTTACCTTCATGGTAACACAATATCCATGTGCATTTTGGGGTTACTGAGGTATTTTTGGAAACCTTAGTTGTTGATGTTTAATGAGGGTTACCAGAGTCTGGGGAATGCTACCAAAAACAAGGCTACTAACATTTTAGGTTTATTGAACTTTTAGAGTTTATTTGGAGTGACTTGAGCTTTTAGACAGCTACATCAAAATAAGGTGTTTTTGATGGTTGTGATAATATTTAGGGACACCATAGAATGATATGTTTATTAATGGCTACTTAAATGTGTTTAGAGAGGGTTAGCTAATTATTTGTCTAGCATAAAATGAGGGTTACCAATGCATTTATTGAGGCTACTACAAACTTATTTGTTTGTAGAAGGCAATCGAAATGTTTACTGATGATGCCAGGAAATGAGTTGTTCGTTGAGAGTAACTAAGGTGTTCTTGTCTGTTTGCCGTCCCTTTACAGCTGAATGCCCACAGTGTAAGTCTGTCTTCCGCTTCTTTCTACTCTCTCGCACTAGTGCATGTTTCCCGGCTTATAGCACAGTGCCCTGCACTGGTGCCTTCCACAGTGCCCTGCATTGGTGTTTACCAAAGTGCCCTGCATTGGTGCCTCCAAGAGTGCACTGCACTGGTTCCTTCCACAGTGCCCTGCACTAGTGCCTCCCACAGTGCCCACATGGACCCTGCACTAATGCCCTGGTGCATGGCTGTTGTCCGGCTGTTTATCCACAGATTGTTGATATACGCACAGATTTGTTCATTTGCCACACCTTTATGTGTCCTGATCAGTGCTGTTTAGTTGTTCTGTGTTGTTGTTTGTCATCATCTTCAATGTTGTTGTTATGTCTGTCAACTGCCGTAGTCATAATACCCTTAACTCAGTCCCCCTTAAGTATATCACTGTCTGTGCTACTAGACTGCTATTGTCTGCCCAGATGCATGATTAAGCCAATGCATGCGAGTACGCATGAGTCCTTTGCATGTTGCATGACTCGCATGTTTTCTCTTACCTTAATAACGATTTTTCACCAAACTCGCCGGCTATTTATCTCTGAACTGCCTCATTGGTGGCAGAGGAGAACTGCACTGAATGGTGTGTTTGAGGCAGTCCACATTCAAGGTTGATTGCAACAACGGATCACACAACTTATGAATTTTTATAAAATTAAGCTCACCTTTTTGAAAATGGAACCCAGTTTACTTATCAATGCTTATCAAATATTGATTTATTGAGTTAATTTCAGTTGTTTATTGGTTATTTGTTTAGGTTATTTTACGTTGCTAAACTTAGTGACATGATAATGAGATACTTTTAAATAACAACTCGCTCTCAGATACTGCAATCAGTCTTTTGTCTGGCATTAAGCAACCTTGTTGCTATGAAAGTCAAAGTATTCTTTAAAATTTACAAGTCAACATTTTGAGGAAAAAAAACTAGGGCATTCATAATGGGAAAAAGAATAACATTTGACTAATGACAAATGTACCACTTTTGTCATTGCAAACCATATTTTTGAATATAAATTTGGTTTAAATCCACATAAATCTTTATTATGATTATGCTGATCATTCATTAAACAGTGTACAGCATTTCTATTCTGATAGAGCATTGTTATTTACCAGGCTACTGATTACATCTATATAAATTAAAATCTAGTGTGTTTTATCGGAAATCAACAGTATGTTTGCTCCTTGACTGTTATTTGTCATTCAAACTATTACCTCTGTGATGGATACAAGAGAATACATACGACGGTTGTGTATTACATCACCTTTTTTCATTTGAATAAAATCTGTTAAAACAGGATACGGCTGTATTACATAAAAAAATGTAATCTATTTTACATGGGAAATCCATATTATTTGGCAAGTTTATTACGATACTTATTATTGAGTTGTGATGTTCCTAATGCATTCTCTCACCACCAGGTTTGTGCAAGGGGTCAATTCCGCTAGACGAGCGACGCCCCAAGTCTACGCTCTACGAGAACGTTCTCATCCAGCAACGACGCCGCGAGTCGACTCCGGGTCAGTGCGCGACCTTTGACCCCGTTGCAGAGGAGGGCGTTGACCCCCAGGATGGGACCAGCAATGTGAAGAAGGAGGCAGTGAAGATGAGGTCGATATCTAGGATGTCTGAACGCAAGGTGAAGTCTGACCTTGACCAGAACAGAAACTGCGCCTCGATGCTACAGAAGGGAGAGGATGGAGGGGAGCATCCATTGGATGAAACAGAGGAGTGGGCGAAGGTGTGTATTAAATATTGCTCCCTTGAGAAACTGGACATGTGATGTGAAGTAAGTTGGGATTAACACGTTTATCTAGATTGACACAGACATCTGTATCTTGGTTCCTGCAATGTACATTGTACACATTTATGAAAGTATAAATCTTAATGGTTCATGAAATATTCTAAGATTCTAAAACTGGTCTATATTATTTTTAATATTTCAGATGAGGTGGCTACTATACAAGTGACTGGAATGTCTTAATGGAGTCAAACCAGCCATTTTGAATGCATTTACACTTTGTCATCTCTGCAAACATGCGTCATTTTTTTTTTTTTTTTTATGATATTAAATGGGGTCAGAACTCAAAATTCACTTCTTTCATGGTTTTACCTTTTTTTTATTTTAATGTTTAATAATTATTGTAATTGTAAACAAACATACTTGTGTCAATACATTCAGTACAACAAATGATAACTATGCATAATAATTTCCCTTATTTAAGACATTTATTTCACAAATCTATCAGAGGTTCAATAGAACTTGTCTAAATCATGTATTTTACTAAATAATAAAGTACCATTTGCTTAAATATCTTCATTACAGATTCTACTTTGCGTCTGCTGTCAATTTCAGATCAATGCTATTCTCTCAAGCTGTGGTGGCCGAATGAGTATCGCAGAATTTGGTGACTTCGGATACTTCGAAAAACGTTTACAGCAGATTTTTTCCCAGTCAAAAGGTAGTACAAGAAGATGACGTGAACCTGCATGCAGCTTGCACGCACTCTTCACAGCGTTTGCGTTTGCCGAGTTTCCTGCCGTTTGCTCACAGCCTTACCACAGGGAGCCTTCCTTGTGCAAGGGAGCCTTCCATTTGTTATGTTGACACTCACTGGTTGAAACAGTTTGCCAGGGTATATCTCGATGGAAATAGCTAACATTTTATTTCGAAAGTGAAAATTGGCAGCAATGTTTTTCGGTGAATGAATTGACAATCACTATGCCATGAAAGTGTACTATCTTGGACAACATTTGATCAATAATTTTGTTATCTGTACCATAGTATTTTTTCAGATTCACAACCACGTGTTTTTGGTTATGTATCTAAAAAAATAATATGAGTCGGTTGTTATTACGTTGAGATATTCCCTGGGTGCACATGTTTGATTGCTTCCCACATTGTCTCTTCTTCCTGCCAGGGGGGAGGGGGAGGGGGTAGGAAAATTTGGGTTTGTCCCAGACACAAGCAACACGTGGCTATGAAGCCCTATTGGGTAGTCTGATAGACTCCTTTGCAAATTATAGTGTTTTGCTTATAAAAAAAACCTACTTAGTATTCACTTTGAAAACGCAAACTCGTTTGTACAATTTTTTATTTGGTTTTGTGGAATCATCAGACAGACTATGTAATTATTTCTTACCGGGTCCAGTCAGCCAGTTACGTAATAATGTTATTCACATGTTCAAGTTACCTAATCTCAGGTTTAAATACTAATCCTTCAATGATTTAGTATTAAGTTTCGTCAGTTAAACTGACTGTCGATATTACTGACCTATTCATACACTACACATTATAACATAAACAAATCTGGTTTGAAATGGGCTAAGCCAATTAAGAAGGGAGGTTTAAGGCCCAAAACAAAACCTTCTAATTTGACTTCTGAAAGAATTGGATATTTAGACCAGCAATGTAGAATTTGTTCTTGGCCTATAGATGAGACTGAGCAGTGGGTGATAATAGGGGAGAGGACATTAGAACTTATGTTGACCTTTTGAATGACCTTTAAAATGAGGGTAATTAGCAGGGGTAGTTGGGACATCACCCTGTCTATCACCCCTCTTTCCCCGCCCGCTATCCACCCTCACTGCACTGACACTTGATTGGCTTTCACTTTCACTTTGATTGGCTTCGGCAGATTGCGGACATCATGGCTTCTTTTGGTGGTGGCATAACACGTGAGTCACTCTTCCTTGACCTGCTGGAGCGGGACTTTCGAGCTCTGCTGACTGCCGCAGTTGACCGCACACACCAGGGTGAGGCGGCGCCCCCTGGTGACTCCTCCGCTTACCAGACATGCCCCGTTTTCTCCACTGAAATCCGTAGTTTTGGCTCAGAATTCTGGATAAATCCATATAAATTCTTATTACATTTTTCATTTAACTGGCCTATTATTGTCCATGTCAATTCTTATACAAATTTGTATTGGTTAATTATTAAAAAATAAATCTGCAGCCTTTTATCAAAAATCTACGTGTGTTAAAATTATAAATTTGCTCTTTGAATTTTGTCTTTTAAATTTGCACTTGTGTGGCAAATACAAAAAATAATGTTATACACTGTATTTGAAGCACATCCACATTGAAAGAAGATACAGCCATATTCTTCCAAAAATAGAAATAACATTGCATTCAGAAAATGCATACAGTGGGACATGTCTGGTTTTTATTCTGTTGGTAACGTTTGCACCATGTCATAACTAAACTGGGGTTACATAGAGGTTACTGCACAGGTAACTGGTGTGCTAATGAAATTAACATGTCATTATTAGTATTGGAATCGTCTAGGTGAAAATTTAGATAGAGGCCACTTCAGCAGCAATGGACAATCCTACTGTGATGTTGCATTTAACATGTGAAGGATTTTCAGGGTAAAACATGATAAATTCTGAAATTTTTTCACAGATGAAACTTAAATTCAGACTGTGTTTTTTACATTTTGAAAAAACAAATCGTCTAAAAGGTATATTATTTTGGGATTATATATTGTGCTAGTTCAACATGTGGTTTGAACAAGAGGTTTGTTTGTGAATGGAAACAATTTCATGATTAGCTTTTATCGCTTTTTGTCTTGAAACCTTTCATGTCCACAAACTACAAAACAGATCTCACGACCGTGGCCAAAAATTGCTCTTAGACCATTCTTATGCTGTAGTAATGACAACAGTTTGCACCAGCATGACAAAGTAAAAGACAATTATTAAACAATGGCACTGTTTGTGTCCACTGTCCCGAGATGGTTATGGTGGCTACATATATTGACTAATTAGCAACATTGTAATCCCATAAATCAAGCTAAATTTAAATTACTTTGCCACAAATTTGCAAACGTTCACAACAAACAATGAGATTTATTATTTGTATTTCTACTCATGAAACTTGTTTGGCAAATCCATTATCACAAACAATAGAGCTGATCTCTCAACTTTAAAATATAGCGTGAGTGAAATTTCAGTAAATTATGTTGTTAAACATGTATTATATATTTACTATTTTCAAGTAGGTTTTGTTTGTTCAACTTTCAAGCAGATATATTGCTTTAATAACGGCTTATTGAACTAGTATAACATATGATATGTGAATGATAAACTTTCAAAATTGTCATGAACATCTGTCTATCAAAGTTGCTTCATGACCTGAGTAATCAAGAAGTGCTCATAATACGTATATGTATATATATATGCATGATAAAACTGTGTGAACAGTAGGACGTCTAGCTGACAAGATTCCCATATTGCCATCTTTGTTGACATTTTATCGAAACCCCCCCTGAATTCACTGCACGACCTCCTGCCAAATAATCTTAGTGCATGCGTTTCTTGTGTATTATAGCAGCCTCATTATTACAGTGTCATTTAGAAATCAACTACAAAATAATAGATATGGTTGAAACTTGTAAGCAACTATATTTAGTTAATCTAGGCCCTCTTAAAAGCAAATATATGCAGAAACTATTTATTCAAAATATTCTCTAAAGTCATCTGGAAATGCAAATGTTTTCTTGTAATCCTTTTCTTAACTATTAATCTGATTAAATTGGTATTGCTATTATCAACCTAAATAGATATATATCATTTCTTCCACTTATCTACTTAATGGTGTATGTGTCTCCCACCAGATGGACCTATGATGCAGAGCGTTGGTGATTGGCTAGATTCGCTCGGTCTGCCGCAGTACGAGAACACACTAGTGGCCAATGGATTTGATGACATGGACTTTATGGTGGGTGGCTGTCTATTTCTAGGAACTTCATGGTGGATGACTGTCTGTTTCTAAGAAACTTCTTGTTGGGTGGCTGTATATTTCTAGGGACTTCATGATGGGTGGCTGTCTATTTCTAGGGATTTTATGGTGGGTGGCTGTCTATTTATAGTATACTTCATGGTGGGTGGCTGTTTATTTCTAGGGACTTTATAGTGGGTGGTTGTATATTTCTAGGGACTTCATGGTAGGTGACTGCCTATTTCTAGGAATTTTATGGTGGGTATGCATCTATTTCTAGGGACTTTATGGTGGCTGGCTGTTTATTTCTAGGATACTTCATGGTAGGTGGGTGTCTAATTCTAGGAAATGTCATTGTGGGTTGCTGTCTATTTCTGGGGACTTCATGGTGGGTGGCTGTCTATTTCTAGGGACTTCATGGTGGGTGGCTGTCTATTTCTAGGGACTTCATGGTGGGTGGCTCTCTATTTCTAGGAGACCTCATGGTGGGTGGCTGTCTATTTCTAGGGACTTCATGGTGGTTGGCTGTATATTTATAGAAGACTTCTTGGTGTGTAGTTGTCTACTGAAAGCTATATGAAAATATGAGAAGTTTTTTATTCATTCAAAATGATCTGATCATGAACTGTGTTTGATTTCCTCAGGGGCCTAATGTCTTGGATCGCAATGACCTTCTGGAGCTGAATATTACGGATCCTGATCACCAGGACCGCATCCTGAGAGCAGCCGCCAAAGTGCCAAGAGTCAAGTCTATAGGTAACACATGTAGTGGATTGCGCTGGTGTAGAGGTCAGAGCACTGGACTCTCAATTGAGTGATTCTGGGTTCGAATTCTCTGGCTGCCATTTCAAACCTTGTACAAGTTCTCTCATCCCACATTTCTTCAGTTCACTCCACTTTATGAATGAGTACCTGGCTATAGACAGTGGTGGATATTTGTGTGCACTTTGCACAGTAACTGCAGCATGTCTGAATACTTCCCAGAGAAGTCAAGATGGTGTTCAATTGAACAGGTCTGACAGGGAGTAAAGAGTGTGGGCCCCTAGACTTGGAACTATTAGTTCATCTAGTGGCCAGTTCTAAATTCCACATATCTTATCAGTTGTAATTACCCATCTTGGCCAGTCGTCTGCCAGTCATGAAGACAGGCAGACATGTCTCTGGCTAAGCCCCTAGATACCGTACTATATAAGAACTTACCTTTTTCCATACTCACCTGTGATTGTGTGTATAAACGGTTGTTCCCCAGCGGAAGACCACGCTCCTACCTCCGTGGAGGAGTGGCTGAGCACACTCAGACTGTCCGACTACCTCGACACGTTCCAACGCAACAACTTTACGACAGTCGACAAAGTGAGGAATGTCTGGGAACTGGAACTCAACTCAGTGAGTCATGGACGAATACTTCTGAAAGTATTTAAATAATGCTTGGTAGTTTTTTAATGCATTTCAAATGGTTCAGATAAAAATGCAAGCACTTTCAAAGTTATTTCAATTCTGTTGAAATACAATTGAACCTCGCTTTACGGGCACCTCAATAATACAGTCACCTCGCAATTAAGGTCACCCGAGGATATTCAGGTCACTTTTGCCTAGTCGTGAGGCTGACCCTAATAGTGAGGTTCCGAGGACAACCTTAATAGTGAGGTTCCGAGGACAACCTTAATAGTGAGGTTCCGAGGGCGACCTTAATAGTGAGGTTCCGAGGGCGATCTTAATAGTAAGGTTCCGAGGGCAACCTTAATAGTGAGGTTCCGAAGGTGACCATAACAATGAGGTTCTGAGGGTGACCTTAACAGTGAGGTTCGAGGGCGACCTTAACAGTGAGGTTCCGAGGGTGACTTTTTGATTGATTTATTCACTATAAAATATAAGCTTGTATGTACATAGATATAACTGCAGAGTATATTAAATATATGCGGTTGACACAAGAAAGAGTAGGCACTTGTTTCCATTTAGTCAGTGATGATTGTTTTAAGTGCATGCAGTACTGTATAGATTGATTGTTTGAGATAGTATTTGAAACTTCATGCACACGTGTTGTACACAGTGTGTAACAGATGCAAATATCTTATCTACTGTGGTAATTATATAAAGTTTTTTGTAGAAAAGGTTATATATTATGAAAAAAGAATTAATTTGATAAATGTTATATGGAGATCTCCATAAATGGAAAGCAGAAATCGTTGTGTTTATATGTTAGGTCCTATCTGGTAAAACTAGACAATACATCAATACCATTAGCATGAAGTAGTAGTATTGATTAGTCATTACAACGACCCACTTTCACAATCAGCCCAACTAATGCAGGGCAGACATTGGACAAACAGCACCAGTTAGGAATCGGACACTTCAGCTAATGTGTCAGATTTGGGTTGATCAACTGGATTGATAGATTGTTGGTCAGATTGACCTAGTAGCCAGTTACACTGTTAGAGCAGCTGATGGATCCATCACATGACCTTTGCCTATCAACCAGGTATGGTAAACTTACTCAAATGGCCGCCACAGATGTGAAGCTGTCTAACATTCTGGTGTCATTTTCATTGAAATTCATCTTCTTTAAAAATGTGTGTGGGAAAACAAAGGGCAGTGATGTGTAGGTGAGGAATGTGTGCGGGAAAACAAAGGGCAGTGATGTGTAGGTGAGGAATGTGTGCAGGAAAACAAAGGGCAGTGATGTGTAGGTGAGGAATGTGTGCGAGAAAACAAAGGGCAGTGATGTGTAGGTGAGGAATGTGTGCAGGAAAACAAAGGGCAGTGATGTGTAGGTGAGGAATGTGTGCGGGAAAACAAAGGGCAGTGATGTGTAGGTGAGGAATGTGTGCAGGAAAACAAAGGGCAGTGATGTGTAGGTGATGAATGTGTGCGAGAAAACAAAGGGCAGTGATGTGTAGGTGAGGAATGTGTGTGGGAAAACAAAGGGCAGTGATGTGTAGGTGAGGAATGTGTGCAGGAAAACAAAGGGCAGTGATGTGTAGGTGAGGAATGTGTGCGGGAAAACAAAGGGCAGTGATGTGTAGGTGAGGAATGTGTGCAGGAAAACAAAGGGCAGTGATGTGTAGGTGAGGAATGTGTGCGGGAAAACAAAGGGCGGTGATGTGTAGGTGAGGAATGTGTGCAGGAAAACAAAGGGCAGTGATGTGTAGGTGAGGAATGTGTGCGGGAAAACAAAGGGCAGTGGTGTGTAGGTGAGGAATGTGTGCAGGAAAACAAAGGGCAGTGATGTGTAAGGTGAGGAATGTGTGCGGGAAAACAAAGGGCAGTGATGTGTAGGTGAGGAATGTGTGCAGGAAAACAACTGGCAGTGATGTGTAGGTGAGGAATGTGTGCGGGAAAACAAAGGGCAGTGATGTGTAGGTGAGGAATGTGTGCAGGAAAACAAAGGGCAGTGATGTGTAGGTGAGGAATGTGTGCGGGAAAACAAAGGGCAGTGATGTGTAGGTGAGGAATGTGTGCAGGAAAACAAAGGGCAGTGCTGTGTAGGTGAGGAATGTGTGCGGGAAAACAAAGGGCAGTGATGTGTAGGTGAGGAATGTGTGCGGGAAAACAAAGGGCAGTGATGTGTAGCTTAGAAATGTGTGCAGGAAAACATGATCTGTCAGATGTAAAGCTGCCCTAGTAATGTAATTCACATATACAAACATTGTTGCTAGGTGAAGCTTGGTGAAGTCACCTGCATAATTATGATTGTGACGTTAGACTCTGGATTGGTCAATTCTGGTCAGGCTAATTGGTCATTTGGTAACCTGCCATAGCAAGCTGTGTATTAAGATGCAAAATTGTGAACGTAGAATTTGTACTTTTTTGGATTTTGGATACCTCAGTTGTTAAGATATCCTTAGTGGTTTTTGATTTATTGCTAAAACTGAAGGGATCTTGAAAACAGTATCGTTTTGAGAAACGGGATAATTTTTTACTCATTGTCTATTGTTTTTTTAATCTGTGGGTTCATAAATGCATGAATTTTATTAGTTTGGGAATATTTGTCAATGAAAAAACTGGACATTAAAAAGTGAGATCATAAGGTGTGTATTTGTGCCAAAAAACCAGAATTTATGGGACTTGACAAACCCAGCTATGTTTAGCTCTTGTGCAAAATAGGCCTGTGCAACTTAACACCCGGTTCGCTGCGGCTGGTCACTTATGTCAGCGAAGCTTGATGATGTCACTCGTATAATTATAATTGTTACGTCAGTCTCGGGATCTATCAATTCTGGTTATGGTTATTATTCACTTTGTCGTCTAATTGACTGGTCACTGGTGTCCAGTAAAGATGTTTGGTGTCCACTACAGGTGCTGGACGCGGTCACTCTTGGTCATCGCAAGCGTATACTCGCTTCACTCAGCATTCCACCATCAGAAGTGGGAGGAGCCAATGCAGGTCGTGACTCCACTGACCGCAGGAGGACCGTGGTCAGTGATGTAGACTGTTGGTTTCCTTCATGGTATATGTCATCTTGTGTGACATTAAAATGGGAATAAATAATAAAATGATGGCTTGTTTTCTCGCCCTGTAAATGAAACTATTTTTGGTTTTCTAAAAAGGTGTGTGTCAGTTTTTGCATTAGGGTCTAAAATGTGGATTATTCAGAAGATGTACCAATGAAAATTGTGCTGTAGGCTGTCACATGTACTATGTTGCATATGTTGCATTTAATGATAATTTAATATAACTTCCCTACATTTTGCTATGAATGGAACATATTATCTGCTGACAGTGTGTGTGCTAGCCGCATGAATGTGTTTAAAAACAAAATTGACATATCTCAGGCAGGATACACATACAGTCATTTGCAAAAGTTTACGACCAGGCACGATTTTTAGAAGAAATTTGACAAAAATATGATTTTTTTTGTCTTTATATCAGTTTATTTCGCCAAATAAACATAGTACAATATAATATGAAACTTTATGTCATCCAAAAGTGTCAGTGTCTCTACTTTTCAGTATTTAGTGTGGCCTCCTTTGCTGTCAATGACCGCCTGGATGCGACGTGGCATGCTAGAAACCAGAGATTCACAGTACTCCTGGGTGATTTCGGTGACCCAAACGTCCTTGATAGTTTGTTTCAAGTTTTGAGCGCTTGATGGTTGTTTGTCTGCCACCTTATCCTTCATTATAGTCCACAGCTTCTCAATGGGATTTAGATCTGGGCTATTCCCAGGCCATTCCAGCACGGAGATTTTGTTGAGGAAATCAGTGGCTACCTTGGATCGGTGACAAGGAGCACCATCTTGCATGGAAATCGTACATTTGTGGATGTCCATATGCAGTTTCAGCTTTTCCTTCAGCAACTCCACGTACCTAGGTCCATTCATAGTGGTGTTAGGTGGAATAAAATACAGACCAGAAGGGCCAAAACATGACATGGCACCCCAAATCATCTGACTTGGCGGGTGTTTCATTGTGGCTGCTGTATATTTCTCATCAAATCGCTTACCTACTGGCCGCCTAACGTGCCTCTTGCGAGGTATAAACTGTTGCATGGTCGATTCATCTGAAAACAACACTTTCTTCCACTGCGCGAGAGTCCAGTGGCGATGTCGTCTGGCAAAGTCCAGTCTCTTTTTTTCATCACAGGTGTCAGGCGTGGCTTCCGTGCTGGCTTGCGGGACTTGAGCCCAAATTCCTTGCTGAGACGTCTCGAAACAGTACTGAGACTTATTTCCGTACCTTTTAAGCGTAAAGCAGCCCAAATTTTCTTGCATGAACTCATTGGCGAGCACATCACGATGCGTCTCATTGCGTGGTCATCCCTGAGCGTAGTTTTCCGTGGACGACCACTCCTTTTACTGTCACGAAAAGTGCCGTCAGTATTGAATTTGACCATGGCATTGTGCACGGCTGTCTTGGAATAACGTAATTTAGCATTAATGTCTCTTTCCATATATCCTTCTCCATGTAGAGTCACTATTTGTGCCCTTAGAACCTCTGTCAAAGACGATTTTTGCCTATTTCAGGGATGAAGACAAAACTGAAAAACACCTAATCGATACTGACAGCAGCAAACAAATGACCTGGAAGTACTGACTAGGCGTATTGCTTCAAGGCCCAAATAGGATGATGCAATCCAGACATTATCTGATGCAATCTGATGCCATACCATAAAATGCTTAAAAATCGTGCCTGGTCTTACACTTTTGCAAATGACTGTAGATAAAGCATTGGATTCTCGATAAGCCAAATGCCTCCTTGACCACTCGCCATCTCGAGTTAATTCCCTGGGTGGCAATCTTGTTAAATCTTGCTAAACCTTGTTAAATCTGCAATGTGTTCATGTTGAATAAACAACTATGTTCACTTTACCAATGTCTCAAATATGCATCTTTGTGAGAGATTATTCACCAGCCAGTTTGATTAAGAACCTATATGAGACTTAATCCGTGCAACGTAAGCAAACATCACATCAGTAGCACAACTGGTAGGTAGTTAACTATCATCCCAAATTACCACCAACAAGAACTCTGAGAATTGGCTTTGTGTTTGTTTCTAGTACAGTACTCTGACAGTCGTAACTCCTGCATTCCAGCCTTGAACTCCGAGGATTGGCTTTGTGTTTGTTTCTAGTACAGTACTCTGACAGTCGTAACTCCTGCATTCCAGCCTTGAACTCTGAGAATTGGCTTTGTGTTTGTTTCTAGTACAGTACTCTGACAGTCGTAACTCCTGCATTCCAGCCATGAACTCCGAGGATTGGCTTTGTGTTTGTTTCTAGTACAGTACTCTGACAGTCGTAACTCCTGCATTCCAGCCTTGAACTCCGAGGATTGGCTTTCTTTCTAGTGCATGACTATTAAACATTACCTGTAGATAACTTCCTAATTCGAGTCCTGGTGTATTTCCGCTTGTAGAAGTGGAGTTTCTCCCTATGTGAGCGGAGGAATGTGGAGAGTCTTGACTTGTTCAAGGACTACACAAAGAGACCGGAGGGCCAGGAGAAGGATGGAGAGAGTGGAGCAGGGGCCACGGACGACAGCACAGGACAGCTACCTCACAGAGTATGTATGGGTCCAGGGATCAGAGATCAGAGAAGCAACCATCTCCCACACCGTGGATCTCCCACACCGTGGTTCTCCCACACTGTGGATCTCCCACACCATGGTTCTCCCACACTGTGGTTCTCCCACACCATGGTTCTCCCACACAGTGGATCTCCCACACCGCTTGCTGTGGCTTCCATCATGTTTAACTCTCACATTGTATTTTAGTTATCAAAATAATTTCCAACATTTTTGTGAAAATGTTCATCAAATTAGACATTTAAAACAAATTCCTGTTTTCACAACTATAAAGTTTGACTTACTCTTAATGTTCCAGATACAGTCAGTAACCTTTCTTCAGAATTGAATTGTAGGATGTCATAATTAAGGTAATAAAAAAGCTACTACTGTGGCTGGAACGTAAATGAAGTAAAGTAATTTTATTTCCACATCGAAGTGATGTACAACATAATCCAAAACAAAGGCAACTCAGATGATGTGGCTACCAGAGAAGTATAAATTTATTGGGTTGTTAGCCAAGAAGTAAGTCAAATGTAATAGTTATGACAAGAAGAAATTTTGATTCAAATACTCCAGCAGTTCCTCTACCATAAAATGCCTAAATGATAATTATATTAACCTTATTCTTGAGATGAAACGCCACCTTTTTTTACTCCTTACCTCTCAGTCTAGGTTGAGTACCGGCCAACACTCCTTAGGAGTCATACGGTCAGGGTTGGGTGCGCATGCTAGGTTATTAGTCGTGTATTAATGCTTGTCTGAATTTCTGTGGCTCTGCAATGTTGACTATTGCATCTGGTAGGGAATTCCAATCTTTTATTGTTCGGCGGAAATAGGACAATTTATAATAGTTCTTGATGGTGTGGATAGTGTTAAATGCTTTGCTATTTAGATGCCATGAGAGGTGTTGTATGGGCGGGAGGAGGTTTTCAATAGGTAAGGATAGGTGACCGTAGATGGCTTTGTGCAATATGGCGAGGCGTCTGTTTGTTCGTCTGGTTGTTACTTGTTCTAGGTTTATTGTTTTAACATTTCTGACATGCATCCAGTTTCTCTGGATGTATAGTCGTTAATGTAAAAGTGAGCTGCCCGTCTTTGGACCATTTCTATTTTGTTGATGAGGACCTGGGTGAGGGGGTCCCACACGGATGATGAATATTCTAGGAGTGGTCGGGCAAGGGTTATGTAGGCAGTTGTTTTAATGTTTTGGGGGCACGAGTAGAGGTTGCGTCTGATAAATGCTAGGGTACGGTTTGCTGAGGCTGTAATCTGATGGATGTGTTTGTTCCAGGTGAGATATTTGGTGATACATCCTCCTAGATAGGGATAACTGTTGGTTTCTTGTAGTGTTGCGTTTCCTAGAGTATAATTAAAATGTTTTGTTTCTTGCATGGGTTAGTCTCATCACAAAGCATTTTTTTAAATAAAGTGCATCTGCCAGCCGTGTTCCCATTTTCCTATCTCGTTTAGGTCTTTATGTAGTTCTTGTGAGTCAGACTTGATCTCTCTATAGAGGACACAGTCATCTGCAAAAAGACGGACTGTGGAGCGGATCTTGTCAGGTAAATCATTGATGTATATCAGGAAGAGAAGCAGTCCCAATACCGTGCCTTGCGGTACACCTGATGTAACATTTGTCCAGATGGAATGTTCTCCACCGACCACCACTCTCTGTTCACGGCACTTGAGAAAGTTAGAGATCCAGGCGTGTGTTTTGTTGTGGATGCCATATCTCTTTAATTTATTTAGGAGCCGGTTGTGGGGAACGGTGTCGAATGCTTTTGAGAAGTCCATTATTATCATGTCCACTTGGGATTTATTATTTAGGGATTTCGCTAGGTCGTGTGTGGTGAGAATTAATTGGGTTTCTGTGGAGTGTTTATTGCGGAAGCCATGTTGTCGGATAAGACTGTGTATCGGTCAAAATGGTCCATTATGGTAGAGTAGATAATGTGTTTGAGGAGTTTGCAACGTATTGAAGTTAGGGAGATGGGACAGTAATTTGATGGAAGGAACCGGTCTCCCTTCTTGAAGATTGGAGTGATGTTGGCACGTAACCATGAGAGGGGAAGTTCTCCTGTGTTATTTGATTTTGTAAGATTCTGGCTGGTACTTCATTGGGTCCTGTTGATTTGTTTGTTTTTAAGTCATGAAGTAATTTGGCGACCCATTTTGTTGTGATGGTGATGTTACACATAGCTGGTATGTTTGAGAATGGTTCTTGTGGTAGGTTGGTGTTTTCATTTGGAAAGACTGACTTAAATTGGTTGTTGAGGATTTCAGCTTTAAGTCTGTTGTCTGATTCTACCCTGCTGTCTTTCATTAAGGTTGGTATTTCAACTGTATCAACTTCAAAGCTTTTTATGTATGACCAGAATCGTTTTGGTGAGTCGGAACAAATGGATGATATATATCTTCTGTGAGCATTTCTTGTCTCTCTGTGTGTGGTTTTACGTGCCTTACAAAAATTTTCATAGCTGGATTGATTTTCATGTAATTTGTGAGTGTTGAAAGCCCTTTGTTTACGTTTATGTAGTCATTTAATTCGGTTATTTATCCACGGTGTTTGGTTATGCTTTGATATTATTTTTGTTGGTATGTGAATGTTCATTATTGAGACAAGTACAGTTTGGAACTCTGTATACATTTCATCAACTGTGTTCGTGGTTGATACAAACTCATTGCTCCATTTGAGCAGGTCTTCTTTCAGAGCCTGCATGTTAGCTTTGTGGTACATGTGTATTTTGCATGGTTTTTGCTTGATGATCCTGGGCTTGCAGCTGATTATTATGATTACTGGGATGCTGTCGTGAACGGTTATTCCTGGTACTAATGTAGATCTTTCAACAAGGGTGGGGTTAGTTGTGAAGAACAAGTCCAAAGTGTTGTTTATTCTGGTGGGTTCGCGTACAACTTGTTCAAGTCCAAAGTCATTCAATTTCAAGTAGCATTTTGGATAAGCCGGGAGCAGCTCCGCCTGGCTTTGCTCTGAGTAGGTCCCAATCTATGTCGGGAAAGTTAAAGTCTCCGCCTAGCCGTATATGTTCTTTGTTTGAGCGTTTAATTCTGTTGATGGATTCTCGTAGTTCATGCATGTATTCGTTTGTGTTACCAAATTGGAGTGATCTGTAGAATGCTCCTATTGTGATATATTTTGATCCTTGTATTTTGATGGTGACCCAGATAATTTCACAATTGCTATCGAGGTCTGTTCTGTCCGTTCCTATGAGGTCTGTTCTGTCCGTTCCTATGAGGTCTGTTCTGTGTGTTCCTATGAGGTCTGTTCTGTCCGTTCCTATGAGGTCTGTTCTGTCCATTCCTATGAGGTCTGTTCTGTGTGTTCCTATGAGGTCTGTTCTGTATGTTCCTATGAGGTCTGTTCTGTCCGTTCCTATGAGGTCTGTTCTGTCCGTTCCTATGAGGTCTGTTCTGTCCATTCCTATGAGGTCTGTTCTGTCCATTCCTATGAGGTCTGTTCTGTGTGTTCCTATGAGGTCTGTTCTGTATGTTCCTATGAGGTCTGTTCTGTGTGTTCCTATGAGGTCTGTTCTGTGTGTTCCTATGAGGTCTGTTCTGTCCATTCCTATGAGGTCTGTTCTGTCCATTCCTATGAGGTATGTTCTGTGTGTTCCTATGAGGTCTGTTCTGTGTGTTCCTATGAGGTCTGTTCTGTGTGTTCCTATGAGGTCTGTTCTGTGTGTTCCTATGAGGTCTGTTCTGTATGTTCCTATGAGGTCTGTTCTGTGTGTTCCTATGAGGTATGTTCTGTGTGTTCCTATGAGGTCTGTTCTGTCCATTCCTATGAGGTATGTTCTGTGTGTTCCTATGAGGTCTGTTCTGTGTGTTCCTATGAGGTATGTTCTGTATGTTCCTATGAGGTCTGTTCTGTGTGTTCCTATGAGGTCTGTTCTGTATGTTCCTATGAGGTCTGTTCTGTCCATTCCTATGAGGTCTGTTCTGTCCATTCCTATGAGGTCTGTTCTGTGTGTTCCTATGAGGTCTGTTCTGTGTGTTCCTATGAGGTCTGTTCTGTGTGTTCCTATGAGGTCTGTTATGTGTGTTCCTATGAGGTCTGTTCTGTATGTTCCTATGAGGTATGTTCTGTGTGTTCCTATGAGGTATGTTCTGTCCGTTCCTATGAGGTCTGTTCTGTCCATTCCTATGAGGTCTGTTCTGTGTGTTCCTATGAGGTATGTTCTGTGTGTTCCTATAAGGTCTGTTCTGTGTGTTCCTATGAGGTATGTTCTGTATGTTCCTATGAGGTCTGTTCTGTGTGTTCCTGTGAGGTCTGTTCTGTGTGTTCCTATGAGGTCTGTTCTGTGTGTTCCTATGAGGTCTGTTCTGTGTGTTCCTACGAGGTCTGTTCTGTGTGTTCCTACGAGGTCTGTTCTGTGTGTTCCTATGAGGTCTGTTCTGTCCGTTCCTATGAGGTCTGTTCTGTCCGTTCCTATGAGGTCTGTTCTGTCCGTTCCTATGAGGTCTGTTCTGTGTGTTCCTACGAGGTCTGTTCTGTGTGTTCCTATGAGGTCTGTTCTGTCCGTTCCTATGAGGTCTGTTCTGTCCATTCCTATGAGGTCTGTTCTGTGTGTTCCTATGAGGTCTGTTCTGTCCATTCCTATGAGGTATGTTTTGTGTGTTCCTATGAGGTCTGTTCTGTATGTTCCTATGAGGTCTGTTCTGTCCATTCCTATGAGGTCTGTTCTGTCCATTCCTATGAGGTCTGTTCTGTCCATTCCTATGAGGTCTGTTCTGTCCATTCCTATGAGGTCTGTTCTGTGTGTTCCTATGAGGTATGTTCTGTCCATTCCTATGAGGTATGTTCTGTGTGTTCCTATGAGGTCTGTTCTGTGTGTTCCTATGAGGTCTGTTCTGTATGTTCCTATGAGGTCTGTTATGTGTGTTCCTATGAGGTCTGTTCTGTCCATTCCTATGAGGTCTGTTCTGTGTGTTCCTATGAGGTATGTTCTGTCCATTCCTATGAGGTATGTTCTGTGTGTTCCTGTGAGGTCTGTTCTGTGTGTTCCTATGAGGTATGTTCTGTGTGTTCCTATGAGGTCTGTTCTGTCCATTCCTATGAGGTCTGTTCTGTGTGTTCCTGTGAGGTCTGTTCTGTGTGTTCCTATGAGGTCTGTTCTGTGTGTTCCTATGAGGTCTGTTCTGTGTGTTCCTGTGAGGTCTGTTCTGTCCATTCCTATGAGGTCTGTTCTGTGTGTTCCTATGAGGTCTGTTCTGTCCATTCCTATGAGGTCTGTTCTGTGTGTTCCTATGAGGTCTGTTCTGTGTGTTCCTATGAGATCTGTTCTGTGTGTTCCTATGAGGTCTGTTCTGTGTGTTCCTATGAGGTATGTTCCGTGTGTTCATATTAGGTCTGTTCTGTGTGTTCCTATGAGGTCTGTTCTGTGTGTTCCTATGAGGTCTGTTCTGTGTGTTCCTATGAGGTCTGTTCTGTGTGTTCCTATGAGGTATGTTCCGTGTGTTCATATTAGGTCTGTTCTGTGTGTTCCTACGAGGTCTGTTCTGTGTGTTCCTATGAGGTCTGTTCTGTGTGTTCCTATGAGGTATGTTCCGTGTATTCATATTAGGTCTGTTCTGTGTGTTCCTAGGAGGTCTGTTCTGTGTGTTCCTATGAGGTATGTTCCGTGTGTTCATATTAGGTCTGTTCTCTGTGTTCCTACGAGGTCTGTTCTGTGTAGTTCCTATGAGGTATGTTCCGTGTGTTCATATTAGGTCTGTTCTGTGTGTTCCTATGAGGTCTGTTCTGTGTGTTCCTACGAGGTCTGTTCTGTGTGTTCCTATGAGGTCTGTTCTGTGTGGTGTTCCTATGAGGTCAGTCTTTAGTGCTATTAGGACTCCTCCTTTTGAGTTGTCAAAGTCTCTGCCTTTTCGAATAAAATAATAATTGGAGGGGAACAGCTCACTGCTGTCAACTGAGCTGCCAAGGTGTGTTTCAGTGCCTGTAATTATATCAGGGTTGTAATTTTCAATGCACATGGCAATGTCTGAAACTTTGCTCCTGATACTACAAAAGTTTGTTATCATGGTTTTCAGGGATTGTCTCTTAGTATATGTTTCCGGAGTGTGTTTCTTAGTCCTACTTGTTTTACCTGGTCTTGTACTATTCAAGTTTCTGCTTGTGTTATTATTCCTTTGTTTGTATGGAGAAGAAGTGGCTAGAGGTGGACGAAGTTGTTCACTGCAATCAGGTGTGAACATGTCTGAGAAGATAGAGAAGTTGTTTGTTAGCTCTATGGTTGAGCTTGAAAACAGTGAACTTGCAAAATTAGGAATGATGCACTGGCAGCAAATCCATTAGGGCATTATATGCAAATGTTGACATTCCCATGCAATCTACATGGTACCATGAATTGCACAGTATGTCGCTCGCTGGTCCCATCTTGCTGCTTTTTTGTAGATGACACAAGGGAATTTGGGCTTGTATGGACCTGGGTTTGGGTTAAGATCACCAGCTTGCATGAGGATTAAGGTGGCAAAGCATGTTGGGTGTTTTTGGTTTAAGCATGCTACCTTGTAAAAGTGTTTTAATTTCCATCCTGTTATGGTGTTTGTGGATGCTGGGAAGTACTTGTAATCAAAGTCTAGGGATATAAGTAGAGATTGCTGGGGATTGGCAGTTCTGGTCAAACTTTCAGCATGGTTTTCCCAGTTCTTCTGTTCTATCCTACATGTCAGTCCATACAGTAGTAGTATACAGATGGCACAACAGTTCATCTTGGATTTGAGCATGGTAATCACAATATGTATAAAATCTCAATATTTCTTTATATATAAAATCACAGTATTAGTAACCATATCTCTGTATAGTGCCCTGTCTTGACGCAGTGTTTTTTGCCAACAGTGCCAGGAACCGAACGTTGACATCAGCCACTGCGAGGACATCAGTCTGAGGCCCCCCCAGGGGGGTGACGGGGAAATTGGGGGAGTGCGACAGTGGCGCCATAAACCAGAGGTCCTTGTGAAGGGGTGCTGCAACTACAGCACCCAGGTGAGGGTAGTGAGGGTCCTTGTGACTTGTCATTTCAAATGTAGGATATAAAGTCACAGGAAAGTCACATAAAAAGTAATAAGAAATAAAGTCACAACTGTATGATAAAAACTTTTTACTTTTTCCATGCCAAAACTGTGACTTTAATTCTGTGTTTTTTTCCTGCGCCTTTATTTCCACCCACCAATCTCTCAATGACAAAGCAAAATCTGTCAAAGCTAATTTACACCTGATGTCTCTACGAGGTACAAAACCAATGATTGACTTGGAATCAGACAGATCTATTAACATAATTGCCCATGCCTGATGCAGATACGTAGTATTACACTCACACACATTTTAATGTAAGAACACAAACAGATTTTGTTGCCATGGCGCTTTGGTAAATTGCCCAAAATACGTGAAAGAATGCCTGTGTGTAATGCAATGAAATGCACAAATGTATTAGTCCGGTGACACCTCAAGAGTTAAGATTAAGTGTGTGTTACATGAAGTGCATATAATTATATTATATTTTTTGTTGTGCCGTAAAAGTAAACACCGGTACATATAACTTACTTGGGCCACTATTGCCACTGGATGCTGGTGTCCAGTCCTTGTTGACCAGTGTGTGTGTTGGTCAGTAAACTGCAGCCACTCTCTGTTCCAGTACTTGGGGTCTGCTCTGGTCAAACAACTTCAGGGGGTCGAATCCACGAAGGATGCCATCAACAAAATGAAGGTGACTCTTCCAATTAATGTCCTCTGGTTCCTTCCATTTAATGTCCTCTGCCTCTGGTTCCTAGGCATAACTCAAGCCATTTGCGTTTTGTCTAACAAACATTTGTTTTTGACTGTTGTAGTTGTTGGCTCACATTGAGCAATATTCTGCTCAATAATTATCAGAAGTCAGCAAATAACAAAATAAGTTCTGAAATAATTACATTGCCGGTATCTTTGTCTTGGGGTGTCTTTACTAATTAAGTTTATTACCATTCGCAAGGTGGCGCCACTGTTTTTGTTTGGCATAGCTGGTGCTGCCATCCATGTCAGTGGCAGGAATTGACCCTGAATGGCTTGAGTCAGTGCTGTCATCTAGTGAATGAACCAGTTTATACTTGTTACTCGAATGGTGGTATCTCTGCCTACTTGTTTACTTTATTCATACATAATACCTTTGCTGCTTGTGTGGTTGTTTCATGAACACCTGCAAACATAACCTGCCTACTTGCGCAAGTACAATTAGACCTAAGTATAAATACCTACATACTTATGGTGGTATCATAAAGAGGGATCTTGTAGGGATTCGGTCGCTAACATCAACAGTACTCATTACTTGGATGCTGTTTTACCACCCGAAAGATTCTAAAATATTCTAAGCCTGAATCATTTTTAAAAGTGGAAATTACCTTGTCAATAGATATGTAGCATATGACTGAAAAACAGCCAACAAGTTGTCAAGCTACATGAAACAGTGACAGGGAACTAAATTGGAGAAATCATGTTGACACAAACAAATATGGATTCAGTTCTTGGTGATAAACTTGTCATTCATATTTTATATCCAATACTTGATGGGGGTGGAAGGTAGAAGGAGAATAGGAAGACCACGGTTGAGATGGGAGATTAGGCCAGACCGGGAGAGGAGTGGAGAATGAGAGCAAGAGGTGTGGGTGGTGGAGATGGCAGTGAAACGGGATCAAAAATCATTGCTAGCCTCACTCCAGACTTGAGGAACAAAGACGGGAGTGACATTTGCACATGTTTGGCAGTCAGGGGCCTGTTTCGCTAACATTCTCGTGACGTCATAACCCTGATTTTGCTTGTTAAGATAGATTCTGCTCCTTAACCGTGATCTTGTTTATACTAAGACCAACACGAGTATGTGCCACGGGAACACTTTCACGAGTCTACCACAAAAACAGTGTCCTCCATGCTACAGCATTTTGCATTAAATTTAACAACAGATTTTATGTAATCATCACTTTCCTTATGATCTTGTTATTTTACTGAAACGGTCCCCAGGTGCCCTTGTCCATAGCTGTGGTCAAAACTCAGCAAGAGTTGACCAACCCAATCAGTCCTGGCCAGGCTCATGTGAAATCTGTTAGTTTACCTGTCAAACCGTGTACTTAGCGAGTCGCCCAGCGTCAGTCAGAGACGTGTTGACGTAGCAACTTGACAGTTGCAAGGAGGTCATTGTAACATGAACCGACTACATTTCAACATCTCATAGAGTCGTAGATATTAGTCTTGGACACTTTTAGTGGCCGCCGTATTGTTGTGTTCAGTCGTTGTGGTCCCAGGCTTTCCGGGTGACAATCGAATTTGTCGCGTTTAATTGAGTGGGAAAGTGGTAAATGTGATCTTTGTGTGTCCTGTTACCTTGAAGGTATGCCTTTGTTGTTCACTTAAAAACTATTAATAATAATAATGGTGGATGTACTTGTATTTGCAAAATTGATTTGCATAATTAATTTTTTTAAAGTCAAAAAACTTTACCAAATTTATAATTAACATTTATTATAACCATCTCAAAACAGTGAAAACTCAATGTTAAAGTGTGGAGCATGTAAACATATAGTAAGATTTTATTGTTAAGGTTTAAACACACAAAGTTGCGTAAAACAAAACTTTCCGTTATACACGTACACTTCAGTTCAGTTCCGAGTACTGATTTGATAACTGTTATTTTGTTGGCACTTCTCTAAATTGGCAAATAAATATATCACCACGAAGCATTATGAGATAGTAGCAACATTCTAAATATATCAAAATCAAAGATATTGGTTTGTTCCATAAGTTTTGACCAATTTAAAGTATCATTGGAATAAAGATTATTTTGAAAGCTTTACAATTATACAATACAAGTAACTAATAATAATGATGTATTCAAGTACATCTTTCCAGGATTCCTAGGTACATTTCCCTGTCCTCTGCTCCCCTCCCCTGCCCCAATGGTTGTTTTGCTTCCCTTTCAACGTTACATGACATAGACACAAGAAACAGTTTAATTTATTTAATATTTATAGAGCGCAATTTCATAACATGCTCAAAGCGCTGTACAATCTAAATTCAATCAAGCGATTCTATGTACATGTATATCATTAAAAACTGCAAAAAAGAAACTTCAGATAAAATGTAGAACAAATTAAGTTAGTTATATTAAAACTATTAATTATAGACTAAAAATAAATAAAATTAGGTAAATTATAAATCAGACTTATTTTTACTCTATTTGCATACATACTACCTATACATACATCCGCATGAACGCATGCACGCATGCACGCACATACAGACACGCACGCATACATAAATACTGATACATGCACTCAAAATAGTATATATGTATAAAAAGTAAGTTATTTAAATAATTCCAGTACATCAGGAACACAGATCACTTCCCTTTGTTGTCCGACTAATGAGAATACCTCTGATTTAGGAATGGGGGGGTAGGTGGGGGTGTGGAGGTTCTTAGTGGGTTAACCAGTGGACGGCGGCAGATGTCGTCCATGTAAGGGTGTAGTGGGGCATGAGAACTGACGCAATAAACCGTGTAGCCAAATAGGGTGGTCCAGCAAC
The DNA here is from genome assembly GCA_963995525.1 of Escarpia spicata. Classification (NCBI taxonomy): domain Eukaryota; kingdom Metazoa; phylum Annelida; class Polychaeta; order Sabellida; family Siboglinidae; genus Escarpia; species Escarpia spicata. The sequence goes on from OZ023212.1 coordinate 5,981,328, forward strand.
CAACACACGTGACCTTGTCACTGACCTTTCACCTTGTAACTTCAATAATTTCTCGCCTGTAAAGGGTGCCATCTGGGAGTCTGGGCGCAATGTAGACAGGTGAAAGGAGGGGCTTACTGTGACGGTTAGATGAGTTTGTCCTGACCTCGAAGGTTTTTTTCTCAGCTCAGTTCTTGTGATATTTTACACAGACGAGTCAGATTTGACAAGATTCAACAAGATGGTGGTGAGAACAATGAAATATCAATGGAACAAGGAGGAGAATGTTGTTGCTGTGCTGAGAGTTGTAGAACTGGTCTTGTGTAAGCAAATATTTCAAAGAGGGCCAGCACCTTGATCATTGTTGTTTATCCAAATATCACCAACCATTCAACGAATCACTATTAAATCTTTAAAGGATGTTACCTGTGTAAAATGAAGGCAACATTATGAAGTTAAACTCATTTGCACACTGGTGAGCATGGTAAAAACTTATAGTCTGGCATTTGTTTTACGCATAAACGCGGGAAGTCAGTGGCCAAAATATGTAAACTGTGCATCTACATATAGTTGTATGGTGACAGTTTTAATGCTATGTAGCTCAAATCAGTTGTTTTTTTACATTGAATTGTGTGTGTGACTAATTATCTCTACCTGTGTGATGTCTTGTGTAGTTTAAAGTGTTTGTTATCCCTGGTTATGTCAAGCAATCCTAATTGCACTGACAGTCGGTGACTATTTATTCCAAGAATTCTACAGCTTTTGTGCCAGTTGTCAGAATATTTTCGTTTCCGCCTTTATGACATGCATTTTGATAAAGAAGCTTTATTAGACAGTATAAAAAGGGAATGTTTTTCAAATTTTGCACGGGTAATTAACAAAACCTTTTCAAAGCAGTAAAAGTTTCCCTTATTAGAATGTTGACATTTGGCACAAGTCGCACTGTGGTTGATGTGTCATGCTGACTTTCCTTGTTCACTGTTTTCAGCCGAAGGTTATGCAGCCATCTACAGTAGATATGCATATTTATTTATTACATTTTTTTAGTTGTTGTTTCAGAACAAAATATTCTTTCTTTTCTGTTTTATATTTTTACGAATTTGAGTGTATGGGCATACCAGTCATGTCATGTTGGTGTATGTATTTTTGTACACAAGTATGGTGCAGATAGCAGAACTATTAGTGTCACAAATGATCACATTCACCATAAAATAAATTGAACTCTAATACATGCAAGTAATAAATGCTGCATGTAACTTATAATATTTATCAGTTTTTCATGTAAAAAACATCCCGGTACATGCAGCTTGAATTGCACAAAAAACAAGAAGGACTATAAGACTACAGGACAGGCAAGAAGGACAAGATTACAAGTAGAACAGTAATACTACAAGAAGGCCAATAAGACTATGAGGAGGAATACAAGACTACATGGCATATGTCAAACACTAGTACTACAAGACAAACAAGAATACATATAAGACTACAAGAAGTACAAGACAATTACAAGTACTTTAAAGACTGCAAGGTAGTAATAAGAATATATTATAATTATAAGACTGCGATAGATACAAGGACAACACTAAACACTTCAACATGGACAATACATTACCAGACGGACAAGACATCTACAAGACATACACCAAGGGCACTAAGACTCAAACACACACATCAAACACAACAAGACCTACAAAAAGGACTATAAGACCTACAAGAAATACTATAAAATGCACAAGAAGGCAAATAAAACCTACAACAATGGCTATACTATGTACTAGAAGGGCTATAAGACCTACAAGAAGGATTTTAAGACCTACAAGAAGGGCTACAAGATCCGCAGGAAGCACTAGAAGAGAACTACAAGGCCATGTACATGAGGTGCTGAGGGACATCTGATGGTCCCTTCCTTACCCTTATTGCCTCCCCCGCTGGCAACTTTATTAGCTTTGCCTAATGGTTTGTGAAAGGCGCAAGTCTGGGCAGGTGATTGCAACAGGGCAATATGACTGGCAGTGACAAGGGACAGTTGTAATAAATGGTGGAGGCCTCAGCGGGGTTCAGATGATCCACGATATTGTCTGTTAGCCCGGGGGATGAGGCGGAAGAATCGCTAACAGATCGGTGGCAGTGGGAGGCGGGAAATTAAATCACAGCAGCCGGAGGAGTGGGAGATTGCACGGTGTGGGATCTTACACAGGGAAGTGGGATCTTACACAGGGAAGTGGGATCTTACACAGGAAAGTGGGATCTTACACAGGGAAGTGGGATCTTACATAGGGAAGTGGGATCTTACACAGGGAAGTGGGATCTTACACAGGGAAGTGGGATCTTACACAGGGAAGTGGGGTCTTACACAGGGAAGTGGGATCTTACACAGGGAAGTGGGATCTTACACAGGGAAGTGGGGTCGGGATTGTGTGGTTGTGTCTTACGTGTACCGAATAAATTTTTATTTAATTTTTAAGCATACATTTTAGGAGAATTTACTGTTTTAAGAATAAACTTTTGCTTATTAATGTTGTTCGATTGTTTTACACGGACAAAGGCATTGATGATAGATAAGCAGTTTAAAATACACAACTGCTTTCTGAGAGTAAGCAATTTTGAAATAGAAATACATGAAATGAAAGTATGTGTATGATAAGTTTGTGAGCAGGATGCTCTTTAGAGTGTTGTACCTAGACGAACCTAAGTTAATTAAACCTTGCAAAAAGCAATTGGTATGACATTTCCTGGAATTACTGGTGCCAAGAAAATACCATTCTGCCTGTTGAGCCCAAGTCTCCCGTCAGTTCTGATATTTTTTACCACTTCATTTATTTACATAAATTTACGTGTCTGAAAACTTACAGCTTAACTAATTCAACACGCGTGTATGATGTGCACGTGTGTCCCGTCACGGTTCATTGCACACGACATGTGAATGTACGGTTCCTGTTTCATCACGGTTCATTGCATACAACATGTGTATGTATGTATGGCTCATGCGTCATCACGGTTCATTGCACGCACCATCCGGATGTATAGTTGTCTTGTGGAACATTTCTGTGGAAAGTTGGAGAAACAGTCGAAGAATTGACATCATTGCTCGTCTTCTGTCATTTAGAAATGCTTAATGCCAAGCAGCTAGCACACTTCTTACCAACTGACTTCATTGAGTGTCTATCTGTGTGTATGTGCATGTTTTGTTGGCATTGATTTATACATAAATCAACACATTGTTCTCTCGGTTAGAAATCTCCGCCTGCAGCCATGGATACCGACAGACGAGTGGGTTTATTGAAATCGGATTCAGCCGGGGTGAAAATGTATGGAGAGTTATTTAATGGAGTGCACAGTGTAGATCCCCTGTGATGAACCAGTTAGATACAGCAAGCAGTGGTAAATAAGACTTAATGAACCCACAGTGGTCTTATTTATAACTTATGGAATGTTTTATTATATAACGGTCAGTTTTATAGAGGCACATATTGTACAGCAAGCTGCTTATTCAGTTTAATTGTACATCATCTGCAGAAGGCAAATTGTTCATGAATAAACTTGCACATTATAATATCAGTTACCAATGTTCATTTTTATTGAGTTATTAAATATAAAAATGTAAGTCTGTACATACATAAAATATAAATATATATATATAGGATGACAAAAGAAAGTGAAAGCACTTGTTTCCATTGTTATCTTTAGACAGACACAGACACAATAGCAAATACTAAAACAACAATAATAAATCAGATTAATACTAGCTAAAATGCACAAATGTTCTGCAGCTATAAAAATACGTTAATGATGATGACATTGACAAGGGAGGGGGATTACCTTCTTGTGATCATCTTATTTGAATATCCACATAGCAGTGTACCAGATATGAAATTATTTAGAGAGAAATGTTTTCTGCATATCTCTGACGTTGATTGTTTTGTCTTTTCAGAAGTCCAGCAGCAACGTAGGCAAGGTTCCTGTCATCATTCTATCCATCTCCTATCAGGGTGTCAAGTTTATTGACGCCAAGTCTAAGGTACCCACTGAACACACTGTCTTGTAGTGCTGTCTCTGTTTCTAGTTTTGTATGTGTCTTTATGTAGCACGTTCTCCCTTTGTTCTGTCGATGTTCTACAACTATTCCTCATATTGAGTTTCTCTTTGTAACACGTGACATCACAATTGTTTTCCACCTGTTTGCTCATTTACCTTGTGCATAATATTTAAATAAAATCAGATGAGTGCTTATTTTTGCACAATATGTATGTAAAATTATAACAAATACAAGGGTACGAAAACATGAGAGTCTGATATTCCATTTTTCCTTCAGACTTAATCTTGTATTTTAAGAGAATCTCTCTACATTTCTTTCTTTGTCATTCAACTTTCTGCTCTTGTTTCCCATTGTACACAATTTGCCATTTTCTGGTTGTGTGAGTTCACTACAAGGAAAGACATGTCTCTGTACAATGGAGTTTGTGGTGGTCGCTACAGAGAGATTGGGTGTTTTAGAGAGTGATCTGTGAGCATGCCATCAGCAACATCTTCTGCGCGTGTCAGGACGGAGACAATCTCAACTACTTCGCCTACATCACCAAAGACCTGATGTCCGACAGGCATTACTGCCACGTCTTCAATGTTAAGAGCACGGTAAGTGTCCGATAGGTATTACTGCCACGTCTTCAATGTAAAGAGCACGGTAAGTGTCCGATAGGTATTACTGCCACGTCTTCAATGTAAAGAGCACGGTAAGTGTCCGATAGGTATTACTGCCACGTCTTCAATGTTAAGAGCACGGTAAGTGTCCGATAGGTATTACTGCCACGTCTTCAATGTAAAGAGCACGGTAAGTGTCCGATAGGTATTACTGCCACGTCTTCAATGTTAAGAGCACGGTAAGTGTCCGATAGGTATTACTGCCACGTCTTCAATGTAAAGAGCACGGTAAGTGTCCGATAGGTATTACTGCCACGTCTTCAATGTTAAGAGCACGGTAAGTGTCCGATAGGTATTACTGCCACGTCTTCAATGTTAAGAGCACGGTAAGTTTGCCTACATCACCTGATGTCTGACAAGCATTGCTGCTACATCTTCAATGTTAAGAGCACATTAAGTGTCTGCCCAATGGCACGCGAGTGTTTGTTTAATCAAAATTGGTTTTCCCACATTTACGGATAAAGACCACTATGACATTTAACCCTCGTGAAGGGTATCTGACGTTCCCCAGCATATACACCAGACGGAAGGGACTAATGGCGCCTTTACCCGCATGCCGGGTGCTAACGTGTCAACAAGGTGTGCCAACTTGGCTGTTAGCCGCGAGGCCCAACCAAGACCCTCCTGGTCACGACCACCGTTCATGCATCACGAAGACATCGCACGTGAAACACTCTAAACCAACATATGTTTGAGTTCACGTCAAGTCAGAGACCTCGGATTTCCACACCTTTTTACCTGTTCCTGCCAATCGGCGCTTGCACCGCGTTCTGCGGTCGGCAGGAGTGTCTTTGACACATTAAAAAACCGTCCACCGTCTGCTTGGCATTTGTCCACACTATTCCACGTGCGTGGGTTTGCACTAGAAATAATTTACACGTGTGAAATTGGCGGAAGGAGATCTTGTCTTATCTGGACCCGGTGAAAGCGTTGCTTGTGTAGTCGTGCAGTTCTGGGCTTGTGGTATTCTTAAACATGTCATGCATTCCTAATTGCATCGCCATTCAATGGCCGTTTCCCATGAGAGTTCCATGAAAACCCTTTGTCCGCTGTTAGATTAGATCCGTTTCAGATTTTAATGATAAACCTTTAAAAACAGCTGTTTCAAACAGTTTGATAAAAGTTGATGCGCAGTCACGATGTTTAAAATAAATGTTAATTGAGTTACTTACTTAGTAAACTGGTTTCCCTAATTATTAATTATAAACTTGTAAAACAGTCATTTGCAAGAGATGCCGGGCATCACCAATAGCTTATGTCGTCATCACAACAGTGAGCTTGTTCTGTGTAGCGCTTTTTTGTGTCAGTTTATTTACTAGCACAGTCGGATCTTATGATGGGACTGTGATGTAAACCATCACAGTGTTTTTAGCGCAGGGTGTCTAGTAAGCACTGCTGTTTCCATGGTGTCAACGTAGTGTTTTCCTTGAATTGTATAACGAACTTACTATCAGAAGTGTGTCACGGCGTCTTTGAGAAGCTTAAAAAACGGGGTGCAACCTGAAAACACAAAGACGTCAGTGATGGTAAACAATGGAAAAGCCATATTCACCCCGAGGCATGGATTACGAGGGTAGATGAGAGCGTGGTGGTATGAATAGACATGTCGATCAGATGCCCGATCTCTTCAAGAGCGAAGACTTGCGCGGTGAACGTTCTACGTCATCAGTAAGTCGGTGTTTGATTACCAACAGTAAAAACGACAGTTCTGCTCAGTCTTGATAAATATACCTGATATGGCCCATATTGTTTTGACGATTTTCTACGTAATGGCCAGCTCGCCAGCTGTTAGTGAATTAACACGTGTGAAGTTTATGTTTTTTAACATATCGCATTTATATTTTAGGACACAATGTGAAGCGGCACATTGTTAGGTATATACGTCAAGAATAATTGTGCATGAACTTTGCAGAGTAGCGCGTTGTAATACGCATAGCAACAGAACGGGGTGTATACCTGGTAGAACTGGATCTAGACGTCACAGAACGGGATCTGGACCTTACAGAACGATTATTAAGATATCATAAACGGGATTTTGACCTTACAGAACGGGGTGTAGACGTCACAGATTGGGATCTAGATATCCACAACTGGTGATGAAATATGTCACAACTGCCAGCAAGTCACCCTCAATCTGAACGCGGTGCTGGAGCGACACAGAACAAGGGCTATTTTAACGCGAATCGTAAACGTATAACACAGTCATGTCTCGTTTATCCGCACACATTGGTTCCCATTTGCCTTGGCTGGGTTAACGATGCGTGCGGATTAGTGGGGCATCCTATCATCACCTACGCTATGACTATCAGTAATTCCATATTATGTACAGCTACGATATCTACGGTGTGCTATATGTGTATCCTATACGTACCTGTATAATATTTTACAAAATGTAACAATAAACGTATGTAACAGGAAAGGAACAAAATAGCGTATTTCAAGCTGAACGTTCAAATGGCCTAATTTAATTCAGTTAGGCAACAGTGCACAAACATACACATGTTCACATTACAGAGCTAACTGTTTGTTAAACATACTTCGAAAATTATATTTACGGTTTTTATTGATTTCCAACAACGATATAACTCGGAAGTAAAAAACTAAAATCAATCATACAAAACGTTTATTGTCTGATTTAATGTGTCTGACGTTTGGTTATTTGGGTGACCTAAAAAAAACAGGTTAGGTGAATCATATTAGTGTTATCCGGCCAGTAACTTCCATAAACCAGTGTGCAGAAACATGAAAAACGGATTTATGGTGTCATTTTAGTGCATCGAAATTGTTACCATACAGAAGCATAATGTACATTTGTATAATGACATAATCGCTAGTCTTATTATGTATTTTTATTGTTGTAATAAAGATTCATTAATACTGATTACTAAGAAAAACGGTTTATCGGAGAACGCGTAAACGAGACATATATGTATAAAAAATACTTATAAAACATGCATTGAAAAAGAAATTAATGCAATATGTACTGATGAGTGAGAAAACTATCTCTCTCCAAGCTAAACTTAGATACACGATCATTTACGGTCGGTGTAATGAGCCAGCAGCGTGAAGCGTGTGGGTTTATTTATATTACGTCGTATTTCACGTTGAACGTTAAACGTGAGACGGCATGCGACGTCAACGAAGAACTGGCTTACAGCATTAATGATGAAAACTAGCGAGACTGATGCGGCGATTGCATGTGCTCTGTAGAGGCTGGTAGAGTCGTGTCGTCCCAAAGATGACCAATTGACAGTGGCTGGGTCGTTATATGATGACTAGAAGCGGGTCTTCCGCTAGTTGGTTTCTCTGCTTTGTAGTGACGTGCTTCGTTGTTAGTAATATTAACGATGCAGTCCTCGGAGATGATTTAATCATCGTGGTTTGTTTAAAGAAGACAGAATCACGAGTGCAATGGGTTGGTAAATGCGGTGTTTAATGATTGGTGCAACGTCACCGAGGAGTTGAAGCAGTTTGTAGGCGGGCATAAGACGGCAGGGAAAGTGGTTCATGCAGGCAGTTGAAGACGTGTGACCCAACATACGGCGCATGTCCTTCTGTTGTACAGGCGTGTCTAACTGAATACCCGCGGCGTGTGAAACAAGAGAGGTTGGACTAGTGTGGCTCGGTTGCTGACTGACGATACAAGGCGCACGATGAGCCACTTAAACTACGTGAATACGTTGAGAGAGTCAACAAAGATACGGCGAACTGAAGACAAACAACCGTATGGCTAGCTATGGTTCAAGAACGAATATTGGTAGTGGTGACATGTAAGCGTATTGAACTCTTCAAAGAGTGATATCTTGTGAACAATAAAATACTCTTTGCTGAGTTCAATGCGCTTACATGTCGCCACTACCAATATTCGTTCTTGAACTATAACTAGCCAAACGGTTGTTTGTCTTCAGTTCGCCGTATCTTTGTTGACCGTCGTACTTAGTTCGTGTAGTTCATATATATATATATATATATATTATAATTGTATTATAATAATATATATTATAATGTATATATATTATAATATATGTATTGTTGACGGTGATATATCATTGTTTGGCGATATATATAGATAGATATTTACTTCCTTGAACTATAAGTAACCTAACGGATGTTTCTCTAGCGTCTAGAAAATAATCAGTAGGATAATCCGATAGAGCAAGGGTTTTATATATATATATATATATATATATATAACGTACATAGATTGTTAAACAGAAAAAGAACACATTTAATGGATGGAAGCAAATAGGCAGGCTATTTGTTTAGAAACATGCCTGCAAGAAGGAACCATGACAAAGTATCGAATACATTACAGAAAAAAAGTGAATGCGGAAAAACGCGCCTAAAAATAGCATCACACGAACAGATTAACCGGAGAGTGAAACAGGCTGATGGAATACACCGTCTCGTATCACTGAAGTGCATTTAATGAGGACAACATCGCGATGGTTTATCCCCGTTTTTGTCTTATTGGCGTGTAACGTGATTGTCGCGGCCAGTGAAGACCGCCGGGGCGTAACTAAACGATGTCTCTATCCGCCGCTTCCCGCCACGGTGTCGGTCTGGGCCGGGGTCGGAGGAGCCGTGAACCGTACGTGAGTTGTGCGCCGGGGTTGTCTCTGTGTCCCGTCCACCCATCAGTTTCTCTCGCAGGTGTGTCGGTGCGGCTCGCGTCGATTGTCCGTGCCGAGGTATGCCGCGTCGGCTCCGTCGCTGCCAGCCCGGCGGGGCGCCATTGCACCTGGGCCGGCCCGCCTGACAAATGTCTGCCTTTCTTTGCTGCGGTTTTTAACGAAGAAGCGCGCGCGCATAATTAGGTGATTTCCGCCGACACCGTTCACTTTTCAGCCGCGCAAGTGGGAAATAATTGAGATGTACTAGCTTGCTTTCATCGGCGGAGCAGCGTCAGGCGGCGAGGGTTGGGTGGTCCGCGAAGCGACGTGGCGACGGCAACAAATCGGCCGTCGATGGGACACTCTAGTCGTCGCCTGCTGTCAGTTGTTGTTTCAGTATAGCATCGGCGATAGGCCCGGTAATTGAGATATACTAATTGAAACTGGGCACGGAAACAGGTGGCGGGGTCCGTGTGCCCGTCCGCGGCCCGTCCTTTTAGCGCCTTAATGGTGTCCTTATTGTGAGCGCTGCGCATTGAAAGGCGCCCTGCCCGCTCATTATGCCCGCGTCCATTGCCCCGGCCGGGCATGGGAATCTACCCGTCAAATAAATGGCACTTTCCCTGATTGTCGGGCGGTGCCGGCTTTGTCGCTAATTACAGGTTGGCTGTTTGTAATCACGAGATGCAAGCGGGGGTCGGCACGCCGCGTTGCCGTCGAGATGACGTCGCTTTTTATTGCGATTTTATTGAAAACGTTCGACTCGCGCGGCGCGTACGCGAGTGCGGACCCGGCCCCGGAGCTGGCGACGACACGCCGAAGCGACGGGGGGCTCCGCGCCAACCACAATGGCGACAATGGGGCGATCAACGTTTATGTGCGTGCGCTAATGAATGTGCCCGTGGGGGGCGCATTCGTGGCCCGGCACAAATTTGTCTCTGTCGTTGACTTCTGCCGAGTTGACGGCTGGACACCTGCTGCTGACGGCTGGTGCCCGGGCGTGCCTGCGTGCGTTCGTGTGTGCGTGTGTGTGTGCGTGCGTTGTCTTCTCACATACTTTTTGCCGATGGATTTTTTAACATAAATATAAATCCCTCGAGCCCCGTGAATGTGTGTGGCTTGCAGTGGTAATGTTGTCATTATCGTTCAGTGCAATACCCCGGGGATGAGGCTTCAGTTTCGCAGCCTCCAACCAAAGCCTGCTTATATTGTCACGTCCGTCCTGTCTAGTATATCATAAATTTTCTCATGTTTAAAGCACCAGTTCTGGTTTTTTTTTTAGCACCAAATGTGTCCTGTATAATGCCCTCATTGGTCTTGTTTAAAACTCCCTGTATATATGTCCTGCTTACTGTCCTAGTTTTATTAACCTGCATAATGCGCCAATTTGTCCTGCTTAGAATATCAAGTATGTCCTGTGTATGCAATGCACCGGTTTGTCTTGTGAAGTATTAATACTACTAATAACAAAACCTTTATTTATACACTAAAATCCAAAATAAAACTATCTTCAGTGGTGTTTGCAACAATCGTCTAAAATGCTAAAAATAAACGCTAATAAACTGGATAAACACGTACAGCTAAGACTGCTGTACAAAACTTGACCAGAGAAACTAAATCAAATTTTTTTTTATAAAGTGCCATCGGTAGTTAATTAAAAAGTGCACTAGTTTGTCCTACTCAGAACTCCAAGTATTTCATGCATAATGTCTCGGTATGTCCTACATAATGCATCGGTTAGCCCTCTGTTTAGTTTACAGTCGTGGTATTTTAAGCACGCCATGTCGTGTGACTTTGCAGTTTGTTGGTAATAAATGCGAGGATAAAACGCGAGGAGTGCCGCTTGCCATTAGCTGGATGAGCAGACTCCAACGATGTCGTCGATAATTGCTTGCTTGAGCGTGACGTCAGTGTATGTTTATCTTTTAAAATATGAAGAACGAGTCAAGTGATGAGCAGATGCATTGTGCGGCTCGGTGTCGGCGATGATATCGTAGTTCTGACACCACCATCGTTGCGGGGTTGCGTGTCTGCGCGTGCGGTGCAGTACACGCGGCCGTGCACGTCGGCGCACGGTATGGCAGACGGGCGTTGTAGCAAGTCGAGCAACACCGAACGATGTACCTTTTTCTACGTTGTGTTGGTTCGATCAAGACTTGAAGCCGGTTCCGTTATGTCTAGACACGACGATTGCTTGGCTAGAACCATCGCAGTAACGCGACTGCTTCGTAGGGACATCCCCATTGTAGATAGCTGTGAAAGCAGTTATTATACTATTGCAATATCATATATTATATCGAATTGCGATATTTTCCGAGTAATTTTCCAATCATACTAGATTTATGAAGACACAATATGTTGCCCAAACCAAACCAACAGTGCTCTCTGCTTGGAAGTTTGTCCCATATAATAAAAATCTCGTCTGTTTTGTACGAATGATGCCCACAGAATGTGAACATATATTTGTTAGAAACTTACAGAACGGAAAATAAGACAGAAAAATGAAATAATATTAAAACTTTACGTCGTCTTGCCGGTTTTACAATAATATCGTAAGCATGTCCACGCCAGTGCTTCCATAGTACGGCGTGTGCGACGCTCGCACGTTACACGAGACACGAGTTACATTACCCACAGATCGCTTGATCACCCGCTGTTTAATATAATCCTTGTCGTTGCGAAATGACGACGACTGCCGTGTCTGCGGTCTGGTGACGGACGAGTCGGATTGATCCGCGTTAGTTGGCTCATTCTGCCGTGCCGTTTAACGACGGGATTAAACAAAGGTCGATGAGAAATCTGACGGGTCTGCGAGAAAACTAAATTGATTTGCCATATTGGGCGATGGTGCGGAAAGCAATAAGAGGCGGGCGACGGACGGGACCGAACGGCCCGGTTGGATGCCATCACCGAGGAGTCGTCATATCTGTACCCGTCAAACGCTTACACAATGTTGGCATTTGCAATTGTACATTACGAATTACGCTAGCGCACGTCAGAACTCTGCCGGAGACCATGGGCTGGACACATATGTAACATTAAAAACTGACTGCCAGAGTCTGTCTTCTCTGGCAGGCTGCAGGAAAGGAATAGAACGATGCCAGTGGGCGGACAGCCCCTTTTTCAGAGATGTTCACAAATACATATGAACTTATGTGATATCCCACCTGAACCACAGACTGCTACTGTGGACAGACCGGGCAGGCGAGCCGGGCTTCATAATGGCCGTGGAACTGATGTAGTTTTGATTTCGACAAACCTGTTACACAAATAAAGGACCAATGTATGACATTGATTCCTCAGTCGAAAGTCGGCCACACGGCCAGTTTCCGTGGTTGTCGGCGCAGTGAATAGAGGTGTATACATCTACAGATGTACTGGCAGCGACCTTTTGGAGACTTGTTTGTATGTTGAAGTACATACTTCGTATTTCTGTCCATTTATGGATTTACCGAAGAAGCAACCGAATTAAGGTGATCACCATGCAGGAATACACGGGACTGTGGGAAGGTGCCAGTTGTAAGGGGAACCGTACAGTGAAGTTATAGCGGACAAAACAATGAAACGTATGTGCAGTGGGCAAAATAGTAAAACCAATGTCGGGATTTGAAAAAAATATTTTTAGCAGCAGTTATTTGATTTGGTGTAATGTGGACATTATATACTGTCCGAGCAGTGGTCTGTTTATTATGTCGGTCGTGCAGTGATCTGTCGGTCGGGCTGTGATCTGTCGGTCGTGCAGTGATCTGTCGGTCGTGCAGTGATCTGTCCGTCGTGCAATGGTATGTCGGTCGTGCAGTGATCTGTCTGTCGTGCAATGGTATGTTGGTCGTGTAGAGATATGTTGGTTGTGCAGTGATCTGTCCGTCGTGCAATGGTATGTCGGTCGTGCAGTGATCTGTCCGTCGTGCAATGGTATGTTGGTCGTGTAGAGATCTGTTGGTTGTGCAGTGATCTGTCTGTCGTGCAATGGTATGTTGGTCGTGTAGAGATCTGTTGGTTGTGCAGTGATCTGTCTGTCGTGCAATGGTATGTTGGTCGTGTAGAGATATGTTGGTTGTGCAGTGATCTGTCCGTCGTGCAATGGTATGTCGGTCGTGCAGTGATCTGTCCGTCGTGCAATGGTATGTTGGTCGTGTAGAGATCTGTTGGTTGTGCAGTGATCTGTCCGTCGTGCAATGGTATGTCGGTCGTGCAGTGATCTGTCTGTCGTGCAATGGTATGTTGGTCGTGTAGAGATATGTTGGTTGTGCAGTGATCTGTCCGTCGTGCAATGGTATGTCGGTCGTGCAGTGATCTGTCCGTCGTGCAATGGTATGTTGGTCGTGTAGAGATCTGTTGGTTGTGCAGTGATCTGTCTGTCGTGCAATGGTATGTTGGTCGTGTAGAGATCTGTTGGTTGTGCAGTGATCTGTCTGTCGTGCAATGGTATGTTGGTCGTGTAGAGATCTGTTGGTTGTGCAGTGATCTGTCCGTCGTGCAATGGTATGTTGGTCGTGTAGAGATCTGTTGGTTGTGCAGTGATCTGTCTGTCGTGCAATGGTATGTTGGTCGTGTAGAGATCTGTTGGTTGTGCAGTGATCTGTCTGTCGTGCAATGGTATGTTGGTCGTGTAGAGATATGTTGGTTGTGCAGTGATCTGTCCGTCGTACAGTGAACTATCGGTCGTGCGGTAGTTAATTCAGAGGTCTACATTCTATCTGCCTCAATACCCCGTAATTTCCTGCGCAAATTGCGTCGCTTTTTGCACGTCGATACCCATCTCTGCCCGCACATTGTCCGCAAACCGAGCAAGAAACATGAACGACAATGTTCGAGATGTTTCCGACAAATTAGCCGTGTGTGTTCAGCGGTCGAGTCAGGCATGCCTGACGTCGCACGCGATAAAAACTAGCCGGAGACTGGTAAGTTGCCGTCTGACGGCGCAAGGCGACCGAGGGGTAATTGGGCAACGGCATCGTTGACTTTGACGGACGAGGACCGCGACTCGAGGCCCGCGACCCTCGGCCGTACATCGACCGCTCTTTTCGTCGCTTATTATTCGCTTGTCAAGTCCCATCAAAAACTACAACATCATTTCGCGTTTCATTCAGCACATTGAAGAGGCGACATCTGTTTACGAGCGCACGTGTTGGCGCGTGTTGGCGCCCCGAACGGTGGTGTTTTCTGGGACGAAACATCGAAATGTTGTCCTCAAATACAAAATGAAAGGCGGCTGCTACCGGAATGTTCGGTGCGTGCGGATGTCTTACTCTCATCTGAGTGTCTTGCTACTTTTTGACCTATCCATCACGAGACCTGTTGCTTAGCAAAAGCTCCATCAAGCCAACATGAAAGGGACACCTAATGCACCCGTGCATATCGTCGTATATCTTTTGGAAATTATGGCCACAAAATTATTTCTTTCTGGCAAAAAACATAAGTTTTTAAAGTGACTGGGATTGTTCGTTTTATGAGATGTCATGCAGCAAACGTATATATAAACATCAACATTGTTTGCAAAGGCAAAGCTTGGCGGAGGTCACGTCCAACATTTTGATTGTGACGTAGATAAACCGCGACGTAGCGAATACATCAATTCTTCTTGACGATTGTGTGAATCAGACATATTCCTCAGTGTACCGTGTTCATTGAAGCATGCTATTGTGGTCGCATGTTTGTGGAGAGATGATGTAGTAATGTCATTTTCAGCGACCATTTAAGACGAGAACAGTATAGCCCATGCACGAGAGACTCAAACCACAATGTTGATATTATGAGCTTAGGCAGGTCAAATACTCGAAATAATATCTTTGGCGCCATGTGGCAAGTGTTTTAGTGTTTCCACTAGTTAATTATTTAATGTGTAACGTGTGTGTATGCGTGCATATGATTGATAAGCATGCACCCACACACACAAAGCAAGTTATCCAGCAAAAACATACAAACGTTGTTATTATGATATTAATAGTAATAGTTCATAATACTAACCCATACGAACACATATAAATATGTTATTACTAACTAATTCATTATAATTATTACAATATTGTGTATTAATGTTAACGATTCTGTAGTGTTTCTTGAAAGCAGTCTATTGATGGGCCATATCCTAGCTTATTTTGTAAACGTCGAGTCTCATTGCTAGAGTGTTTCATTAAACAATCTACAACTTCCAAAAGTATTTATTCGTATGTGTAAATTACATTCCAACCGGACGCCATGTTTTACCTTAATTGGTGCAAGAAGTCGTGTCGCTGTCAGTAATGCGGCTCGTCTCTTCACTACGCCAATGCTCGGCCATTCTCCTTGGGTAATTGGCTGCGAGGCATAAAATGTCTCCCCTCTCTCCGCCACTCCACAAATGTGACGTTTGCCCAGCTGGCGACAATGGCGACCGTCTAATATATCTGTCAATTGCACCTAATAGGTTTCAATGGCTAGCATGTGTTCGTCTTTCATGACAATAATTTGTTGGAGACATTTTACCGCCGACACCTGGTCTAACGGAAGTGTATGTGATTCAAAGTCGACGGGATAGGGGTAGTTTGGAGGGTTTCGTAAGGTGCGGTTTTATAAAATATAAGTGGTAGCGTTGTTAACGAGAACACACTGGGAAAAGAAGAGTGGGAAAATAAACACGGATCAGCAAAGAATTATACCCTCGATGGTCTATACAGGAGCGTGGGTAAGAAAGAACGTAACAGAGCTGTTTGAAGACACATCTGCAATCATGTTCGTCTACGCCTGCGATAGGCTTGCACGGAACCCGCTGTGAAGCGGCAATACGGTTGTAAATAAGTGTAGTACATAGCGAAGTTATAGATACGTGCGATGCATAGATATAGTTTTTTTTATAAAGTGTAATGTGATAATTTGTTTCCATGGGAATTCACTGAATATTTAGTACTAGTAAGTTTATATTGGCTTTTAGCATATGTCCTAAGCGTGTGCGTTAAACTATTCTGAATACTACAACTTATAGAATATGATAGTTATGCCATTGTTATTGTATTCGTCATCACGTTTGTCCGACTTTACTGTTTAAAACGAACCAGGCTTTCCTCACGCAGACCT
The DNA here is from genome assembly GCA_963995525.1 of Escarpia spicata. NCBI lineage: Eukaryota > Metazoa > Annelida > Polychaeta > Sabellida > Siboglinidae > Escarpia > Escarpia spicata. The sequence goes on from OZ023212.1 coordinate 5,997,674, forward strand.
TTTCCCGCGCCTCCGTGGAAGTTCTGCTGAAAGTTGCCCTTGTGGTGATTAACTGTTCGTCTTCTCGCTCTTGGTGCTAACGATTGTGTGATGTCGTGGGCCGAGATTGATGGGCCAACGTGGAGGGAATCTAATTACATTACGTGCTAATTTATCAGCGCCCTCCACACGCTGTGGCGGGCGCACATTTAGCTTTGTCAAATGTCCTCGCATCTCTGCGACGGGGACGAACGCCATCTTATTTGTAACTCGGTGGCTCTTTCTAAATCTACCAAACGATACAGTTTTGTCTTGCTTAAATCAGTATGCAACGTTCGCGACAGTGGCAATATGCAAAGAAGGATCCGCTCTTTAAAACTATCTTATCCGAATAATATAATATTGCCGGTATATAATCAACACGATATAACCTGCCGTTGGTGATGTCGTGATGGCGTACATTGGACCGGTATCACAAAGATATATCGGCCAAGTTATTCCATTGATAATTTGTTTGATATAATATTATTGTTTATAAATTTATAATGAAGAAAGACACTGGATTTGCTGCATATTATTTTGAGTTGCTATTTTTGTTTTAATATATATAACTCGGACTATAAGGGCAGCGATCCCAGAGTTATAGCGGCGACACGTGCAGTAGCCACGGCGACGGAACAGGTTGCAGACGGACACGTCTGCTCTCGCGGCAGGTTCTTGTGCCCCGGCGGTCGGTCATCCCCGCTCGAGTCAGCGGCACGAGCCTTGCCGGGCTCTGGACGAGTCAAGGGGAACCCCGAAGCGGAAGTAATCGCAGATGTATTGGCAATTCCGGTTCATTTTATTTACATGTGTTGCTGGTATTTACCAACGCGTTTGTCCCGAGAACGGACAACGATGAACCGCGTGCGTCTTGACGTATGGGTCAGTGAGTGACGGACGTAGTCAGTGGGTGACTGATGGGTCAGTCGATGGCTACCTCTCGGTGTTCCGCCCGCGTGTTGCGACATTGCCCCTACAGCCTGGCGCGGTTGTGCCTTCGACGTCACCGAAGGACAGAGTGGGTAGGGTGTTTATGATGTCAATCACGTGTGCACTACACTGCGGTGAGGAGACGCGATGCTGCTAATCTATGACAAGTTATATATAACATTAAACGTTATACAACCTACGATCACCAGCAGGAGAGGTTTTGTGCCGAAGGAGTGACGAGGAATCTCGCAAACGAAACATATTCGCTTTTAACCGCCGACATTGAAACAACAAATCCAGCGGCGCTTTCGAGTAATGTGGCGTGTATTGTTGACTGGTCCGAGGCTTATATATATAGCTTGGTGACCGTTATAGCGTCGTTACCAATATCACGGTAAACTGATGTCAATCAATATGGAAAACGCCATGAAGATAGGCACATCCTAATATTATAGTATCAAAGCACTCCTTTCACTTCGTATCCCGGCGCGTTCTGCTATAAACTCTGCTTTATTGTCGTCCATTATCCTTCAGCCAAGCATACGCCTATGGGAAATATGAAAGACCATTTTTATGTTGGAGCAGCGTAAATATTGTCAAGAATTAATACGATTTTCAGCGACAGGCCGGTCGCGTCTCAGGCCTCGGAGCAGCGATTCGATGGGTCGTTAGCCGAACAAATTAATTAATTGAATCGACAAACAAAGTGGCGTGTGTGCTGAGTAATTGAAACGGGCCGATTTGACGATGACTGGGATGCGAGAAAGTGTTTGCTCAGCAGTGTCTATGGAGTACGCGGGATGATTAAGCGCAGATGTCTCCCAGCGAGCATCGATCTGGTGAATATGGTTGTGCCTTGGTTGCGTGTTCATGGTGCTGTTGGTTAGTGTCGAATTGGAACGTCGCGCTAAGAAAAGAGGTTGGAATGCAATGCAGCCTAGCAGGAGAATCGAGAAGTCGGATGAGATGGGCGGTCCAATTGACAAGGACAGGTGCAGGAAAAATAGCAGAGGTTGAACAAAAACAAAGGGAAGAGGAAAAGGAGAAGGCCACAGCTGAGATGGGAGGACTGCTTGAGAATGGATATCAGAAGATCAGGGGAGGACGGAAGATGGAGAGAGGGAGCTATGGATATAACACTTTGGAAAGAAAAAACACAGCGAGTGGTTCGGCAGTATTGTACCATCCACGCACAGCGGGGTCCAAGGAGGAGAGCAACGACAACTGGTCGCGTGGCCGTGACATTGTATGTTGACCTCTAAGACATGCGACAGGCGGGCGACAGTGCAGCGACTGATGTCGTCTTCAACACGACGGTCCTAGGCTCATATCTTCTACTCTCACTTTGACTTTGTGTTGTTCTTGTGGAATCCTTCTCGTCGTCTGTCTTGTATTGACTTTGTCTCCACGTACACCGGATGTACGTGTGCTGGAGCGCCCTGACGACCGTTTTACTAATATTATTATGAGTTTCTAAGTCTGATTTTGCTCTTTAAAATCGATTTTGAAAGTTTTCAGTACACAAGATCCTTGACAATGATCTTGCGTACTGAAAACTCTCAACACCGTACAGGACTTGCCACCGGGACACTTTCGCCGGTGTTTCACGGACATAGTGACATCGGTGATACAACGGAGACTTTCGCATTTTGAAAACAAAGCCTCTTAAATTTAACAACGGATTCTGTTTAATGATGAATTTTCATTATCTCAGTGCAACGGGTCTGGTATGTCGTGTGCAACGGGTCTGGTATGTCTTGTGCAACGGGTCTGGTATGTCTTGTGCAACGGGTCGCTGGTATGTCTTGTGCAACGGGTCTGGTATGTCGTGTGCAACGGGTCTGGTATGTCTTGTGCAACGGGTCTGGTATGTCTTGTGCAACGGGTCTGGTATGTCGTGTGCAACGGGTCTGGTATGTCGTGTGCAACGGGTCTGGTATGTCGTGTGCAACGGGTCTGGTATGTCTTGTGCAACGGGTCTGGTATGTCTTGTGCAACGGGTCGCTGGTATGTCTTGTGCAACGGGTCTGGTATGTCTTGTGCAACGGGTCTGGTATGTCTTGTGCAACGGGTCGCTGGTATGTCTTGTGCAACGGGTCTGGTATGTCTTGTGCAACGGGTCTGGTATGTCGTGTGCAACGGGTCTGGTATGTCTTGTGCAACGGGTCGCTGGTATGTCTTGTGCAACGGGTCGCTGGTATGTCTTGTGCAACGGGTCGCTGGTATGTCTTGTGCAACGGATCGCTGGTATGTCTTGTGCAACGGGTCGCTGGTATGTCTTGTGCAACGGGTCGCTGGTGTGTCTTGTGCAACGGGTCGCTGGTATGTCTTGTGCAATGGGTCGCTGGTATGTCTTGTGCAACGGGTCGCTGGTATGTCTTGTGTGCGCCCTGTGGCGGTCTTGCGTCGATTTTACCCTCACGTCCGCGTCTACACCCTTCACCCCAACCGAGCCGCCGTATCCAGGGTAACACCCCCGCTAGCCCCGGCAGACGTGACAAGATCACGATCGACTCGTCTCGCTCACACAATAAACTAGAGTTGGTGCGTAAAACTCGTGTAAGAAGCTCATTCGACGCGATTGTGTTTGTGTGAGACTGCGAGGGCAGATGATGACACGACAGGAATTGACTGGCGGCATCACGCTGCACTGGTCGTTGCTAGGCGACGACACGGACACGTGGCAGCGTCAATGGCGTCGCCTGCTCGTGATATATGGCGTCGGCCCCTTGTTGTAAGATGTGTTCTCCATAAAAAATACCAACCGCTTGCCGATTCTGCGCGTGTTAGGTTTGATGGTGCAGTAAGATGCGCGGTCTTGTTTGACGTAAACGTGGAAGTTGGGTGATGCACAATTGAATCTAAAGTGTACGCCTTTATATATAGAGCCTGGTTGTTATCAGATTATTTGTACCAATATAGGTCATTCGATGTCAGTCTTATCCCGGACTCCAGGGACAAAGAGAATTATGGCAAAGCAAAGTTGTAGGTTTGTTGATATGTAAAAGTGCATAGTTTACCAGATGTTTGTGTCGACGACTAAATCAGATTAATAGAATGTATGTATTAACATTATACGAAGGTGCGCACGTTGATAGTTTTGAGTGACACCCACACACGGAGTCGTGACAATCATTGTGTTATGATGGTTTTAAGATGACAAGAAAGTAGAAGGACATAACAAAAACAAGCGGTCAGCAGCTAGAGTTTCCGTTTTACACAAGTAATCAACTGTGAAGCCTCATTATTAAGGTATCCCTCTGAACGGGACCGAGTTGACACGAATAGAGAGGAATTAAATGTCCATATTTTACTGCTACAGAAATACCTTGGTTCTGTCCTACATGGTGACCGTATTACCAAGGTGGCCGTAAAACGAGGTACGACTGTACCGTTGTATTTGGAAATACAATGCCTTTGACACACTCTGTCGCGGTTTCTCCGTCTATGGTTTGGTTCTGTTTTCGGTAACATTACGGTGTGTTATCGTATAGCGACAATATTTGTATGTTTGCGTCACTTTACGGCATAGCTGTCTGCATAAGCGGCCGACGCTCAAAGACAGTTTCTCTCCGCCGTGCGTAGCCTTCACTCGGCTCCGTCTCGTTCTCGCCGTGCGAGCAATTCACTTACTCACTCATCGCCCGTCTCACGTCATCCGTCGCCTATCTGTGGCCCTCGACGTGACAACGGGCCGACACGGACGGAGGCTGCCTATCTTTCCACTCGGCTGGGTCCTCCTCTTCTCCCGGCCTCGTTACGCGGTTCCTTACAGGAAGCGCGGACTGATAGAGGCAGGTCGGGAAAGGATCATATATCAAACGGGGGAAGTGTTGCCGATAAAGAAAGTTCGGTCGCGTGCCCGGAATATCTTGTTGTTGCATGCTTTTGTGTACGGCGAACGCTCAAATCCATCTCGGCGGTGGTGGTTTTAAGATTTCACCGAAAGAGGTTTTCGTCTTATTTTACTTATTTTTCATTATTTATATATATATATATATATATATATATATATACCTATGCCGGCGCACTAACTGGGCTATAGATGTATGGTCAGCGATCGTTTGCTGTTCTGTCGATCACATATAATTCTTAAAAGTTAATTCAGAACCAACACATACCCGAATAGCATTTGTCCATGAAGAGTCCATGTTTATTGCATACTTAATTTAACATTCAAATGATCACTGCAGATATGTGTTGATGTTCACTGACGTCATGACTGTTAATTGTTCATCATTGTCTACAGAGACTTTAACATTAAAACACTTGAGGCAATAATGAACTTGTTGGCTCATTTGTCATGTCTAATGAAGAAATAACTCGCAAAACTAATGTGATAAACACTATCAAAGTGTTACTGAATATTTTACATGTTTTTCATTTTTAAACTGCTGACCCATATTGTTTGCAAATATAATATAAAGGTATCACATTGCTTTCGCGGTATTGCTATAAGGTTTTGTCCTCTGCTTGCAGGACATGGCGACGGAGATCATCCTGACTCTGGGCGAGGCGTTCGAGGTCGCCTACCAGATCGCTCTGAGGAGTCAGACCACGGCGGAGCAAGGGGCGAACCGCGCCCAGGGGGACACAGTCTCCGCAAAGGGGGACTCGGACCATGCCCAGGGGAAGACGGACCTTGCTCAGGGGGAGAGGGCCGCGACGGAGATAGGGGACGGGGCCGAAACGAGGCCGTACCGAGAGAGCACTTTCTGACAGAGATGATCCAACAAAGACCAACGTGTGTCGTCATCAGTGACGCTATTTGCCTCGTGCTACGTTGTGGTTTGCGCTTGTGGGGAATAGTGTATTCTGGGAGATAGCGGGTCTGATTTGAGCCGCGAAAATTTCCAAGGGTACTCTGTTATGCAGACTCTCAGTGCGCGGACCCTCTGTGCGCGGACCCTCAGTGCGCGGACCCTCAGGGCACAGACCCACAGTGCGCGGACTCAGTGCACGGACCCTCAGTGCGCGGACCCCCAGAGCGCGGACCGTAAATCTACAGACAGCCGGAGGAGTGTATACTTGTTTCCAATGTTGGCCACTGGTCAGTGTGTTATGTATCTGATTAGTTAGTTCAACGTATTACTGCCAGCGAAAGCGAGAGGGTTTTAAGTGAAAGAAGGGATGAGACAGAGGATAATGAGGGAGAGAGTGAGTGGGCGTACGCGAGAGAGAGAGATGGGGAGAGAAAGAGAGGGGGAGAGAGAGAGGGGGGGAGAGAGGGAGAGAGTGAGTGGGCGTACGAGAGAGAGAGAGAGAGAGAGAGAGAGAGAGAGAGAGAGAGAGAGAGAGAGAGAGAGAGAGAGAGAGAGAGAGAGAGAGAGAGAGAGAGAGAGAGAGAGAGAGAGAGAGAGAGAGAGAGAGAGAGAGAGAGAGAGAGAGAGAGAGAGAGAGAGAGAGAGAGAGAGAGAGAGAGAGAGAGAGAGAGAGAGAGAGAGAGAGCGAAAGAACGAGACAGAGCGAGACATCGCTGTATCACACAACACAGAGAACACAGTGTCTACGTAGTGAACAAGACCTCTTTGTAAAGCTATATTAAATTGCAATGTTACCCAACATTTTGAAACTCACAAGCAATTACATTATAGAATCTACATTATTAAGGTGACAGCAAACTACATTGTGTACATTTTAAATCGGCCTGTCTTTAGTTTTTAAAAGAACTCTTAATACACTAAAATCGGCTACATTCGTTTTAAAAAACATTGTATTGTTATATAACATTGTTTTGTTTGGGGAGATATGACGTCATTGACGCCTATTAGATGACGTCGTATGAATAGTCGAGATTATTATAGCTGCAGTGAACAGTTCGCATATTAACAGTAAAATATAGCAACATTTCTGTCCTCTGTTGTCATGCCTACGTTCTGTCGTGTATACTTTTTATTTAAGTCGTTCAAACATGTAATGTATACCGGTAATATGCAATAATGTAGGTAGTTCGTGAATGTTCTTCAGTGGGATATATGCGTCTTTTTAAACATTTGAATCGATCAACAAAACATTGTTAATCAAAATATTCCGTGATATTTCACAAGAGTTCCACGTGGTGGTCACGTCTCGCCAAGTGTCGCCACATCTCGTCACATCTCGCCATCTGGCAGGTGAATTAGGCCTTTTCCCGTCGATAAAAGATATTTGGACGAGGTTTGTATATTGCTTTTGTAGACTTATAGTTCCCTGCATGGGCGAGACGGAAACAAGGACTATTCACAACAAGTACTCAACCTCATCCCAGCTAATACTTGTAACTGTTTCATGAAGTACTTCTGCTACCCAAAAAATACGTGTATTGCAGCCAACCAATCACGTGTCGATTATAATGTATGCGCAAATGAAAGTGATGTACATAGTTAATGCGAGTTTGTATGTTCTCCAATTACAAGTGATTACACGAGATGGTGCTGCATCATTGTCTAAACTGCACCTTAAGTGTAAATAGGCCATTAGACGAGAAAGTGCGTGTAAATATATACTGGATATGTGTATGTATATTTCGAGTAGGTGAAGTGCACACAGAGTGTGGTGTGCAGATTCCTCTGTGTGTTTTGTCCATGTCGACACTGTATAATACTGAGCGACATTCAACTGCAGTCAGCAGTATTGAGAACGGTTCTTTCTGGTACTAAATGGACACACAATTTAATACTACAGCTGTATTTAACCTATTTATCGTGAATAAAACAATTGCATTCGATCAGTCGGCTAGTATGTAGCATGCGTTTGTAATAGTTTCGTATACAGGTCATAATGTTTGTAATAGTTTCCTATACACTTCGTAATTCGGCTTTCCAGCAGATGAGAAATCATTCGTAGTCCAAGGCTAAACAGAAACGACATTAATAATGGTGGGCGTACACTGCTAACCGATGTGTTGCGAGTCGTCTGTTTGATCAACAAGCAACGACGACGTCTCCTGTGACGCCATCGTACATTCCGCTTTTTTTTGCGATTCAATTTTCAAATGATGAATCGATTCAACAACTTTAGCAGTGTACGCCTAACATAAATTGAACTAAATTATCTCACTGTGTACGTGAAACAACATCATTAAATCGAACCAAATTAACAATATAATCGTGACCGTGAAACGTATACAATGATAAAATTAATATGTTGGTAAACACCGCGAGGTAATAAATAGTGGTGGTTATTCGGTTTTATGTAGAAGCACCACTCGCTACATACATTGATGCACATTTACAGTGAACGTCTACAATTCACAATAGGATCATATCTACAGTGAACGTTTATATATATATATATATATATAACACGAACCATCAATGGGGCACATTTACAGTGAACGTCTACAATTCACAATAGGATCATATATACAGTGAACGTCTATATATAACACGAACCATCAATGGGGCACATTTACAGTGAACGTCTACAATTCACAATAGGATCATATATACAGTGAACGTATATATATATATATAACACGAACCGTCAACAGAGCACATTTACAGTGAACGTCTACGGACCACCAGTGGGACCTATTTACAGCGAACGTCTACGGACCATCATTGGGGCACTCAAAAACTCATATGGACCACGATTGGGACATATTTACAGCGAACGTCTACGGACCACCATTGGGTCACTCAAGAACACATATGGACCACCATTGGGACATATTTACAATGAACGTCTGTGGTCCACAATTGGAATATAATAATAATTTTTACAGTGAATGTCTACACGGACCATCATTGGAACATATTTACAGTGAACGTCTATATGGTCCATAATTGGACCATTCTTGCAATTACACGGCGTCGATAAAAAAGCGACGTGTATCGATGTAGGTAAACGGCCGTGCATTACGTTATGGGAGCAACAATTCACTGAATTCAATGGAAGTTTGACCTGGAAACTTTCTCGCCAGTCTACAATATATCGCTTGATCGTTTCGTAATTCTATAAATGCAAGAAAACGTCATGGAACTTGTTCAAACAAGGTTTTTAATATAAGTACAATGTAATGTATAAATGCATGTTTATTCAATTGTGTGTAAATTGTAATTATTAACCATATAGATTAATGTTCGATTACCCATTACACTGTTGCATGTGCTGCAGCGTTACTTGTATATATTATGTGTGAACGCATGTGTCGGTTCTGAAATAATATGAATTCTAGTTTGTCTACAGTCAGAGATAGAAACGTGCCAGACTCCGTCAATGATCTTGTCGTGTATGGTGCAGCGTCAACGGGGATGTTTATTTAAGTGCTGCTGTTTGCTTGTAGATATAGTGTACAGTTTCTAAATAAACAACGTCATCTCTACAACACGTGTCTAGTATATACGCCGTGGTTTGTAGGCCTTCGATGCAACCATCTGTGCCATAATTTGAATAAATTGACTACTACGATAAACGCTCGATTAATCAATCAACTGCGCTGTTTTTGTGCGCAGACTATTATATATACATACTTATCATTATAATTATTCATCACTACGACAAATATATCATCGTGTTTCGATCCAGAAAAATGCATTTGTAGTACAACGCAATCCACAAACACAATATACGTTTATTTGTTTACTATTTACTACTATTTCGTTTACCAACCTCTGGGTTAAAAGCCTACACGGCTTCGCCCGTCATTTTTCTTTGACGATTACCACATCAAAACGTAAGTAAGTGATCGACTGGAATGGAATATGCTGTGTGAACTAGACTGTATTCATACAAAAAATGCATTACATTGCATTTAAGAATATTCACGTTTATAAGTAAACATCCATTCCCATATACCGTCAGAAAATAAATACATAATATTATTTAATGATGACTCGATTTAGGTCAACGAATGTCACCAAAGGTGGACAAAGAAGCGTAAATGTTGATATTTTCGATTGCCGATACAATTCGATAATACAACACTGTATATATATATATATATATATATATATATATGGAAGCATAAAAAAAACTAAACAGGTCACCTAACCATATCGAAATTTATTAGTATAAAAATAACACTTTCATAATTATTTTAACTGGACGAAGTGGCACAATTATTTGTCAATGAAACGTTTATATATATGTATATACAGTGTTGTATTATCGAATTATATCGGCAATCGAAATATATATATATATATATATCAAGGTTTCATTGACAGATAACTTCGCCACTTCGTCCAGTAAAAATAATTATGAAAGTTTTATTGTCATACCAATAAATAGATAGATATATATATATTAATATTTTCTATAGTATGTATACATCCTACATTATGTTATGTATAATATAAAAACATTATATATATATATGGGTGTGTGTATTATATATATATATATATATATTTATATATATATATATATATATATATATATATATGCATGTAGTGTGTTTACATAATATATTATATATATATTCTTTAATATAATTTCACACATATGCTAAATACAAAGTGAGCCATTCTATTATTGTGCAGACAGCTTGATATCGTAATTAAAATGTATGGAATCAATCAGTTAATGACTAAATTAGTGCGCGGCTGTGTTTGGTACTGATGAAGTCGTCCCTCTGCGTTCTTTCGTCTCGGAGACGTCCGACGCAGCTCACGTCGTCTCAACGGCCACGACGTCAACTCCGTTGACGGCAGATGATTCAATTTAGAAGCCGCTCCGTCTTCGTCTGCCAAAGCACAGCTGCGCATATCGACGGATTAATTAATTATTTTGCGATCATCTTTGATGATCATTAATAACGAACGCTGCCAAACCGTTGATCTCCGACACATGATTGCAGCTAATTTTGATTTGGTCGCGGCGTTTTTCTCGGAAGAATTATATCTAGATTGAAATGAAAAAATAAAAAAATAAAAATAGTTTGATAGATGTGGTTCCTGGCATTTTTGGCAGGACAATGACCGTGTTTGAGGACATATACCCTTGCTCCGTTCATTGACTTAAACAGTTAGTGGTAGACTGTTGAACATACGTCACCCCCCTTGGAAAATCCACCATCAATACACTTATACATTTGGTGAACCAAGTATTTAGTGCATACGAACCCAAAACACCCGCTAACATCGCGGAGAAGATAACACCTGTTTGATTATTCGTGATAATATTTTGTGCAAGATATTAGATCTACTTGTTCCCAATTTTTATTCCGCTTCGTAGTCAAACAGGCGTGATGCGTCGAAGCAGAATAAGTAGCTGACAATAGCTAATCATCGTCCGTTGCGTGATATGTCAATAAATGAAACTTGTAGCCAAATGTCAACATCAGCATTTCCATTAAGCAGCTGTTCACTAGTGCAATATTCATGTGTTAATGGTTGATATATACATGCAGTGGCAACGAAGATGACTGTACACTTGTGTCTGAATAAACGGATGTGACGCGGCGGTCATAGGTCACTGGGGTCACGGGTCAATTTGTCACGGGATGGTGAGTGTATTTAAGGGTCATCCTCCCGAAGTTGAACACATTATCACATAAATATTATTAAAACGTTATCTCGAAAACACAACCTCGTAAACTGATCGTAGTTAGGATATGGTCTTCAAGTGGATATCTGTGATCAGTTTGAATATATATTTTATATATATTCTGTATCATGAAAGGATGCATTACATATATAGTTCCTAGTAACTATGCATTCGAAAAGTATATACTGTGCAAAGTAATTACTATTTGTTGTGTTAATATTTGCAGTTGTCAAATGTTTCCGAGATCTTCAAGATTTAACAAGATTGACATCCGAAGCCTAATACCCGGACGGCAAGAGGACAATGAAGCATTTGGTTTATCGACAGTTCAAAATTTTGTATCTATGTGAAACCCACCCTTACAAAATATTTGTCGAGTTTGTTTTTGACCATACTCTTAAAACATTTATACAATCCGTAGATAATCTCTTCCATTCATTAATAGTTTTCTTTGAAAATGGGTCCTTTCTTACATCTAATCGACACAATCCCGTCACCAATCTTACATCGTGTTCTTTGGTTCTTATATCTTTCCTCCGTGAATATAAATAGTCAGAATCGTGCAATATTTTAAAAAAGCTCATCCTAGTCACCTCTTAACAACACTGTCTCTCTATTACATGGTTATTAAACCACATTCTTTTAGGCGTTTTTGTAACTAAGGTTTCTCACCTCTAGGATCGTTTTTAGTTTAGCTTATTCCCTCGTTACTCTTTCTATATCATATTCTTTATATGCAGGTGGCTAGAGAACACAGGATCCTTCGGCTTATCGCGAGTCTACCTTTTTTATCTATGTGTATCCAGCATTTCTGAATAAATATATATATAAATAGTTTCTTCTAATTATAATTTTTCTACACAATTGTTACTTCATGTCCTCTGTAGTCCTGCCTATGGTCCTATTTAGGTAATTTTGACATCTAGATGGTACAAATGATCCTATTTAGGTAATTTTGACATCTAGATGGTACAAATGGTCCTATTTAGGTAATTTTGACATCTAGATGGTCCACCAACTATAAATTATAGATGATCGGGATTACCTGCGCTGATATTTAGCGCTCTCCATGACGACGAATTGAGAATTCGCGGAATACTCCTAGAAGTATTTTACTCTCCATTCACTGGGCATCACGGACAGTTCCGCGACGGTTCGATCGATTCCTCTATTAGCATTTCATAACAAAAGAGAATGTTTTTGACCATAACGTCCGACCTAGAACAAATACGACTGCGACTTGATGGCGACAGACGGCACTCAGGCAGTGATCGACCAGGTACGACAGACGCCTACTTCCTCGATACCTGTGTTGCAATCTCTATTCCCCCATCGATATCGCATGCCCTATCTATAGAGCATTCCTGGTGAATTAATAACTCCTCTTGCAAACAAGCTTCATATTCGAGGCTTATTATACGTCGTACGAATTAATGTGTACATTGTCAGAGTGTAAACAAATTCTTTGTTGTGTATCTATTCCCACCGTGGATAAATGTCTCTTACAAATATGATTAATAAGTCTCCTTTTGGGTACACTCTCCCACTCTAATCACCAGTGTATGTAACGTTTTTATTGAAATTGATAATAAATATCTTATTATATTCCATATTCTTGCTTATATTTGTGATGTTTCTTTTAAAATTAGTTTTCCACAGTCTGTGGAGTGAAAACAGCGTTGGCTTGGGGAAGACGTGTTACACGGTGTGGATGAGATATCCAGAGAGGGGAAGATATATGGAGAGATATATAGTGTTACACTAGCACTTAAGGAAAGGGCAGACAAAATCAGTGACTTAGATTTAGTGATAGTTGCACTCTAGCGCCTCCACAATTGCCAAACACTTTATTACATTTATTAAACACTTTCGGATGGATTTAATGATTGACATTGGTTCTATTATTTGTGGATGCATGGGGTAATTTAAATAAACTATTTACCGTTTGTCTCGCCCTGGTTGAATAAAATGTTTTTCCTGCTAATAATATGCATGGCGCTGTTCGTACCAATGCATCTATTTATCTGTAATATATACGTAAATGTTGATGGACAGCTTGTTGTGTATCTATATTAATCTGCACGGGAAAACAATCCTCTTTGAAGAACACTAACGAAAACCAAGAGGGTGTCATCATCGGGAAGCCTGTGACGCAAACAAGTAGACGCATATCGTGTGCTATCGTCATATCATTGTTATCATTATAAGTTATAGAACAATATCACATCACGATAATTACATTAAAAGACCGAAAATACAATTGCAAACACGATATTGTTACATATAATATACTTGTTTATATTTTGAAAACGGATCTATTAGGGATTTCCTCTCTGTGTATTTTAGATATTAGGTTATAATGGTAATCGTTTAATGGTTTAGCGTATAATTATAATTATTACTTTGCCTTTTTGAAAACGTGCAGACTTAGTATAGTTTAAAGCAATCTCAAATATGTTTTATATTTAAGACATGTGCCGTGACACTTGGCAAATGTGTTAACATAATGGTAGACTACTCGGCAGAAAGACAAATATATCTTTGTTGTACCATCATAAAATAAATATGCCCTTCTGTTTACGGAGTGAAGTTATTGAACCAAACTGGTTTGGGGAACCATAAATAGGTAGAACTGTTACACTTCCGTTCATTCCTTTTCAGACACATTACTGTTTCTTTGTACGTTTACGTTACATCAAAGACATATCAATATAATAGTATAAATCATTTTAATACGTCTTTGCTTACATGTTGCAAACTGTAGGTCTACTGTATTTTGTAATACTGAAAATCGTGTATGTAGGGCTTACTGAGTCTTGTTGTTACCAATAAACTACTTATATATCAACCGTAAACTACGTGAATGATTGATATGACCCTTCATGCACTTTCATGCGAAGACCCGTTCGGTACGAATAGTTCGTGAAACGCGCTGCGCGATCAAATCACTATGAAAAAATGAATTGCTCAACAAAACACGCAACATATAGCGCCGCATACAATAGTGTGAAAGGCCTCGACCACGGCAGTTATGAAACACGAAAGTTTGAACACCACACATTTGTGGTGAAGCTAATTATTATACGAGACATTTCGTGCGATTATTTATAAATGCGCTACAAACAATACGGCATCGTGACAACTGGTTCATATAATATAGATGCATAACTATACTGCTTCATTACGTTTTTATTCGCAGGAACAATAACGATTGTCGGGGTTAGTTCGAAAAAGACACAGCACAGCAATATTGATGTGCGCATGCTATACCGTTCACTGTTTTGGAGTTTTGTAATCGAGAACTATAAAATGTGTCAATCTTGTGGAACTTTATCACGTGCCAATAGTATGTATTGTATAGAATAGGCCTACACCTACAGTCCTAACAGGGAAATCCGGGACACATTCTGTAATAATAATAATAACAAGGTAAGTATTAAGTGCCCTAAGACCTTGGAAACCAAGCTCAGAGGCGCATCAAGACAAGAGGATTGGTCAATGTCAAAAACAATAAGCAGTATTCAAACTGTCAACAGATGGGTGGATACGCAGGGAGCTAAGACGAATAAGCCAGGTTATGTAGGTAAGGTTTTAAATTACGGCGACATTGTGAACTATGTTCACCTGAAATACATTAAGAGGGATCAAATTTCAGAGTCGGTGCAGCAACAGAAAAGAACCCTAGTCCCAAAGTTGACATTGAAACATGTAAATCAGAACTAGATGATCGAAACTGGATAAGCCTCCTTACAGGAGTAAGCAATGAATGTAGATATATGTGCAGGTGCTTACATAAAAGTGTCTGGTAGGTAATGGTACAGATTTTAACAATGATAAGACATCGGATGCTGCTGAGCGACGGTTGAGCTGTTGTCTATATCATACCTGCATGGTTTCCGGTTTCAAAGACAAATTTAGTCATGTGTGCCTAACTTCAAGAACATACTTGCACGAATATACAAAAGAGCAAATACTAGTATATTTAGGGGACATAATCATCGCAACGTATTTGCTGCGTGGCTGAATTATTCACACAGAAGTCGAGATAGATTTTGAAGTAATCCGCAGACAGATTTGTAATACTATTATTATCGTTGAGTGTTATGCACAAATGAACGGCTGTGCAAGATAATATTATATCTTGCGAGGTAACTCATGGCTGACACGGTCTGAGCATTCAGTGTTAATCATACGTTTTTTGAACTTTGAGTGCAAATCAGCAAGTTTAGTCGTTGCATAACAGTACACAACACAATACGCCTCACGTTAAAGACAATTGCTCCTCTTGCCCAAGCGCATCGAGTTCGCGCATCTTGCCATTTTTTTGTCCGACTTAAACCTCCATTGACATTACCATTTGGGTTAGTTTATCGAAGTCCAAACATAAGCATAAAAAATCAAAATGTACACAACGTTATAAGAGAATTGAGCAAACGGGACTGTATTATTATGGGGGATGGAAATCTCTACAGAGTACGGGGAGTGAGGACCACAATTGTTTAGTTTTAGTACAAGATCATTTCCTTTATCAACATGAGCTAGAACCAACCAAGGGAGAAAATGTGTTAGACATAGTTTTGTCATCACAGCATAAATTAGCTGACATCGTCAAGATATGTGAGCCACTTGGGAGTATTGATAACAACCAGATACATTTTATCATCAAGATAAAATCAAAAAGGAATAATAAAAAGCAGTACAGGAGAAAGTTCCACAAAGGAAGATATAAGGACATGAGGAAATATTTAACAAACATTGGAATAACACACTTAAGAATAAGACAGCAACAGAATGCCTAAGGAGCGAAATTGAGTGCATCGTCGATAAGTTTGTTCCATTGAAAAAAACAAAGGAAACACTTATCGAAAGAGGCAATTAAAAAACTTAAGTACAAACAATGATGTGGCAGGCATATAGACGTACTGGAAATGATGAAGACTACAACATTTATAAAGAAGCACTTAACCAAGCTACAACTGAAATAAGACATTCAAAGAGAAGCTATGAACAAAAATTTGCTTGTAATATAAAACATGACAACAAGAGTTTTGTTTACAACACTAGATACCAGGAGATTGAGAGGAGATCAGATACAATTTTTTTTTTTAATATTGAATGGTTATTAAAATATTGACAGAAATATGTTTTTCTCAGTTAAGAAAGATAGGACTAGAGGACATGAACTTACATTAGTAAAGGAGCAGGGTAGATTAGATATCAGAAAGTTCTAATTTTCACAAAGGACTGTAAATTATTTGAACAGATTATCTGCTGAGTGTGTGGGTGCTAGTAGTGTGAATATGTTTAAAAATAAAATTGACGCGTACCTGTGATACACACATATAAAAAGGGTTAGACTCTCGATAAGCCTAAAGGCTTCCTTGTCCACCTGCCATCATCAGTTAATTCTCTGGGTGGCAATCTTGTTAAATCTTGTTAAATAATATGAATGTATTACTCCACACGAAATAAAACATGTTAAGTGTTATGTTAAATCTTGTTAAATAATATGAATGTATTACTCCACACGAAATAAAACATGTTAAGTGTTATGCTATATGGCGTAATACCTCCCAATAATTAATACGATGAAATCTGGTAAAGTGTTGGCTCGATCTGAACGTCAGAACTAAGGGGATCAATTGTCTTTAACATAACAGAAACGAATTCATGGCAATTGGTACAAATAGGAAATATGGTGGTTTTATTGGTTTTATTATTTTACAAGTACATGACTCTTACAAGACATATGTTATATTTATATCATATATATATATATATATATATATATATATATATATATATATATATATATATATATATATATATATATATATATATATATAGGTGGTCACAAGGCATGTTTGATGCATCGTACCATCAATAAAGCTTATCTATCCCTTATCTAATCTTGGCTACTCTTGGTCCCGGGGCTGCCCGCGTGAGATGAACCGATTGTCAACGGCGAAGCGTGGCCGACGCCGAGAGTGTCTAGGCAGGTGACTAGGAGGACCGCGTCCCGTCCGGATCCTATTCCGCGCCTCGGGTCGGGCCCGCCTTCCTGCCTCGTGTGGTGCTCCAAGCACCGCGCCGTGCGCACACATCGCTAACACACATAACTTAAACGTACACATCTTTTTATCTTATCGCCATTATAATTGTAATATCGTACACATAAAAACGGTTTATTTACGTCGATTCTACGCTGCAACAACAACAACAAACAACAACACGTTAGTTTGGGTTCTTTTGAAGCACCCTGGTGTCTGTCCACGGAGCCGCTGGCGGTCGTCGTGTCATGTGACCGCGCTGTCACGTGGCCGCTGTCACGTGGCCGCCCAGCCACTTCGCTCTTAAAATGCATTTCTCGACGCGCAGCCATTGGCTGGTCGATATCGCGACTGTGTCACGTGTAATCCACGAGCCTTCGCACTGCCGCCCGCTCGCATAGAGGCGTCCAATCAGTGCTGCGTTAACGATTCTCCGCTAGGCGGTCATTGAATGCGAGGCCAGTACTGTGACGTCATCGGCACCATTCCGGCCATGCTAACTGTCGGGTTGCCTAGGTGACCACCGCTTCCCGGCACTTGTACGGGGATGGACACGCCGGGTGAGATCAGTCCTGGAAGGCACACCGTCAGTGTTAACGGACGCTTCTATAAACGTTATTTTATTTGATTCTACATATTTTTTATTTGTTAACTGTTTCAAATTAGAATTCACAAACACGAATATATTATTGCTACATATAAAACTGCCAGTGGACGCACATGTCTTCTTTAACGTGACTTTTGAAGAAGGTATGTGCGTACCATTTCAGTTTTATATATAATATGAACATGTTTGTGAATTCTAATGTGTGCATGCGGTGAGGCTATACCATGTCAAAATCCTTATATAATTACCGATTCGCGTTTCAGTTACAATACAGTTCAAAATATCCCTCGCGTATTGTTTTAAAAGCAGACAGTTGTTAAGAAGGTCTATCACCAGAAGACACTTTCATGATCGGCATACAACCGAAAATATAATTATATAGAACATTATAACATGAAACGGCATATTGGGTTACGAGTGAACTGCTGTAATGGACGAGTAGTACATTGTTGTTAGACACATTGCGCCACCGAAAGACCGCTAGCGACACCTACCCGTCGATGATCCGTTCACGTGACTCAGGTGGTTCTGCATACTGGCTGTTGAGGCTCCACACGGCGACCGGGAGTAGCTGGAGAGGGAGAGGGGATCGTAGCTCCGAGGAACGCCTGGGAAGGAAGGAACATAATATTATTGATATTATGTATATGGAACGTTGTGTAATATATTCTTATCCTATATTTTAGTTTATCAAATATAATTAAATTCACCTCGCAACACACATGTCTGCTAAGCACCAACTCGCACTTTCTTACGATACATTAACTGCAATTAATCTCATAACTTGAAAGATCGATAAAATGACAGTTACTTGTGTAACTAGATACAAGTTATTGCTGCACACTAACATTACATATATCTAGTGGCCTGTTTTCAACAGCAGCTAAGTCTAACTTGGATAATTACAAATGCAATATTTTCTTAGTTACAATAATGTGTAAATATGTTTCGGAAGTGCTGCCACCTAGAAGACGGAATGCTGCCACCTGGTGACATGACAGGACTGCCACCTACCTGGAATCATGCACGAGTAGGAGGAGGGTGAGGACTGGAGGCAGGCGGGGTTGGGAGGCAGGTTGCTGGCCGAGTAGCTCGGTATCGCCGGGATGGAGTTGCTGCAAACAGAACGTCATAACATACATCACTTCCGGTTATGTTATTGACATAGACATCAGAACATGGCATTGTTGCTTTGAGGAAATCAGTCGACGGACGGATATTCTACAATGTTAATGTACGGACATGTTGTGAATCGTGATACGCACGTGGATGTTCAATGGATGATAATAAAATTTGGCACCTTAAATGTTTAATTAATGTGACATAAAGATAAAAAAAATGTGTTCTTATATTTATATATAGAGAGAGAGGGGGGGAGAGAGAGAGAGAGAGAGAGAGAGAGAGAGAGAGAGAGAGAGAGAGAGAGAGAGAGAGAGAGAGAGAGAGAGAGAGAGAGAGAGAGAGAGAGAGAGAGAGAGAGAGAGAGAGAGAGAGAGAGAGAGAGAGAGAGAGAGAGAGAGAGAGAGAGAGAGAGAGAGAGAGAGAGAGAGAGAGAGAGAGAGAGAGAGAGAGAGAGAGAGAGAGAGAGAGAGAGAGAGAGAGAGAGAGAGAGAGAGAGAGAGAGAGAGAGAGAGAGAGAGAGAGAGAGAGAGAGAGAGAGAGAGAGAGAGAGAGAGAGAGAGAGAGAGAGAGAGAGAGAGAGAGAGAGAGAGAGAGGAGAGAGAGAGAGAGCAATTTCTAGTCATTAAGACTGCTCAAAGCGCTTTACACCTTTAACTCCCCGACAGACTTGTTCAGTTGAACACCATCTCGACTTCACTGAGAAGCATTCGTCAGTGTCATTTCTGATAATCGTTCCAAAACTATCAGCATATTTGATGGTAATATAATAAAAACATTATGTTTTTGTAGTTGCGTTATCATACAGCTGCGTTATAAATGATTGGTTACTGATTAATATTATTTCATCACCGCATGTGTCATAATATATGACATAGTCTTGTTATTTAAAAGCCACTGAACATGTTCAAAACACACGTATTTATTTATAACAGCATACTTGTTGTTTTGCAGATACACGTAGCTAACGTCTGGACTCTCTTTGGTTTCTATTTATTCATGTTTTGGAAAATATCTGATGCAATAATCGGGGTAATAGTGCGTAAGAACAAAATGAATAGAATTGCTAAGAACTATCTATTATGTCGTAGCATTAATCCATCTATTCGGGGGTCAGTCGGTGGGGTACACCAATGTCATTAAGGGCAACGGCCTTTGCAATTCGATTACACGCGGATATAACATTATATTTATGCACATGATCAGTACATGTGTATTCAGTATTATGATTCCAGAAGAAATAATTTTTTTACTTATTATTATTATTATTATAAGTTGGAGCTTCTGAATTTTCTTTTCCAGTCTATCTTATGTCTAATTTTCGTTGACAAATCCGTTGTTTGGTTTCGCACCGACCGCATTATCACAAAGAAGTTCAAGATTACTTCTTTTACAGAAATTGTAAACGAGGTTGCCAAACTTCACATTACTTCACAACTGTTATATTAAGAGACTCATCACACTAAGTGAACTTGTTCACAATTGCAGGCATTCTTAGCAACTCTGTTTGACAATCGCCAACAATAATATGTTTGTATTACAGAATATGTCATGGATTGTTTTCCACCGATCGCTAGTAAAGCAACCACACGTGACCAACTACGTGACCAACGAGTTAGCCACGTCACCGACGAAGTCAGCCACGCGTGACCGGTTATTTCAGTTACGTGTCCAGCGAAGTCAACCACACATGACCGATGCATTCAGCCACGTGACCGACGAGTTCAGCCAAAGACCGACGAGTTCAGCCACGCGTAACCGATAACGTTCTGCCTGCCGTAGTTACCCGTACGAGTCGGCGGTCATCATGGACTGGTGCAGGGGCGGGTAGACGCCGTTCGGGAAGCTGCTGTTCATGGGGATGCGACTGACACCGTTCTCGACGTCACGGCGTTGATTGCGTAGTTTCTCCTCGCGTCGCCACTTGGCCCGCCGGTTGGAGAACCACACCTGCAACCGGACTACTACTTTAGAACATCCCGTCCCAAATGGCGTCTAAAGTAACTTACATTAGGTAACAACTGCATACAATATAAAAACTCATTCAACATTCCCTAAAGCTGAATAGTCAATATAATGTCAACTTATTTTAACGATGTTTATAAATCGTAATTCCTATAATATAAGTATACGTTAAATATAGTTATAATAATAATAATAATTATTATTATATAATTTCGTCTAACATATATAGAGTCTGTATAACAAGGAAGATACAGTGAAGATACTGTCAAGTCGCGTAGTTCGTAAACTCGCTTACCAGCTCCGCCGAGCGCCCTCTGGTGGCACCTACGTACCTGGATCCGGATCTCTCTGAGACCAAACTTGTTTCTGAGTTGCTCCCGGTCGGAAACGTCTAGGTAATGCGACTTGTCGAACTCTGAAATACGACAGGTAACACAGGTATTACACGCGTGCGCCTACCTGTATTCGCGCCTCCGGAAGGTCGAGTTTTTGGGCTAGACGTTCTCTGGCGAATACGTCGGGATAGTGGGTCTTCTCAAATTCTGAAATGTTAAACATCCCCCGAATAACATCACCAATCACCTGCCTTAATATCCATTATATAACGGGGGCGAAACTGGAAAAGTTTCATTTTATATATTAAAAACTGGAAAAGTTTCATTTTATATATTAAAACTTATTGGGTGTTTTCTCGAGGTGCAACGGAGTGTAGGCTGACACTTTAAAATGTGATAATTATGAAATCGTTAGTTCGCACATTAAAAATATTGAATCTCGGGACCGCTTATGTGACGTCAAAAACTACTGACATTTTACCAATATGGGAAATGTATGTAACATTATATTATATACACAATTGTGGCACTAAGAATAATACAGGTATAACTGTAATCATTGCGTAACAGCCAATTTAAACCATACAGTTGACCCCCGGTTTTCAAAAAGTATACAGGTATAGTTGATTAGACAAACGAAAAACGTTTTTGAAAAATGTCAAATGTTGTAGCAATATATAAAATATAATATATGTATATATTTTACTTAGACGTGTGCATATAACGCGTCAAATAAAATAAGTAGTATAATTAATATATATATATATATATATATATAAGTGCACAATGTGTATTCGTTTAAAAATAATTCCATAACAAATTCGGCACATTCCCAAATCACGACAATCGTAATTATTATATCACGAAAACGTACTGAATTCGTATATTAAGGTACTCATGCGTTATTGTTGTATAGACAAATTATGTGTTATTTATGAATTGGAACTGGATCCTATGTTGTCAGTATGCAAAATATATAATACAGTCAAAGACCGTGAGCCACTTTCTCATTAGAGCCAGCTCCAGATCAAGCAGTAGTAGGGACGAAACGCCAATCGGACGTCGTTTATTCTGTTCCGTGAAAGAGCACGTCTAATTCGTCGAGCGTCGATGGCCGATGTCGTAACAACCCCGTCATTATTGTCGTCAACTGTCTGTGCCGATTTACGTCACCTGTCACGTGTTACATCACTGACTTGCATGTCGCCTCTTGAGCATTAGTAGCATAACTCCGCTATCACAGCGTGAGAACGCACAGCCATACATTATTATTACTCCTATTTATGTTATTTTACAATATATTTGTAATTGTTTCTGTGTGCCTATGAATAGTATGTATGTATGTGTGTGTCTGTGTGTGTGTGTGTGTGTGTGTATGTGCGCGCGCGTGTGTCTGTGTGTGTATGTGCGTGTGTGTGTATGTACGTACGTACGTACGTACGTACGTATGTACGTAGGTATGTATATATATATATATATATATATATATACTTTATGATAGATACTTTATTATTGTTTATATATACTATATTGTTATTGTTATTATTATTATATAATACAGTTCTGTCGAGCTCCAGACCGGCGAAAAAAAGTCGCCCCGAGCAATAACGACACGTCAAATCTTAGCTAACGGTCTGATTGGCAATTTCTTGTCTTCCGCAATTACCACATGTCAACGCGTTCCTCAATTTCGTTGTCTCGACGCACGCGTCATTCCGTTGTCGGGCCACCAAGTCGTCATTTATAGAAACCCAGCAGTGAGAGGCGAGATGTGTCAACCCAAGTCGATTATGATCAATTACCTTTCTCTAAAGCTTCAATCTGTGCGTTCGTGAATGACGTCCGGTTTCGCTGTAGTTTTCGCTTGAGACGCATGCGCATTTGTTCGTCCGTTTCGCCATTGTGCGCACTTCCGTTGCTGCCTTGAGACGAACAGTTCGTGATCTCTGGCGACAGAACATATTAACAATCGTTTGAAATTATTGTGTTTGGTTAAAATGTCTTTGTAAGGACGATTTCGTTAAAATCGAATAAACACGTTTAAGTGACAAGTGATTCGCTCGTTCTTGCAATCCTAAAATGCAATACATTTAGCATTAGCACACAGCTATGGCGGGTGATACAACATATTTGAAATGAAATAATGTTATATGCGTGAACGAGTGAAACCGCGACTACATGTGGGTCTATGTATGTTTACCCGCATGCGCACATGCGTGCGTGTGTGTGTGCGTGCGTGTGTGTGTGCGTACATGCGTACATGCGTACATGCGTACATGTATGTTAACATTACTCATAATTCAATATGAATTAAACAGTTCTATTGCTTCCTCTGCGAATATACAAATCAAAATACACCGAAGTATCGAAACACTCGCAACACTAAAAAACCGGCGACTATTTGCACGGAACATGCAATCATTAGATTTTCTTTCCCACGTCTTGCTGTGACAGTACAGGCGAACACACGCACGCCCGCCAACACACGCACGCCCACCAACACACGCACGCCCGCTAACAAAGTACTGTCTGAACTAGATTTTTCTTTGTACGAAACACGCTTCAGGCGGTTTCGAGCGACGGCGGCGATCAAAGATGGCCGCCTCGTTAAAGGATTGCGCCGG
The DNA here is from genome assembly GCA_963995525.1 of Escarpia spicata. NCBI lineage: Eukaryota > Metazoa > Annelida > Polychaeta > Sabellida > Siboglinidae > Escarpia > Escarpia spicata. The sequence continues at coordinate 6,021,795 of OZ023212.1, forward strand.
CTCAACAGCGATCGCTGCGTTTCCCGGGCCTGGCGGCGTCTTAGCCCAATTAGGAGACCTTATGAGTAGAGGTGAATACGTGGCGTCAATCTCTCTTTTCGCTTTCGTGCCCACGATACAGATTCGTGATAATTACAGTCATTCGCGTCACGGTTATAGTGACCTGACGCTAGTGCAGACTATTGATATTGTGAGTATTTATACTGCAGCTGAACCGTTATCAATGGATGACGAGATAGTTTCTTTCGGAACATCCGTCCACTGTTTGGACGTGTGTGCGACTGTGAGTGCGTGAGGATTATTGCGTATAATTAACCACAGTTCGCTCAATGCTTCTTCGTGAATGTTGGACGTAATACAAACTAATTCCTTTTAAGAAGTGAAAATGCGCAGTTGTTTGGGACATTGACGAATGTTCGCCATAAAATATGTTCATATTAAAAAAATAGAATGATATTAAATTATAAACATATTTCATGGCTAACGTTGACAAGCTGCTCACAGTGTGCAAGTTACAGCGCTCGCCGTGTGGACAGGTAATGGAAATTATGATTTTATAATACTGATAACAACTGAGATGGGGCTATTTCATGTCTAACTTTATTACCCGCTGTTTATATATGTAATATATTGTGTAATCATCTTAATAGATTCCACATGTTCAGATAAATTATTGCGTAATGTCATTTCGCATTTAAATTAGGAAACTATACCTATATACGCAGCGACGAATGCGGGCGGTCTTGTTGAACATCCTATTTCCCTCGCTCTTCCGAAAACTGCGTCCGATCTCATTAATATATTGACTTCTGATTTCTCCGATTTGTCACAAAATATTATCGTGTACGTGCATGTTAAAATGCAAGTTCTACTTGGTGTCGCTGCAACTTCTAGCAGCTAAACCCGGCGTCCTTTCTTTGGAGTTGAAGAAAGATCACGATGTGGCAATGGCAAATTGTGACGCAGGTGGACTTTCATATTTGGTCCACACGAAACTCGACTAAATCCGGACAATCCCGACGAAATTCGAGCAATGTCGACGGATCCAGAGAAATGGCGACAACAATCGAATATCCTTATCTGTGCGTCTTTGGGCGATGTCCGGTGTCGAGTTCAGTCGTATTCAATTAGTGCCGCTAATTACAAACCGCGGTTATTTACAAGGGAGTAGAAAACTCATTGTGACGGGATACACTGTACCAAGTATCGTCATCACGCATTAACGCACGCACATATATGCACGCACGCACACGCACACCCATACACGTACACACCCGCCTGTTTAATCCACAACCCATCTTCCAGGAGTAAACACGTCGACTCACCAATATGCATGGCGCGCTGTTAGGCCGACATAGTGGCCGGGTGTTGACGACATATCTCACTCAGTATGCCCGTCACACGCGCACACGACATCGTATCACGGGAGACGTCGACTGACAACATCCCAGCCGTGTGAGCGAATATATTATACGGCCATCGGAAACCAGCGAAGCTTCATTTAACAGCTAATTCCGCGATTCGGTTACAAACTCCGGCGACAACCACTAGCTCAAGACGGTTGTAGCTGTTCCGAGTCATTGAGTGCCAACGCATGCGCAATGACGCGGCTAAACGGGGCAGTTATTTGCCGACAAATGAAGCGATATTTTGTGGTTCCTACACGCTTGTCTGATGTCTGTTTAAAGGAGGGCGGTTTGTGCCGTCCGATCAACGACTCAATGAGGTGGAGTTGATGCCGCCGTTTGCTGCGTTCGCTCAGCCAGACTGTGTCAACACCGGTCGGAGAAGTTTACTTTGTATTCTGTACGCTTGTTCGCACGCCCGCACGTGTTACTCTTGCGGGCGTGTGTTGAACCACACTGTCGTTAGCCAGAGTCTCATATGATGTCAATCTTATGTTACTGCGCTGTGTATCTAATATGCATTCGTTGATGTTTACAGTACAGCGACTTTTCTTGGTCTTATATAGTAGGAGTCTTCGTCCGGTAAAACCAACATTAATTTTTATTTTATGTACATGTATTATTTTGCTGATTTTGTGTTGTTATTGCACTTTTAAATTGGCATATAATCAAGTTTCTGTATAATTTATCGTACTGTCAGCGTCAATATGCATTGCTGTTCGAACAAATACATTTTTATTGACTAATATGACAGCGACCAGTTTTGGTCTTAGTAGGAGCCTCCCCTCCCACAACAATAATTTTTTTGTTTTTTTGCTAAATGTATATTTTGTTAATTATATATTTTGTTAATTTGTATATACCATACAAATTAACAAAATATATACATTTTAAAATGTATATATATACATATTTGTGCAAATAAATGTTGGTCTTTAACAGCATATGTTATTAGTTGGCCGGTGTAAGAGAAGTCCATTCTGACGACGACAACGCCAACGAAACGACACTTCGTGCGGCGGATGTGCATTGTTTCAGCGGCGGTAATTAGCCGGAAACGGCTCTGTAATTAATCCTGCGCCGTTTAATCAGTTCAGATGGAATTGCACATGAGTGATCAGCGACAGTGGAGGCGGGCAGTGGTCAGTGGTCAACACCGCCCCGCCCAGTGACCGGCAGTGTCCGAGACGCGTTCTCTATGTAAATGCTGTCGGCAGAGCGACTTAATTTGTTAGTTTAATTAATTAAGTCGGCGTCATTAGCATGCACTAATTGATGGGCTGTAAGTTGTTTCGTGTGTTGAATGAGTTGTTTAGTTACGACTCAGCGCCGGTGGTCAACGACACATGACGGCGACTACACTGCACGTATGGAACCTCCTCGGACGGGTGAAACCACAGTTAACCTTCCTGTTGAGTTATAGAAAATATTGTACATAAGAAAAGAGTGATATTTAAAATTGTGTATGTGAATTGAGTGCAATAGACCAGCTATGAGCAAATTCAATAGTAGAATGTATTGGCACCTGTAGTTAGAAGATTTTACTTACCCGTGTGATGTATTGCTATATGTTCGCATAGAAACATGTGGCACTTTTAGTAAGTATTGATGGGCACTGTGCATGGATGCGCCTTAAAAGAGCTGGAGGAGAGTGATTTTGATGACATTTGATCAGCCTATCTACGACGTGCTGAGGACAGAGGGAAAGAAACGTTGTGAGGGAATTTTCGATTTTTCTCAGGTATAGTTTTCTTATAATCTGGCAAAACGTTAACATGGCCACCAGTGAGACAGCTAACAGTGGACTCTGCCCTTGAGCGAGGCACGCTAGGAGTGCGCGCATTAGGGATGACGTGCGTGTTCCAGGGCTGCGCGGTCGTTCTAGTGTAAACGCGCGTATCGCGATTATACACGATGCGTTAAGAGCCGGTGGTTTTACGAGAATAAATTACCATTTAGAGATTATACACGTGTGGTCTCAGAGAACTCAAACACATGCACACGCAACCTCGCTATCTCTCTACGTGCATGTAAACTCACTCGTGCACGCACGACCGCACACTCAGCGAATCTGGCTTTATTGAAATACGCGTTAGATTACTGTTTTGCATTCAGGCGCATCTTTGCATATGGAATTATGAAGAAATACAAGTTGCAGAAAGACGTGGAAATATAAATGTTGTATGTGTGTATGTGTGTATGTGTGTATGTGTGTATGTGTGTATGTGTGTATGTGTGTATGTGTGTATGTGTGTATGTGTGTATGTGTGTGTGTGTGTGTGTGTGTGTGTGTGTGTGTGTGTGTGTGTGTGTGTGTGTGTGTGTGTGTGTGTGTGTGTGTGTGTGTGTGTGTGTGTGTGTGTGTGTGTGTGTGTGTGTGTGTGTGTGTGTGTGTGTGTGTGTGTGCGTGTGTGTGCGTGCTTGAGTGCGTGCGTGGCTGTGTATATTATGATTACACCTCGAATACTTCAAATAGTATGTTGTAATAAACATAATAGTCATGAGAGGATATAATGAGGACTACGCAAATCCGGAACACGTCGCTTTGTCCGGCTGTTAACCGGACACGATCGTCGGCCGACGAGGCTTGACCGTCGGGCCGTTGGTCTGACGGGAGGATATATTTCGCGGTAAAGCGCAATCGACAACGTCGCTCAAGGACCAGAGACCAACTGTAGCGTTCTTCCGTAAGTGTTTAGATCGTCGCCGATCGTCGATGAATGTCAATTAATTGCTCAATGCCGTTAAACATACTTACACGCGGCGGTGAAAGACGGCATTGAGAAGGAAAAGAGGCAGCGGGGGACCAGCAACCGAAAACAACCCACTCGAACGCCGCGGTTTAAGCGAGAGCATTCAGTGCCGTATTTATGTTGGCCGGGATTACGTGGGGCGCTTACACGGCGCCAGACTTGGCGACGACACGGCACAAAGGAGACGAGGTTTTCGAGTGTATCGGCGCGTTCCTGTTGAAACAGCCCATTGTGCGGAACTTGTCGAGGCTAATGCGGCCGCAGACACCGCACACTGCGTGTCTGTCGGACACGCGAGGCGCTACGAAACGCCTTCCGGACGCATTCAGGTCGGTTCGTCTACCGGACGCCAACACGAGCTTTGCAGGAAGGTTGCAGGAAGTTTGCAAGAAGTTTGCAATTGCATGAGGCTTGCGGGAGGTTTACATGATACTTGTAGGAGGCTTGCAGGAGGCTTACAGGAGGTTTAGAGGAGAGCTGCAAGCAAGAGGATTTCAGGAGGTTTGCGTGAGACACGCAGGAGGCAAGCGGGAGGCTTGCAGGAGCGGTCCATGGGACAAACAGAACCGTGGCTGCTGCGGTCGACGGCTCCGCCCTCACTACATCCATCCACGCCGGAACATGAGCCACATATCGCTGCATGTTTATTACGTTAACCTGATACATATATTATTGCCACAGAAAGAGAGATGTTTTCGATAATGTTTTCAATATATAAATACTCACGAGTCATTGTATCGTATCTCGCCATCCTGAAGTCATTTTGGAAAGACTACAAGACCGCTTATGGTGTATAAGCGTTCTTGCCATGCTTATTTATTACTTAATATTTTAATGACTTGTTACTCTCCTGTTTTAAAGTGTTTTTTATTAATCTTTATTGAACTACCAATGTATATTTATGTATTTAACTACCAATGTAGATTTATGTATTTAAATACCAATGGTGCTTTGGACGTTATAATTTATATGTACGGTTTAGTTTCTCTGGTTCAGTTTTGTTTAGCCAAGTTTATGACAATATTATTATATATATACGCTAACATCTAGGTAGGACATAATTTTTATTTGAAATTTAATGTATAATTATTATCATATTCAATAAAAGTATACAACGCAATTCTTCTTGGCTCTTCTTTAGGACCTTGCGTGCACATTTTGTATAAAATAAAAATTTAGCAATTCTAAAAACTCAGATTGTTGGCTGCATCTCAAATTCCATTTGTTATACTAAAGTATCATTCTGCAGAGAACAGGTCTGTCGATGTGGTGATTAGCACAATGCCAACATACGTTCTACCTGCCCGGTTCTTCCACATTACGTGTACGCCTGTACAGTTTCGGCTGCCTGGGGACTTTTGAACCTATTCCAGATTCTCCGTAAAACAGCTAAGCTATCTGAACAAGAGAACTACCGCCTACCATGACGTCTGTAAACACCTTGCACGTCTATCACTCAAACCTCGATAGAGCGATCACTCAAGTCTCGATAGAACGATCACATAGCTGTTGTATTTGCATCACAAACAGGACCAGCCGAAAATTATCTCAATAATAAATGTTCGTCTTTAGGATATTACCAGAAAATCGTGATAAAAATCGATATATAGAAATATATATATATATATATATATATATTTCTAACAAAATCGCATTATACGTATACAGGGTGTATGTGTAGACACATGCACGCAAGCATGCATACACACGCCCATCATATTTTAAGTTTTCGTGTTTTAGTGATAATGCATTAAGATAACCTTTCTAGGGATATCCTGTATGGTATGTAGTTATTCTGTAGTTATAATAATAATACTAATATAATGTTAATTTATGGTCGCGACCTTTCATGGCGGTGGTCAGTCGGTGATCAGTCGACGTCGTTAACGAGGCCACTTTCCGGGCATTGATCGCCTCGTTGGACAGTGGACACTACTACAGTGGCCGGCGATACGCTCAGGGACAGGTACACGCCTTTGGTCAGTGTGTCTGTGTTCCTGAAGAGTCATTGTTCGCTGTGTAGATTTGATGTACTGTATAAATATTTAACTAACGTGAGAGTTTTGGCTATTGCCGCGACGACGACAAAACGTCGAGAGAAAGTGTTTCCTGTTTAAGTTCACAATTATATTGAGAGTGTTCCATTATACCCTCTTTTCATACCCAATCAGGCGGAAGCTAATTCAGTGTTATGCTAAAGCGGTTTTTTAACGATTTTAAATTATTTTTGTAAATGAACAAAATATTATCATTCGTTTTTTTCTCTTGAGAAAATTATTCATTTTGTTATCCCGGGATGCAAAACACAATTTCAACAATACTATTGTTGACGCTGGGGGTGATGACGATGATTATGATGGTGATGGTGACGGTGATGACGATGACGACCATGACGATGATGATAATGACGAAGATTACACCGATTACGAAAATGACGATGATGACGATAATTGCGATGATGGCGAAAATGACGATAATGACTAAAACAACAATGGGGATGATGATAACGATAATAATACTGATGATGGCATATTGTTGGTCCTGTAGTCCACGAGTGGCGCCAGATGGCGCTGTGTTCGCCTGCCAATGAATGAGTCACGTTATTGGTCTTTGTGCTCTCATAACGCAGCCATGTCCTCGGGTATCACACGTAATGAGCGTTTGTCTCGTCCGTTATACTGCAATTATGACGTGTGACTAGCTCCCCTCCCCAGCACCAGGCCCCACCCACGGGCTGCCCCACACCACGTGACTGGGATAGCCAAGGAGGGAGCAATTACCCGGTGGGAAGTCTGCCTTATTCCTGCTCTCCCGACATCCGTGCTCGGGGCGATGAGACACCCCGGCGTGTTGGCTGTGGCTGAGTGTCCGTCCCGCGACATGACGGCAGGGCTCGTCGTAACGGCGAGCATGCTGCAGGCCCTAGGCCTGTTAAGTTTCTCTCGAGCCCCGTTGCTCATGTTTTTGTGTGTGTATTTATCAATATTTACGTTGCCGAGTAAAATCGATTTTGTTGATTAATTTTTACGACCTAGCTTTACGTTACGTTACCTTATATAATTACTAATTTATCGCCGCTTTATTTAAGTCGCGAACGTTGATCTTCGCGTACATAGCTCAGCGGCACGGCACCTACAGCGTGAGTACAACGGCGGATTACGACCGCCAGAAAGCGCCTTTTATATATCGACTACACAGCTGTTATTGTCCGCCATGAGAATACAAAAGCCCCTGCTTTGTAATAACGAGTGCTGTCAAATCAAATATAAGTTATGCAGCTATCATTCATTTAGTTTAATATTACGTTTAGTGGTTTATTGGATATCGTAGAATGATCCTCATGCGCCTTCGAGTTTTCTGTACAACTTTGTATACGAGTATTTCTTATGTGGATTTCGATGTCTGCTTAAAGCTAATGCACAACAATAGTTATTGTTAAACTGACACGGGACTAGCTCCGGATTTGGTATGATTAAACTGCCCAAATTATCTTAATTTCTCGATCTCGAATTAAGTCTAATTCAACAATGTTATATCTCACGTTTTTGTTTGGGAAATGCTCTTTGTCTTAACCTTTTTGGTGTAATACATTTAATTTACCGTAATAAATTGTATGGGTCTAACACCGGAATCGACAGACCAGAAGTGGCACCTTCAAATGTGAAGACTTTTTCTTTCTTTTAATACGATATTTTAATATGTCACAAAACAATCGACAAATCATGTATTTTCGATTATATTAAAGACGTAATAGATATCTGATTGTAGCATATTTTATGCATATTATTTTAACCAGACCACGTATTGTAAATTAACATAAATTATGTCGACGAAGAAGAGTCGCACTATCCGGAATAGAACCGCTCAACTAACTAATTAAATTCGTTGTACAGGGATATTATATGTGGTGTTGTGATTTGATATTTTAATAATACATTATTCTAATGACTGTTTTTTGTATTTTACGTATTTATGTTTGATGATTATTGAGTCCGTATAAAGACGTTGATATTAATAATAACCATAAGCAGATCCACATTGAATGAAGTTGCAGTGTACTTTAATTAAAGTATTAACATTTGTTATACGTTAAATTAAACCATGTTGCCATCGGACTAAGTAGGCCGTACATGGAAAAAAGACTATGCATGTTAGTTGACTTGACCATAATGTTCTGAGTTTTTGAGATTTTCACTGACGGAGAATTGTTGAGAACGGTCGCATCGAATGAAACGGGGATCGTGGTGTGAATCACGTGCATCGCGTAACACGGAACATCAGATAGTGCGTCGTAACAGGCTCCAGAACAGATAGGGAAAATATTGGGGTTAAGACGACGACAATTGCTCCGCTTGAGGAGCTAAGGGTCCATTGTCGTCTGTCGAAGATAGTATCGCGCGTGTATTCAGGAAGACGCAGGAGGTTGAAAATGACGTCATACGAGTAAAATCATCCATGCGGAACGGAGGGGGAGAAACTGGGTGATAACATGTATACGCAGGCACACACGCGCGCACACAAGCACGCATACACGCACACGCACACGCACACGCACACACACACACACACACGCACACGCACGCACATAATATACGCATATACTCGATCGACTTACCTTTTTTCTCTTGAATGGGATGCGTGGGGGTGCGTGGTTGCGAGGGGTAGGGGGTCGTCATGCCGATGCCGTGCATAGGGGCCCCGGGCGTGTACCAGGGACTGGGCCGCGGCCACGACTGGCCGTTGAGCAAGCCGAACTTATCGTAGATGGGACTCTGGCACAACGGACTCTTCTGGGTGTCCGACGTCAGGTTCCGGAGCACGCGGTTGATGGAGGACACCTGGAGAGAGAGGAGGCAGGGATGGATCAAGGAGACATACAGAATCACGGTGACATCGTCACAACTATGGTAATAATAATAATAATAAAAATAAAATAATAATATTAATAAGTAACTTCTATTGCGCCTAAATTACAGTAACATCGCCCACAATTACGACAACACCATCAACCACCAAAACAAACAGAATCAAAGTGACATTGCCTACAACTGCGGCAACACCATCAACCACCATAACAAACAGAATCAAAGTGACATTGCCTACAACTGAGGCAACACCATCAACCACCAAAACAAACAGAATCAAAGTGACATTGTCTACAACTGCGGCAACACTATCAACCACCAAAACAAACAGAATCAAAGTGACATTGCCTACAACTGCGGCAACACCATCAACCACCAAAACAAACAGAATTAAAGTGACATTGCCTACAACTGCGGCAACATCATCAACCACCAAAACAAACAGAATCAAAGTGACATTGCCTACAACTGCGGCAACACTATCAACCACCAAACAAACAGAATCAAAGTGACATTGTCTACAACTGCGGCAACACCATCAACCACCGAAACAAACAGAATCAAAGTGACATTGCCTACAACTGCGGCAACACCATCAACCACCGAAACACACATAATCAAAGTGACATTGCCTACAACTGCGGCAACACCATCAACCACCGAAACACACATAATCAAAGTGACATTGCCTACAACTGCGGCAACACCATCACCCACCAAAACAAACATAATTAAAGTGACATTGCCTACAACTGCGGCAACATCATCAACCACCAAAACAAACAGAATCAAAATGACATTGTCTACAACTGCGGCAACACCATCAACCACCAAAACAAACAGAATCAAAGTGACATTGTCTACAACTGCGGCAACACCATCAACCACCAAAACAAACAGAATCAAAGTGACATTGTCTACAACTGCGGCAATACCATCAACCACCAAAACAAACAGAATCAAAGTGACATTGTCTACAACTGCGGCAACACCATCAACCACCAAAACAAACAGAATCAAAGTGACATTGTCTACAACTGCGGCAACACCATCAACCACCAAAACAAACAGAATCAAAGTGACATTGTCTACAACTGCGGCAACACCATCAACCACCGAAACAAACAGAATCAAAGTGACATTGTCTACAACTGCGGCAACACCATTAACCACCGAAACAAACAGAATCAAAGTGACATTGCCTACAACTGCGGCAACACCATCAACCACCGAAACACACAGAATCAAAGTGACATTGTCTACAACTGCGGCAACACCATCAACCACCGAAACAAACAGAATCAAAGTGACATTGCCTACAACTGCGGCAACACCATCAACCACCGAAACACACAGAATCAAAGTGACATTGCCTACAACTGCGGCAACACCATCAACCACCCTAAAAAAACAGAATCAAAGTGACATTGCCTACAACTGCGGCAACACCATCAACCACCCAAACAAACAGAATCAAAGTGACATTGCCTACAACTGAGGCAGCACCATCAACCACCGAAACAAACAGAATCAAAGTGACATTGCCTACAACTGCGGCAACACCATCAACCACCCAAACAAACAGAATCAAAGTGACATTGTCTACAACTGCGGCAACACCATCAACCACCAAAACAAACAGAATCAAAGTGACATTGCCTACAACTGCGGCAACACCATCAACCACCGAAACAAACAGAATCAACGTGATATTGCCTACAACTGCGGCAACACCATCAACCACCGAAACACACAGAATCAAAGTGACATTGCCTACAACTGCGGCAACACCATCAACCACCGAAACAAACAGAATCAATGTGACATTGCCTACAACTGCGGCAACACCATCAACCACCGAAACACACAGAATCAATGTGACATTGCCTACAACTGCGGCAACACCATCAACCATCGAAACAAACAGAATCAAAGTGACATTGCCTACAACTGCGGCAACACCATCGACCACCGAAACAAACAGAATCAAAGTGACACTGCCTACAACTGCGGCAGCACCATCAACCACCGAAACACACAGAATCAAAGTGACATTGTATACAACTGCGGCAACACCATCAACCACCAGAAAGAAAAAAATTACATTGTTCAATAGTTCAACACAACTAGCATTTGTTATCCGAAAATGACTTTGTCTTATCAGCTGGTTATCCTTTGCCTTATATCACCCAATTGACAGCGCCGCAATACCACCAATCAACAGAAAACACAAATTCACGTTGTCCAACATTGACATACACATTTTGTTCGTTATTCGAAAATCACTTTGTTTTATTAGCTGTTTATCCTTTGTTTCAACCGACCCATAGCAGCGCGGTTCGAATCGAACCACACTGCTATGGGCACGCACTAAGCACTAATCAACAACACAGTGAATAGGTCTTAGCTGCACTTAAAAATAAAAACGTAAACTCGAAAAAGTAATGAAAACACGGATGTGGCCTAGTGACATTTGTTTGTTTATATTTAACGACAGGATAAGATTTAAATGTTGACATAAACACCTTGTTTGAAAGTGCACCCTGCGTGCATAATTGTGTTTTGCTACGTTTAAATGTTCGTTAGTTATTAAAAACATGTTTCTTTTAATCTGTGGCGCCAGAGCGAAATTAGTATTGGGTGGGCTGAACCGGGACTTCAGCTCGACTCCGCTGCATATTGGACATCGCATCGGATGACTGTCTGCACCCGCCTTACGGCTCAGCAACAACTTCCAACTGCACCTTCCTTGCCACGGGGGTATTCTTATCTCCAACCCCCCCAAGCAATTTTAAAACACTCACACTGGAAAACACTACGGTAGTCTTTTAAACTTAAGTTGAAAACAGTCTAATGTGCTTTCAAATTATTTTAAAAACACACATCTACCCAAGTTCAAAACACTACGGTTAAGTTAAACGCAAACCTTGCTACAACATATTACTTTTGTGTTTTTGTTCAACGGGATTAGACTGTTTTCAACTTAAATCCAAAACACTAGTGTGTTTTCAAATCGGGTAGTGTTTCGAAATTCCTACACAGGCACGTACGTTTTATCCTGTATGCTGCAGGAATATAAGAACGCGAACACAGGGATTATATGTCCACAATACTGACATAATGTTCGCCCAACAACTGTGACATTTTATTTATCTCCTTTCCGCCGTCCCGACAGCGTCAGACTCAATTGTCGGCTAGTCGGACTCTCAATTCAAATTGCGCTGACTTTCTCCGTGTCGTTATTCGATTGCCGATTTCCACCGCGCTGTCAAACCGAAGGCTTTGTCAATTTCACCGGTTTGTCGATTTCATCGGCTCCATATCGACGTGTGCGCTTTCAGCTCAACGATTGTTTTCTCTCCTTAAAGGTCGTCACCTCGCAACGCTTTCGCGCTGCGCCACGGCGCAATTCAGTTACGACATCAAACGAGAATGGAGCGTACCGATGATTACAAGACGAAGACGCTGACACGCTCTTCAAACGAAGCAGCCAGCCGCGTGATTTAGCCGATAATGACGCAAGTTGGCGCAAATAAAACCGTCTGTCGCTGATAAGAAAACCGGCAACGACTATGAGGCGACCTTTCCACTGCGGTGGACGCGTTCTTTTGAATTGCACAAACAACACGCCGAGAGTTCATTTCACGGGGATATGATGATAAACAGAAAAGTAACAGCGACACGGAAGGTTGTTATTAGTTAGGTTGACTATTTTATTTTTTAACAAAGCAATATCTGTATGCCGTATAAACAAGGAAAGTTATTATTAGTTAATTAGTTGAATATATGATAATAAAATAATGTAATTCGCCTGGCAATGTTATGTTGTATAACCGTACAATTGTTTTATTACAGTGAATATGTATATATATATATATATATATATATATATGGCAATTTGTTTTACATGAAAATTATTAACATTATTGTTAGAATAATTATTTCAACTGATACTGGTCAGCTGCATTTTTTTAATTAAATTAAATGTAACAATTTAATTGAACTTTTGTTTGGAATGTGTAAGTTATACACATGTATGAAGCCATATTTGCAGGAATAATTTTGTTAAATTTCACCCGAAGTCGTACTTTCAGCCAGCATTCTAAGTCAGCACAATGGCATATGAATCATTCGTCAGCTTAATAAGAACGCACGAGCACTCAGAACATCACTTGTGAATTAAACATGTCATAACATGATATTCGCATTATGCTAGTTTTAACTACAAAAGAATATCGCTACGTAATGAGTTCTTGTGATATTCCCACAGGTAACACGAGAGGTCAGCGATAATACTGAGTCAGTTCGGAAGAGGAACTTTCAGCATTTAATTAATGTAAAAAGCGTTGTATTTATTATTAATTACTCTGGCTGGGCGCCGGGTGCCACCGCATTGAAATAGTGGCTACAGTGTTTTCCGCACTGTCGGTTAAGTGCTAAAGTCGTGCGCAAAACATATGTTGCTTTGGCCATCGCGATACTGGGAGATCTATTCGCTGTGAGGCGCAGGGCTCATCAGACGCATGATTGTGTAAGGCCGCCGTCTCGGTTGTAATTGTCCCTGGGCGTCTTAAAACAAACACATAGCGGTGAAAAGCAGGCAGCTTCTTATTATGCCGTACGAAAATATTGTTTTCGAATTGATTGAGATGTAGTTATTTTAATGTGTTTTCTTTGTTCAGTGGTATGCGATATAATTATGTTCAAATGCTACAGAAACATCGTAAAATAAATTAGCAATCACCAGGATGGTTTAGGATATTGAACTTCTCTAAATGTTCGTTTTTAAAACGATTTTTCTTGTGTTCGCGAACATTAATGCCTGCTTAGAAAAAGTATATAATTTTAATTAAAAATTTAACGAAATATTTATTGATAGGACAACATTTTTTTTATGAAAAATATTTCGTTAAAACATTTACATTCATACTTGTTGTCACCATTCGTTCACATCATACGATGAATTCCTTGTCATTTAACCAACTGTGAACAAAAATTACTTTTAACATGGATTAGCACCTAGCGGGGAGAAAATGAACGAGTCGGAGCACCTAGCGGTGACGACAAGAACTACCCGAGTGCGAGGCTTGTCACGTCTGGCGTCGACTCGTCGACAAGCAGCGCGAACAAAAATCCGAGTCTATATGGAAATCTTGTTAGCTGCGAAGCCGTAAGAAGCTTATTTGTATGTAATCGATCCGTATTTAATCACGGGATCCTTAATGTGTGGACGAGCAAATCAGGACGGCTCATCTGGCGCGATAATATACAATAAATTTCTCGAAGATTCGATTAAGGCGCCGACATGGCTACGTTAATGGGCTCTGTCCTCCGGGCGGAGTGGATTAGGGCGTGCGCAATGATACGATCACTGTGAAGCGGCTGGCGTCGGAAAGTGTATTACCGATTCGCTGGCAAACGAGCCGTGCACGTGGGGACCCGGGTGTTCAGCAAATGACAGACAATCAGCGAATCTTGTCATAGGTATGTCTGACAAAATAGAGACAATTCCACTGGATTACACTTTTAAGCACCTGGACAACACCCGCAGACACGACTAAGATATACGTATCGTCGCTACTTCCAATATACATTACTTCTTGTCGACACTATGACGCCCAAATAAACATTATCGCTTCACGAATTTCTGCTTCAAGCGTACTTAATATTTACATCAAAACGCGTTTTATGTTGGCGGAATGTTTAGTGGCGGAGAGGGGGCTAGCGGTGACAAGTTGTAGTCGTCGTCGTTAAATCATTAATTTATGTTGTAGACAAGACACTTATACCTCTCTCTGAGTTATACAAGGGACACATATCATTACCTTTACAACGTATAATATCAAAAATGTCACAAAATTACTCAATCAATTATCATAAAATTATATTAGTTCGTTTGATAATTTTGGTTTTCATGGGTTCCATTGGATTTTAGGACATGCATCGTTCGCATTTATATGTAACAAATGCTAGCTTAATATATTAATATTAAATTGAAGTTAATACTTTTAGTTTGTGTAATTCATATGTTGTACCTGTAACAATAACTATGAAGTAAAATATAAATTTTATTGAGGTTAATTATAATTATTAAAACTGTTGGCAAACATCTGGCAAATGCAGTATTATCAGCCCAAACTACGTGTTTTTTTTATATTATTTGATTAATTAATTAAGACATAAAAAACTAGTTACACAGTTTTATGGTTCATTTTTAGATATGCGGCATCCATAACAATTATGTTGACAATTAATATTATGTATAATTCTCATTTTGCCGATATACAAAGTATATGTTTAAAAATAAGCTTTATATCGAAGTAGCCTTCGAAACTCTGAACTATGGGCTGTGCCTCTTTAATTAACATTTGCATAACATGTCGGGGATCCAGTGTGACAACAACCGTGATAAGACCGTCAGATGAAGGCAGGCTAGGAGACGGGTAGACAAAGCCTTGTGTCGACCGTCCGACAGCAGACTGTATAGAAACTGTATCCTCCCTCAGACAATTCGACGAAATCAACAGAGTTTATAAACGAAATCGTTCGACGCACAAAGCGCTAATTAAAGATCCTCTCCCGCCTGTTATTGGCGCAACTTGTCTGGACCGTTTTGTCGACTCCAGGGACTGTGACGTCATATAGGGACAGTTACGTTCGTCAAGGGAGCGTATGATAGAGTTTCACTATTCAGGCGACGTCGAACTAAATTTAACGAAATCCTGAACTTTGGATGACGGGAGAGAAAATAACCGATGCAGCTCGCTCGGGTATTGTGAAGGTTTGGGAGGGGGGGCGGCAAGGCGTTTATGTAGCTGGCTGAATGCCGGTGGGACCCCGGAAGCAGAGTAATGTAATGACAGTAATTAAATGGATATATTTATTTTCGTAGATATACTGTTTTCTTAACATTTTTGAACTTTTAAACTTTTTCTGTAAATATTATAATTATGTTATAATGTTGTGTATTGTTTCTGCTTAACCATTTGTTTGATTAATTACTTGTAACAGGCTATATTTTATTATTTTTATTTCTTAATTCGTTCCCATGTTTTGTTTAGTATTTTCTCAAACCCAACAACAAATTTATATATTGACAACCATTTAAACTCTACCTGAACCAGAGTTTTACATCCCGCCTATAGGAAAGGGCTGTCAATTGTCCGCGGAGCTCACTCGGAGAAGTTTACTGCACTAAGCCGTGTCATTGTGACGTTACCCCGGGGCGCGGTACTCCGGCCCCGTGTGATCGTTATGGCTATTGCATTACCGTCTAATCCGCGCAGGAAACAACCGTTTATGCATCGAGGGTGTAATTTCATGGCGGCTCTCGACGATACCCTCTCCCGAGCGATGACAATTACTCTAGTCAGCTCGCACGCGGGTGTGACGTGACTGGGTAGTCACGCAAGGCACACCTAAGCCGTGACAAGGCAGTGGCGAGGCAGTCACGTAACGTACACCCCAGCCACCCGCTGGGTAAATGCCTTGACAATTGTAAACAAATATACGGGGTTGGTAATCTAAATTCCTGCCATTCGTACAGAAGCGCGTGGCAAACCTACAGTGTAGGACACGTATATAATGCTAAACGAAAAATGCGAGCACAGACAGTAACAACTGTTGTCCTTCCATGTAATACTTAAGCACCATGTGTAGATTTAGTCCCGAGACTCAGAGATCACCGAATGTGTTCCGTTGAGCAGTCTTTTCTCATAATATATTATATAAAAACGCCGCCGTCGATCGCTTCAATGTCCCAATGTCTGTGCGTTCGTTTGCAAGAAATGCATTTTTGTACCAAGCTTTTTATGTGATTTTGTAGCGATTTTGCCAATTGTTATTAACATTTACATTAATAAATCCGTCCGGTTGCACACAGGTGAGGAATATTACTGTAAACAAATGTAATTAAATACGCAATAAAATAGTAGCACAAAATAGGTTTAAACATTTCGACTTTACGACATTTTATTTAAACGTTGACTTCACTATAAATTACACGAACAGATCATCGTCATCCGTCATTGGTACACTTGTTTGCCAGTTTATTACAAACATATTTTATAACTACATCTGTTTACAAACATAACCAAATAATTACATCAAAGAGAATTTAAAAAAATAAAAATTTACAAAATATATAACGAAAATATAACCGCATAATTATGAATCGCAACGTTAACATGCAACCATACCTGAACAAGACCACCCGTGACTTCGCTACATACGGCGACAAGAACGACCGGGCCAGCAACAAGACACGCCGAGTCCCAGACGTCTAATAAAGTCTCAGGAAGTTATTCCGAATATCCATCGACTGATTCCGGGCTGTTTTCCATATTCCTTATTTCGCTGGAATTATTAAGCGAGCGTCGGCGTCCGAGTGTTAATGGTTTCGGAAAACTTAGTCGTCAGAATGACTATTGGTGTCGAATCACTGCGAACTAATTCCAGGAATGCAAATTTCTTGGTTTGCGAGTGTCGCAGTCATAACTAACATTAAGGTGAGGTGGCGCCGAGGCGGGCTCAGATGGAATTGTTCAGATCATGAATATGATATAAAATATATGAATAATTACCGAATGCAAAATAAATTGCATTTCCTCGAAAGCGCTCTCGGCTTTGCGTCGACCAACTCTATTCGATATTAACGGAGAAGTAGACTGAGTTAATATAAATATGATGTTCTTAATATATGTATTACCATTTTTATTACACTTAGATTACCTATTATTATTATTATTATAAAATACATATAAAATAAGTTTTTATATTTAAGAAATATTTATTGAAATAGTTAAAATATCCATAAAATATTTATACAATATTTATACAATTTTTACACAATATTTATAAACTATTTACAAAATAGATGAATTATATGTATCTATGTATTTATATATATTTATTAATTATTTACATTGATTTTGTGATATGTATATAATTATATAATGTATATTATATAACATATATTATATAATGTATATATATATATTATATTATATATATATATATATAATATTATATTATATATATATATATATATATATATCTATAAATCCGTCCGGTTGCAATATATATATATATATATTATGCGAGCCTCTATTGAATTGGGTCTGTCACTGTGTGTCTACGGGCCTTGCCTTCCAAATTCCAGTGAACCGTTTTTGAAAAGTCCCCATTTCCTCACTTATTTGAACCAAAACATAAAAATGTGAGATTCGTACGTTCACAGACTGTTTCTAATGCTACAGCTACGATTGTTAGTAAACCTGGCTGGCATGTCATCATTGAAAGTAAAAGTTTTAGGTTTGTTAAAAAGTACACAATATCGTGTTGCCACGGAATTTTGCGATGCATGAATTTAGGACACCAGCAGATCTGCACTCTAGTATACATACATTTTTATCCATGAATGTATTTGTTTTAAATATAATAAAAGATCAGATCAAGTTGCGCTGCTTCATGTGAATAGCACATTTGATATTAATAGTACTCGCTAAAACACA
Source organism: Escarpia spicata (assembly GCA_963995525.1). Classification (NCBI taxonomy): domain Eukaryota; kingdom Metazoa; phylum Annelida; class Polychaeta; order Sabellida; family Siboglinidae; genus Escarpia; species Escarpia spicata. The sequence goes on from OZ023212.1 coordinate 6,040,331, forward strand.
TACAAATGAAACATTTATTTTTGATATGTTACTTTACCGTTACTGTACACATTTCTCGAGAATGGCGAGAATGGCCCATTGAAAGTTATTAGTAGCTAATCGAAGTCTGACCGACAGTTCCGAATATTCATGAGCATACCTTATACGGATCATGAAGGTGGGGCCAAAGCGGAAACTGCGCGTACGCGCAGTTATTTTGTCGATATATTGTCAGGGTCATTAGTCATTAATAAAACATAATTCTAATGAAATAAAGGCATAGAATTACATGAAATAATCATATTAACTTGATTATTTAATAATTGCGTACATTACAAAGATATAAACATTCTCAAAGAATCGCTTTAAGTCAGAAAAATATTACATTAAATATATCTTAACTAAATAATAATAGTTGATTATGAGGAAGCATTATAACGCAATGCCTCATCTTGGACTACTTACTTAAAAGTAATCGTTGCTTCTCCTGGCATCATACTTGAGTGACTGATTGACTGAAGTAACTGACAAATGCCGAATATCAAATTTTTTAATGTCATTCTGTTAGATCAGCTCTTTCGTTCAACTCTATACGGTAGGCATAGGACGTGTTGAACCCAAAACTGCTGAAAACGGATCTGGGCATCCCAGCATGCCACGCAGGAGTAGCTGATACGGCGACTAATGTGTCAAGTGGGAAACATGGCTGGCGTGCGGTCGGGGCCGGGGAGAGCGATGGAGACAGGCGCGTTATTGATTACGGCGCTGCCTCGGGAGATCTCCACTAGTCGCTGTACAACACCCTGGTAGACACGGACAGTTCTCGTAGACTCACTCTTGCAGTTGTATGCATTTTTCGTTTATATTTTTGTAATGACAAACTCGTTTTTTGATGCGCCTCTGAGCTTGGTTTGCAAGGATTTAGAAGCCAACATAAGTTACCTTATTATTATTGTTGTTCTTGTTGTTCTTGTTCTTGTTATTATTGTTATTATTATTATTATTATTGTTCTTGTTCTTGTTATTATTGTTATTATTATTATTATTATTATTGTTGTTCTTGTTGTTCTTGTTGTTCTTGTTGTTCTTGTTGTTCTTGTTGTTCTTGTTATTGTTATTATTGTTATTATTATTATTATTGTTGTTCTTGTTGTTCTTGTTATTATTGTTAATATTATTATTATTGTTGTTCTTGTTCTTGTTATTATTGTTATGATTATTATTATTGTTGTTCTTGTTGTTCTTGTTATTGTTATTATTGTTGTTATTATTATTATTGTTGTTCTTGTTGTTCTTGTTATTGTTATTATTGTTGTTATTATTATTATTATTGTTCTTGTTGTTCTTGTTCTTGTTATTGTAATTATTGTTATTATTATTATTATTATTGTTGTTGTTGTTGTTGTTGTTGTTGTTATTATTATTATTATTATTATTATTTGTATTACGATCATTGAATTTTGTCGCACTTATTATGGTATATCTTTATTTTTCGAAGTGAATTTGAGTTTCCTATTGGTTGGAAAACATTAAACGGTTTAAATTACACATGGGAATTACCAAGAAATAGACATTGTGTAGTGTCGAGTTTGTCACGTGCACCAACGGGTTACGCTGACACGTACACGAACTGTGTACGTTTGCTTTTTCTTGTGTTGACACTACATAAGCCGACGATTTTTAAGGAATTATTATTTCCACAAACACAACAGAGAATTCGTTATAAAAACATGATACATTTCCCGGTAATCTCTTTTTCTTCTGCATAAGGCGTTTATAGAGCAGGTCACAATCCAAACATAATATTTCATTTTAAAATATGACTGCAGCGAATTCGTGACGGATATAGCTACCACCACAACTATCAGCCTCTATTTATGTGTTTACGAACTTGCTTTATTTTAGTAGAACATACCTAGAATATATTTAGTAGTGTACTGTATCCTGATGTTGAGTCTTTTGTTTGATTTTTAACGAAACGAAACAAGGCACCGAGAGCAAATGTGAAATCGGAGAAATAGTTGAATTTGAAATACAGTATGCAATATTGTATGTCGTTATCTTCATTTGTATTTCTGATAAAAAAAAGTGTATGTACAAAATAGTGCAAACGCAAATAGTGCAACTATACTAAATAGTGGATGAACTGCATTTTCTCTACATATTAAAAACATTAATGTCTCAATTACATTATAAAAAAGACAACACTATCTTATGTCAATAAGTGTATTAAAAATAGTGTTATCGTAATATCAAATTTAAAACTATAACTAAATCAATCATAATAACGACCTCTCATCAGTCTTTATCACGTCTATTTAGCCAACGACGTCAACACCATTAAGCTTGACTTGTTTTATTAATTTGTAAGGTTCATGGTCGAGGTAAAATAACGGTTTCTGTCGCTAGGCGTTGGGCATTGTGTTGATGCCATGTCAAACTGCCCGACATGTGTCGGCATTGTTCGGTCATCGTTGGGCGTTTGTCGCCGGGGCGGGACGGTAGCTCCCCGTTGAGGGGACGCCCGCGGAAGGGGAAGCACCCTCCCGGGGCGAGGGCATGGAAACAATTGCCCGGTCAAGCGGAAGACTGTCCGCCCATTTCCCGGCGCGCGACGAGGATTCTAGGCACTCTACGCTCGCTAGCTTCGTTCGTTCTCGTTTAGGCAGAGTGTGTTCATAAAAAATTCACGTACGTGCGTACGCTCATGTGTACGTGTTTACTTGTGCGGGCGGGTGTCCCGGGATGGGTGCGTGTGTGCTTTCACGCTTTGTCATTATATTGTTGGCACTCACTCGAGATTCGCATGCATACACTGTACACACGCGCACAGATCGATCGAAATGGCAGACAACTAATAAATGTTTCATGAGAATGGTTCATTGTCCCAATGGGTAACGCGCGGCGAACAAAAGTTCCGTTTATTTGGGAGGTCGGTGGTCAGACGACAGAAACTAATCACGCGTGACGACCCGAGCGTGACGCATGTTTTTTCTGCAAACCGCTCAGTCTGGGTCGATATCAGGCACTCCAAACGACCTCCCCGATCAAAACGGACCGGAAGGCGGTTGAACTGAGAAATCTATTTAAGTCACTGTTTCTGCATGTGCTACTTTTTTTTGTAAAAGTCGATTGCCTTGGAAAATGGCGCCAATCGGTAACAGCAGTCTGGACAGAGAATTAGAATCATAAATACAGTGAAATGTGTCTTGAGATCAAACTGTCTTCAAGTCTTTATACATTTAAAGTTTAATCGAAAGCTTAAAGGTAATGTACGGCTATTTTCATTGGCTGATTTTCGGCATGCCAAAACATGGAGGTACAACCGTCGTTATATGTTGTGAAACTGATTTATAAAAGTTTTAATTCATTGTCAAATTATGGTTCTTCTAACTAAATATTATGTAGCAATTAAGATCATTACATCATATATAATTATTACATTTGATGTTATAATCTGTATTGTTTTATTGTTAATGTATATGATTATTAGTTATTGTTAATTTAAATGTGATTTGATATCGATAAATAAAATTTTAACAAGAGAATTAAGGCATTTTAGTTAAAATAAAAATTAGAAATTAGCCAATGAAAATCGCGGTACACTCCCTTCACCGTTCCTGCGCCGTCATGTCGTGTACTTACACTGGGAATGTTGTCTTGGTTGCACACGGCCTCCGAGAGCAGTCGATCACGGATCTCCCACGCGAAGATGGACGGACATTCTCGCTTGTACTGGGCGATCTTCTGCACGACCTCGGGCGTAGCGACCCTCGGCTTACTGCCGCCGATGGCCCGGGGCCGGATCGAGCCCGTCTCGTAGTAGCGACCGAGGATCTTACTCACGCATCCGTTCGACACTTGTAGGATGCGGGAGATATCGCAGGGCCGGGCCCCGCTGTGGGCCAGCTCGACGATACGTTGCCGTGTCGAGTCCGGCAATGGACGGCCATTGACGAAGACTCCGCCGAGTTGGTTCACCCCGCTGTGGCCTGATAATGAGAAAATATTAAATAAATAAAACACTTGTTTTATTAACAACTCAGCCTGGTATTGAGAATATGTTTGACAAATAAAAACGCATTTTATTAGCAAATCATCCGCGTCGATTCACATTATACAGTCAGCAAAAGAGTGCGTGAAAAGCCATACAAATGTCATACTAGTATTCTACCCGTTTAGTGGTAAATACTCCACGAATCGTTAGTTTCTGATATTTCTAATAAATAGATAAGTTGTTATGTTATGTTATGCTATGCTAAATTATGTTACTGTTATTGTAAAAATCGAAACCTTTACTTGAGCATCATCAGTGAAAAATGCAGATAATTGCGAATATTTAGATATGTTGTGTTGACGTACGACAGATGTTCCAACATTAGAAAACAATTTGAGTAAGAAAACGCTCAAACAAAGACATCAACATTTATACTACATAATTATATACTGTATACGTGCAGCAATCAATTTATATTCATTAAATAGATACGCCAACAACTTGAAATTTGAAGTATTTAATTGTCGTTGTATTCACAAAATAAAAATTTATGAGGAACAAAATTTGTCTCAATATCCATACGTTGTTATTGTTTAAAATATTTTCTTTTTTCAGAAGGTCTAATCAAGACCAGTGTAATATTACATGCATAGTACACTGTAGTAAACGATTAAAACAGTTCCAGTAACCATGCTAACAATGTTAATTAATGTAACATAATAACAATTATAGACACGTTCGCAAGAACGCACTATGGAGCTAAGCTTAATGTTTAGTAGTTTCAGCATGCGCTCTAGTCACACACAAAAGACATGCAGGGAGGTCTTCTGAAACTAAGTGACTATTTAAACACATTTAAAAAGTTAATTTTTAAAATATATGTAATTTGAAAATATATGAGTTGAGTTATTTGTGTTTGCGCAGGCGTGATTAATTTGCTGAAATGCCGTCTTTATCACCAGTTGCCTGATAGCTATCTTTGGACCTATAAAACAACTTGGCGTGAACTAAAACAACGCGCCAACTCCAGGTCAGGCAACAAATTGAGCGGGAACGCAGACGACATTCCGTCGAAATCTTGCCGAGATCTCTGTTGCCTCGTTGTCGCCTGTCATTACGTCACGCACTCGAGCGCGTAATGCGCTGCGGGGCGGCCCGTAGCAGGGCAAGGCGCGCGAATCAACTAAGTAAACATGGCGGCCAGACGGACGCCGGAAACAGTAAAGAAATATATCCAATAGTATCATTTCTCGTTGCTGACACTAAACACTCGGGGTATCTTATGACACAAGTGAAAACACAGCGTCAGTATCACAAAGATACGTATACGTCTCACTTGTACGGCGTATGCCCTACTGGTGGTGTTAGTAGGCCCTATAAATAGCTATCTGAGAGCCGAATCGTTTATAGTGACATTACTCGGGAATGTGTATAGCCCATTACGATTTCGTGCTTCGTTGGAGCAGATCAGCGTGCGAAACAATGCGACCGGTAGATTAAGCAACTTATAGTGCATAATTGGAAGCTCTTTCAACAATATTCCTGGATAATTTATGTTTCTATCAACACCAATTTGTCTGCGACCCCATGATTAACAAGATGGCTTCGCACTGATACAAAATAACGACTTCAATTCTCCGAAAATTATATGATTATTTTATATGACACGCCTATTGGTTTCATAATGAAAATTGTTTCGTTTGTCCTTTCGTCTATGTAGATTGAACTAAACAAGGTATACAGGCAGAGCAACTAGTTGCTAGCTACACTATAAATACAATGTAGAGAATGTATAATGTATATACATGTATAATGTATATACATGTATAATGTATATACATGTACGTATACATTACATTTGACATATACATAGTGCAATGCAACATGTATTTCTATTTTATGGACAATAACGTTATTATTATTATGTTATAGTATTTTAGGATCCTATATGTAAGTATGTAGGTGTGTACGTATGTATATGTATATGTAGGTATATGTATATAATATATATGTATATGTATGTATATATATATATATATATATATATATATATACATATATATGATGCACCCATATAGGCTCCTATGCATAATAATAATCATATATTTCCATGTACGTGTGCGTGTGTATCCACAGGCTCTACGTGAATGGATAAAACTACATATATCCACACATTGTCCATGTACTAATTACTATCCCAGTTCCGTCACAACAGACTCTTTATCATCGATGAACGGAATTACAATTTAATTAATTAATAACTGTGTATTGTTCCCGAAAGAATGGGTCCCGTGTCGTCCAGTCTTGCCGAGCCGGTCGACCTGGTCGGGGCGTGTTCATCCGCCGGGTCCCCCTCGTCTCCAGGTGGTCACACTCAACAAAGCCGCAAACTATCGAATCGCCATTTCATCGACTCAAGTCGAAGCGTTCGGCCCCCTTCCGGACCGCCTCGGTCCGCCTTCCGTCCGCCTTCCGTCAATGCGACGTCATTGTTCTTCTTAAATAATCCCAATTTAAGGACCAAGTTGGTGACACGCGATCAAACCGACGCCACTTCGTCGAGTGTGTCGTATGTATAAGTTCTCGTAACAGACGGTTGACAAAAACCGCGGACGCTGACATATCCAACCAATAAAACAGTGGAGGAGATACCATCGAGACCCGTTCTTGATTAGCACTTATAGGAGAGGCCGTGTGAAAGAATACGAACAATAAAGCATAAAGCGAGAGAAGACAGCGAATCTTGCACCAACTGTCAACTGTAATAATTTTGTCAAAGTTGTTATCACTGTCAGCTGTTTAAAATATGTCAAGTATGTCAATGCTTTCAACTCTGTCAACTCTCCGATGTACTTTGTGGTCTCTGTCAAAACTATTAAGACTATCAAATCTGTCAATTCTGTCAACGCTGTCAGCGTTTTCAACATTGTCAACATTATTTGACTCTATCAGCACTCCCAGCTCTGACAACTGTGTCAACTCAGTCAATTTTGTCAACGTTATCAACTCTGTAAATTGTGTCATAGCTTTCAATCAATCAATTAATCAATCTATTCACTTTATTTTCCTAGGAAGGATATTTGTTTTACAGCTCTCATAAATCATAAAATGTGAAAGACATACATGTTAGATGTGTATCAATATCACTGGTTCAACATTCTGATTGCCGTAGGCACAAAGCTCTTGTTGTACCGAACTTTCTTGCATTTCAAGCACCGATACCTCCTACCAGATGGAAGAATATCAAAGCAAGAGTGAAGTGGGTGGTCCGAGTCAGCAGCGACAACACGAGCTTTTCGCAAAGTTGCATGGTCAATAATTTTGTGAGATTTTTAGAAGCCTGTTTCAATTGCACACCGAAAGAGCAGGATAATAACAAATACTGCAATAAGTTAAGAGAGGCTCAATAAGCAATTAGTTAAGAGAGGCTTCAACAATGGCAATGTGATCAGTGCTGTCAAAAAACTGTCAACGCTGTCAACGATATCAACTCTGTCAACGATCTTAGTCTTGACAACTGTATCAACTGCGTCACTTATGTCAACTCAATCAACTCTGTCAATTCTGTCATCTCTGTCGACGCTGTCAACTCCGTCAACTCGATTGGTCATTTAGTATGTTGATTATTCTGAAGTAATCGAGATAATAATGGATAATTATTGTGGATAATGATTTCAGTTTTTACACGAAATGACATGACTTACGCATAATGTTTTATGAAATACAGTTGGATGGCTTAACCACAAACGCGCAGATAATGACTTTACCGGGTCTGAAAAACGAAGGCCTATAGCAATTCTGTTCGTATCCAATCGTTAGCAGTAGCCCCACCATTGACATCTCCCATTGCTGTGTGCTAGGAAGGCGTAACGACCTGTTTGGTGTACTTGCAGAGGTCGAACGACTTGGCTTGAAGTCGCTATCATGTTTATTAGCGGCACTCACTTTCGTTTGGCCGTCGTCCGTCTAATGATATCGGCTGGCGATGTGCAGTGCCCTCAATGACGTTAGACAGCGAGTCTACTCGCCGTCCGGCGGCAAGGCTGCGACCAATCTACCCTCGTTGTCGCCACTGTCGCCGCTAACGTCGTTTATTAGAGTTAACGACTAGCCGAGGGCACCTCAGAGGAGTACAGAGTGGAGGGATCGATGCAGAGAATGCCGGATTGACAGTTGTGGTTGTGGTAACAATAGCCCCAGCGTTTTATCTACCAACTATACCGAGTTGGTGCGGATATATTGCCTACACTGCAACGATGCGCACACACACATACGCACGCGCGCACGCGCGCACTCACGCACGCATGCATACGCACACGCACGCACGCACACACCGATGTTACGATAACACGTGCTGGGTGTCTGTGAAATTTATATCTAAAACATATACATGTGTAGCAAAAAGTTTAGAACGAGGACATTATAATGTCAACGTACTTTATAGGCATATGCCCGTTATGGAGAGATGTTGTCATTTCAAGTGGGCGGAGCTTAATTTGCACATCACAGGAAGTGTAATGTATGTAAAACGAAAACCAGATGTGTCAGTCGGAGAGGGAATAAATAATGCACATATAACTACTAACAAAAAGGGAACAATTCGGGGCGTCTATCAACAACAATATAGTGGCTGACAATGATGCTGCGCTCAATTACGTCATTTCTTGGGTCATTTGGCCCGCAGCCTACGACACAACTCAAATCTGGATTCGTTCGTGCAAATTTACAGTTCCCTAATTTTTACGCCAATACTTCGCACTAACCAGCCCACTCAGCACCTATCTAGCGAGAAGATGGCGTAATCAACTGAATGAACTATGTCAACTAGACTGAAGTACGTTACTCATACGTCTAACGGTAGCGGCTTTAGCCTAGTGGATCACCCGATTGACACTCAGACAATTAATCGAGCATAGTGGATCATAACGGCACTCGACAGGTAATCTAATGACTATATTACTGCGTCGTTTCACTGCGGTTGGATGTGGAGACTCGCAACAACTATTGCAACTACATAAGCCATCACAATATTGGACTACGACCACAAGTAGTCGACGATCGCGGCCCGCCTGACCAAGTCAACGACTGACCAAAGAGCGAGCGAGACTTGCGAGTCTTCCGAGTTATATCGATGGCCATTGAGGTTCGATAAAGCCGCTTACATTTACCCTGATACGGATTGATATGCCCCCTACACCTCCACATGCCCCCTTCCCTTGTCGTATTAGGACGATCTGGTTGACGCATAGAAGGTTTATAGCATGGTTGTATACGTACGACAGAAATACCCTCGAGAAATGTCTAAATTCGCAGTGAATTATATAAACTATTTTGACGCTGAGGCAATGACGATTAAATACACATATTTCTGTTAGTAATACTGCATGCTGTGTATCAAGACAATATTACTCAACACCGTATTTGCTACGTTGGTACTAAACAAAGCTATTTTTCAATTAACAAATCAACATTGTTACTTTTAAAATACTTAAAGGAGACAAATAGACCGGCGCCAAGTTATCATTCGATTCATAATAGTTAGACCTACTTACGTAATCGATGGAATATCGCAACTGTAGGTTAACTGATTTCATAAATTTATTTATTTCAGTTACTACGCCTACTTATTATTTTATTCGTAACTACACAGATAGTCACATGCTTATATATATAGTGGGCATACTAATCCGTATATAAGTGTTGATACAGCAAAACTACCAAATATTACATATATATATATATATATATATATATATATATATATATATATATATATATATATATATATATATATATATGTAATATTTGGTAGTTTTGCTGTATCAACACTTATATACGGATTAGTAAGCCCACTGCCTAGTAGTGATATCTATTGAAAATCTATATATATAAGCATGTATATATATATATATATATGTGTGTGTGTGTGTGTGTGTGTGTGTGTGTGTGTGTGTGTGTGTGTGTGTGTGTGTGTGTGTGTATGTGTGTGTGTGTGTGTGTGTGTGTGTGTGTGTGTGTGTGTGTGTGTGTGTGTGTGTGTGTGTGTGTGTGTGTGTGTGTGTGTGTGTGTGTGTGTGTGTGTGTGTGTGTGTGTGTGTGTGTGTGTGTGTGTGTGTGTGTGTGTGTGTGTGTGTGTGTGTGTGTGTGTGTGTGTGTGTGTGTGTGTGTAATATTTGGTAGTTTTGCTGTATCAACACTTATATACGGATTAGTATGCCCACTGCCTAGTAGTGTTATATATTGAAAATGTGTTAGCTACATAGATACACTTACATCCTGATTATTCGCCACTTATTCGTATAACGCTGTTAATAGCGTTAATTCAACAGACACACACAATGATTATGAAGGTGTTATATAAATAAAAATTATGCATGAGATATATGTTATATTTATAATAATTGTATAACATATATTCGGTTAATAGTGCCCTTGAATATGCCATGTAACATAAAAGATATCCGATAGTACAGACATAGACAATATAATTAATAAGGGAAGTTGTTAATTAACAGACGAAGGTGTTAATCTACAACTTGCAAACGCTTCCGCTTTCGGCATTCTAGAGTTGCACACGAGGTATAGGATAGAGAGATAGAGTCGGGATAGATGTAGAGAGAGAAATAGAGAGCAGATAGAGAGACGGAGAGAGGGAGGGAGAGAGACAGAGAGAGAGAGAGAGAGCATGCGCCGAGCGAGTGGACACGTACCTGAACTTTCCCACCAATCAACGGAGTTTACGTCATGCATCTGCTCAATTTCGGTTCCTACTGCAATGCACAAAAATTACCCTCGCTAAGTGATGATGCTGATGAAGGAATTGGTCGTGACTGGAGTGCACGCATCTCCCTCTCCCTCCCGCCTCCTTCCCGCCGCCTCCCTACACGCACGCTCGCAGACGCCTGCCATTGCCACATGCCCGCGGCCATCGAGTTTCACTACGCCACCTCGGCATGGCGAGCCTGAGTGACGGGGAACGCGGGGTTTGGAAACTGGGAGGGTTATTTTAGAAAATACATTTATTTACAGGCATCGGTGGAGCACGCACGGTAGATAATGATATCAAGGGAACACGGCATCTTTGGGAAACATATGTGGGGTGTAAAATTACAAGGCAGTGCGCATTATAGTGACACAGTACCGAGACAGGATCGAAGCAATAGAGAAAACACTATCTCACTATTTAAACCTCTGAAATGTTTTCTGTTGAGGAAATGAAAGTCAGTGAACACAGTTTTATTGAAAATATTCTAAATAACGTTTCTTGCATGCGGAGTACCTCTGAAATTAAATCAGCATTCAAGTGATCAAACTCGCCTTTAAAAGTAATCCATGCTGATATGAAGCACAGGCATGTATATCATTATTACGACAACATGTCTTCTGCAATTGGAAACAACATAGTACAATAGGTTTTGATATATGGCACAGTGTCATCGTCTTGCTTATCTTGGCAGACAAAATCATCATATCAAAACATTAATATATAAACTATTCATATAAATGAATACTTTATATAATATGTAATATGTATGCGTACGTGCCTGGTGTGTGTTAGATCGTGGATACTTTTTTTAGATTTTCTGAACGACTTTAAGAAGATAAACTTGACACAGTCTAAAATAAATTACGTCGTCGCTTGTAAGTGGACAAAGCATTGACACCTCAACAAATTGTCACATGTCACGAAAGGCATATGTTAATGTCAGTTTTATCAGTAGGCGTTGGTGAAATAGAGCGTCCAAGGTCATGGTTGGAGGCGGCGTACGAACGTTCAATGTGCCGTGGGTGTTATAGAACGAATTGGTGGGTACGGGGTGTCGTAGTCCCACATTCAATGGACACCATTGTTTCTAGCAATTACTGAAGAACATTCACATATGTTTGACACACACACGCAATCACGTACGCATACACTGACACGCACGCACGCACGCACACACGCACGCACGCACGCACACACACACGCATACGCACATACGCACGCACGCACGCACGCACGCACAGGCACACGCACACACTCATATAGATATATATATATATATGTGTATATATATATATATATATATATATATATATATATATATATATATATATATATATGAATATATGAATATATATATATATATAATATAATATAATAGTTTAAAGCATGAAATAAACTCCGTTTTCCAATAGTTGTAAACGTGTGTTCTCAAGATATCATAGCCAGTACGAGACCAGGCATGAATCACGGAGAAAGGTAAACGACTCTACACTAATATAAACAGCCTACGAGTGCGAAGTGATGGATGGCCGGTTGAATGAACACAATCTGTGTAAGGCGGGGTGTCGTACAAACATAATCGAGTACGTTAGAGTAAACTCATTTTACGCAGAGAGCTGAGCAAATACACCTCGAGCGTCGTCTGAAGTCTGAACAACCACGGTTTGGGAGATGGCTATGTCTTGATTGACGGCTGTCGGTTTACAAGGAACCTTGGCAACAACACTGAAAATAGCATCCACACTGAGCAGTTTCGTTACGCTAACAGAGGCTTGCTTCAAATAATTGTTTTAATACATACCAGCATCAACATTACGCGCTATAAATTGCGAGATATAAATGTTTTCGTACAATCAATCCACAACAGGTTATCGACATAAGCTAAACTAAAACTAAACAAGCAGCGACGAAATCAACAATATTCTGATTTCTTTTGGAAGTGACACCATAAGTAGTTGGTCGCAGGGGTTAAATGTGTAACCCGCAGTGGATTCATAACTGACGTAATAAAGTTTTAACATACTTCCTACATATCATGTTATGTTATGTTTCATAAATTTATTACACAATCGCATGAATGAACACTTTATTTATGACTATATAACTGTATATTTATGAGGGGGCATTTTTCTCCTCCGCTGCTGCCGAATATGATGTACGAAGGTGCTGTGCTTATAGCAAGTGTTGCCCTGACAGCCGTGTATAAGGCCCCCAACGCTACACATGTAGGTCAGCCGGAAAGTTGGTGCAAGTATGCTGCGTTAGGAATGCCATGAGCTCCCCGGTCATTATTCATGCAACACGGAGCCGCGGCTATAAATATTCATCGAACATACCGCGAGAGCGGACGTGTTTTAGCGAGACAACCGCCGCCGTACATTGATTGGTGTCAATACGATGCGCAGATACAAGACTGTATAGTATCAAAGGTAATATTGCAGATACAAGACTGCGGAGTATCAAAGGCCTACCGACTGCTGTGACAGACGGACATCTCAATTATTTAGCAACGTATTCAAAGTGTTTCGTAAATGTTGTCTTATTTTTGTTATTGTGCATACAACAAACTATTCCCGAAAATTAAAATTGCCGATTTTAATGTATTTTTCACGTTATATTTTCATCGTTGAAACACTGTTACTACTTCACTACACTGCATCGTATACACTGTATATTCTTCATTGAGTTGGTTATATATATATATATATACATAAATGTCAACCTATTTATAGCGCATGTGAGTATATCACCACTAGTGTCAGTGACTCACAGACCGCCCCAGTAGGGAGGCAGCCTTGCCCCATCCTCGGATCCCGTGAACCTCAAGATCTAGCCCATCGGAACTGCCAACGAAGCCGCAATTACCACAGCACTCCCTGGCCAGTTTCAATCTCCGACCGGGGCGCTTTGATCACCAACGCTAGGTCGGTAGCAAATCCACAACAAACGCCAATTCGATAATGACAGACCGCGCCGGCGAAATAATCAATTGTTATATCGACGTCGTGACGCAATCTAGACCTGTTCCCGGTTAAACGGATTATGAGTGCCAATTTCATTCGAACTACGGACATCCAGTAGTTCAATGGCTAAACCTTATATTCGTTATTAATATATTGCCATATAAGTAACAATAAAACGGGAATCGGGTTATGACATAAAATTTACATCATTCGAAAAGATTTCGTTTAGTAACCTACTAAAAATCATTGTTGCATATTTACAAGTTTGGGATCGCGTGCTTTTTGAGTACCGGTGTGTTCTTTCGTTTGATTAAAGCAACAGTTTGTAATATTAATACGGAGGCCTAGCCTTCCTCAGTTAAACTGCAAATAGTTAATCCTAAAGGTCCAAGGACTAAAATAACTTCGATCTGGAGATCATGGTGTTGGTACGGTGAGTAAACTACAGTGACGAAAGACAAACTATGTTTGCCTACGTAAGTAAAGTGATTGTGAATGCTAGTTTCCTGTTTAATTTTGTTGATATAGTTTTATTTTATAATCTACCATTTAATCATTGACACGATGTTTCTCACCATAAACCATATGTTTCCAGAGAATCTCCCAGTTACACTAACTACGTATGACATGTTGAACTTCTTATGTTCATTTGCACATATAATTAAAACATTATATTTGTATATATATATATAATATATATATATATATATATATATATATATATATATATAATATATATATATATATATATATATTCCGTTACACGTCTAGCACGATTATTAGCTGGATTGGTTTCTTACTGTTTGAACATGTGCAGTGTACACGTTTGCCTGTTTTTAAGTACGTTGCCAACATCAAAAGATATACCTGTACATAACGCATCTACGAACGGCGTGAGAGTCGTTAACTCTGCGTAGATGCATAATTCAATGTAACACTAATGTCACTCAAACTGTTATACTAAGACATATTGCCTGTGGAAATGTGTGGGCTTCTACATTTCCCTCCTTTCTTGATGGGGCCGAGTCAGGGTCGTTGATGTTCACATGCATGTGCAGTGTGTGAACAGTTTCAGGTGTGTGTGTGTGTGTGTGTGTGTGTGTGTGTGTGTGTGTGTGTGTGTGTGTGTGTGTGTGTGTGTGTGTGTGTGTGTGTGTGTGTGTGTGTGTGTGTGTGTGTGTGTGTGTGTGTGTGTGTGTGTGTGTGTGTGTGTGTGTGTGTGTGTGTGTGTGTAGATCGAGTTATTTGCGAAAGTTTGAATATACTATTATAGTATATATTTAAACTTTCGTAAATAACTCGATCAAACGATATATATATATATATATGATATGTTATATATATATATATATATATATATAAACAGATCAGTATAGAACCAGATCACCTTTGCCAATTTTCGCCGAAAGTTGACAGGAATGATAGACAAAAGTATCGTTTGTCCGTTGTTTCAATAAACAAAAGTGTTTAGGATGTCAAAAGGTTCAATGTTTGCAAAATGAGGCTGGAACGAGACCTGTTTGCGGAGAAAACGACTTAAGAAATGTCTTTTAATCAAATAGCTGTTGTAGTTGAATTCCAAGTTCAAGCTAGACGAAACAACTAATTAATAGCTGTTGGTGTACTGCATTATTATATTTATTTATCTGATATAGTTTAGTTTTGAAAAAAATACATTTTCATCAACTATGTTTCAACCAATTCACCCAACCTATCGCGTCATATAAATTATTAAACAGTGAATCGATCTGCGTGAACAAGGTTTCATTTTGAGTCGTCGCTGGTCGATTTCACAAACTCGACAAAAGCACACGTGCCGGAGACTACCGTTGACACCAGCGTGTGTGGTTGCCAGGCAACGGTTTTCCATCACACGGACGACGCAAGCACGTGGTAGTTCGTGGCGCCACTGACAGAGACAGCCCGAGAGCCTTTATGCAGGCGACAACCTTCCCATGCCTCGTCGCAACCTTTCAGTGTCGTGACAGATCCAGCGCCGACGGCTCTATCGACGACATTCAAATTCGTCGCAATGATCTGTAAATGATGTCGCGGGCGTATTGCCCACTGCATCGCATCAATTGACTTCGCTCGCTCAATGTGCAATGACATCGAATTAGCGTAAGAGTTTCTCGGGTTTTAACAACACTGCCGTTGTTTATCGTGCAATGCAGTGTTTTTTGCCAGGTTATAAATGAAGACGTTCGATGACTTCGCTCTCGCGTTGATCCTCAGACTGCAGTTACGCAGGTGTGTTTTCCAGCGCCCCCGGTATACGCGAAGTCTGATCGGCGCCACAAGTATCGACTGAGTCTCCTGCCCCGCCGAGTGAGGCCCGAGGTGAACCGCGGACCAGACCGTCTGTTCGGGCCCGGGCTCCAAGACACCGCTGCCTGTCTCGGCGCGAGGATATCGACACCCATACACATGGCCGAGTCGCGAGACCAAACAACTGTCACGCGACCACGAAATACTCAGATTTAAAGTCGCAGCGACACGGACAGAATTGAATGAGAGCTTTGCAAACAGCAATATTACAACAATCATGTAGTAATTATGTAAAAATTTGGCGAAGCATAACTATGGTAATGCTTAAACCGCTTACGTTGTTAAATATGCAATTGTTTTATGTACTGACAAGGTGACGTCATGTTGTTTGGGATTTCACCAAACTGTGTTATCATGCAGTATTTTTCTATTCATTATTATTGAGCGTGGAAAACAATTAATTAAGCATTTAATGTAAAAATATATGTATGATATTTTTCTTTGCAACAAATAAACACACAGTAATGACTGTTAGGATGGTTTCTTTATATTTTAAAATGTGCTATAGTTTTATAATAATTACCCAGTTGTGTAAACGATCTTGTTTCACCTAATTTGATACGTGGTTTTTAACGAAACACCTAAAAGCTATCGATATAATGCTCTACCGACTGTTCTGTCAAAGTATGGTAATGTGGGGTGGTCGTACTACAAATTATCCACAAAACTTAAGTTGCAATTTTATTTCAATTTGCGGTACGAAACTTTGGACTTTTTTCAATAGAAAACACGAAGTACTATCTCATGACATGACATAACTTGTACTATTTTCATTAGTAAAACAAACATCATAGCATATATATATATATATTTTTCTAGTTCAATAGAAAGGTGGCATAACTGTTACGTTAAATTTGTTATCTTAGTGAAATACACCGCAACTGTATATACAGTGTACACGTACAGACAACCGTATACACAGTGTACACGTTCAGACAACCGTATATACAGTGTACACGTACAGACAACCATATATACAGTGTACACGTACAGACAACCGTATATACAGTGTACACGTACAGACAACCGTATATACAGTGTACACGTACAGACAACCGTATACACAGTGTACACGTACAGACAACCGTATATACAGTGTACACGTACAGAGACGCGATAGAACGCCGTAAAGACAGCCACAGACGGCTACCGGCCTACCGGAATGAATCACTTAACTCCGACGAAGACTATGTTAAAATGTGTAGACTTCCGAAAGCGTATCGATCGACATCTCGAAAACTGGTTAACTGGTGCGCTGAGTGACACTAGACGATTATTACTGAACGGGAGAACGACAGCGATATAAGGGCGCGGTCAGAGCGACAGACAGACAGACAGACAAACAGACAGACAGACAGACAGACAGACAGACAGACAGACAGACAGACAGACAGACAGACAGACAGACAGACAGACAGACAGACAGACAGACAGACAGGCAGGCAGACAGGCAGACAGACAGGCAGACAGGCAGACAGGCAGACAGACAGACAGACAGACAGACAGACAGACAGACAGACAGACAGACAGACAGACAGACAGACAGACAGACAGACAGACAGACTGCTATATGTCGTTCATATGAGTATATCAAAACCCACACAAATTGTATTCAAACACATTTACAATATCGATACCACAATAACTTATTCGCTACACCAAAACTCGACTGAATGTGTCATAAAAAAAAATTCGCCAACGCTGCGGCAGTTAATGCGTATGTACCTCGCGCGACAATCACGACGCGTGCCTCGAAGGCCGACGCAGTAGCGTTTCAATGGAGTGTCTTCTACGCCAAGTGGTCGTTCCTGCGACGGTCAATAGACGCACTGGCCACAAGTGCGTCGGTCAGCATTGTTGCTACTGTATAACTTGCATTGTGGAGAGGACGGTACGTGCTGACCGAATTGATCAACTGTATTATAGTGGACACTTGCTTGCTACACAGCCAACATGAATGGAACGTGTAGTAAATGGAACCGATGGTCCACTTACTACGCTGGCATATGTGCTTATGAGTGCTTTATGCGTTGGGAGCTTTATAATTGGAAAAATAATTGTGGCAACGGAAAGTTCATTTGTGGGGATATTTTTCCTCGTTTTTAACTCAAATACAAAAAACAACGGCGGCATTGGAAAGCCAATACTGTATCTACTATACAATATCGGTTTGGATAGTCCGCTAGAAATATTAAATAAATAATTGGTACAAATTGGTAGATTAACTACTCTCATAACATACTAGAATTGTATTTAATTGTGTTTGTACACTTCGAGCTATCCGCAAAATTATTTACGCACTGTTGTGTTTTACTGTTTTTTACTTTCGTCGGACACGATTTCAACAGCAGCACTGAACTGACTAGTTTTTCAGAAAGTACCCGGATGTAACGTGAGCTGTATAACATTATCCAACATTATTACTGCCTGACCTACTTCCGGTGGAGTGACGTATACGTCACGTGATTGTAAAGGACAACTGGTGAATGGAATAGAACATTCATCTGGTTGCACTGCACATTATTTTGAGTTGCTCTCTTTTCAGTTTTTGTCGTCAGCGCAAACTCTTTACGTGTTGTTGCCTACAGATGACTGCATAAGTATTATGTGCAAAATTATATTAAATTGTATTTGTACTTTGGTAGCGGTTATTGGAATATTCACGATAATTGTTGGTTAAAGAAGATGGCTGCAATGGATGACAGCAGCCTAGGGAGCAAAAGTGGCCGTAGTAAAGAGATGGTTTCAATGCGGAACATAGATGATGGCCTATCTAGACACATGTCTTGCTTTAATCAAAACCCATGCCGTAGTACTGCTTTCACGCGGAACCACACAACTCGGTTCTGGCGTATTTCATATACGCACGTTGTTTTTGACATATATATATATATATATATATATATATATATATATATATATATATATATATATATATATATATATGCGTATATATTACCGTTTCGCGTCAGCGGCCTGACTTCATATACACGGCAAGATTATTCTCCAAGTTACACAGTCATATATATATATATATATACCGTATATATACTGTGTATATAACGAAAATCAATAATTTAGGAGAACTAGAAGCACTGACACTTTTTTTCGTTTTACTTATACCTAAACTAATCCACGCGCCATAAGCCCGCCGTGAGGCCGCTAATACGTGTTGAAAGGTCGACGCTTCCACAAACTCCCCGGCCCCCTCCGGCCCCCCGACAGATGGTGGCATTCGCCTTGTCGCCGAGCCCAGTCATTGTTCGACATTTCTCAGCGGCGAAATCCGAAGCCCATAATATTTGGCGAAACACTATTTGCATTGTCGCGCTGTCCTCCCCCAGCGATGTAATTGCTTCGTCGCCGCTAACTTTTCACTTTTCCCGGCCGCAATAAGGCCGCCGATATAATACCACCGATCGCCCGGCCTCCCTCATTGAAGTTCGGCTTTCGGCGCAGGATGCAATTTACTTCAGACGACGCCGGTTTAGTTGAGAGTCCCCGCCACCGACCCGTAGTCGGGGCGCTATCAGATACTCGTCATTTGTTGACGGCCTTTGGCTTTGCATCTCGTTTTCACAATGTGCTCTCAAATGTCTAATCCTCTCCTAAACCAATAGGTGAACGTGCGTCGTTTTTTTGTTCCGTGTCTGTCGACGACCACGACGTCACCCAATTGGTCGGGAACCACGCGGCGCCAAACAGGAGCGACACCAAAGTCTGACTAGAGGTATAACTATTTAGTCTTAGCCAATATATATATACACGCAGAATTCACTTGTCACTTCAATTCGTTCTCTACCTTTTTGAAGCTGCATGATATATATATATATATATATATATATACACACATATATATATATACACACACACACACATATATATATATATATATACTCATATATATATATATATCATGCAGCTTCAAAAAGGTCGAGATAATATATATATATATATATCATGCAGCTTCAAAAAGGTAGAGAACGAATTGAAGTGACAAGAGCCTTTTGTGGGTACATGAAGGAAGTTGATGAGGTGAAATCGGAGAAGTTTCTCAACGATGGGAAGACCGACAGAGCGACCATTACACAGTAGTTCGATCTTGGTGTAAATCCTCTCCGCCAGGGGAATAGCGTCCGCGCACGCGCACGCCTCATCCGAGCCGTGTATTCGCTGACGTAACGATGAGACATGTGATCGTGTATTTAGCGCGGGGCGCCACTTAAGTCGACACAACCAAATATCTATATCGACCGCGGGTTAATGAGGGGATCACGAGCTACCTCCGGGGGGTGGAGGGCGGAGAGGGACGTGACAGATTTCTGCCCGCGGTCTCGGACGTCACATCGCGTGGACTAGGGTGGCTGGAGACAAAGGGGACGACCAGGTGACCAGGGGTATTACGACTGCCCCGCGGGTGGGGTGTATCCTATTGTCGTAGTCCCGTGACCGCCAGGATGGAGGACCCACCGACAAGTTGACATTTACTGACGACATGAAAATATAAAAGTTTATCTGTACGGATACATAAGGTTATAATCCAACACTAGACCTATATTCGTTTCAACGGTATTAATGTAATAATATTCCACTTTTAAATGATGCCGCGAATAACAGTATTTATACCACGATATTCAACTTCACTTGTAGCTAAGTTGAATTGATAAGTAGCTGCTTTTAACTGTGATAAATTTGTTAGTGAAACCACCCTTCAGTAATATCATGAACTATTGGTAAAACGTGATTGGTGTTATATTAAATATAAATAATGTTATGCTAAATATGCGGGATATGTGACTCGGGATAAATTGGTATGGAATGCGCAAAAGAACGAGCTTGATTATTATCGGTGTTGCTATTATTAATTAGTTATACTTTTTAATGTTCATATTGTTACATTAATAATACTGATATACTATATATTCCGTTCTGTTGAAAGTATTATTAATATTAACGAAATCTTTATACTAGTTTAGTATCATACTTAAATAACAATTACACAACAAATATATAATTTTAACAATTAAATAACAACGAGTTGAGTAACAACGAGTTGAGAAACAACGGCGGAAACTTTACCAAATATAATTAGTCAAAATGGAAGCTGTTCTGACGGTATAAATCTTTTATACGCGCTATATGTTTGCGTCATGTTTAGACTAGCGTATACCGTGTAATAATTTAGTTAATTATTTAATTATAACACCTATCGTAGCATTACACACCAAATTATATATTGCAATTCATACTGTAGAGACGATGTTAATAAACTTCCATTTTAATTAAATATCTAAATTTAAAAAACTTAGCAAAAGGGGAAGTCTCTATAGTACAGTCATTTCTGTTACATAGAAATATAACCACGAATAAAAGACCGCAAAGGAATCCAAACTAGTGCGTTGACATCACACGTAAATATGGTTTAGGTGTGTGTGTGTGTGTGTGTGTGTGTGTGTGTGTGTGTGTGTGTGTGTGTGTGTGTGTGTGTGTGTGTGTGTGTGTGTGTGTGTGTGTGTGTGTGTGTGTGTGTGTGTGTGTGTGTGTGTGTGTGTGTGTGTGTGTGTGTGTGTGTGTGTGTGCGTGTGTTTATGTTTGTAACTTCTTAATAATGCATGTCTTAATATTCGCTCTCATTCGCTTGTTAGATGTGGGAAATCGCCGTGACTTTGATGTAACGTGTGACTTGAGCCAGTTCACGTAACAATACCTGGACCCGCTCATTCAAACCGATATCACTGGTCACGCGCTCGTCCATACCCCATTACTATAGCGACCGGACTGGTCAAGCGGTCAAGCGGTCAAGCGAGCCGCCCGTGTTTTTGTCTGCATCCCATCAAGTATAATGCTTAGCGCAAACAAAGAATTAAAAGCTATGATCGATTCGCGTTGTCTCTATAAGTAGCTTCTTTCGCCTGCTTCGGGCGGCAAACCCTTCAGACCGCCGTAACATTTGGGACGAGTGTCTAAGTGCATTCAAGACTCTCTTTAAACGGCCACTTTAAACAGCACGAGTGATGTTGCTCAACCGCCAACTAGGCCTGGTCTTTGTGCAAGCGAGACACCTCGGTCTCCGATAGGTGTACCTTTAAACGGACCTCTTTCACCATCCCACCACGGGGCTACATTACAGTTGACATGTTTTTTATAATTCTCCGAAAGGTTGTACGTTTAAACGAACAGTTTTACCTTATTTTATAATGCATTTGTCTTTTAAAGGGCCATTTTTATGTGATTTCTTTGGATGTTTACATTTAGACATACGTTTTTCGTTAATTTCATATCTATATGGATATTTTAAATGGTTTATGTGAATAAATAAAATGGCTTAATTTGTGTATATTTTATGACGAAT
Source organism: Escarpia spicata (assembly GCA_963995525.1). Classification (NCBI taxonomy): domain Eukaryota; kingdom Metazoa; phylum Annelida; class Polychaeta; order Sabellida; family Siboglinidae; genus Escarpia; species Escarpia spicata. The sequence continues at coordinate 6,062,716 of OZ023212.1, forward strand.
ATTTTCGTTCAAATGTTATATATATAAAAAAATCATCGTATTTTACATTTAGGTGTATATTTGTCACGCTGCTACATTCGTAGACTTAATTGGATGCACTTGTTTTATGGGATGACTTCATTTTTGACGTGCCGTGATAACACATTTAAATTTACTTTCGGACAAACACGTTCTCAGGATTATTCGATTACTTTGACACTTTAAAATGTGCAATTTTTAATTATTTTTAAATAATTTTGCATGTTATGCATGCTGTCTTGACCATGTATATTAGTATAATTAATACACCTTATAATTTTGTATTTAATCAAAATATACTTTTCAAATTAAAAACAACTTGTCTTCCGTTTAGTCGAGAGCGCGTCACAATGCAGTTGAACAGAAGCAATTTTATAACTGTTCAACCTTTCGACAACTATCATACGCCAGTCGATCAATCACTGTCTGCGAAGCATGCATGTTTCCACCCTTCCATTAATGCAATATACAACTCTATCAAGCCCAGCTGTAACGTGTATGCATGCCACACATAATGTATGCGAAATTAAGCCACGGTTCATCCATACAAAAACGACCCGTTAAAAAGTTCTTCCAAAGCTGCTGCGCTGGTTGTTGTAAATGCGTCATCAACGGGAATAAGACGAGTAACCAAGTAACCACTGATCTATACTTCGCCTGACGTATCTCAACCGATGTAACGGACACACGATGCTCGCCCTGTGTAACGGACACTGAGTTGTCATTGAGTCATTCGTTTCAATAGTAAATGAAACGAAGTAAAATGGAAAGTCGCCAGCGCATGATGCAAGGAAAGGTGGGACTTGTCCCCGGGACTATCCCGCGCCCCGGGAAGCGGAAAAGGGAAACACGGGTATATTGAACAAAGCAGACTAACGAAAAATTAAGTAAAGTATAACATACTAATGTTATAATTATACGATACGAGTAACAGTGAAATGTGTTTGGTGTCGTATAAACGAAATCGTGTTATTACAACGATTATCGAAATATTATTTTATGTTTTATTTAATGGAATTTAATTCACGAATAATATGCAAAGAAACTCACCTCTTTTAGGCCGATTTTTCTTTTGTTGTTCTTCTTCTGCAAATGAACAAATAAGGTTAATAAAATGTACACAAAAATCAATATTAAATGCTTATTAATTTGTAGTGTTTCTTGTTTCATATGATGTCTGAGAGTGTGTATATATATATATAGTGTGTGTGTGTGTGTGTGTGTGTGTGTGTGTGTGTGTGTGTGTGTGTGTGTGTATATATACAGCTGTACACACACACTCACACACACACACACACACACACACACACACACACACACACACACACACACACACACACACACACACACACACACACACACACACACACACACACACACACACACACACACACACACACACACACCCACACACACACACACACACACACACACTCACACACACACACACACACACACACACACACACTCACACACACACACACACACACACACACACACACACACACACACACACACACACACACACACACACACTCACATTGTTTGGCGCTTTGCTACTAACAAACTGTGGGTCATTCTGACTGATTGTGGATCTGCGCAAATATACAGAGTACACTGTAATGACTATACACATTACTATTCCCACAAGAACTAATTAATGAGCGTCGATCACACACAGCCCTAGCCGTGATCGGCGCTAGGCACTGACGTCTTACTCGGTGCGTGCGCACGCCGCCCGCCACAACAACCGTCGGTGTGGGATTAGCTTAATTTCAAGTAAACACGCCCGTCTGCTGCCGCGATTACGCGCTCGCGGATCATTTTGAGATTAGCCCGTATCATCCAAGGCGGCTGTCAAAGTCGTATCATCGAGTCACTGTCAGGGCCGTCGCGTCAGTCAAGTATTCTGTCCGTCAGCGCACATACGCGGCTTCACACATTTCGTTCGTTAGCCGATATACGACCATACATTTCGCCAAACTGTAGTAATTTATAACGCGATTATCTCTGTGCTGTGCGGCTAGTGTTTTAAGTAAAGAATAAAGTGAGCGTTGACAGGTTACAACCGCGTTATATATGTTCCCAGGAACATTAGTTATCGCCGCCCTAGTACTGGAATTGTGTAAACAAATCCACGCGCTTATAATAATACATATTTTCGCCGAACGCTTGCACGTGCAATCTACCGAGCAACAGTACACGACATTTACACGGCACAATTAGTACGTCAACTTGATGACAGTCGCCGACGAGGTGACGAGTACGAATAAGGCAGTATTGATATATTTATGTTCCGCCGCGAGGTCAGTGCTTTATCAAATGTACCATCTTGCAATACGAAAATCCAATCCAATTGTAAGAACCGGGACACGATATATCTTCCAAATCACGAAGATATGATCTGGTCAAAATTAGAGCGGGATTAAGACATGCTAAAATTGAAAGTGACCTTAGACGCCGGCGATGAAACGGTGACTCGGGAAACGGCGTGCGCGTGTTTTGAATACCAACATTTCTCTATTCGCGCCGTCCCCGCGTCGAAGGCGCTCAGGATTACGATAACATCTGCTCTCCGTCCCGTCTCTGCTACGCACCGGGATAGCGTAATTTCACACAACGCGTTAGAATGACGATAGAAAGTTCCTTAGCAAAATCAAAAACACTCCTTTTCCCATGCATCGTGGTAATAATATAGACCCGTTGTTTGCGCCGATACCCTGGCGGCTGCGGAACCCTGATACCGGGTCACTAGCGGCCGACAACGAAGCCTCGACAACGTCCGTCTACAAATAACGCAGCTTCGCGGCGTTGACAAAGCGATTTATTTCGCCAATATTTGCTCATGCATCTTCATTGGGCGCACATTCAATTAGACGAGGCTCAGTCGATACTCTCTCGGTGCTCGCCGCCGCATTTCTCTCGTTTGCTCTAACTCAGCATATATAGCGATGCACAGCGTTTACAAGTAAACAAGTAATTTTCTTCTGAGATACGTACGAAGTGCCGAATGCTTCAAATGGGTCTGGATACCGGTAAAATTAACAAATCCGTTTTGTTTGATTCGCCAAGTTGTGCACTGCGATTACTGAATAATTATATAAGAAATGTTCGTTTTATTAGGTCGACTCAACTTTATGCTGTGTGACTGAATGGCATGTATTATAATATACATATATATATATATATATATATATATATATATATATATATATATAATGTGCCATTCAGTACAGCATAAGGTTGTGTCGATATATATATATATATATATAATGATGTATATATATATATACTGTATATATATAATGGTGTATATATATATATATATATATATATATATATATATAATATGTATAAGCGTACTTTATATTGTACAGTATATGCCGTATGTCTATGTGTTTATTATTAATAGTGTAGAAATTATCATACATAAATTTTCATTGACATAGAGGGTATATACATACATACACTGTACATACATACATACATACATACATACATACATACATACATACATACATACATACATACATACATACATACATGCATATATATATATACATATATATATATATATATATATATATATATATATATTATGTTGTACTGCATATATTTAATACATTATATATATAATAAATTATATATATATATATATATATATATATAATATGTTAGTGAATACATATAAATTCATGTGTTTATGTATATACAAACATATACGTAAAAACGTACACACCTATGTGCATATACGTGTAAATATATATACACATACAAATCAACTCCGTTTTGTTCACATACTATTATACATACATACATACAATTGTGATATAATATACTGTGCATGTAGCGCGCGGTTGTATGAACCTACACACGTCGATGTGCTCTCTGTTTACATTTGCTCACGTAACGATTACAATATCTCAATCAAGTCGTTGTTTTCGGCTGTTTGTGTTTGTGTTTATCTCGCGACTGTCGATAGATAATCCGCGGTTGTAGTGGAATATCGACACCAGCCGACGATCCGACATGTACGTTTAAGTGGGTCTTAAGATTAACGCATTGTTAGCAGCGCGCTGCGTAACAGACGATCAAATAATGGCTTATATTAATTGGCAACTTGAAACAGCGCCGCCAAAAGTCGCCAACAAAACACGCGGGACTAAGTCTGTAAATGCAGTCGGGGTAACAGTTTAATTGATCATACTTGAGCCACGAGTGGCGAGTGTATAGGTTCGAAACAACGGCGATTAATAAACGGCTAAACTCGATCCGCTGAGACTAAATAATTATTCAACTCGATCGCGCACAAATATAGGCGTAGCGCGGCCCGGCGAAGTTTAAGACGTGTCTATATTAGTTCCCATGTTGGCAGCCAGCGCATTATTTCACTGCATAGTTAATATAAATATATATTTGACACGTATGTTTTTATTGTTTAGCTGTTCTTGTTTATTCTGTTTAATTTACTATATTAACTGTAATAATTTAGGCAGCGTTTTTCTCTGTTCAAACGTACGCGACTTCTTTTACTTATTCACAATTATTGATTTAAAAAATACATACGTCAAGTTAACATAACAATTATTATGAAGGATCACTATACCGTTTTGTATTTATATCCCAAACAACTGTGTACATATATATATATATATATATATATTTCTTCTTAATATAAACGACTGTTATATGCGTTTATGGTTACGCAAACTGTAAACCTCACGTAGATTAATTTATTTAGGAGCGAAGAACCATGTTTCCAATGGAAATAGTGGATGCATTGGCAAGGCAGTAAATGTGTTAGTAATATTTGACAAACAAGTAAAACAAGCAACCAGAAAACATCTGCATGTGTCTATGTGACAAATAAACATACAATGATGGATGTTGCAGTCGGGAGGCTTACCTTTGGTCGGCATGGTGGGGATCGCGGGTTCTGCGTTAGGTTGAATGGTGGCGAGATGTCGGTCAAACAACGGAGAAGGACACGGTCACTCGCGGTAGACAGACGAGCGCTGTAGTTCGGCAGCTTACCGCCGCCTTGGTTACCACTGAACTACCTCGTTGAACGACGGCGAATATCCGTAACACGCGCTCCAACCGGGTGTATATTTCGTGACAATTCTCACTGGTTCTTCACTGCGTAAATCCAACCGTATCCAACTGTTGATGAGATCGCACTGTGTGTTCTCGTTGAATAAACCTGAAGAGAATAAAATAAAGTTTGTAACATTACTGAGCAATATTGTCGCCGCGTGACAAACTATTCTAACATATAGACAATTCGTGACAGGGTCTAACACAACAGTCCTGTTCTGCATAACGGTATCCAGCACATCTAAGATCTTTGTTTGTTTCAACCTACGAAAGACGTAATTTTGCCGTTGAACGACAGTGCAATATTCCACACAAACGCTTTCGGCCGTGCTTTATGAAACTAATAACTAATTTCGTCGTTTCGCAGTATCCATTCATCAAACTATGCAATCCGCTTGAAGGGTGAACGAACTGAGTGAAACCACAAACGACGCATCAACGAGAACGTGGGAGAAACGAACGATTCAGTGTTAGCAGGATATTTAGAGGGAAAAATACACACGATACATCGCCGTGTGATGTGCTGCCGGTTGAAACCGTCGGTGATCCGTTGCCGAGAGCAAAGTAAATTCTCAGTTCGTTGTTGTCCCCGCGCTGAGAGCTAGTACAGGAGCCTTGAGTTGAGACTCATGGGGATCGTCCGTCATCACGTCAGTGATACACAGTGAACAATGTTATACAAACCACCGATAGCGCGGCAAAAGGAACAACTGTAGACATCCATAGTGAAGTAGAGTGATAATCCAACAGCTCTCTACACCGGTGAGTGTGCGTCAGTCGTTCCTCATTCGTCTCCATGTCTCTGTTGCAGTCCTCCAACGACTCTCCGTGGAGGTCGGTCGGTTGATCGCTAAGAGGCCCGGGGGACTCTTAGAGGCAGCGCATGAGGCTTTATACGCGTAGATAACACTGCGGCTGATAACTTCCACAAGGCGCCGATCTCCGCTTAACTCTCAGCTGCTGATACATGAGCAAACATATCTCGTTCGACCGCCGCCTACTTGTTGGCGTTCACTCGATTGCACAATGCAATAGTTCTTCACGCACATATTTATCTGCTGCGGTGAAGACATCAGCTCCTGAACGACGCGAGTCGACGCACAATCAAACACAGCCAGTTCGAATCAAACTCAAACGAAACACCTCCGACCAAGTAGAAAGCGGCCACTTGGCCACGGTTGCACACATAAGCAGCTTAAATCAGAGAACGACAAGAAACTCTACACGTCGGATCGTCGGTCGACAAGAAGAAAGACGCGGCGATCTGTGTGCGTCTTGTCGATTTCCTTTTTAGCCGACACTCGTCGAACTTAGCATCGATTTTTCATCAGACGCGGTCAAGCGCGGTTGCGACGCGTCCAAGCAGCGACGAACGGACAGCGACTGACCCACCCACTCGGACACGGCGAACCTTACCCCCGAAAACCAGACGGACACTTAATTCACATTAATTACCCAATGGCCTGAGCAAAGACGGATCGAGGGACGTCTGGCGAGCGAGGCGGCCCACTGAAAGCGGTCTTACTTACGCTCGAAGAAAACTCGACAAAGACGGAGCCGAGCCGGCGAACATGCGCGCATTAGCCGGGATTGGCCAACCGTGAGGGAGCGCCGTGGCGACAGAAGCGTCAAATGAAATTTCTGGCGGCTGACTGGTGGTGAAGCTCGTACACTCGTACGCACCTTGACGGCGCACTTGTACGCGTCGCGCTCGGCGCTGAGTGGCTCGAATTATCGTCGCTACGGTGTGCACATTGTCTCGCGGACGAGTCTCTAATTACGCCGCTCGACGCGCGCCTGAGTGATCGCTCGGCGGTGACGTCATATCCCCCGCCGTCCAATCAGCGTGAGGCGTCGGTCTCAAAACCCGACGCAGGGTCGAGACGAGGCGCCAAGCGCAGGAGAGCGCTTCCACGCGAACGGACGTACTTCGCCGACGACCGGGGCTCGGCTAACGAACGTCGACAATGTCCCTTGGGTATACGGGGAGGTGGACGGTTCAATGACGACCCGGTTAACGCGATCTACGTGGCGGGATGAGGTGGGAATGAAAGGACACCGTCATCACAGCCGCCTCCGAAATGGGCTCGCAAAAGCGTCATTAAGATAGACCGTGACAGAATCAACGAAGTTTCGCAAGTTTGATTCCCCCGTGCGATGTGCATCAAATACTCGGAGGGTGCTGGCTGCCCGTTAACGTTGTGAATACATGCCATACATATATGTCATACGCAGTAAGCAAATACACCATATACAATGCCTACAGTTGGACAGGAGAATGTTAAAGATTTCGGTGACCTATTTCATATGCCGGTGGTCCAGTGAGAAACGCGATACACTCAGGACGACACCATTGTAAATATAAAGCTACGTTTGTGAGCTCCGTGTTGGTCGTAAGTTGTGCGTTAAGACACGTCAGAAGATGTTAGCAGTCGTCAGAAGTTTTCGATTATATTTCGCTTAAAAGCTGTAGTACGATTTATATTTTACGAGGTAATATATATGCGGAAATAAGTATAACAATGTATTGTTTACTTAAACAAGGTTGATGATTGTCATCCGTTCCCACACCAAGGCGTGTCATGCTTGTATTTGGCGACACATACGAATACATTCTCCTTGTCAGGATGTGGCAAGAAACTACTTTATCATCAGGTTTAAATGATCCAGCCTATACATGCTTACGTAGGCGCGATTACTAGTACTACACATCGACTCGCGGGACTAAATGTTTCAGTGATAATACATTGCAGCTTTACTATTTTTGTATTTAACTAATAAAAGTATTAAAATGTTATAATGTGTACCTCTCGTTATTCCTCATTCTCACTGACATGTATAATTATATATATATATATATATATATATACATATATAAATAATAATCACAATTCTCTCTCTCTCTCTCTCTCTCTCTCTCTCTCTCTCTCTCTCTCTCTCTCTCTCTCTCTCTCTCTCTCTCTCTCTCTCTCTCTCTCTCTCTCTCTCTATATATATATATATATATATATATATATAATTGTGATTATGATTTCTATTCTCTATTACTATTTACTGATTTGATTTCTTATTATTAAAAGTGGGCTCCCATATTAGCGACACGTTGTCTTTATGGGAGTCTCCCAGACCTTACATTTACGTTAATTATTTCTATTTGTACATCTATGGTCACAAATAAATCAATCTGTTTGTCTCTCTGTCTGTCTACACACACACACACACACACACACACACACACACACACACACACACACACACACACACACACACACACACACACACACACACACACACACACACACACACACACACACACACACACACACACACACACACACACACACACACACACACACACACACACACACACACACACACACACACACACACACACACACACACACACACACACACACACACACACACACACATATATATATATTATATATAAACATTATATATATATATTACACATTATATATATATATATACAATGTGTAATATGTTATATATAGATAATCATTACTTAGCTTTTATTAAAATACACAAACACAACATATATATATATATATATATATATATATATATATAGTATGTACTATAGGTTATATTTAAATAATAAATATTTACCTTTTATTAAAATACACAAACATATATATATATTATAATATATATATATATATATATTATATATATACATATATATATATATATATATGTTGCTAGTTTATCTATATATGTCGGTCCGCCAGTTGAAAGCAGTCCGAGCTACGGGAGGCTGCCGGTGAACGAGCCCCGAGGGCAAAGCCTGGCCATTAAATGCGGCGTCATTGCAAGTGTCCATGTGGGAATAGTCGTGTTGATCCGACCAAGAACCTTACGCAAGGTTAAACCAACGACTTCACAGAAAACTAGCTGTCATTACGCTCTGCCGTCAGACAAGAGAGATGTAAGACCGGCGAAGCTGAGCCAAACAACGCCTCATACAAACAAACCGGCCAACGAGTGGACCATCTCTTTCAGCCGTAAGAACCCCGTCCAACAATAAGAACTCGCAGTAAATTGCTTTGAGAGCGGGATGACAATTGCCTAAGTGAGGCCAACTCAATTGACCAGGCTAGGGACGTGGATGAGATGTTACCGCAGCAAATCTTTGTAGAGCCAGCCACTATGGCACAGGGCTTCACAGTTCACACACAGGACGGTTTTTTCTTAAACAAATAATTGTACTTAAAAACACCGACTTTCAATATTTGTTTCTCTATAATTTAAACCGTTTCTGAAAGAAAAACGGCGGACAGACATTCACCGCCAGAAAATAGCACGATTTTAAAATTGCGTGAATATTTGATTGTCTTTAGTTGTTTTAAATAATGTGACGAATTTATAATTATAATTATATTTCGTTACATTAACATATTTTTATATACTGGAACCCAACGTGAACGTTTAAGCAAATTATTCATGTTTATTTCATTATTATATATTGAGTGTTTCTCTTTACACAGAGGAACACGTTTGGCGATTTCGATAACGGATTGAAGAATGCATGACCTTTTCCCGTTCCGTTATTTTCCGTTATAACAATCATAACTAAACTACTCAATTGGCGTCGAATTCGCACATAGATAGTTGACACAAGTACTACATTCACACAGGACGAACACATATTTTTGTCGTGTGATTATGACGCGACACACATATTATTAAACAACACAAACTCGATTCTTGTACACCTGTAATTATATTCGTTTCTTGTGCATTTATTATCAACACAAACGCAAAAATTAAGGGGGTTGTATATGTGGGTTGTATATATATATAGTATACTCCTAAGCTGACCACTTCATCACGGCACTAACTCAAGTCTAACACAACCGCACAAACAAACAATCGCCACTTGATTTGAGCGCACATTCTGCGTACCTGCAACGCGACTAGCTTCGCGCAACCCGTTTGCTACTTGTTTGTCGCCGATAATAAAGCACTATCGCGTAACGACCGTCTTGAGAATAGGCAGCGAATCGACGGGTCGACTTCCTGCGGTGAAAGCAGCGTTCTCTGGCTGCGCCCGCAGAAAGGGCGGCTTAGAAATCGACGCTGATCAGCTGCGGCGGCGATGATAAATTACATTTTAAAAATGCATTAACGACCCCGATTTGAAATGGATAGCGGCGATAGTGACGGACAACAAGACCATAAAGTGTGGATCCGTGGACGGACGGACGGACGGGGACGGGGTTGCACCTGTGGCCGAGTGAGTGGTGACCGAGGAAAGGTCGGTCCACGGCGGCTGGTGTTTGGGTTGCAAGTGCTGTCGTTGTAAGACTCGGTTTATGGTCAGCAAATTTCACAAACAAACATTTGTGAAAATATGTGCATCGACGAAATTTATCATGCATAGACAAATACATAATAATAAATGTACTATTTAATTAGTTAATTGATTTATTACAGTTGAAAGTGCTTACTTGTAGCTCTGGTACGTCATGTTTATACTTAATATTTAGCTGTAGGGCCACTTCCGGCATTGACTGATGTCAACAACATCGAGTCGTCTCAGAGACATACTTACCTACACACACACACACACACACACACACACACACACACACACACACACACACACACACACACACACACACACACACACACACACACACACACACACACACACACACACACACACACACACACACACACACACACACACACACACACACACACACACACACACACACACACACACACACACACACACACACACACACACACACACACACACACACACACACACACACACACACACACACACACACACACACACACACACACACAAACACACACACACACCACACGCACGCACGCACGCACGCACGCACGCACACACGCACACACCACGCACGCACGCACGCACACACACACACACACACACCACACGCACACGCGCACACGCGCACACGCGCACACGCGCACACGCGCACACGCGCACACGCGCACACACCACACGCACACACGCACACACGCACACACGCACACACGCGCACACGCGCACACGCGCACACGCGCACACGCACACACGCGCACACGCACACACGCACACACGCACACACGCACACACGCACACACGCACACACGCACACACGCACACACGCACACACACACACATACACGTACGTACATACATACATACACACATACATACATACATACATACATACATACATACATACATACATACATACATACATACATACATACATACATACATACGTAATAAATAAAATTTATTTATATTACAATACATATAAAATATGCATACGCTGTTTTATGTATGTATTATATTATAAATAAATAATATTTATTATATGCCTAGTTGATGTCAAAATGCAATACATAGGTCAAAATGCAATACATAGGTCTGTAGTTTGATAGACTAGCGTGTCAACAGGTTTGCGACACGAAGATCAACATTATTCTGGTCGTGAGAAATTAAGGAACCACGGTAGCGCTGTCGCGGTGCTTGAATTCCCTGACGCAATTAGCTCGAGAAATTAGCAGGTATTTGCGACAACGTCGTTGCAATTATATACACAAGAAGGGTAATTTACGCCCATTTGTCGATATTCCCCCGTGTAACATACCCTAATCGACCTACTAACAAAATCGTGCATGAAACGACACCTAACTACGTTAAATCTCGAGAAATCAAAACATCGCATTCACGAGACGCTAGAATCGCGTGTCATTTATCGGCTGCCCGCGAAAAGACAAAGTTGTCAGACGACATTTAGCACAGTGAGTCTAATGTAAACATTCGCTTCACGAAGATTGACAAAACACGTCGTGTGAAACGTTAATTTACTCGCTAATAAACCGTTTGTTTAGAAAATACCCAATTGTCTATCAACACGAGGAAAGACTTGACTAGAATAAGAACATATCTGATACGTTGCACAATTGTGCGAGCATTTCAAAATATAATGTTGTCATTTCCGATTATATAATTAATTATACAAACAGCTGTGTGCACGATTTCTAAATTAGGCAAATATATGAAAACGCAAAAATAAATAATTATAATATACATTCATAATATATATTTTAAGACGTAATAATAATAATAATAATTATTATTATTACTGTATCTATAATTTTACTTACGAAACGTAATTTTGCATGACTTCCATGTATGTAAACAACATATGCGAGAACGCGATATGTCAGCGCTTACCGGTGATCAATATTTCCACGTCCACCGCGGACACGGACCAAACGGAAGCCCCGATAATCAATCGCTCAGCACCCGAGCAACGATAACGAGGCTGTCGACGCTTCACCCGATAACGTGATATCCTGCGAACTGCGCTACCATCGACTCCGGAAGAAATATCGACGACGGTGCGAGACCGAGCGAGGCAGTCCGTTGGTGGCCGACCGAGGGACAACGTCGGACAGACGTCGGTGGACAGACTCGGGGCTGTCGGGGTCGGCGACGACCGCACACCGGCGAATCCGTGTCGTCCTGGCGTCCCAATAAGTAGCCGATTTCACCTGATTAGCCTCGCGACGGGAAGTCCGCGCGAGTTTTTGCGTCGACGGAAGACACCGGGTGGGAAGGCCGCCCCACAAAGCCCCGTCTACCGCGGCCGTTGACACAGATTCCTCGCCTCTCGTCACGCCGCCTCGTCACGCGCGCACTCGACCGAGAAATAAGATGCCAAGGTGGGCACAAAAACTTCTGTGTGGTGGCTCTCGTTGTCGCAGGGAGATATTTATTAGACGCGCTACGTCACAAGAGGAGGCGTGCCGTGGTGCGACCGACAGACACACCGGGGCTTTGAAGCGGCCCGCATCGCTGGCGGCGCTGCAACCGAAGAAATTGCCTGACACGACGTCGATTCACCGCCGCGCTATTCACCTGACAGAGATGCGTATTAATTCCGTCGCCCGTGCCTCTATGGAGCCGCGCGCGGACGGATTGCACGGGCCATTGGCGCAAATTCATTAAGCGCCAAATGTGTATAATTATGTTAGAGACCAATCAAATTAACTGTCTAATGGAGGTGCTTTGCGGGGGTATTCTGGGGTACGAAGGCCGACGGTGGCGACGTTGCCGGGGGTTTAGTTGTCTCCGGGTTGTGAAGTCCACCAACAACATGATCGATTGCCCACAAGCGCTATGAAAACACGCGCACACACGGCTAACCCCTGACCAAAACTGGACACCTACTTATAGCAAGGGTATCTACCCAATCGCAGAGCTATCTATTATAGGCAGCTTTAACTATACACCTCACTATATGTCAGTTCAATGACTTTTCTATACCCAACAATGCAAATAGCTATACTGATGGACGATCTGCCGTCGCGCATCGCGCCAGTTGTGACAGAGGAACAGAAAGTTGTTATTAATAACACGGCATTGCTTATTTGAAATATCAGTTAATTGCTGTCGAAAGCAGCGGTTAAACTTTTTTACTGGAAACACTTTATTTAATGAAGCAATGTCGATCAGGTCAACCGTATAAATATTTATATGACGTCGCGATTAAAATGAAACCACATAATGAAAATGTATTTGACTACTACTACTAATATGTATTATTATTATAATTATTATGTTATTAGTGTTATTATTATTATTTTATTATTAGTGTTATTATTATTATTATTGTTATTGTTGTTGGGTTTTTATTATTATTACTGTTATTATTGTTATTATTATTGTTGTTGTTATTATTGTTATTATTATTGTTATTACTATTGCTATTACTATTATTATTATAAAAGCAGAAGCAGCAACAGCAGCAACGACTACGACGATGACAACAACGGCGACATCGACAACGACAACGACCATCAGTATCGTGGCCATCACCCGTCCTATCATCACCCCGTATCGTCGTACCCATCTATCTGCCTCCTCCCGGCCCCTCCCCGTGGCTAGGGGCTGACCGGACGGTGGTACGCCCGCTCCTACTTCCCCTGCCTGCCGTTGACGACGTCGCCAGTTGGTAGCCACAGTAAGCGCCATTAGATTATCACCGTCGTCGGTGAAGCGCACACAAAGAAAAGTCGCCCTATCATAGCCTAATTTTCAATTTCGCTTGTCCGCCATTGTGTGGGACGCTGCGATCAGTCGAGCGGAAAAACTTAATGGTTTAATAAGATCCCACCGAGCCGATCTGCCGCGATAATTTCGAGTTGCGTGCTCATTGGTCGGACGGTTAAGGGAGAAATATTATTAGACTTTTTCGCGATTATGTCGCCATTACCCCACACTGCTTCCCAAGAACGCGGCAGGTGGACGACGCTGATTCAGTTTACGTTTAATAACCTTCTGTAAATACTTCCCGCCGTGTGATTGGCTCCCAAGATGTGGTCACGTGGAAGATACGTCCCGCCGTGTGATTGGTTGCTGAGACGTAATCCCGGGGAATAGGGAATACACGCCCAAATATGGAAGTTGTTTTGCTTCCCGCAGTATACGAATTATGTTCCGGTTTAAATTACTTGAAGTCAGTTTAGAATTACCTCATGCACATAAATTACCACGACCGAGAAGCTTGGTTATTTTGATAAAGCGTATATTAAATCCTGCCATATCATTACGAATATACACCCTATATAGATTGAATATATTAATTAAAACAATTGCATTAGTTTTATATGTGGGTTAGTTAGTTCCATAAATGTAGAATAATCATATTTTCCGAAGGCAGTTGCGATATATCGCGGCTATCTATCGTATACAGGAGCGATAAAGTGTATAATTTGAATGGGATCAATAACAACTATTAATTATGTTAATATTGACGGTCATACATCGCTGTAATATCAGCTTCTGTCGGACTGGCCAAAGGGGACACGCCGAAATGGTGACTGGATTGATGACACTGCAGAATGAAGCGAAAAGCAGGATAGTTCAAACGGCAAACAAACTGCAGCTACGTTTACGTCCATTGCGAACTTTACATTCTGATGATTAAACATCCCACCATCCATTTGTGTAATGATGACTGTATGTATTATCTCTGTTGCTTGTTCAGTTATATATGTCCAGATACGTTCTGAGCAAGGGTCAGTGGTACTCACTACTGCATGTGATGGCACATTGAATCAAGCTAAGACACTGCGTGACCAGTTCCTACATCTCCCGTCATCTGTGTCTCATTCTTGCATGGTGGTCAACAAAATCGCATTTTTAACAATATTTTAAAACAAAATTAGTATAATACCTCATTAATTGTTACAGTTTTATTGTTTGCATTCCTCTACCTACACATGCATTGTATATATATATATATATATATGTATATATATATATATATATATATATGTATATATATATATATATATATACTCCTTCGTTGCTGCACACCTACTATGCTGCATGCCACCCATGCAACTTCCCACGAAACTGAACATCCAAGTCTAACACTATATCAATAGTTCAGCCTGCCACCACCGCTGTCCACTACTTCCTCCGTGACCAGCAGGGTAATGATTCTCACCCACCAACAATGATAAACAACCGACTGCTGACCAATTTGCCGCCCGCCGTTAATTGGCGATCCCAAATTAGTTCCCTGTAATGGTGCGACACATCAGAGAGACTGCCTCCAGTCCGGCGCGTTCGAGACGCTGGGCCGTCTTGGGCACAACTGTGCGAGAATCCTGGTAAGACCCGCGACCCGTGGCGAGATTTCGCGGCTGACCAGCGAGTCAACATCATCACTGGTCAGTCGGTTGTTTGTCCAGCACGAGTCCAGATGAAACTTCAAACGTACACCGCTTATTAAGTTTGCTTGACTTTCTAAGCCCTTAATTAAGAACACCATAACACTATATCACCCTTAGGTTTATTTCCGCAACAGTTTAATTTAAAGTGCGTTGCGTCCACGTTCAGCGAGAGAGATGCGTATGTGTGTGTGTGTGTGTGTGTGTGTGTGTGTGTGTGTGTGTGTGTGTGTGTGTGTGTGTGTGTGTGTGTGTGTGTGTGTGTGTGTGTGTGTGTGTGTGTGTGTGTGTGTGTGTGTGTGTGTGTGTGTGTGTGTGTGTGTGTGTGTGTGTGTTTATATATATATATATATATATATATATATAATATATATATATATATATCTATATCTATATCTACACACACACGCACGCACGCACGCACGCACGCACGCACGCACGCACGCACGCACTCACACACAAACACACACACACACACACACACACACACACACATAAACAGCCTACAACTACAACATACACCTTTATACAAAAACGTTGCCTATATACTACAGTTCTACCCCAGTCAGACGTCAGACCTTTCACCCGGCCGAGACCAGGTGTTCGGTGCGCTAACCGCGGGAGACGACGATTTACGTCGCGACGGAACCAGTCTGTCAACGTCAGCCATTTGTCAACGCGAATAAAATTTGTCAAGCTTTCACCGACTACACGACGGCGGCGAATGGGGTTAGACTGTACGTAAGTGTGCCAGTGAGAGGTGACAGGCTGTAAACGGCGAGAGAGGGGTTGGGGTCTGACCGCTGCCGAAGAGACGCAGTCCCCCCCTCTTTGTCGCCGCGACGCCATTTGCAATGCTAATCGGCGGAGGGCGATAAATCAGAGGATGGCCTGTTGGTCGGTGGGTCGCGGAAACGGAGCGACCGTTTAACGAGATGCTGAGGTCAGAAGGGGGCACGATAGGTCAGAGGGGTCGTGTTTAAAAAGGTGATCAACCCTGATGATCTGATCTCTGTGAAAAAAAAGGACATTTTCCTACCGTTCTACTTATTTTATGACAAATCTGAAACTCATGTAGTGCATGATTAGCTCTGACTCGCGGATGATAGCAAGCGCAATACCTCGTGCTCGGAAGAGAAGTTGTCAATGTAACTTTAAGCAAAGGTGTTGCGCAAACGCGAAGTATTTGGAACAGTTTCTTGAGCAATCTAGAGCAGCAACGATGACGCTTCGCTGACATCAGGGGCACCATTTCAGTTGTGTCGAGTTGTAACAGTCAGCATCGCGGCCTTCACGCCACTCGGATACACATTTACCGTTCTGTCGCAAATGAATCGTCGGAAATGTTGGAAGACTCGAGTGATATTTCCAAAGCTCGTCAACCCGATTTCTTCGGTCAAGTCACCTCAGTTTAATCCTTCTCCGAACGCTGAACGCGTAGACCTGATACAAACGAAAGGCAGTATACAAAGATTCTACTTGCTACTCAGCTCTGCTGCAGCAAAAACAGCTAATCGTCTGTTTCAGCTACAGGAAGACAAAGTCATTACCGTCGATAAGAGTTCGCTCGGAACCTTTTCCAGAACTAGATCGAACTAGTGACATCTGCTGAATAAAATCATCAACAAACACTCGTTGAATCCAGAACACGACTCTAGGACTAGCCATCGACTCTTTCTGTTTCTCTGACTACTGCCAGAACTCAGCTGAAGAGCTTTTTAATTAAGACCGACGAATGAAACTCGACGTCACTGTCACCGAGAACGACTGTCGACGACTTCGGACGAGTTGGCGCTGGAATATAGGCGGACAGCGGTCTGCGAGGCGTTAAACTGACGAGTGTTGCCCTTGTGAAGACAATGACTCATGCCATCGGTGGAGAGGTAGGCTGGACAAGCGGCGCGTCCCAGCCAAGTCACTAACGGCTGGCGTTCTAACGGCGATGCAACAGGCAGATCTGACGCATAATTTTCAAAATTTGAAAACAACACCGAATTCGTATCTATGCTGTGCAGAGGTTGGAGTCTACGTTCGAAGTGCGACCGATCACATCTAAGTACGAATTATATGATATGCTAAACATAAATGCACTTCGCTCAAATATATCACATCTAAGCACGACCTACGGAAAATCAGAACTTACACCAGATAAAATGCTTTGCCAAATCAGTAGAAGTATATATTTTAAATCAGTAGAAGTATATATTTGAATCATCAAGGTGATTTCTAATTAAAAAAACCGCCTATAGAAAAACCGGCTGTCGTGGAAACGCTGTATACAATGTCGCTCTTATGTCCCTAGGTTTAGAATACAGTGACATAATTGTAACCCGCAACTGATCCATAACAGTACACATACACCACCCCTTAGCATTAGGGATTACAAACTGAATAGCATACGCACATTAATTTAATCCGAAAATCTTCAAAGTATACGACCCCATAGGAGCATTAATAAAACATCAATGCATAGACGCATGATCAGAAAAATCTGCTCCTTTCGCCTGTTTAAACCGCAGTACAAACTAACACGTCTTGGTTCAATGGGCCCCGGCCCTGTTCGAACAGAAGAGGTCATCGCATCTGTATCATACGGGTTTTATTTACCCAAGTGATTCCGGCGGGCCCCGCCCCCGCATTCCTGCCCCGTTCTCCCCGTTGCCGTCGCCAATGAGACCAAACTGAGCCGAGTTACACAGAGCGACCAACGCGGCCTGTTAGTATAATTGATATGCAAACTCGCCGGATTTATGTCAATGTTCTTAGAGTGTAACTTCCTGTATCTCGCCGTCGAATTGTCGTGGTTGCACCGACTGCCCCGCGTTCATGCACTGCATGCTAACGAGCAAGTCTATCTTTGTCATTGCTTGCCTTACGGTCAATGAACCAACCAACTGAACCGATATACACCACTCATTGTTCGCGAGTGAGTCGATCATACAGCTGTATATATATATATATATATATATATATATATATATATATATAAATAACGAGAAAGGGAGAGAGAGAGAGGAGAGAGAGAGAGAGAGAGAGAGAGAGAGAGAGAGAGAGAGAGAGAGAGAGAGAGAGAGAGAGAGAGAGAGAGAGAGAGAGAGAGAGAGAGAGAGAGAGAGAGAGAGAGAGAGAGAGAGAGAGAGAGAGAGAGAGAGAGAGAGAGAGAGAGAGAGAGAGAGAGAGAGAGAGAGGAGAGAGAGAGAGAGAGAGAGAGAGAGAGAGAGAGAGAGAGAGAGAGAGAGAGAGAGAGAGAGAGAGAGAGAGAGAGAGAGAGAGAGAGAGAGAGAGAGAGAGAGAGAGAGAGAGAGAGAGAGAGAGAGAGAGAGAGAGAGAGAGAGAGAGAGAGAGAGATTTTAACTTACATTAATACACATGTATAGTGTGCTTGTTTTTATCGTAAAATCGTAAAATAAGCTACTATAATATACTGTACTGAGAGACCAAATGTGTTTTAATGAAACAACAGTAATTTAATATAATTTGATCATTATTTGTTTGATTTAAATAGTTAAACATGGAATACCATATTTACATGCTTGCTGAAAGGTCGATATTTAAACAAACATGTGGTCAAATTTAATTATGCATAAACAGTGTGGTTTATTGAACATATTTGGCTGATCATGACACTAAAATAGATTTAGTTTCTACATAATAACATAATTTTTCGATACCATCGATAAGACTTATGTGCATACCTTTAAAACTAAGCAGTTATTCTACCTGTATTTAAATGTGTAGTTCTATATAAAAAAATATGTGTTTTCAGATACAAAATTGTACATGTACTAAATCCTATTGATATCCAAATCTCCTAATATTTTTATCAGAATTTTGAAATAAAAATCGACAAATAACGTATAACATTTACACCAAACACATTTTACATTTACTGTAGTTGACCAAACAAAGACATTTCGCGTTTGTTTTCGATAAACACCAGCGACAGTTTTTAGATAACGACGTGTACGACACACCGAGAAACGCCCTATAATTAATACAGTGTAATAGCCAAACACGACTTGCTATTAAATGGCTACAATAAACGGAGGCAAACCCGGAATACCGAGTAAACAGCGTCGAGTGCGGATCTCCAGCACAATACGTTCTGTGCTAGCCAAAGATGCGCCGTCATCGCCAATAGAACTCGAGAGAGAATTGTAAACATTACGTCAAGAAGCATGGATCAATTGGCGATAAATCAGCCAACAAACAACGATTGAAGGTAACTGCAAGTGCTGAGCAAACAGGAGCAGGTCGGCTCTTGCGAGCGACTACAACAAACTCCCCCCGACGGGAACAGTTAATAATACGGCTCGTCCCTTGAGTGGCGGAGTAGGCAAACACTCGGGCCTCGAGACCTGGACAAACAAAGCGGCGCTTAGACACGCGAGCCTGTGTGCCGAGCCGATTACTCTCGCTGTTACGGCGAGGCGTAAAACAAAAGCAAACACGGTCGATAACATGTGTGGTGAACGATTATCGCGATGGAACGCGCATTGGTGTCAATTCGTGCACGGTTACGCGTAAATCTCAAGGATTTAAAAAAATGAAATCTGACGGTCTTACGAGCGTTGGAGACATTTTTGATATTATTGTCCGTTTTGAACTTTTTTGTAGATCTATTGCAAGAAACGACACCAGTTTGTCAAACAGCATACGAATAATTGTTCTGTTCAAAACACGGCGGAAGCGATTCTTGTCATTGTTTCCGTCAGCTGCATATCCTTGTCCTTAGTTCTCACAATATATGATTACTATATACCTGAGTTTGTACGGCAAACGCCTTTTAAACTCGCATAACAAACTTGTCGGTATGTAGACAATAATAGGGGTTAATTTACGAGCTTACGTGATTTTGTTACGTCGGGGATCCCTATATAAAGGGTTGAGATCAGTTCATGAACTACAATAGCGCATCGTTCTTTTCGTGCTAAGTGTCGGAGTATGGTTGAATCTAGTCAGCATTCCCCGGGCAGCGGGCTACGCGGGCTACGCGGGCTACGCGGGCAAAGAAAGAGACATAGTCCCGAGCGTTAAAATAACCACGACGACGCGACAGTCTCCAACGGACACGACAGACG